>JAGKQI010000043.1:0-1200000 GCA_018806915.1 Phytophthora colocasiae | reverse complement strand
GTGGCCGAGTGTCGATATCTTCTTGTGTCACTACATGGAACCTGTGACGGATTCTATGCAGACGTTAAAGAACTGTCTCGCCATGCAGTACCCTCCGGAGCTACTGCACATCTTCATCCTGGATGATGGTTACACCAAGTCTGTTTGGGACGCCAACAACCATTTCAAGGTCTCGGTGAACACGAAGGTTATTGAGATATGTGGTGACCTGCGTGGTGACCTCGCTCGCCTCATGCACGAGCGCGTGGTTGGCCCTGTTCAGGATGACCAGAGCTTAAAGACCTGGCGTCGCCAGCACAGCTCTGTCCGCGAGCTCCGTAAGGAGGGTGGCAAGGGCGTGCAACGTCGCGATTGCGCCGTTGGTTCGCTGTCTGACGACTACGATTACCGTGACCGTGGTATTCCTCGTGTGACCTTCATCGGTCGTATGAAACCCGAAACGCACCACTCCAAGGCTGGTAACATTAACAATGCCTTGTTCAACGAAGGTGCTGACGGCAAGTACCTGCTGATTCTGGATAACGATATGAAGCCGCACCCGAAGTTCCTGCTTGCCGTGCTGCCGTTCTTCTTCTCGGAGGGCGAGGCTGTTGATGGCGGAGGCCGCCAGTACAGTGATGACATTTCCTGGAACCAGGTGTCATATGTTCAGACTCCTCAGTACTTCGAGGACACTCCGCAACTGACGATCATGGGTGACCCGTGTGGACACAAGAACACCATTTTCTTCGACGCCGTGCAGTGTGGACGTGATGGTTTCGACTCGGCAGCTTTTGCCGGTACGAACGCTGTCTTCCGTCGCCAGGCTTTCGACTCGATTGGTGGCATTCAGTACGGTACCCAGACAGAAGATGCTTTCACGGGTAACGTGTTGCACACTTCTGGCTGGGACTCTGTGTACTTCCGCAAGGATTTCGAGGGTGATGCCAAGGATCGCATTCGTCTGTGTGAAGGTGCCGTTCCCGAAACGGTTGCTGCCGCCATGGGTCAGAAGAAGCGTTGGGCCAAGGGTGCTGTGCAGATTCTGCTGATGAAAAATGAAAGCGAAGTCGACCCGGACTGGCGTCCGCCGCGTGTGCCTGCCCCGGACCCGAAGCCGTCTCTCGCATTCCCGCGTAAGATGTTCTTCTACGATTCAGTGCTGTACCCGTTTGGTTCAATTCCCGCCTTGTGTTACGTGGCCATCGCTGTTTACTACCTGTGCACGGGTGACGCTCCTATCTACGCTCGTGGTACCAAGTTCCTGTACTCTTTCTTGCCCGTGACGTTCTGCCGTTGGGTGCTAAACCTGCTGGCCAACCGTGCCGTTGATAACAACGATGTGTGGCGTGCACAGCAGACTTGGTTCTCCTTCTCGTTCATCACGATGATGGCTATTGTGGAGGCTATCCAGGCGCGTATGACGGGCAAGGACAAGTCGTGGGCTAACACTGGTGCCGGTCAGAAGACGTCGTGGACAGAAATCCCGAACGTGCTGTTCTTCTTCACGCTGCTATTCAGTCAATTGGTGGCGTTGATTCGATTCTTCGAGTACGAGAACGCCACGAACCCGTGGAACTACGTTTCTGCCATGTTCTTCGGCTTCTTCGTGATGAGCCAATTCTACCCCATGGTCAAGATGAGTATCACGGAGTACTGTGGCTGGGACCACACTGCTGCTACCTTCACAGCCAATGTGTTCGTCTCGCTGCTGGTGGTGTACATCGTGGTGTTCGTGCAGCTGTGGCAGGTCTACTACGAGGGCAACCTGCAGGTGGCCCAGGGCACAGAAGCCGGTTCTACTTCGTCTTAGACGAGTATCGGATTGCCATGAACACCCGAATGGCCTGCCATTTGGAGATTCAAGACGGGAGAGCAGAGCACGCAGAGTGCTGCAGAAGCGGTAGTGTAGCCTATGTAGCGAATCTGCAGCACCCCCCATGCCGTGCGCTCTCTACGTTCCCCAAGTGACTGGACATTTCATACGTAAAATTGCTTTTTGCTCAAATCTTTCGTTGGTTGTTTTTGAAGTTCATGCCTTCACGATCTTTTAGTGTAGAGTAACGGATGCATCTTCTCGTCCTTTTGGTTCTGCTTGTTGCATCTTGTGGTGTCAATGCAAATGAATCTGCAAATGCTTGGGCTGCTGGACGTCAAGTTCGTGTATGCACATTCGAAGGTTACTATGCAGTTCCAGGAGCTACAACTATCCAGCCATGTCCAGGCACGATGCCTTGTCCACCCGGTTCCTACTGCACGTACGTCCAAAGTCTCATTTGACGAGTCATTGATTCAACTAATACTTGTACGACTAAATGCAGAGGTGGGGAACGACATCCGTGTCCTGCTGGTGTCTATGGCGAAGAAGAAGGTTTGAGAACGAAGCAATGCTCAGCGCCATGTCCCGAAGGTTTTTACTGTCCGGAAGGAACAGCTACACCAGTCGAATGTGGAGCTGCACATCTCTACTGTCCGATTGGTTCAACGCAACCTCTTCCGGTTCCTGAAGGATTCTACGCGTTAGGTGGAGAACCGACTGATCGACAACGAAGTAGTATCAGTCCGTGCTTTCCAGGATCATTTTGCATTGCTGGAACATCGCGGAGATGTCCAGCAGGTTACTATGGAGCTACAGCCAAACTCTCGACACCCCAATGTTCAGGACCGTGTCCTGTTGGTCACTACTGTCCTAAAACTACGATCCAACCGATTCCATGTCCTGCTGGGATGTACGGGGCTACAGCAGGACTAACTGACTCAAATTGTTCTGGAAAGTGTCCGGTCGGATATTCGTGCCCCAAAGGCACAGCTTCAGCTACTACGTGGCCATGTCAACACGATACCTTCTGCCCTTTAGGCAGTTCTACACCACGAGCACCACGTCAAGGCTCACATGTTGTTGAAATGACTGAGACAGAGGAAGTTTCGTGTCCTGTTGGTTCCTACTGCAGTCCGGATGAGGCTCCAGGAGCTTCTCGACTTTGTCCAGGTGGGACGTTTGGCAACGTTACTGGACTCGCGAGTGCCTTGTGTTCGGGCCCTTGTGAAGCAGGCTACTATTGCCCAAAAGGCAGCACAAGCGCTACTGCGTTTCCGTGTGGGAGTGTGGATGTCTTTTGTCCTCGAGGTTCGATACTACCGACGCCAGTGTCGACGGGTTACTACACTGTCGGTGGATTAACGAAGGAGAAGAGCTCCCTGACAACCGACGTATTGATTGCAGCGCGTGAACAGGATCGAGTCACTCGAGTGACTCAGCGTCGATGCGAACCAGGTCACTACTGCGTCAATGGAGAGCGATTCGCTTGTCCTGCCGGTTCTTTCGGTATTAAAGCAGGACTTACAACGTCTGAATGCTCAGGACCGTGTGCTGCTGGGTACTTTTGTCCACAAGGAAGCATTGTGGCTCAAGCTGTTGCTTGTGCTTCGAGCTCAACATTCTGTCCGAAAGGATCAGCCTTACCAACGACAACGGATACTGGGTATTGTGCTGTTGCTGAGGATTCAGTTGCTGGAGCAAGATGGTTCAGCCAACGAAAGGCGAAACCGGGAGAGTTTGCGTGGAGAGGAACGTGTTATCCATGTCCAGCTGGAACGTACGGAGATAAAGAGATGGAGACCAGACCGACGTGTTCTGGATCTTGTACTGCCGGATACTATTGCCCTCCAGGGAGTTCGAGTCCAACTCAACATCAATGTGGCTCTGCTGCTGTGTATTGTCCTGAAGCCTCGAAAGAGCCTTGGAAAGTATTGAATGGCTACTACACGTCGTTGACAGTTCTTGCGATCGCTCCCAATGAAACAGCAGCCCCTGGTTGTGAACCTGGAAAGTATCGTGACTATTCTACAACTGTCAGTGCTTTCATGGATCTTGTAACAGGTCGAAGTCCTGTGGTTGTAAACTATGGAGATTTCTCCTTCCCAGTAGCTGAATGTGTTCTTTGCCCCGAGGGAACTTTCAAACCAGGAACTGGTGATGATTTCGAGCTCTGTCAGTTGTGTCCGGAGTACACAACAGTCAGCACCAGCGACAGACGCTCGTGCTCGTGCTTCCGCTTAGCTGGAGGCGACAGTTTTGACGTCTCTGCTTTCGCTCTCTACTTCAAACAGAAGACTTTAACTTGTGAACTTGTTCCGAAAGCTCTGGTTAAAACGATCGGCGATGATGCCAGTGACTCCATTTTCACTCGATCGCAGCAATTTCCTTGTGAACGAGGCTACTTTTGTACTGATGGAGTGAGATCTCCGTGTCGTGCGGGGTTTTACGGGGACGGACGCTTGGAGACTCGATCTACTTGTTCTGGAGTGTGTTCGTCGGGGTTTTACTGCCCATTAGCGAGTACAAACAGCACGTCTCGTGTATGTGGCGACCCAAGTGTCTTCTGTCCAAGTGGTAGTGCTGTTCCTACGCCTGTTTGGCCTGGATACTATTCCGTTCGACTTCTTCCTGTCGAAGCTGGAAGTTTTCTTGCCTCCAATGTTGGATTCGAAGCGTACAGTGTAGTTTCAACGGGTGAACAAGCTCAAAAGAACGAATTGATCCGTGACGGCCAGCGAAAATGCGAGTCTGGAACATTTTCCGTCGATGGGAACAAGTTTCTCTGTCCTGCTGGTCGTTACGGCGACAAAGCAGGTGAAACTTCACCGCTCTGTGCTGGATCGTGTACTAAAGGGTACTATTGCCCTGAAGGCAGTACTTCTCCGACCCAGATCGAGTGTGGAGGCGATGGATTTATATGCCCAACTGGTTCACCTGAGCCGCAAATTGTTCCTCCAGGCTACTACTCGATCGGTTCCACCAATACAACGCGGTTCTTCCAGAGTCCATGCGAGTCAGGATACTTCTGTATAGGTGGTATAAAGTATCAATGCCCCGCTGGAACGTATGGGGCAACTAGTGGACTCAGTACTGCAGCATGCACGGGTAAATGCGCTCCTGGCTACTATTGTCCGTCGTATCCAGGTCCACCGAGTATTTCTCGTACGCAGAATGAATGCGGCAATAGCGCAGTTTACTGCCCCGAAGGTACTGGGAATGAGCCAATGTTCGTCACTAGCGGATACTACAGTGTTTTAACGAGTGGAATGGCGGACGACGGTCGTAACGCGACTCAAAACGACGTGAAGATCTGTCCCCAGGGCTTTTACTGTCGTCAAGGCATTCGTATTCGCTGTCCAGAAGGAACTTATGGAGATGTGGAGGGGTTAAGTGCTGCGTCTTGCAGTGGCTGGTGTCCCGCAGGTTTCTACTGTCCATTCGCCACAACGGATTACCGCTTGAATCCGTGTCTTCCAGGGACGTACTCGACAAAAGGAGCCTCCGTGTGCATCCAATGCCCTGCCAGCTCCCAAAATCGAGCTTCCGTTCTCAAGAATTTCCAGTTACTTCCCGAAGAGGAAATTGATAAACCTCAGTGCACAACACACCGCGAATGCTGCTTCTTCGGATAAGCGACGATCTCCACGGTTAGAGAGATCACTCGTAGGTAAAAAAAAAGTATTGTATGTCGGTTTGCTATTGACAACATACAGTCGGAGTTTCTTTTCGAGTACACGAAGAAGAAGGAGAGAACTCACCAAACATGACGATAGAACGGCACGTTACGACGAAGACATCGACGACCTCGACGAGACCACGCAAAGTGGCGAAGACGACGACGGAAACCCAAGACAGGGAGGCATCCAATGTATAATACATGTACATGTACTACTACTATGTAGTTGGTAATACATGTACCCTACCCAGTGAGATCTCAGTCCTGTAATACACACAACATGCTCGAAGCAGACTGATCCATAGTACTCGTCGTATTGAGGTCACAAAATGTGTCATATTAAAAAAAATCAAAATAGGAGAAAGAAGACGACAACAACTATCGACGATCTTCTTCATTTCAAGACGCGTGCAAGCGTAACAAACTGTAGGCGATTCCACCTCAAACGTTAACCCTTGCATCCCCTTACGGGGTCACGACATCGACGAACGTCTCGAGACGTGCGCGTTCAGCAGCTTCGGCCGAGTGTTTCTGGTACTGCTTGTACAGTGCGAAACCAGCCACAGCTGCGACGCACCCAGCCGCAGCGGCGATGGCAACGATGACACCAGCCGACGCACCGCTGTCCTCACCTGCTCCCTCTGCGGCCAGTACTGTAGCGTTAACAGCGGCACTTCCACTGCCTTCACCAGCCTCTCCAGTGCCTTCACCACTGCTGCTGCTGCTTGAAGACAGCACGCAGCCCCAAGCCCCAGTCTTGATGACCTGACAGGTGGCGTCCACTGGGAGGACGCAGCTTCCATCACTGAAACTGGTCAGGTAGTCGTGGCAGTCAGCTGTGGCGACGTCGCCCTTTGAGGGGCAGAGTGAACCTGTGGGTTCGAGACCGGAGCCACTGCAGATCGGTCCTTCGATGCAGTAAGTGGCGTCGTGCTCGACACTCACATCCCAGCAGCCGGAGGTTGTAGTGGTGTTGCTGTTTGTGCTGTTGTTGGCTGAAGCTGTTCCAATTAGAAGAGCTGTTGCGATGGCGAGTGTCGAGGTCTTCATCGTTGGCTGAATTGTACTGAACTGCTCTGTGTTTGATGCTGCAAATTCGAGAATGAACGACGATCACGGAGTCGAGAAGGAAGATGTGAGGCAAAGGTAAAAAAGATGGGGGAGAGCCTGATGATCGGGCGAGAAGGTCTTGGTGTCACGCCTGATAGACGACTCGCAGGAACTGGTCTCCTGAGATAAACTGCAACGACAACACTGTTAGCCATTCGATGGCTTCTAACACTGCGGAAGCCTCCATAGCCACCGTCGCAGCAGCCTTCACTGTCGGAAAGCTGTGCTGTAAGCTGCTTCATTTCAATGGCCCTGAATGATGATCGCGCTCAGGAGACAATCGAGATTATGGCTTCTGCATGGCAATGTGCATTGAAGATTTGATCCGGTTGACACTTGGCGGTCAAGTTGACACCACGTTGAAGCCACCTCGCTACAGCGAGCTGGCACTGCCGTCGTGTTAACGCGAACGATTCAACCATGCCGATACAACGAGAAGCATAGAGTTCTAACAATGCAAAATATCAAGCGGTAGTACAACATGCAATGCACCAAGTTCTGGTGGACCAAATGCTGTTTGCGTCGCAATCTTCCATCTTCAGCTTTGTTTACGTCTTGCGACAAACATACAGTATCCGATACGACCTTGAAGTGAACAATCAATCAAAAGTTGTAGAATGAAGGTGCATTTCTTACCAAGCTGCAATCCCAAAATTAAAAAAAAAAACTCTCAGTAGCAAAAGAGAACTCGTAAGACGACAGCTCGTCTCGTTACTGTTGCTGACAGCAACTTGCTGTTGTCACCTTAGGGCGTAATGACGTCCACCATCGTCGTCGCTTCTTCTTCTTCCTTGCGGACCTTCGTGTGCTGGCGGTAGATAGCTACACCAGCGATCGCAGCCACAGCCGCCGCAGCAGCAGCAACCGCAGCGATCACACCAGCTGAAACGCCACCAGCAGAAGCAGCTTCCGTTCCGGACAAGGTGACCGTCTCGTTGCCCGCTGCACTGCCGTTTCCAGGAGCCCACGATCCACTGCCACCACCGTTGCCGCCGCCGTTGCCACCACCGTTGCCACCTCCATTGCCTCCATTACCACTACCGTTGCCGCCGTGTCCTCCGTTACCACCACCGTTGCCGTACTTGGTCGGAGCTGGTGTTGGGTTGCCGTAGTTGGTCGGAGCCGGCGTGGGGTTGCTTCCAGGGATGACGCATCCCCAGGCTCCAGTGTGGATGACCTGGCAGGTTGCATCTACAGGGAGGACGCACTTGTCGCCTTCACCATAGCTGGCCAAGTACGTGTGGCAGTCAGCGATTGCAGTGTCACCTTTGACGGGGCACAATGACCCAGCGGGGGACGGACCTGAGCCGCTGCAGATGGGACCGTCGATGCAGTACGTCGCGTCGTGCTCGACGCTGATGGACCAGCAGCCAAGTTCCTCGTCGTAATAAGGTTCCGTGGCAGTCGGAGCTGGTGTAGGTGCCTCATAGGCAGTCGGAGCTGGCGTAGGTGTCTCGTAGGCAGCCACCGACGCGATGAGCACCGTCGCTGTCAATCCGAAGCTGGAAAGAGTCGAAACTTTCATTGCTGGTTGTCTGGTTGTATGTTGTTCTGAAGTTACTCGAGTTGTCGAGTGCGGAGGTCTGAGCCTTTGGACGCAAAAAGCAGAATGAGAAGATGTTCGGGCGAGTTGCTGCTGTCCGGCAAAAAATTGACAGCAAAAGGCGCGGTGCTTTGGATCCAGATCACATGGGGATGAGCGCTGCCATTTCATCTGCCTACGCATTGAGGCAACACGTGCCCGCACGTGAGTGAAGTGTTGACGTGCTGCGTAATGCTCGAGAGTCTCGCCACTAGAGGCAACTTTACAGCCAAGTGGATGCACAATGTCATGAAAAGCATACATGTTATGGCAATCAGATCTCGGATGCTGGTCAAAATATCACGAAAACGCTGAACATTTCACTTGATTTCAGTAGGAATTGGAATTGGAGACGTCCGCAGTGTGATTATTCGCAATTAGAAAAAAAAGTGGTGCTGCTAGCTATCAGCGCTGAAATGGAAAGGATAGTAACAAGCTAGGGAAGACTACGGCGGTGGGCATCATGCGCCCATTGTCCTGGTGAAGGAAGTAGATCTCTTACGGCGTCACCACTTTGACGCTGTAGTCGATACGGGCCTCTTCCTCGTTCAACTTCTTGGTGTACTGCTTGTAGATGGCTGCACCTGCAACGGCGGCAACCACAGCGGCCGCTGCTGCAATTGCACCGATCAAACCAGCGGACACACCGTCGGATGAAGATATCTGGGAGGCCGCGTCAGCCTTGAGTGTGGCATTGCCCACGTAGCTGCCATTGCCACTGAAGGAACCGCTGCCGCTGGTGCAGTTGTGTCCTGTGCAGTGGGTGGGAGTTGGAGTTGGCGGGCTCGTGTGAGGCGGCGACGTGCATCCAGGACACGGCGTCGGGTTGTTGGTCGGCGTTGGCGATGGAGTTTTGGTTGTGCTTGTTGGCGATGGAGTTTTGGTTGAACTTGTTGGCGATGGAGTTTTGGTCGTGCTTGTCGGCGTCGGAGATTTGGTCGGTGAAGGGTTCGGCATTGACGTTTTGGTAGCGGACGGGGTCACGACTGGCGTGGGCTCGATGCATTCACCATTGCACGTCTTGGTTGGGGCAGGCGTGGCAGAACCCGAGAGTACACAGCCCCACGCACCAGTCTTGATAACCTGGCAGGTCGCGTCCACAGGAAGCACACAGTTTTCGTCACCGGCGTAGCTCTTCAGATACGAGTGGCAATCGGCGATAGCGACGTCGCCTTTCACAGGGCAGAGTGTACCGGCGGGTGTGGCGCCCGATCCACTGCAGATTGGTCCATCGATGCAGTACGTAGCGTCGTGTTCGACACTGATGGCCCAACAGCCAAGCTCCTCGTCGTAGTGCGGCGTCGTCGTGGTTGGGGAGGGCGTGACAACTTCCTCCTCAGCGGCCACCAGTGCCACAGACAAGCTGAACGCCGCGATGGCTAAAATCTTCATCGTGGTACAAATGGTTGGTTGGTAGGAATTCGGGACTCGAACTGTCGAGTGGAAGCAGTGGATGTCGCTCTTGCAATGCAAATTGCAGAATGACAAGAGCGAACAGCCTCAAGCGAGCCAAAGCCTCGAACGCTGACGGAAGTGCTACCAGCAAAATGTTTCGTTGCCGTACCTGTAGGCCCCGTCACAAAGTCGCCGCGGTAAATCTAACATTGTGGATGAGAATTTTAGTTTTCGCTTTTTCTCAACAGCGACAATACTCGGTACTACGAGCGTTGCATGTAGGCTTTCCTGTGCATCCTTATGGATGGCTTCTATGATGTAGACTTAGCCTCTGCCTAACTTGCTTTCAGTCCTCTACTCAAAGCAACTTTAGGCCGAAAAATGCAAGTTGAAGTGGTTGCATCCATTTCTGACTGACACCCGGCTCTAGAGTGCAGAGACGGGCAATGTTTTGCACTGTTCGAAAGTGACTTGAAATGGGTGCAAACTTTCTGCATCGGCGAGCTCCTACTACGAGCGCAGCAAATTGCTGCTGTCAGCAATTACAGAGTTGACAAAATCCAGCTAGAAATCGCGTTGCAGCTACGTCTTGCGTCAATCTCTGGACGTCAGCGCTGAAGAGTCTTCAGTCAAGAGCATTGAGATCTTCTTGTAGAGCGGAATGACGGTTGCCGCAAGTTGCAGGCGTACAGTACGTGAACTGCTTCAGCAATCCATGCCACTGTCGTCATCTGCAAGACAATCGCTGGACAATATGATGGTCTCACTCGGAGCAACGTCGATTCAACCGTAAAAAAATCTGCGCCGCCATGACTGCTGTACAGTACACTGCAATACATGCACTGCAGTCGTCACACGTACGCGACTCCTTTAGCTTTACGTGCGTGCTGCACCACAGCGAAATGCCAGCGGCACAAAACAGCGACACACTCAACACTTGAAGCGGCTGACTCGGCCCACAGTACATGTACTTGTGGGACTGGCTCGATCCAGAGTCTAGATTCCACCCAGACAACATCTTCTCACAGCAGAACGTGAGCCGATGCATGACGCTCTCAACGGTTGACGCTGAGCAGTGGCCGACGCACGGAAATGGCGTCGGTAACGCCTCCTAAATGGCCCGACACCCGTAGTGGGTCACGACCGCGTTACAATTACTTTTTAGTTGGCTGCTGGGCTAGTACATATCCTACCGAGCACTGTTGCGTCCTCACCGTCTCCGGATTCCAGGTCATTAGCCACCGACATCGACGACAACATAGAAATACTAGCTCCTCCGATAGAAGCTAGGGTTCCATTTCACTGCACATTCTCGCTTCCTTTCAAAGTAATACTGCCTTCCACTTCGTTGTACTACGAAGTACCTTGTGTTCTGTACTGGTACCGAAACAACAGCCATTCGGAATTGCAGCATCCTAGCCTCGTGGAGTAACGAGGAAAAACGTGCACATCGTGTTAGAATCACCGGTGATGTCTAACCCTCCTGGTTGTTCCCACCACGGCTTGCTACCAAGGCAAGTTGCCTTTGGCAACGCTCGTTCCGGTCCATCCCTTTTTCTCGGGTGTCGTGAACGCCCCCACCAAGCTGATGGCAGTACCTGTACAAGACACACACGTGGCTTCTAGCACCTCACAGTCGCTAGCTTAATGCACCCAACTTTGCTAAGTCAGTCGCCGAAGTATACAGTCCTCTGTTGTTATGCCTAGCTACTTCTATACCTTTGTTCAGCTCATTCGGTAGCGATCCGCGTTCATCCGTCAGAGCACAAGCTATCAAGTGGCTTCCAGTCTGCTCAACTCAACTCGCTCGTTCATTCACCCAATAGATTCCTTCATCATACATATAGTAGAATATGAATGCCGTTCATCCAAACCAAAAACCTTTAAAAAGAATACACAAGCCTTTATTTTATGTTAGTTATTTTAGGTTTTTAAATTCAATATGGAAGGATGTCCTTACAAAATAAATTTTATCGATATACCAGTATAATATAAGGTTTTACCATGACAATTGATACCTCGACCACCTGAACGCGATCTTGTCTTTGAGCCACGCGCTTAGCAGTCGTTCTCAACGAATTTCATGCCCCATAACGATATATACACGCAACGCCAACGTTTCCGACCCGGTAACTTCCACCAATCCATCGCCAATGACGTTAGACGTCGTCTTAGCCAGATCGTTGGAACTTCCGTCGGAAGGTTTCCTCACGACGTAACTCACGGGGATGTTGATCCTCTCCATCTCCATGGAAAGTGCAGGGATTCCCTCCACCCTCAAAGGGAAACGTGAGGCAGGACTGCATCAGTTGAAGGAAGAGGCCCAGACTTGACTTAACCGTCGAGGCGCTTCTCTATCCGAAATTCCGAAGGCAAGCTGCGCCGCATTGCAAATTGCAAGTCGTTCAGCTGGGCTGCAGCTGCAAGCATCGCCCTCATTGCCCCCGCCCCACTTTTGTTGCTTTCCACCGTCTAATGCCGGGGCGCAACGCATCTTGATTCTTCAGTGGTGGCCCGGGAATATTGGGCCACGCGTGTTTCTGCCTTTGACCGGGTTGTCTTCCCTCTAAAACGACTGTCGTTGCCGCTACATGCGCATGTACTGGTAGTAGTCCGACGTCTAAGCAGGTCAGCTCAGCACTCTATGCAGGTTTGCTCAACGCTGAAATCTGGACGGAAGAAAGTCGCTGGTTGATCGAGCGTTGGAATTCACCGCCGCTATTGAGGTACGCACGCAACCACCTCGTACATTTCAACACTGTAAGACAGCGATGCAAAATGTACTCATTTAACATTCGAACCCATGCAGAAGCGAGGTCAAGATCAGCTTTTGCACTTCTAACTCTCCTACCTTAATTCAGTAACCCACAAATTACGCCTAGCATACAAGCGGCAAGTGATCCGCAAGGGAGATCTGATACACAGTAGCCGGGAACGTTCCTGGACACGATGGACCGAGGTGATCGCGCAGAAGGAGCAGTGTGTATGGAGTTTAGATTCGTCATTTTGCTTTTCTTTCGCTTCGGAAGACACCAGACCTTCTTCACCGCTTTTCTCCACTTCAAGCAACATGTTGCACTCGCCCAAGCTCTCACTCTCGTTCTGCTTCGCTGTCATGATGCTACTCTCCACTGTCTCCGCGCTTGACGTCAGGCATCTAACAGACTCCAATACCAACGTCCATGGAGTTCCAGTTGCAGCAGTCGCAGGTGTAGCCGCCGCGGCGGCTGTGGCAGTTGTCGTTCTAGTCGCCATCAAATTGCGGAGGTCCAACATTGGTAGGAGACCGAAGAACGTCGAACTGCACGAAGTCGTGATCTCGCCCAGTCAACCTGCCGCACAGCCAATGTCCACGAAGAAGCAATTCGTGTATACAGCGCACATCTAACTGACCTATGAAGAACCTACTGGGAGCCGCACCCCCATTACTCGATCAACTGCTACAGCGGTACTCCCTAAAGAGATTCACGCACACTATTTATTCGTGAAGAAGTGAGAAATTACTACGTTGTAGGATCTCAATATGACCCCACACAGTTTTGACACGAGAAGCTCGCAAATATTTTGTTGACAACGATAAGAATATTGCGTAAAAGTGCAAAAGCAATAGCTATACTCAGTAAATCGCTTCTCTTAAGCTGGAGGTCTATCATTTTCACTTGGTGCCTGCGAGTTCTTTTCGCAATACCCGCATGTAAATTTGTGGAACTTGAATACGGCAGATGATGGACAGCCAAATTTTTAAGATGCAAACAACCATGGAATACACCACAGAAGAAGAACAAATTCTCCTGAGCTCGCATATATATATCGGTCAAGTATTATCGTTTGCTTAGAAATTCAATTGTCTACCTATTTCTTCTCCAAAGAATAAGGAGTGAACGAACCTCCCTCAGTTAATAGATGGTGAAGCCGAGAAGTCGATCTCTCCCTTCATCAGCGTGTTTACTGCCACTTTATAATTCGTTACCGTCATGGTAGCATTCTCCGCGTGGTAGGACTCGGTACCGCACTGCACCTTGGTAAGGTACTGTTTTCCATCGAGCTTAACGCCTTCCGGGTAGTGTGCGCACTATTCACAGTTCGTAAGGACTGTGTATAGTACACCAGCTTTCATAGGGAGCATAATGAATGGCTACAAAAACCGGTATTTGTACACAAGGTATACACAACGTTTGTATGGGACGCGGGGGTAATGGCCGGTATTTGTACACAAGGTGTACACAACGTTTGTATGGGACGCGGGGGTAATGGCCGGTTTTACCTGAGGTTCCTGAAGTTAAAATAGCATTTTTAGCTTTTCTGGGGTGCAGAGGGTGCGCAAGAAGTGCGCCAAACACCATCATCTTGTGAGGTTTCACCTCGATGCTGGCTAAGCAGGAGAAAAGACAGAGAAGAAAGCTGGAGCTACCACAAGCCATACAGATGGAAGGCGTGCCCCATTGTTTTATTAGCAGGACAACATAGCTCAAACTTCCTTGGTGATGGGTACGTCTCGTAGTTTTATAAAGGGGACTTCATAGCTGTCATTTTCAGAGCCACATTTGAGTCAGACTAAACCCCCGTTTTTTTATAAATGGGACAACATAGCTGGTATTTACATAATCTTCTTGATTGTGCATTGCTAACCTGGCCGCCATTTGCGAAATTACCACGTTCCCGACTGATGACCACTGGGAAGAGGAAGCGTGGGGAAGCTCATTTGAGCACTGAAGACGATAGTTCGGATCACCGGCACTTGGATGATCCACGGCGATGTAAACTCCAGAAGTGGAACTTGAAGCGGTGCCTTGCTGCGCGAGAGCACTCAGTGGATACAGGTGACGTGGTTGTGGGCGATCGTGTGGATTCCGGAGGCATCTCAGACATGCAGGGAGACTGCAGTAGCACAGACAACGACCCGACAGCTGCCCAGATATTTGCGGCTTCGTGGCGAGAAAGCTGGATGGCCCTTCAGCGCACTAGGGCAGTACAAAAGTCCTCGGATCGGACAGAATACGATACGATGGCAGCCGAAAGTACTGCAGTAACAAGTGAGAACAGTGGTGATCTTTTAAGTCGCTTGGATGTGGAGAGGAGGAAAGAGCTCAATCGCAACAGGGTACGGCGGTTCCGGCAGCGGAAAAAGCAAGCGGCCTTGATGGTGGGCCATCGCGTAGACGCTGCAGATGTTCTACGTCAAGTCACTGGTGAGAAGAAAGTAGCGCAGCGTCTCTGCAGACGGCGGCAATTCGATACACAAGGACCTCAAGCAGACAAGGACACACACCATCGCAACACGTTTGACAACGAACTCAGTGCTGATGAGCGAGCGGCATGTTTGGAGCGGCTTCGCAAAGATCTGGGAGCAGAAGGACTTGACGAATGCGTGTGCGTCTCATGTGACCGGCTTGTGCTTCGCCAGCGCACACGACGAGTGGAGGACACCGATTTAAGCTATCTTCAGAAGATGAAAAAGCTGCTTTCTGTCGACACGACAGGCATTCCAGAGGAGCTCGTTAATATGTATCGTCCCCCGCGTCATTTGACTGTGCTTTCGGGTGCTTCCGTATCGCCACGTGGAATACAGAGTTACACTGGTGATGATTCTTCAATGCATTCATGGATGTCGATTTGCGGTGAGTGTGATAAATCAATTCAGCGGGGCAAACTACCGAAATTTGCGATTGGAAATGGTTTTTTTGTGGGATGTCTTTCGAAAGAATTGCTCGGTTTGACGATTCCTGAGAGATTGATGACTCAGCTGGCGCACATAACAGCACTGACGCGTGTCATGCGAGGTGGAAGGCATCGGTGCATCCGCTCTCATTGCATTGCCTTAGATTGCACGCCGGGACCTCCTGTTTGTTTGCTGCCGCGAATGATGAGCAACGTGATGTCGTATCGAGTGTTATTGGTCGGTGAGTTTACTTCATCACAAGCTGCTAAAGTCCGGAGAATGCATCGAGTGCGCCAGCAGCAGGTTCGGGATCTATTTGCATTTTACAAGCAGCACAACCACTTATATACGGGTGTGAATGTGGATAATTCTGCCCTGAGCAGTGAATATACTGACGATGATATTGAAGGAGTTTTTGTGGAGCACGTTGATGATCCCGAATGTAGCTTGGATGACGAAATGAACCGGGAGCAGGAAAATGTCCGCGGTGAATCGGATGCATGGCGTTTGATTGATCCACAGGACGAGTGCAGCGTGATTGAGCGGCGACTTGGATTAGTCATTGATAAAGCTCCGGTTTCCCCTGCCATTGTAACAACAGAGGGAAAGGAACGCGAGTTTGAGATTAGGCGCTCGACTCAAATGGCCAATGACGTCTCCGAGACCTTGTTAGCGCGGCTGTTCCCACACTTGTTCCCATTCGGGCGTGGGCATCCGGGAGAGGACCGAAAACTTCATGTGTCAGTTGAGGAATGCGTAAAGCATTATTCGTTGCTTAGTGAGCGGCGATTCGCGGAGGATGAGCTATTTGCGTTGGTAGCGTTTGACCTAATTTCCCTCCGCAACATGTACATCCACAATCATTTTCGATGCATGCGGTTTCCGCACGTGTACGAGGGCTACGAAAATCTGAACGCCGAGAGGCTGCGCCAAGCTCTGCTTCAAAACGAGCGCCGCCGCCAAGGGTGTTTACCATGGAGACCCCATGACGATTCAATTGCCGAACGCTTTTTGAAGTCGGTTGATGTCGGTTCGCGCTCGATATGGGGGAGCAATGCTGAACGTGCTCAGTGTAGACACAAGGCGTTTGCGTATCAGGCAAGATTTGGGCAGCCGGCCTTGTTTGTGACTATGACCCCCAACTCAGACAACTCGCAAGTTCTAGCCCAATACACAGGTATTTCATCGGTGGATACGCTATTCGATGAGCTGGGAGCTCGTCTACCAAGTAAAACCGATTTAAGAGAAGCGAGCAGGGGAAACGATTGTGCTTCAGCACGGCTGTTTATGCGGCACGTTGATGCGTTCATCCGACACGCACTAGGAATGGACCCGGCTACTGGTAAACGACTATCTTACCGTGGCTTGTTCGGTGATGTGAAGGCCTTCTTCGGCATGGTAGAAACCCAGGGTCGTGGTACACTACACATACACTTTCTGATCTGGTTAAATAAGTGCCCACCGAATTCGACTTCCGTTGAGAATCAGGGGTCTGAATAAAAAATTTCAGTATCGATAAAATCAGTTTCTAAAAATAAAAAAACGGATTACTGGGATATTCACAAAAAATAAAATATGATATTTCTCGAAAATTGCAATACATTATAACATAAGTGCTTGCATAGCAATGGCAAGACACAATTGAACTGATGGACGTCCTAACCCGAGAAGCCAGCTCTTTTGCGTTCATTATACTCCATACTGACCACCTAACTACCTTAAATCACTGGCCAACAGCGTACGAATCCTTTTGCATGGTGACCTTTTCATTCTCAAAAAACCCCGCTCAGTCTAAACAATGACGAAGGAGCAGCACATCGCAAGCTCCTCGAGCTGCTGGAGCACATGAAGAAGTTCCAGAGCATCACTAAGAAGCTGCAGTGCGACGATATCGATTTGGCGGATGTCCGCCTGCTTTTTGACTCGGTTATTAGCGAGTACCCCACGATGCGTGCCCAGCTTAACGCGAACGCTAGTATAGTCCACTCTCCTATATTTGAAGCGGCAGCCGTCAAAGTGATCAACGGTGGCACGCTTTCAAAGGCTGAGGCAGATGCGGTGAAGGCATTCGAGGTGGCGAAGTGTGAAGACAAGCGCAAGAAACGCCAAGATGACTACGCGACGCGGATTCTTCTTGCTGGGCCAAACAAGCGTCCCAGTCGTGCCAACTACAGTCTGCTGTTGAAGGAACTGCCGCCGACTTCGAATGCATGTGAGCGTTTTTTTTTCACAGTGCAAGCTTGTGCTCACCCCCCCAACGCACTTGTATGCTCCCAGCGAATTTTGAACTCGTCATGTTTCTTCGTGCGAACAGGAATATGTGGGATGTAACGACATTGGCATCAGTTGGTAGCATTAATTCATATTGCAGTTATTGCGGCCGCTTTTATTATTGCAGCGTGTTGTATTGAGATTATTACTACTGCAGCAACTACAGCCAATTCCGTGTAATACTGAATTGGACAAGGCCTGGCGACTATCTTACCGTGGCTTGTTCGGTGATGTGAAGGCCTTCTTCGGCATGGTAGAAACCCAGGGTCGTGGTACACTACACATACACTTTCTGATCTGGTTAAATAAGTGCCCACCGAATTCGACTTCCGTTGAGAATATCTTGAGGTCGCCCGAAGGCAATATTTTCCGTGACAGTGTGGCTTCGTACGCTGAAAGTATCGTGCAAAATGAACTTCCTATTACTTTAAACGGATATTCCTGCTCTAACTGCGGTGCGACCGTTTCGAAGCTGAAAGGAATACCGATACCCGATGCTGCTCGAAAGGACCCACATACCGCCACCCGGACTGCTCGCTTTTGCAGCAATGCAGCAGAGATTTTGCTGATCGAGTGTAGTGTCTGTAGTATGCAGTGCAGTTCTCAGCACCTTATTCGCAGCGCACTATTAAAATCTCGACCAACGCATTGGCCCCTGTGGGAGCGCCCTCTAACCGCTGGTGAGATTGAAAAACAAGTGACAATCGAAGGCATTTGTCGTGACACGAAAGCACGTGCAATACGGACCATCTGTGAGCGTGAGTCGATCTACTTGAGCTACTGCAAAGAAGAGCTGGTGCACGAGAACGCCACTCTTACTGCCAAACTCCTACACCAGACCAATCTCCGGCAGCAGCCAATGGGTAGCAGTGACGAGGATCCATTTAGGAACGATGAATTGATTCGGTTGCTTGAGGTGTCATCCCCTTCGACTTCCGATGCACGAATGTCTAAACACGCGCAAAATTATATGGTCTCCGCTCTTGCTGTGTTATTGAACCAACATCTTTGGAGTCATACAACCAGCTGCTTCAAAAAGTCTGCCGTAACTTCAAATGACTCGTTCTGCCGGTACCGTTTCCCTCGTGGCCGCGTTGAAAAAAACACTATTTGGATCGGAAGGGGTAGAGTTGAAGCGTACTCTTGGTCATGAATACATCAATGGATTCAATTACGAAATTATGGCCGCGTTCAAATGCAACCACGACATTCAAGTTCTTCTTGGTGGAAGCGGTGTCACCGATCGCATTTATTACTGCTGCAAGTACGTGACAAAACTGCAGAAACAATTGGATTCTCAAGTAGCAGTTGCAGTGGCCGCATTCCATCGCAGACAAGAACGAGAGCGTAATGAGGCTGCAATGGAAGACGTCTGTATTCCTGATCGTCTTGCCAGGGCTCGAAAGCGTGTTGCAGCTCTAGTTTATAACATGACTAATCGACAAGAAGTCGCAGGTCCGTTGGCGGCTCTGTATCTGTACCGGGGATCGTGCTGTTATGCGAGCGCGTAGTGCGCAACGCTGCCTGTGGGTGACGTTATCCGGCAGTTAACGATGTCAGAAGGTTACGTGTGTAATCTAGTTGCCGATAACGCCTCGTCAGAGACAGCTCATTTTCGAGCAGTGTCCGCACTAGACGACTACATCTTTAGACCAAATGATCTAGAGTCGGTGAATTTGTATCAGTTCACAATGCGATACTTCAGAAAAAAGTGTGAAGCTGTGACAAGTTCTACACTGCTGTTTCAGAGCGAGCACCCTCTTGTTGACACGCATTGCCTCGGTGAACGGTACAGCGAAGTCGTACCAATCATTCAAGGATTTCGTTTCCCCAGCACCGGAGAAAATGAGTCGCTGGAACAGAAGTGCAAATTGTCGGTGCTTTCGCTCGTGCTCTTCAAACCTTTCCGTGGTTTAGAAGATCTCATTGGTGCTTTCAATTGTTCAGACGAGCAGATATGGATCGAGCGTTTCGAGGAGTGGAAGCCAACAAGGAGCACATTTGTAGAAGAAATCATGGATAATATGACCGATTTTTACACTGGGCAGGCAAAGGCGAAAGAACAACGAGAAAATGCACTGAAGGTCCAAGAGGTTGATAGTGGTGACAGCGTAGATAATGATGATCTCTTTAATGGCGATGACGATCCCGATTTCGATGTGGTACAAGAGGAAGATAGTGATAGGGATTTACATCAGCTGTGGGACATGGAAGAAGCAACCGGTCTCACTCTAGAGAGCTCAATTGTAGACCCTGCTTTGTGCCCAACCTCTGTGGAGCCCGATGCAAGAATTGCCAGTATGATGGCTATTTTCCAGGAGAAGCATTTGCTACAAAATGCTGCTGAAGCGCTTACTCAAGATGGTTTTGTCGAGTGGCCTACAACAGGCTTACCCGCTATTGATACAATGAAGAAATGGGTCAAGAACGCTGCTACGGATAATAGGCTACTATTAAGCGACTCATGTACAGTATTGCTACCGAGAGACACTAAGGTTGTGGAGTTGCTCGACCAAGGACTACTCGAAACTAACATGAGATGGCATCCAATTGCAAGTGCTTCCGGAGAACCGAAGTTGTCGAAGGCGTTTAGTAACATCGCCGATGTTTCACGGCTGTACACACTGAACGAAAGACAGCATTATGCCTTTAAGGCAATTGCAAAGGCATTGCTGAAGCGGTGGAGACGCGCAGAGATGTCTGATAACTTAGAAGCTTCGCTGCAGGAGATCCTGAGCAAGGACCAACTGTTGATGTTTCTAGGGGGAGAGGGCGGCACTGGCAAAAGTCGTATTGTGGCAGCTATCCAGGCAATTTGTGCGAGTTGGGGTCGTATGCACTCCGTCATAACGACAGCACTTACTGGAAAAGCAGCAACACTTATTGGGGGAAGAACACTAGCAGGTTTTTTGCTCGAAATTCGGAAGGAACGAGTGTGTGATACGATGTCAGATTTGGATTTGGTTTTTATTGATGAGGTTTCGATGATGCAAAAGTATCAGCTCGCTCAATTGGATAAATTCTTGCGAGTAGCTAAGAGAGCCTCTGAAGTACCGTTCGGCGGCGTTCATATCGTTCTCATTGGTGACTTCTTGCAGCTACCTCCAGTTGGTGGTGAACCTATGTACAAAGACCCCTCTCGAAAAATTAAAGTCTCGCACAACGAGCTCGCTGGCTATCAATTGTGGTGTGCGTTTAAAGATGTTGTCATCCTAAAAGAATGTGTTCGGTTTCAAAAAGACCCGGAGTGGGGTTGTGGCTGTCAGAAGGCTCGGCTTGGCATATGGACACCTGAGTTCATCAGTATTGTCAATTCACGCGTCATTACAAGTGAATCTCCGTTGGAGGAATCGATGAGAAATACTGTCAGTACATTTGTGACTCCCAATAACTCAACGAGGCTTTCAATCAACAACTTGTTTGTTTCTACAGCGGCTAAGGTATTACCCGAAGGCGAATATCCCGTTCGAGTTGTAGCCAATTTTAAAGGGAAACTGAAAGCTCTCCGAAGATCCGAAGTTTCAATGATTATGCAGCTCCCAGATACGAAATTCGGTAGACTGGCGCCGTACCTGGATCTCATTATCGGAATGCCCATTCAGGTCACCCAGAATGTCCGGGCAGCAAAAATGGTAGCAAATGGCACTCTTGGACGATTAGAAGCCATCATTTATCATCCAGGAACTACATTTCAGCTAGTACATGACAGCACGGCTGGCGTGACAGTCAAGGTGCCAAGTATACCTCCCCCAGCAGTGATCGTGCGGGTTCGACGGGGGCCCACTGCATCGTGCATGACAGGGAGCGAGGATGCAGATATTTTCCCGCTCTTTTTCGATACCTGTGCCTATAGCGCCTGCAACATTGCATTGGCTGGCGTCATAAACGGGGTCCCTCGATCTCTTAACGTTCGAATGGAGCAATTCCCGTTGGTTTGTGCTGTGTCGTCCACTGTTTATAAGGTGCAAGGTGATACTCTTGAGAGTATGATAGTTACCGAGTGGCGGTCTGACGGAGTGTTTGCAAACAAACGAGAACAGCCATACCTCTTGGTGTCGCGAGTCACATCTCGACTAGCATTCGCTACGGTTGAGTCTTTAACAAACGAAATTATTTCTTGGGCGCACCCACCACTTGCCGCACTGCATGAAGAAGCGCGTCTGGAACGTCTCAGTAATGACACCATCGTGCGGATTAAATCGGATTAGTCACGCAAAGCGTTCGTACATAATCGTCGTGTTTTCTTGTTACTCTGGTGTGTTCGTTGCGCAGTTCCCGAGTCCATTCTACCAACAACCAGGAAATGTTGTGTAGCTGCATGATAAAGATTTAAACAAGGTAGCGTGAGACTTGGATTATAATCTGGCGCAAAGTAGAAAAAAAGTAATGGTAGCGAACATAAAGAAAATAAACACTACTATTAAATCCTGCTCGCGAGCTCTACAACTAAATATGTGTGCGTCAAACCGTCACCACACTCAAAGATTCGCAGTCCTCATGCCCTTGGCATTACTACTCGTATTCCGTTAGCTTCTCTCTCTACTAAGACGTCGTATAGTCGCCGCTGTTGCCAATCACAACGACAAAGCGGTAAAATATATGTGGTTGATCATAAATCGGTGTGTTAAATGACTCATGACATAATTGTGATCACATCACTGGAGTGACTGGGCTAACGACGTCGTGATCGCACCTCACAAATTATTTGTTTGACAACTGCAACATGCTAAGCTAAATGCATATTAACTAAACTCCAACGCATGTTTCTTCCCGGTGTATCGAGACAGACGGGTGGAATGATACCTTCATGCGTTGCCGGCGTTCCAATACAGACTTCGGGTGGGGCCTTCATGCGATGGACCTAGGATTCTCTCTGATAGGACGTCGATGGTTGCGGAACCGAATATGGTGATACCGGCTCATATGTTTTCGCACTGAAGTTAAGTCATTGCCTCGAAATTGACAACGCCACACAAAGCAAAACGGGTCTTGCTGGACAATCGTGTCGTCCACCAGCGTGACGACGTGTGGGTGATGTTGAGGTACTATATCGTACTCAGGTGGACGAAGAACGCCGTGCAAGCAGATGTTTTTGTGGCTATATCCCACCGGTTTGTACACGAGGTCTCCACGAAAAAGAATCATGTCGCCTTTGTTGAGCTCAATGAGTACTCGATTCGAGCTCAACGTCACCTTGTGATTCCAGCCAAAGGTGTACAGGAAAGTGTTGTCTTGCATAGCGATCATGACCGAACCAGGTATGGCGCACACATCCATGAGGTCCTCCTCGTAGAGAGTGGCTTCACACTCACGCCGCGCCGGTTGATCCTTGCTACCAGCAAGCGTCTTGATGAACCGCCACTCTTCTGATTGAGACCGTGGGAAAAACGTTTTGTAAAATCGTTTGAGTGAAGTAGTGAGTGAGAGCGAGAGCTCCGTGGGAACCTGCGCTTGAAGACGGTCTTCCTCTTCGGTGTCGATGTCGAGAATACCAGTAGACCAATTTAGATCATCATCAAAGTGAGCAATGCTGCGCAGCTCATTTATACGCGCCTCCGGGAGTGCACGATAGAGTATGATGAACCCTCGCTTGGCAAAAAGCTTCGGGGCTTGCATAGATGCACGTAGGGGCCGTTTGTGTCGATGGTGTCAAAACGAAAACTAAGCGCTTGCGAAGTCCATGCATAAGGTAGTTGAGGGAGTCCTGGATATATAATGCCTCTTGTAAGACGGAGCATCGCATGCATATACTTCTATATGCAGCGAAACAGGTTTTAAATTAATCACCCATCCAGCGCTATTATACGTTATGTACACAGGGTCTTCACTTAACTAATATCCCCATTAAGAGGAGTTGAAAATCTCCTTGCCGCATGCAGATACTGTTGCGCATGAACGGTTCATTGTTTTATTAAGAGGTCATGTGGCTACAACTCTCTTCTGCCGCATGCAGATACTGTAGAGCATGAATGGTTCATTGTTTTATGAAGAGGTCATGTGGCTACAACTCTCTTCTGCCGCATGCAGATACTGTAGAGCATGAATGGCTCATTGTTTTATAAAGAGGTCATGTGGCTACAACACTCTGCCGCATGCTGACCCTGTTGAGCACGAATGGTTAATAGACAAGATCATTTAGTTGAAATAAACGGTATCGCAGGCTTATGTTTGTTTGGTATGAGTGATCCATAATTTTATTAAGAGGACCCCGAGCTACACAAATGTGTTGCATGCTTATGCGGCCCTGGTTATACTGGTTCCATAGCGGCTAAGAACTTATCGATCACTAAGTCTTTTTCATCATGGGCCTCAAGTCTCGCCATGCCACGGTGTCTGGAAAGACCACCACCAAATCCAACAACTCTGTCAAGCAAAACCTCGGTGAATCCGCACCTACAGCCCACATGGAGGGTGTCCTAACACCACGTGCATTGATGGACCCCACACGCGGCGTAACACCGTCGCTAACGCCATACCAGAAAATGAAGCAACTGCTTGCAGAACGCACAGCTACCCCAAACACGATCACTGCTATTGAAGGTAAGTTCGTGAGAAGGAATTCTCTTTTTGTTCGGATGAAAATGTTTTGCTTTGCTCAGATTTGCAGGAGTTTCTGAAGCATCAAACAGCGATGAAAAGGTGGCTATTCGCATGAAGCTCCTTTGGATTTCCGACCACACGTACCAGCAGTGGAAACTAGTTCGTCTTCATTTGGTTGACGCTGATTCTCCGGAATCGCTGGACGACTTACTGAGTGTAGGGCGATCCTGTCATACGAGTAATCGTACTCTGTCTAACTACCTCTTACTGATATAGGTGTTTTACGCTTGCTATGACTCGAATCACCAAGACATCGATCCCGCCTTGCTGACGGTCACAGTGTGGAATGTGGATAGTGGCTCAAACCTTCTGCCTCCGCCGGGGGCGGTTGTAACTATTCGAAACTACAGCAATTTGCAGTTGTACCAAGACACTCAATGCCAGCTGACAGCCAGGCTGAGCCAACTAAGCTGGGAGAGTGCTCCACAGTGAGCAATTGGGAACCGACGTTCTTGGTGGATTTAGGATGGGATAAATCTATTGTGCTGCAGACCAAAATCCCAAGCCTACTTGCTTTTAGCCTACTGCAGTACTAATCCGTAATATATGCTATAAATTTCAAAAAATTACCGACTAACAGCCACCGATTGTGAATGGTCAACTCTATCTCATTATCAAATCTGCCATCTTTGGAGGAAGTTGTGCACTCAGGTAGCAGCGCGCATTTACACTGGATTGATAGCGTTTCTCCACAGATGACTAAACGACGAGGATCTAAAAACTACAACGAAGAGGAAGTGAAGTTGTTACTGGATCTCGTGGGCATCCACGTGCCCAAGGTAATGGCGGAATGGAAGGCATTGGCGGTGATCTACAACAAGAATAAATGTTCTGGAATGGCTACGCGTGACGCTATCAGTCTCCAACGGAAATCACGCTGTCTTAGCGCTAGGAATAGGCAACCTTCTGCCGTGGAAGCAGTGCGGCTCTCAGGCATCTCATCTGGAGCAGCTTCAATGGCGAAGGACATCACGAGAAACAAGGAGTTGAGGCACCTGCCGAAACTACAAGAGAAGGAAAACAGTCACCAGAGGCACACAGCAACTGCTACAGCCCAGTTGGGTACCTTTATTACCTCCCAACGGGGAACATCACCAAAACGGCAACCCCCTTTTGACGAATTGAGGCCTTGGTTTAAACACCAAGAAGATCGGTATGATGAGCAAGTGCTTGGTCTCACTCGCCGTCGACTTTGCCATATTCTCAAAATACTCCGTCAAGCTGAGCGCCGCAATCGTAGAGCGCTTCGAAGATGTATTGAGTCTCTTACCGGTACTGCCGAGATCGAGCATGCTTGGACACAAACAAAGCAAGAGCAATGAAGACAGCGCCAATGTTAGCTGTATAGTGTAACTCACAGTCAATCTGTAGGGTCTCATCTTCCTTGAAGTACACTTGAGTGGCAATTGCTATCGTTTAATACAAACACCTGCATGAAAGCCCCACCTATAAAACTACGGCCCTGCGTATTGGTCTAGGATGTACAGCACGGATGCAGTATGAAATACCCATTAATAAAACTACAGCCCTACTCATTCGCATCATATCTGACTGACTTGCGCCACGGACGGTCATGCAAAAGGCCATTTCCCAACTTCCAACCTACCACACACCACTGCCTTCTCTTCTATCTATGCCCGGCCGAGGAAAAGGCATTGCAGGTCACGGAACTGGAGGTGCCAAACGCCATCGCAAGATTACTCGTGACAATATCCAGGGCATCACTAATCCAGCTATCAGACGGCTAGCTCGTCGGGCTGGTGTTGTTCGAATCTCTGGTCTGGTCTATTACGAGACACGATCAGTGCTGAGGGTCTTTTTGTCAGCTCTCATTCGTGATGCCATCCTCTACGCAGAACACGGAAGCCGCAAGACAGTCAAAGGGATAGATGTCATTTACGCACTGAAACGACAAGGCCGTACCCTCTACGGATTCACCGGCTGAACTTCATTATAGTGTGCTTTGTCAATCTTTTACCCCCCCCCCCCCCATAATTGCATTCACCATCACTGGCCTTTTCATTTATTTCCACTTACGAACTGTGTCATCCGCCGGGCGGGCCGCCCGGGCTGGCAATACACGTCTACGTATATTGGTGTGTACGTAGGAATACGTAATGTTGGTGTGTACTAACATTTATCAACATGTAGATTGCACACAAAGCTTTAGCCGCCGGAGGCCATTTTTAGCCATGATAAGATGATGAAGGTAAAATTTATTCTTTTGCAAGCATCTCATGGGAATCTGTCTTTCTGCCATTCTGCTCCTGCTTCATAAGATTCGTTTTCCTCAAGACTCATGCTCTGTCACTATGGTACGGACTAAGACCTTGATGAGCTCAGCGCCGCCTGTAGACCCACTCCGCTTCGACATCAACTCCACCTGTCCAAGCTGGACGCTGAGAACGGCAAATGTCGTGTGTGCGGTAATAAGGTCCCTTGGAACCGGGATCGAGTCACTTCACACAAGACATCGAGAAACTGAGTTGGTCAAAGTGATGATGAAGCAAATCTGTTTCGCAGCCTAAAACGAATGAAGGCAAACGCGAAAGTTGCGATGATCGTCGGGACTAAGCGACCAGCAGAGTCTATACCACTTTCGGAACGCCAACATCCCGCAGTCCAAAGAGAGGCACTGCGTCTGCAACCGGCTACAAGCTTTGTGGATAGTGTTACAGTCGGCGAAGCAGCTCGGATTGATGCGGCACTGGCCAATTTGTTGTTTCGGACTGGTATGTCGTTTCGAATTGTCAACTAGCAGGCAATGAAAGACTTTGTTCGTGCCTTGCGTCCCACCTACGCAGATCGAATGCCATCGATCGCCGGCAAATTCCTTAATTCTGCTCTTTCGGAGTTGATGGAGCGTGTCCTCAACGCTGTAAATTCAGCGAAGTGGTTCTCTGTCATAAGTGACGGATGGTCGAACGACAAGAATGAACATTTCGTGAATTACGTGGTTATTGTCCCGGGGTTCAAGCCTTTTTTCTTAAGTCCGTCTCAACCAGTGGTGTTTCACAAACGCCTAAGAATATTGCCGAGGGAATATTAGAGATCGTTGAATGATTGCTATAAAATTTACCAGGTTTTGTGTCCATGTAGACCAACAGTATACCACCAGTGTACCAACGTAGTGTTGATGTGTACTAAATTCTTCCAACATGTAGATTGCGCACACTACTTCCGGGAGATTCATTATAAACTCCATTAAATCACCCGAGAAATTGTTCGTCAGTTCCGACGCAACATAGGAGAACACCGTCATATTGCCATTGACGCCGTGGTTGAGCATGAAGTCGACTCCACTGACCGTAATGTTCTTGATATTCTTGCCTTCACTGGACAGAGGCCACGCCGTTCCGATCGCTGCCAGCCACACCATAATCTCGTATTCTTCGTCTCCATCAGGAGTTGAACTGGTGAACAAGTCGTACATGTACGCTACGTTTGCTGTAGTGGTGGGTTCGTACTCGTACGTGTAGTTGATAGTCGTCGGAATTGACTCGACGTTCGCGATCTCCACAGGCTTAAAGTGCAGACCCACGTTCGGGTACCCCTTGACGTTCCAGGTGATCCCTCCCCATTTGTAGTTCGTAGTCCATCCGAGAGTACTGTTATCTTTGGAAGCGCTGAGAAGTGTCGTGCATTGGTGTCCAGTGCCTGGGTCGTTCTCTTTGCCCCACAGATTGTTGTAGAGCGTGTAGTCACCGACTATTGCGGTGTCCCAGTCGCCACACATTTCCTCTGCGTAGGAGGGAGTTGCTAGCGCAGCGATGGCAGTAGCAACCAGAAAGAACTTCATGGCGAATTACACGTCGGAACTTTGTTCGAAGAATGACAAACTGGTTTGACTCGGGTCAATACATCCGGTTGCCATGAACCCGAAATCCCATCATTGGCATCGGCTATGCGGCCGTGCAACACGACAAACAGAGGTCTCCGGTCTCCGGCTCGCACGGCACGCGCAAAATGCGCAAAATGGACACTTGCGCCGCATATTTCCGCAAGTTTCGGATTTTGCATTTCAGAGACTCGATGTACGAAAATGGAAACTCGGAGACTTCGTTTGGATAGACCGCGGCCCAAGTCGTTGAAAGATTTGGCACGAATCTCCGTTAGCATCTTCGCGAATAACAGCCAACTCCACGATCAAATTATGGTTCGATTACATCGATGTTACTCAAAGGTTTTCTGATGCGATACAGTAGCTATCTCTAATTGTAATAGCTACTCCACATTGTAGATTTCTTTAAACAGTGTGGACAGCGGCCGTGTATTTCGACACCGTAAGCGTACCATTGCCAACGAACGGCTCCGTGCCAGCCTGGACATGGGTAAGGATCTGCGTCGGAGCAATAGTATGCTTCTTGGGCAGCTTATGGAAGAACTGCTTGAAGTCAGCCTTAAAGCTGCTTGGCTGCGACGTACGAGTACACCGTCATGTTGCCGTTTTTGCCATGCCACAGGTCGAACTTCACGCCGCCCACGGTGAGACCCTTCTTGATCGGCTTACCCGTGGCCGAAATGGGTCCAGCGCCACCAATAGCAGCCAACCACACCATAATCTCGTACTCAGCGTCTCCGTCGGGCGTGGAGGTCGTGAACAGGTCGTACGCGATGTTAGCGACAACTTTTCCCTTGGACTTGAAGTCGTACTGGATGGTCGACGGGATTGACTTAACCTTCGACAGCGGCACCTTGTCAAACTTGAGCGCGGCGTTGGCGTACGACTTGACCTGGAACTTGGAGCCCTTCCAGTTGTAGCTGGTGTGCCACGAGATGTGGGCACCGTCAACGCTGTCGAGACCCGTGCACTGGGTGCCAGAGGTGTCGTTAAACTGACCCCACAAGTTGTTGTACAGCGTGTAGTCCGCCGTCTCTGTGAGGTTCCACTGACCGCAGAAATCTCCAGTGGCTTCCGTTGCGAAGGAGGCCGAGCTTTCTGAGGCGGAAGTGGAGCCCTGCGTGGTCTGCTGTGTGGTGGCAGCAGATGTCGACGCGATGGCGAGAGCAGCGATGATGGCGAAAAGCTTCATGGTTGGGAGGTTCTTGTGGGTCTTGAGGGAAATTGAAACTGGGCCTGCTGCCTCCGATGACTCAAATGAAGGCGTCACCTGCTAACGACACCTTGACAACATCTCCAGTGATTTGTTGGTTAGCTGGACCACCGTTGCTGTAACGATAACTGCAGTTTTCGGGCGATTAATGGGAAGGTCCCATCTCGCTTGCAGCCCGTGTCCCCTTTACTGAGAGGACAAGTTTGAACGGCTGTCGGCTGGGCACTGTTCTGAGAGCAGGTTTACGGGATGAACCAGTAAAGCCTCTCGTTCGCAGCGAGTCGTTGACGTATATGCTCAACGAGAAAGCGATGCCATGGTCGTTTAAAGATTCCTACTGCTAGTATCCAGGAGGAATACCAAAAGGACAGACGTGAAGGATATCAACGATGATACGTCAACGTATGTGGTTCTCCTTCAAGTCTGGAATGTTTAACGTTGTCAAAGTGTCGTTAGCAGGGGAACGACATCAAGGGTTCGCCTTTGTCTACGATGGAAAGAGAGCTGTAAAGTAGTGTATTTATCGCAGCAATACGTTGTCTACGCTGTGTGAACAGCAGCGTTGTACTTGGACACTGTTAGAGTGCCGTTACCGACGAAAGGTTCCGTGCCGGCCTGCACGTTGATCAGATATTGCTCAGGCGAGATGGAGTTGTTAGCCGGCAGTTCGTCGAAAAACTGTTTAAATCGGTGGAAAATCTGTTCGCCGTGTTGGCTGCGACGTACGAGAACACCGTCATGTTGCCGTTCTTGCCGTGGTAAAGGCTGAAGTCGACGCCTCCAACATTCACCTCTTTGATCGGTTTACCAGTGTTCGACAGCGGACCAGCTCCACCGATCGCCTGCAGCCACACCATAACTTCGTATTCAGCGTCACCGCCCAGTTTTGAAGTCGTGAACATGTCGAACGCCACGTTGGCCACCAATTTGCCTTCATAGGCATAGTCGAACTCGATAGTAGACGGAATCGACGTGACGTTGGCGATCGGCACGTGATCGAACTTGAGCGCAGCATTCGCGAAAGACTTGACTTGCCACGCAGTCCCGTTCCAGCTGAAGTTCGTGCTCCAGGAGATCGTGGAGCCGTCTACGCTGTCCAAACTCGTGCACTGGTGGCCCTTGGGGTCGTCGTAGGCACCCCAGAGGTTGTTGTACAGGATGTAGTCGGCGGTCTCCGTCTTGTTCTGCCCGCCACAGAACTTCTCGGCCGACACGGATGATGCAGCCAGAACGGCTGCAGCGAGGACGGTTGAGAACTTCATCGTCGGAAAGTGTTGAGGAGCTGAAAGCAAATTGGGGAATGATGCAAGTGGTAACGACCGAGCTGACTTTGCTTCTGGAGATCTGCTAGATTCAACAAATACGACCAGAGATTAAACTCGTGCTACATGTACATGTAGCACTATTTTTTGGATCGGGAGCTCCTTGGCAAAGCCCCACGACAACAGCACGAAGGGAATACGGTGAACTTACCCAACTCGTTATCTTTTCCTACTTCTGCTCATCAAGTTATTTGCAAGTTTGATTTTTTAGCCTGTAGGTTGGAGTACTCTTACACATTTACTTAGGCTGTGTGAACTGCCGCCGAGTACTTCGACACCGTCATCGTGGCGTTCTTGCCCTGGAACGGCTCTGTGCCGGCCTGCACTTGGGTCAGGAACTGGGTCGGGGCAATCGTGTTGTCAGCCGGAAGTTCATCGAAGAACTGCTTGAAGTCCGCCGTGAAGCTCTTGGTCGTGTTGACAGCCACGTAAGAGAACACGGTTGTGTTGCCGTTCTTGCCCTGGTACAAGTTGAAGTCCACGTTGCTGATCTTCACCTCCTTGATCGGCTTGCCGGTGGTCGTAAGAGGCCACGCACCACCCAAAGCTGCCAGCCAGACCATGAGTTCGTACTCGACGTTGCCAGTGGCCGTAGCACTAGTGAACAGATCGTACGCCACGTTGGTGATGATGTTGCCGTCGTACTTGTAATCATACTCGATGGTCGACGGGATCGACGAGACGTTCGCTAACTGCACCGGGTCGAACTTGAGCGCGGCGTTGGCGAACGACTTGACTTGCCAGTTGTCTCCGGCCCAGTTGAAACTCGTGTGCCAAGCAATAGTTGAGCCGTCGACGCTGTCGAGGCCTGTGCACTGGCCGCCGGCCTTGTCGTTGTCCATTCCCCACAGGTTGTTGTAGACGGTGTAGTCGTCGGTCTGCGTGGAATTCCACTGACCGCAGAACTCTTGCTCGGCGGCAACAGTAGAGGCCGCGACGGCCGCGATGACAGCGGAAAGCTTCATTCGTGTGCTGAGGTGATAATTCGAGACTGGTGCAATGCTCGACTGGCACGCTCGGCGTGATCTGCAGCTCCTTTTCATTTGGAGACAGCGAACATGGTGGCGATCCCATCGCGGATGTTTGCTTGGTTCACCTCTTACTACCTCTGTGCGGAAAATAATGAGCATTTAAAAAAATGCGCAGCACTCCGCCTCGTTGTTTTTGGGGAGTTATTAGATTTGCAGAGGAGCTATGCGTTCGTGTTGAACTGCTGACAAAACCAAAAAGAAATTTGTGAGCGTACGTGCTCCGCCACATTAGAAGTACTTCTAGTAGTAAAACGGATCAAACTCAGACGTCGTTGACGTCTCACGAGCAGTTAATGCGTCTGGAACATCAACAGGAGTTTTCAATACAGAAAAGGAGAGTGCCATGGCCGCCTGCTGTATGGCAAGCGCTGCCCAACCTTCTTCACGTAAAATCACTTTTCGTCGATGTGGACCACGTCGTGCATTGCGTCGAACTTGTAGGTTCCATCAAGCTGAGGGGTCACATGATCCATGCAGAACTGGGGCCTCTTGAGGCGATGCAAAGGGGTGAGCAGTGGACGAGTTTGTCTTAGCGCACGGCGTAGGAAGCCTCCTTTACGAGTTGTTGCACGAGATATGAGCTCACGCCAGACCCCTGTTGTATAGCACGCTGGTGCTCACGGTCATTTACTGGCACTTCGGCGAGGCACTTGCACAACTCCACGCGGTTCTTCTTCTTCGCCCTCGGGAGTGTTTCTTGACTTGACTACCGCTCCTACCCGGTCCGGATACCCTGCTCCCAAATGCGAGAAACAGCGCAGCGGTTTAGATCAAAGTAGGCAGCTGTCCGCCCGATATCGCCGTGCCTGAGCACCCCTCCGTTGCTGTGAAGAAGCAGCATCTCCCACACTGCTTGGCGCTCTTCGCTCCGGTTTGAAAGTGATGGGGGGAGGTCCAGCGGGAAGATTGGGCGGGAGATTCGAAATTCAAAATATGATCAGATTTGCAAGGTATAGATTCTGAACAGGATGTAATACAATTGGAAATGCTCATTATTTTCCGCACGGAACGATAGCGAATTTGAACGGGTGGTGTTTGTGGCTTGCTTACGGGCGGAGACAGCTCAATGATCGACAGTATTCAGTGCACGAAGGCACGAATTCACCTTGGCAATCAGAGAGTGCGAACCTAGGTATTGTGTGCGATTTGATCCGATGAGTAATGGAGAACGTCTTGTGGAAAAGAGACTACGACTCGTGGAAACGAGACTACGCCGCTGTATTTCAGAGGTTCAACCTTCTATCATAGATTTTCATTTTTCATCGTGTGTGTTGAGTCAAAGACCCCATTAGACTGTGTGGACTGCGGCCGAGTACTTGGTCACCGTCATCGTGGCGTTCTTGCCCTGGAACGGCTCCGTGCCGGCCTGCACGTGGGTCAGGTACTGCGTCGTCTCGATGGTGTTGTCGGCCGGCAGTTCGTCGAAGAACTGCTTCAGGTCGGCTGAGAAACTCGTAGCCATGTTCTTCGCCACGTACGTGAACACCTTAGTCTTGTTGTTCCAGCCCTGGTACAGGTTAAAGTCGACCCCACCGAGCGTCACCGACTTGATCGGTTGACCAGTGGATGTCAGCGGCCAAGCACCACCAAGGGCAGCCAGCCACACCATCAACTCGTACGCAGTCTCTCCGCCAATAGTGGGGCTTGTGAATAGATCGTATGCAACATTGGTGATGATGTTGCCGTCGTACTTGTACGTGTATTCCATAGTGGTGGGGATCGACTTGACATTGGAGATCTGCACCGGGTCGAACTTGAGCGCGGCGTTAGCGTAGGATTTCACCTGCCAGTTGTCTCCAGCCCAGTTGAAACTCGTGTGCCAGGCGATCTCGGAGCCGCTGCTGCCGTCCACCGTTGTGCACTGTCCACCCGTCTTGTCGTTGTCCTGTCCCCAGAGGTTGTTGTACACGGTGTAGTCACTCACGACCTGCAGGTCGTTGCGACCGCAGAATTCCTGGGCAGTGGCGGACGAAGCCGTAGCAGCGAGAGCGAGGGCAACGACGGAAAGCTTCATAGTGTTCTGGTGTGTGCGTGTGTGTCTTGGGGAGAATTACCGAGTGGTTCGTGAGAAGAGCTAGGATAACATTGACAGCGAACCATCACGTCCCATCCTAAAACCAAAGCCTGCTGTTCGTTCGCAATCGCCGATCAATCCGTAAACTGCAACCAGGTCTGACTCATTCGGTGTCTCAGTCCGCTAGCTCTGTTGCTCAGCGTTTCGATGTGATACCGACGATTTCTAAGCACCTTTGTCTTGCATTGCCGACGGATTCTATCACGGATGGTCTCCGTTAATGATTTACTGCAAGCTAGAACTCCTACATGTACCGTATAGAGCTTGGCCATTTGCACATACTTTCGTGAATCCTGGCGACACGACGAAATCGTTCAGTAAGCACTGCTTACTGTAAACAACTCAGCGAGCAACATGAATGTACATGTATTTCTTCTCCATGAATTAAAGCGTTCGATCTCTAGTTGACCTTTGACGAGTAAGACTTGACGATCATCTCACCGTTCCTGCCCTGGAAGGGCTCCGTGCCGGCCTCCAACTTGACGAGGAACTGCTTCTGCGGCAGCGTGTTGTTGGCAGGGAGTTCGTTGAAGAACTTCTTCAAGTCGGCTGAGAACTTGAACGCCGTCTTCTTGGCCACATACGAGAAGACCTTGACCTTCTTGTTCATGCCCTGGAATAGGTCGAACTCCACACCACCGATCGTCACAGTCTTGATCGGCTTTCCGCTGTCGGTAAGAGGCCACGGGCCACCCAGAGCAGCCAGCCACACCATCAATTCGTACTCGATCTCTCCGTTAGCCGAAGAGCTCGTGAACAAGTCGTACGCCACGTTGGCGATAATGTGACCGTCGAATGTGTACGTGTAGTCAATCGACGTGGGGATCGACGAGATGGCCGACACCTGCTTGGGGCTGAACTTGAGCGCAGCATTGGCGTAGGATTTCACCTGCCAGTTGTCACCGGCCCAGTTGAACTTAGTCTTCCACGACACGGACGATCCGGAGCTGCCGGTCACCTCCGTGCACTGTCCGCCGGTCTTGTCGTTGTCTTCACCCCAGAGGTTGTTGTACACGGTGTAGTCTCCGACGACCTTGAAGTCGTCACGACCGCAGTATTGCTGGGCTTCAGTGGACGAAACTAGAGCGGCAACGGCGAGAGTAGCGGGGACGAGGAACTTCATCGTGTTGGGAGTTGGTGTGGAGGGTTTAGAGCAAATTGCCAAGTGAGCGTGACGAACTGTAGACAGATTAACGTTGCGTGAATCGACCACCAAACAACCAGTACGTCCCATCCCGAGCGTGAGCCTACTTGTACCTTTGTGTTGGAGCAGATCTGTCGTAAACTGCAAGCCGAGACAAGTCTGCAGCCAGAGAGCGCGTGTGTTCTGTAGCAAAGGTATAATCGTGTAGAGCAGTAAACAAAAGTGTATTTCTCGGATGTGCAGCCCTACGATTCAACAGATCGACTTACTTCACCTGCACCGAATATGTCGACACCACCAGCTTGGCATTCTTGCCCTGGAATGGCTCGGTACCAGCCTCCAGCTTCTGCAGGTACTGGGTCTGAGGAAGGTTGTTGTCAGCCGGCAGCTCGTCGAAGAACTGCTTGAGGTCAGCCGTGAAGCTCTTGGCAGTCTTCTTAGCGACGTACGAGAACACCTTGACCTTCTTGTTCATACCCTGGTACAGGTCAAAGTCGATACCTCCGAGAGTCACCGACTTGATCGGTTTTCCACTGTCGGTCAGAGGCCAAGCACCACCCAGAGCTGCCAGCCACACCATCAATTCATACTCAATCTCCCCACTGGCAGAAGAACTAGTGAACAGATCGTACGCCACATTGGCGATGATGTTGCCGTCGTACGTGTATTCGTACTTCATGGTCGTAGGCATGGAGGTGATAGCCGACACCTGCTTGGGCTCGAACTTCAGTGCAGCGTTGGCGAACGACTTGACCTGCCACGAATCTCCAGCCCAGTTGAAGCTCGTTTGCCACGACACAGCGGTGCTCGTACTGCCGGTGACTTCCGTGCACTGTCCGCCGGTCTTGTCATTATCTTGGCCCCAGAGGTTGTTGTACACGGTGTAGTCGCCCACCACCTTGAGATCGTTGCGGCCACAGTATTCCTGGGCGTTGGTCGAAGCCACAGCGGCGACGGCGAGAGTAGCAGGGAGGAGAAACTTCATGGTGCTTGGTCGGTGTTGGTGACGCGAGGAGAATTTGAGAATGAGGCAACAGAACTCTCACAAATTACCTATCGACGAACGAGTAACTTCATTGCCTGTAGCAGTTCGGGAAACATCCCATCCCGAAAAATCCGCATCCGAGCGATTGAACCCGCACATCCAAAAGCAACCGGAGGCTATCGACCAAAGCTTTTGGTGTCGCAGCAGTCTGGCTAGACCAGCATAATACTACTGTAGTATTACTATGCTGAGTATAAGAGGGGGGGGGGAAGGGAGGACTCGAACCCCTTATATTAGGTACTTATTTCGAAGCCTGTTCGAAACAGGCGCATTGACGTCTAAGCAAGGTTACTCCTAACTAATTATGCTGAGTATAAGACTCCTGCCTTCTGGTAAAGAAAGCAGCCGAAAGCATAAACGGTATGATAAGCTTATGTTCTGTAGCTATGAAGCGGAACTATCCACGATCTGTATTTTTTTATCAAGAGGTTTGGCTCGCTCCTAGGCCGAGTGATATGAAACAACCACGTCTTAAATGCATGCAAAACCGAGCTAGCTAGACGTATTTCCAACATTCTTGTAGCTCCCCACTTACCCGAAGATGGAGTGGTTGGGCGTCTCCACGTACACCCAGATACACAGGATAATGAGCACGAAGGCCAGCGAGAAGCTGCCGACGATATTGCCCTGGTCCGTCAGACTCTTGTGGCTCCAGCCGAAATATGTCTGCAGGCTCATACGCACCATGGGGCCCAGCTGACTAGCCAGAAAGCCACCGAGGAACAAGGACGCGAAGTACAGCGGCGTGCCGTGCGTCGTTGCGGCGTTGTTGTAACCCGCGAAGTAGCGCACCGTATCCCACATCATACCGAAGATCATAGCCAAGAACACGATGAGGTTCGGCAGCTCCATCGGACTGTTGCCGCCCAGAGCGCCCGTGTTGGCCCACGTCGCCTCCTTGCCCGTGATCTTCCAGTAGATCGTCTCGAACACAGCCATGACGTGCACGAAGGCGTAGGAGAACCAGGTCTGCTGACTACGCAGCACATCGTCGTTGTCGACCGTACGGTTGGACAGAGCCGACAAGATACTCTGCGCGACAATCTTGGGCACCAGAGCCATCAGCAGACGCAGTCCGGACGTGTAGATAGGCGCCTGACCGGTGTACAGGAAGTAGCCGGTGATGTAGAAGAAGAAAATGGCCGGGAACGAGCCAATCGGGTACACCGTCAGGTTCATGAAGAAGACCCAGCGCATGAACTTGTTGATCTTGCGCTTTGGAGGCAGCTCCACCTGGGGAACAGTCCACTCCGGGTCTACCAGACTCTTCTTGTTACGTAGGAAGATCTGGAAGTTACCCTTGGCCCAACGCTTACGTTGAGCCAAAGCAGCAGCCACAGACTCGGGAACAGCACCTTCAGCCAAACGGATACGGTCAGCCTCCTCACCTTCGAGATCCTTACGGAAGTAGTAACCCTTCCATCCCTTGTCCACCATCATCTTGCCAGTGTAGGCGTCCTCAGTCAACGAGCCGTACTGAATACCGCACACAGAGTCAAGAGCTTCACGACGGAAGATAGCGTTGGTACCGGCGAAAGACGCACAGTCGTAGCCGTCCATACCGGTCTGTGCCGAATCGAAGAACGTCGAGTTACGGTGACCACATGGGTCGCCCAGACGAAGCTGCAGGCAGTCCTCGAAGTACTGCGGCGTCTGCACGTAGCCGACCTGGTTCACTGACACGTGATCCGAGTAGTCATCGGCTGACACACCCACGAACTGGTTACTGTCACGCTGACTCACCGCGCGGTTGCACTTGCGGCACAGTCCCTTCTTCTGGTTGATCTTGCTGCCACAACTGGCGCACATCATACGCTCTGACATGGTGTTCTGCGTCTGACGCCTGTGAACGCTTGACTTAGTGTGGCCCGACGCGTTGTAGCAGTCCTTGGAGCAGTACATGATCTGAGACTCCGGGACGCCAGCAGCCTGACACAGAGCGCAACAGATCTTGCCGATGTCACCGCATCCAGGTGCGCAGCAGCGCGTGATCTTAGAGTTCTGCGGGGCGTCGAAGAAGAACGGCAGCGTGGCCTGAATGAACATCTCGTGCGGCTTCATGTCGTTATCCAGAATGATAGCGTAGCGTCCGATAGCACCTTCGTTGTATAGGACGTTGTTGATGTTACCAGCCTTGGAGTGGTGCACTGGCGGTTTGATACGACCCACGAACGTCAACTTGGGGAGTCCGTGGTAGTGGTAGTCATCACGCACGGATCCGACAGCGCAGTCCGAACGATTCACGATACGCGGGTTAGCGTTGGTGGGCATCTTGACGGTCGTGTGCTCCTTGCGCCACTCGTCCACTTCCAGTTCGTACGATTCGCACACACGGTCGTACATGAACTGGGCGACTTCGTGACGAACGTCTCCAGCCTCTTCGATGACGCCCGTGTTGACACTGACCTTGGGAACTTGAGCACCAGCTTCCCACTTGGACTTGCAGTAGCCGTCGTCACAGATCCAGACATGGAACAGGTGTGGCGGGTAGTCCAGATTCATGATCTTCTCGAGTGTAGCGATGGTGTCTTCAGCCGGTTCGGCGTAGTGACACAGCAGGATATCCACAGTCGGCCACTAGTATCAGATCAAACAATATCGTAAGAATTAAACAAAATTCTACCAAATTCAAAGAAAAGTAAGGGAAATACCTTCTCGGGTGGGAAATGCGGCTCGAAATCTCTCAAGTAACGAGCACCACGACGAACAGGTTTCCACATACCCAGGTAGTAGAGGAACCCCAGAGAGATACTGATGAATTCAGCCAAGTAGAATAAGAAGTACGAGACCCAGTCACCAATGTGTGGCTCCTTGAAACACTGTACAGTCTCAATACCAGCCGACCAATGGTACCATTGCGGAGGGTCCCACATCCCGTTGAAAGGTTTGTCACCACACTGTAAAGTATCCGCATACAAGAGTTGAATTTCATCACACGAGTCCGTTTTGTACTTGACGTCGCACGGTGCAATACCCAACGGGAACCACAGCACGATACCTGCCAGTTCAATCAACGCAGTGATAACGAAGATGACGTACCAAAACCGGTAACTGAACCGGCCCTTCATCTCGTACACACGCACATTGGGTAAGTCTCTCTTAACAACATTACCCGAACCCGCAGACATGACGGTGAACTCCAAAGCGTCGAACCACATCGTGAAGTCCTGGTCCGTCTCAGGACACACGAGCCATGCACGATGACGCGTGTGGATCACGATACCTCGCGCCGGTAGATCGAGACGTTCACTCTGCTCGAGCTTAAAAGCGTCCCTTAAATCCACGGCACCGACCACTAATTCGCCGTTACGCGAGTTAAAGTACTTGCGGCAGTCCACGTCACTGTGGAAATAGTACATTTTAGCTCCTTCAAGGGCGAAATAGCGTTTGCGCCAACTTTTAGCCACGGGGCCTTTGAACTTGCGACTGCCCTGCTTGTGCATCCATCCGTGGACTGTGATCTTGCCCAGCTCTTCGTGCTCTTTGGCCTTGGTGAGCTCATTGATGGTGTTCTGCACGTCCATCGTGGACTGAGATAACAGCTTTTTGCCTGGGGCCGCCGCGGAAGAGAGCTGTTCGTGGTATTGAACGCCAGACAGAGGCGTCTGGCTGTACTGCGCGTCTTCCGGGAGCGCTCCGAGGCCGGGAGGTTGCCGATTGGCCATGGAATGAAACGAGGGCGAGACTTTCTTTGTGGCTCAGGAGAGCGCAGCAAATCCAATCAGCTGGCTGATTGAGCAAGGCGGTGGATACCTGAACGACTTTGCCAGTGCCGGAGTGCCTGGGATCGAGGAAGACCGGCTGACCTCCACGCACGAGAGGAACGGAACTGACAGCAAGCGTGCATTGCGCTCGAGGCGACCCTCTCTTCCATGTCTCCTACAGCTGGGCATGAATGTATGGAGGAATGTATGGGCACGGAAGTTGGCTACGACAAGTCGCGACGGAACGACAGGACCATTATTTTTCTCCCGCTTCACAACGTGACGCTGATGAAGGTATTGATTTAGAAAGGGTATGTGATTAAAAAGGAATGGGTGAACTTCTGGAGCGAGGTTTTGCAATAGTAGAAATCAGTTCGTGGTCAAAGATATGGTTATAAATTACCAAAGGGTATGTTTTTTCAGTGGATGTGGTACAAGGGCTCGGGATACTGACGTTTGAAAGTAGAGACGAGCCGGAATGTGTAAAGGACATCAGAAACCTTCATTACAGCATGCGATATGTCCTTAGCGAGGTGAGCTGAACTTGCTTGTGCCGCCCAAAGCGCTCTTCCTTCCATCTGCCTCGCTGTCACACCCTTGCATATGCTGTATAGCCCTCTGTCTCGGGTTGAGAAGCGCGTTACAATACCCACACGCCACCAGCAATGGCTGCCGAGCAAACGAGCGGCGCTCGTATCGAGATCCGGCAGTAACCGCACTAAAGTTATAAGGCTTTCTCTCCAGAGTGCGTCAAAGCCGTCTTGCCTCATCGTCGCGCGTGCTGATCTCGTTCCAGTCTAATACCCAGCTCAATATCGGAGACCAACACGTTAGCAAGCGTACGAACGCAAATGTACTGCCATAATGACTTTACCGTCTCTACTACCGGTTCTTGGACTGGTTACAAACATCGAAGACCTTTTGCACCGGACCTCCTTGAAGCTGACCTACATGCGACGAGGAGCCATAGCTGTCAGTCTGAAAGATACATCTGCACACACAAGTGGCAATGAAGTGCAACCTCCACCTTCGTGGTCTGCCAGTGGATCTCGTCGCTTTAATCGCTTCATTCGCGTGGGATCTGGATTCTGCGTCGGCTGCTGGACACCTCCAAGTCGTTCAGCTCCTGCTGCATCTACGTCACTCCAGCCCCGTCCACATGAGCTACCGAGCACTGAACGCTGCGGCTCAGAACGGTTTCCTGGCTGTCGTGCAAACTCTGCATCAAAGTGGCACCGCCTCGTGCTCCACGTTCGCTATGAATATGGCGGCGGCCAACGGACACTTGGATGTGGTTCAGTTCCTGCATTTGCATCGATCCGAAGGATGCACGTGCTACGCTATGGATGCAGCCGCTGCTAAGGGGCATCTGGACGTCGTCAAGTTCCTACACTTCCATAGGACGGAAGGTTGCACCACTGCAGCGATGGACTTAGCTGCAGCTCAAGGGTTTCTAGAGGTCGTGGAGTTCCTGCACCAAAATCGAACAGAAGGCGCCACCGTAGCTGCGATCGACCGAGCAGCACATAACGGACACTTAAAGGTGGTGCAATTCTGCAGAGAAGCAAGACAAGAAGGATGTACTCAGTTAGCGACGCTGTGGGCGACAGCTAATGGACACATGGAGATCGTTCGGTACCTGCAACCTACGAGAGGGCGAAGAAAAACGCTTGGGGCTTTTTTAGGAGACGGGAGGCTACTGGTTTGCTAATGAGCTGCTGACTGTTTCCGCTTTTAGTCTTTGGTTCCTACGTAACAATAGCTTTTCTTTTAGCTTTCACTTCTGCTTTAGCTTTCACAATGACATGGAGTCAAGTTGTTCCAAGTACCTTAGTAGTAATCTTGAACTTTTGCTTCACTGTGGCTCGGGTGACGGACCGTACGTTGTTCTTGTCGACATACAGCGAAGACTTGAACTGCACCGAGATCGTCTACGCGAGAATCGACAATGAAGTATGCTCGGAAACGTCGAAGTGCGCGGTCCACAACGACAGCGACAATTCGTTCCACGACACGGAGATGACAGCTTGTATCCTCGACCGCGACGAGTTTTTGGAGTCGGCTTTTAGAGGAGCTCCCTATCTGACTGTAGAACTCTACCCGGCAGATTGTCTGGGGAAATCCTACAACACGAGGTCGTTCATCGCTGATGGAAAGTGCCATCCGTACGCTCTCAGTCACTTCAAAGTCGCACAGGTTAACGGCACAACAGCGGTGTGGAGCTCAGAAATTGGTTGTGAAGACACACACTGGTATCAAGAATGGTTCGTATTGGATAGACAACTTAACTCGGAAGCCTGACTCACCGATGGCAAAAAATACTGGAAATCCTATTTCACGGGTGGCACAACTACTTCGTGGGAATCATCTTCAGACTACGAGCCAACTACACCCGCTCCGACAACTACCACTACGTCACCACCAGTGACACAAGCACTCGACGTTGGCGCCGTCGTTAGCAACACCACTGTCTATGGTTTCCGCTACCGCCTTTTTGGTTTGTTTGACATTGGTAGGATCTACATTTCTATAACTTACAAGTGCCTGGTTTTCATTTTCCGCCTCAAAGACACTTGCACTAAAGCTGGTTTCGCCTATTTCATGCTTGCACGCTGGAAACTACGGTAGTGATGCTTGATAACTTCAAATAGTACAGAGATTTGAGTAAACGAACAAGCAAAGTAAGTTGGAGTGAATATTGTCCTTTTGATTATTTGTGTCCCGATCTGGGGCTCGAATTACTGCTTGCCTTGTTACAGGGCAACCAGACTGAATACCATCAAGGCTGAGCAAACGAGGGACAGCGGTGCATTTCGAAAGTATTCAACTGTTCTTGGGGATGACGACTTCCCAGACGTTGTACTTGCTGGATCTGTGGAGCCCGGGGTCACAAAATGATATTTCTCATAGCCATGTTTAACAGGCATGCAATAGCCAGTATCGATAATCGCTTTCGATACTGGGCCCACGAAATAACGAAGTGAGCCTGTCTCGTTGCATGACGTTCCCGAATACAAACCCACGGCACCATCTTCACTTACTACGGTTTGGAGTGCCCAACTGTCTTCAGCCCAAACATTATGACAAGTCTTGTCAGCAACGACAGCGTAGCTTGAAGAGGACTGAGTGCAATTCTCGTCATCGTCCTTGAACCCTTCCACCAAGAAGTAAGCCGAGCCCCCGAATGCTGAATTAGCATATTTAGCAACATCGTCGATGCAAAACTTTGAATGGCTTAGTCCGTTCGAACTCTTGCAGCCGAAGGTGGAGTTGCTGTTGCATTCACCAGGAACGATGGAGGCAAATGCCATTTTGGTGCAAGCTGTGTCGTCGTAGCACCCATAAATAGTGAAACCTGCAACTTCCTGGTAAAAGAACAGCACAGCGGCGAGGAAAACGCTGTACTTGAGCAACAGAAGCTTCATATTCGAGGCAGCACGATAACTGGATGCGATCAACGGGTGGCGAATTCAACACTGTTAGATACACAACAGGTTATCGATCTCTGACACGGAAGAAAAAGAAGTACAGCTTTCGTGAGAATGTGTATAACGTCGCGTAGCATCCCAAATATGTAAATGTGAAAGAAGAGTGGTTAACGGCAACGTTCAGGATGCAAATGCTTGACATCGTGCAGCATCCCAAATACGCAACGGCATTGTAAACTTTGCCAGGATGCACAGACAATCACTCCCTTTCACTTCAACTTTGACCATCACTCTTATGAAGATCGCGGCTTTTCACAAGATTGTGTTGACTTGAAGATTGTATGGTGTTGTCGAAGATATGTTTCAAAGCGACTGTTCATGCTAATCAAACTGCGGATTGAGCTTTGACTAGCAAACACTCATGCTTATCAAAGACGGAATGGACGGCTATCAAAGCCTCAAAAGAAAAAGATTCCTCTAACCTTTGGCAAGCATCGAGGATCTCCAGCGCTCCATTGCCTTTCATTCTCAAAAACACCTCGGCCAACCCACATCAAAGTTTCGTCCAGTGTTTCGTAGCGTTGTCTTCCATTGTCAAGTGTGTCATCCCTCCCTCTCCAATGCTTCTGCATCCTCTTCGTGTCGCACTGCTAGTGCTGACACTGGTGACGATATCACCCGGAGCTGTGGCTAACGACGATACGTTCTGGGTCTCCAGTATCTTCCAGTCTCCATATTCTGTGTACCAATCGCCGGTAGACTGTCAAGTGAGCGACTGGGGCAGCTTCAGCTCGTGCTTCTCTGTCTACTCGACCAAGACTCGACGTCGGTCGGTCACTGTGTGGCCCAAGAACGGCGGTGCCGCGTGTCCGTCCCTCGAAGACACGCAGCCGTGCGCCCCTCAAGACTGCCAGGTGGGTCCTTGGTCCGACTACACTGCGTGTGACCGCTCCTGCGGGAAGAAAACACGCACTCGAGCTGTTCTACTACCGGCCCAAGATGGCGGTGCAGCTTGTCCGGCGGTAACGGAGACTGCTCCGTGTGATCCGATCAACTGCGCCGTCAGTGACTGGACGCCGTGGAGTATTTGTCTCTTCGGCAAGAAGAGTCACTCCCGATTCGTGCTCACGTGGCCGCAGTACGGCGGAGCAGCTTGCCCACCTCTGTTCGAGATCGCGTCGTGCAACCCTGTCGACTGCGCGGTGAGTCAGTGGAGCCCCTGGAAGATCCTCGGCACCAAGAAGACTCGCGTTCGTGAAATAACATGCCAAGCGGACGGTGGTAACCCGTGTCCACCGTTAACTGAAGAAGCAACGTGTAACCCCATCGACTGTGTCGTGAGTGCATGGTCGTGGAGCGGCGTGTGTGACCCCACCACGAAGCTTCGTCAACGCACACGAAGTATCGTCACTCAAGCTCAAGACGGAGGTGCAGTCTGTCCTTCTCTGCAAGAGACGGTAACTTGCACGGACTGCAAAGTGAGCTCGTGGAGTGATTTCTCCGTCTGCAACCCACTCACTGGCACTAAGACCCGGTCGAGAACGGTTGCCAGTGCTGCTGTCAATGGTGGTGCAGACTGTCCGACACTCACGGAAACGACGCCGTGCGACCCCGTCCCATGTGTAGTGAGCAATTGGACCGACTGGGGAGCGTGCAACCCGAAGACGCTGCAACGTCAACGCACACGTACAGTCGTGACGACTCCGTGCTATGGCGGTACGATCTGCCCTTCACTAGTCGACACGCAGCCGTGCGCTCCTCAAGACTGCACGGTCACGGACTGGAGTCCGTTTGAATATTTCATCAAGGATACGGACGGTTTGCGGTACAAGCGGCGCTCCCGTTCGGTGATTCGTTCCTGTGACGGCGGGGCAGTCTGCCCACCTCTGAAAGAAGAGACGCAGTGCCAACCGGTCGACTGCACTGTCAGCAAGTGGGTCTGGGACGACAACGGAGCTGGTGCGTGTCCTCCAGGTACTCAACGCCGCCGCACACGCACTGTAGTGGCTTCTGCCAAGGACGGCGGTGCAGCTTGCCCGCCGTTGGTGGAGTATGTGGCGTGTGGTGACTGTCAAGTGAGTGCGTGGGGCCCGTTCGGAGCTTGTGACGCTGGAACGATCACCCGCAAACGATCTCGAACAATCACTCAACAACCTGTTGGTGACGGTGCTGCATGCCCCGTCCTAGAGGACTTCGCTCCATGTGAACCTGTGGACTGCGTGGTGACCGACTGGACGAAGTGGGGGCCTTGCACAGCTTCAAACATTCGTCAACGCTCTCGAACGGTCTCCACTGCTGCCAAATACGGTGGCGCAGAATGCCCACCACTCATTGACCGACAGAACTGCAACCCGACCGACTGCCAGGTGAGTCCTTGGGGACCGTACGAGCTTCGCGGGGCTACAAAATGCCGTCGCCGCACTGTTCTACGCGACGCCGACGGTGGTAAGGCGTGTCCGCCGCTCGAAGAGACCGTACCGGTGAATAAGGTGGACTGCGTTGTGGGTGCGTGGGGCCCCTACTCGGCTTGTGACCCTGTCACGAAACAACGGTCCCGTTCCCGTGTCGTCGTGACTTCTCCACAAGACGGTGGAGCTGTTTGCCCTTCCTTGACTGAAGCGGTTGCCTGTGCTCCTGTCCACTGCCAAGTGAGCAACTGGGGAACCTGGAGTGACTGCTCTCTGGTCACTGGTAAACGGACGCGCCGTCGTTCGGTGACGGTGCCGTGCGCCTATGGCGGTGACGCGTGCCCCGCTCTCATCCAAGATGAAGCTTGTCAGCCTGTGGACTGCAAAGTCGGCAACTGGACATCGTGGAGTGGGTGCAACTCGATCACTAAGTCTCGTTCGCGACGGAGGTCAGTACTCTCGAAGGCGTTGTACGGCGGTGCCGTGTGCCCGAACTTGGTGGAGACACAAGTCTGCGTGCCGTCGGACTGCATCGTCAGTTCTTGGTCGCCATTCACGACTTGTGACAGTGGCAACAATACTGCGAGCGGCAAGGAACGGCGTTTCCGGACGATTCTGCAGCAACCCGACGGTGGAGCCGCTTGCCCGCCGTTGATGGAGGAGCGGCCGTCACCTAAAGTGGACTGCGTGGTAAGTGACTGGAGCGACTGGGGAATCTGCGATGCCGATCTGCTTGTTCGTGTCCACAACCGGTCGATTGTCACGCCGGCGCAGAACGGCGGCAGATGTTGCCCGGCGCTTCAGGGCTCTCAACCTTGCTGCCCCAAGCGCGTGGACTGCAAAGTGAGTGAGTGGGCGGACTGGTCCATCTGTGACCCAGCTTCCAACACCCAGCGACGCATTCGCAATGTGACTCAAGCCGCCGGTCCTAGCGGAAAAGCTTGCCCAGATCTGCAGCAGGCCCGAAGCTGCAAACCCAGTGTGGATTGCCAAGTAGGCGACTGGGGCAATTGGGGGACGTGCAACGCGCGAAAGCTCCAGCGGTCGCGTACGCGCCAGGTGACTACGCCACGCAACGGCAAGGGAGCAAACTGCCCGTCGTTAGTTGACACACAAAGCTGCACCCCTGTGGACTGTCAAGTAAGTGATTGGAGTGGCTGGAGCGCGTGCGACGCCAATTCAAATACTAAAATCCGCACTCGAAATGTAACCCAAGACGCCGACGGCGGTAAGAAGTGTCCAAGTCTCACGGAAACGAAGCAGTGCAGCACGAACGTTGATTGCCAGGTTTCGTGCTGGGGAGACTACGGTGCTTGTGACGAACCCACGTGGACGCGCATCAAGACTCGATCCGTCACCGTTCAACCGAAAGGCAAAGGCAAGGCATGTCCTTCACTTTCCAAGACAGACCCGTGTCCGGCGCAGAACTGCAAGGTGAGTGGATGGTCTCCTTTCGGAGCCTGCAATTCTAGTGGAAACCGGAATCGTACTCGAACAGTAGTCACTGCTGCTCGTGGCGGCGGTAAGGTTTGTCCTTCGCTTCAGGAGACCAAGCCATGCAACGCTGTCAACTGTGGTATGAGTGCGTGGAGTTCATGGGGAGATTGCGATCCCGCCACCAATCTCCAGACAAGATCTCGAAAGGTTTTGGTGCAACCAGCGTACGGGGGCACAGCTTGTCCGCCGGTCACGCAAACGCGAAGCTGTCAGAAGTGCGAGGTGAGCGACTGGACGGACTGGACGATCTGCACGGCCGACACCCCGACTCGATCTCGCACTCGCGATGTGGTTCTGCAGCCCCCACCACCGTCGACCTGCGGTAATCCGGACGATGATGTGTTGCAGGCGTCGTTGTTGTGCCCGGTTCTTCGAGAAGAGCAGCCGTGTGAGGCGATCAACTGTACGGTGAGTGACTGGGGCGACTGGAGCGACTGCGACCCGGAAACCTACGTCCAAACGCGCAACCGGACCGTGACTCAACCTGCTGTACGAGGAGGTTCGGAATGTCCCGACCTCACGGATACATTGGTCTGCCCGTCAGTTGACTGCTCCGTGGGAGATTGGTCGGATTGGACTACCTGTGGAGCGGCTGACCTCACTTCGTCGCGATCGCGAATAGTGCTGGTATCGGCTGCATTCGGAGGTACCGAATGTCCATGGCTGTCAGAGACCGTGGACTGCCCGTCCGTTGACTGTGTGCTGAGTGACTGGTCTGGCTGGACGGATTGCACAGACTACACTGCAACTCAAACCCGTGACCGGACAGTGCTCCAGTATCCTCTTCGTGGTGGAGCAGCATGCACTGCAACGACAGATACGCGTGCGTGTCCTCCTGTAAACTGCGAGCTTAGCGCCTGGGATCCCTGGCTGCCGTGTGATGCCAAGACTGGAACAAAATCACGGTCACGCAAGGTGACGCGGTCTCCGCAACGCAATGGCACGGCCTGCGATGCGCTCCAAGACATCGCTCCATGCGACCCTGTGGACTGTGCCGTGGACAAGGACTGGGGCGAATGGGGAGCTTGTGACAACACGTGCGGCAAGCGCTACAAGCGCCGAAACATCGTGCAGCCGCCTTTATACGGGGGTGCTGCATGTCCAGCTCTTGTGTCCGAAGCAGATTGCGAGCCGGTTAATTGCGCCGTGTCCGGGTGGAGCGATTGGAGCGACTGCGATGCATCTACCGGAATGCGGTCGAGCACACGAAACGTGACCCGAGAGGCGCGTTATGGTGGTTTGTCCTGCCCCGAACTGTTTCAACAGAAGAAGTGCGATCCCGTGAGTTGCTCTGTCGGTGAATGGTCCACATGGACGTCGTGCGACAGCGACGATCCGCAGCAACACCGGTATCGGAATGTCACGCAGCAGCCTCTGTACGACGGCGCTGCATGTCCTGAACTCACGCAAGACGCTACGTGCGCTCCGGTCAGTTGCGATGTTGGTCCTTGGAGCGACTACGGACTCTGTGATCCGGCTACGGGCCTGCGCACGCGCACGCGTTCGGCTACCCAAGTTCCACGTCACGGCGGCACACCGTGCCCGGTACTGAGCGATACGATCCCGTGTGACCCCATCGACTGCAAGCTGAGCGACTGGAGCGACTACGGCGCGTGTGATGCGGTGACGTTCAAGAAGGTGAAGACTCGCACGGTTGTCGTGGAGCCTAAATACAAGGGCGCACCGTGTTCACCGCTGACGAACGAGTTGCTTTGTGATCCGATTCATTGCGTTGTGAGTCCGTGGGGCCTATGGGAGAGCTGCAATGCTGGGTCAAAGACCAAGACCCGAAGACGCACTATCACCACTGATCCGAAGTACGGCGGCAATGCCTGCCCAACGCTGGAGGACACCGCAGCTTGTGACCCAGTGAACTGTGTTATGGGCAACTGGTCCAATTGGAGCATCTGCAACAGCGACGGTAGTGATACAAGTTCGTTCAGGACTCGATCGATCGCGCAGCCGGCGCTTTATGGCGGAACCGAGTGCGGCCCCACGCGCGAAGAAGTTCCGTGCGATGCAGTGAACTGCGTCGTCAGCAACTGGGGGGACTGGTCATCGTGCGACGCCAGTTGCGGCAAGAAGACTCGGAAGCGCTCCGTCACCCAGCGAGCTCTGTACGGTGGTTCGCCTTGTGGCCCAGTCGAAGACATCACGAACTGCGATCCAGTCGCTTGTGCAGTTGGGGATTGGGACGCTACCTGGTCATCGTGCGATCCAAACACGGGACTCCGAACACTCACTCGCCCGGTGACCCAACTGCCACTCTACGGAGGTAAGGCGTGTCCGGAGACGATTAAGACGAAGTCGTGCGACCCAGTGGACTGCAAAACGAACGAGTGGGGCGATTGGGGAACGTGCAACCCCGACACCGGAAAGAAGTCGCGGTCGAGAAGTGTGAAACAGATTGATCTCTACGGCGGATGCAAGTGCCCGACCCTGACACAGGAGGCTCCGTGCGATCCGGTGCCGTGCGCAGTTGGACCGTTCACTGACTGGACCAACTGCACCGACGCAGATGCTACTCAGTCACGTTCTCGACCAGTGACTCAGGTCGCGTTGTACGGCGGCAGTGACTGTCCTGCATTGACGGAGACTGCCGTCTGTCCTCCGGTTGACTGCGTCCTTGATGCGTGGGATGCTTGGACAGACTATGATGCAGTCACGGGTGTCCGAACGCGAACGCGAAAGGTGCTCCAGCCTGCCGTTCGTGGTGGATTAAACTGCGGCTACACTACGGAATCCGAGACGGCTCCACCGGTGAACTGCCAAGTGGGCAACTGGAGTGACTATGGACCATGTAACGACGTCGCAGGCGTCAAGACGCGTTCACGTCCAATTGTTATTGCGCCGAAGTACGGCGGATTCGCGTGTCCAGAACTTCTTCAGAACGCAACATGTGACCCAGTGAACTGCATCGTGAGCGACTGGAGTGTATGGGGGTCTTGTGATTCCAGTACCGGAAAAAAGACGCGCCGTCGTGATCCTCTGCAGCTGGACAAGTATGGCGGTGCTTGCTGCCCAGCACTCACGGACACAGCCGTTTGCGACGCGGTGGACTGTGTGATGGAGGACTTCGGTCCATGGACGTCTTGCGACCCAGTGACCGGCAGGAAGACGCGATCGCGTGCCGTTCGTGTGTCGCCGGCGTACGGAGGAAGCGCGTGCCCCGCCACTACGGACGAAGCATACTGCGAAGCGGTAGACTGCAAGGTCAGTGACTGGAGCACGTTTGGAGCTTGCAACATGACGTCAGGAGTGAAGACCCGCACGCGCACAGTGACGACCAGTCCTCTGTACGGTGGAACGCCTTGTGGGGTTCTTACAGACACGACGCCGTGCGACCCGATCAATTGCCAGGTTGGCGGATTCGGATCGTGGTCAGCCTGTAACGCAACGACGCTGCTGTCGACACGCACGCGGAAGATCACGACGAACCCGGCGTTCGGCGGTATCGAGTGCCCGTGTTTGATTGAGACGTCGCCGTGCAAGATGCCGACGCCGACGAACTGCACGGTCTCGGCCTGGTCGGACTGGTCCAAGTGTGCGAGCAAGACGGGTACCCGCACGCGCACGCGGAAAGTGGTGACGGCGGCAACGAACGGCGGTGCGGCGTGTCCAGCTCTGACCGAAACGGGATCGTGCTCCAACTTGACGTGTACAATGGGCCCGTGGTCGAACTGGACGACTGGGTGCGACAGCTACGGCTTGCAGACACGGACGCGGACGCTGATCGAGAATCCGTACATGAACGGTGTCGCTACTTGTCCGCAGTGCTTGGAAACCCGCGAGTGTGTCTACAGCAGCTCAACGAACGATTACTCGCCGCCGACGTCTGCGGTTCTCTTCCTCAGTGCTGATCAAGTTGCTTTCGAGGCTCAAGCGTTCGGTGAAGACGACGGAACGCAAGCTTTGTATGTGTAAGTAGGTTCATTTTGTTTCTCTGCCTAGCTTTGATCTTTCCTGGAAGTGAATAAATACTTGAAAGTCTTCAAGCGTTCTTAAACTACTGCAGTGACTGCAGTCGCTAAGACCCACGCAGTTGAAACTAAGCAAGCAGGAGATGAAGATGACAAGGTTGAGGACGTGAGACTAGTGTCGTTCGCTGAGTTTGTTGTGCCCCTCGAAGAAGCAGAAGAAGTGGACACGCCAGTCTTCCCGTCGATCAGGTACAACTTCGCCTTGTGCTTTCCCACGACGAAGCAGAGTCCTGAGTTGACATTTGTGGCTGGAACTGGATCCAGAACGTCACTCCATTCTCCGAGTTCGCATGTTTTATTCCTGCTCTTGACCGCCACAGTGCCGTTTGAAGCTACATCGACCAGGAGTGCGTAGTTGAGACTGTTGTGGCATTTCCCGTCCGCTCTGTAGACGTCGGTCGAGGTGAGATCCTCGCAGTTCGAGTCTGAGTAGTGTTCGATGAGAACGTACGGAGTGTTGGAGTAAGCGGACGACAGGTATTCGGCCTGGTTGTAGGTGCAGAAGCCGTACAACGTGCTGTTGCCGGCAGCTCCAGACTCCTCGATACATTTCTCGTTTACGCTGCAAGGTGTCGGGGTGATGACGGAGAACATGGCGGCTGACGTTGTGTTACACGTGGGACTTTCATTCACTTCGTGAATCTTCACTGGACGAACGGCTGCACCAGGTCGGATCACTCGGAATACCAGCACCAGAATGACAGCGATGCTGTAGAACCTGAACAGCAACATGGATTCTTCAACTGAGGTGCTGGATTTGAGATAAGTCGAAGAATGATATCCGAATTACTTGAGATTTCTTCACTTCAGCTACTTTGGCATTTATAGTTTACTGTTGATCAGACACCAAAACTTCGTTGTCTTATCACCGGGTAGTATATTGTTGGGGTTGACCAGCGGTCAGGAGCAACTGCAGTAACTAGTTAGTGGGCTAGATGATTCGCTCGCTACATGTATGCTTTATTTACTAAGAGCGCCAGTGAAAACGAAATACTTCTTAGTTTGCGTGGATCAAACCTGTACTTTGAAGAACAGAAATCACTCTATGGGCGTTTAGCTCAACCTCATCATTATGCAGGCGGTGGCAACAAATGAACGAGTTCGCTGATAGAAACCATGTCAGAACAATCTTATAAAATGGTATTGTAGCTTTATGACATTAAGGCCTTACCTAGTTTATTTTGTTTTGAAAAGAGAAGAGAGTATGTAATTTCAATCACTCGAGGGTTACAGCACCAAAAACGCACAAACCACCGTCATGGTTGTGGCTAATGCTGCCATCGAACGAATGATCGAGGACTCGGACTTTCCAGTTGCAGTAGTAGCTGTGGAGCTATTGTCGTTAATGAGGTAGACCTTCCCAATTTCCGTGCAGTTCCCAGTACCAAGATCCGCCGCTTTTGCGACGTATTCTCTCCCCCAGGACTTTGAATCGCAACCCGACGAGGTTAGGAGCACTGTCACAGTGCCCTCGGCATCCTTCTCGACCACGAAATGGCCTCGGTCCTCCATTTCCGTCGTGTATGGGTGGCATTTCCCATCGGCGAGAAAGCCCAACACATTTGTAGATGGTTCGTCGTCACTACAAAACGAGCCGGATGACGACGTAACTATCATGAAGTATGGGGCCCCTTTGAACGTATTCAACAAAAATCCGTCTTTGTCGGTAACACAGTCGGTTTTGACACCCATGAAAAAGTCACCTTCATCGGTGCTGTCAGCCTTGCAGGATGGGTTTTTAGGACATGGCGAGCCTCCGTCCAAACTGACATATCCAATATTGGCGCAGCTTTGGTCCCCACTGAACGCAGTTAATCTCCACTGACCGGGTGTACCATCATGAGCCCAGACGAGATTGAGGAGCGGTAGGATAGCTGTGAGACGTGAAACTTTCATGCTCGTTTGTACTTTTAGTGAGAGCGTTGGTCGTTGGAGGTGAAGGATAGAAATCGCGAAATGAAGGAACGGTGCACATTAGGGACCAACATAACAGCCACGCAGAGTTTACGGGATTGTGGGTCAATGTTGGGATGAAACAGCATCCACAAGATGTAAATACGTGTAACGCATTAACGTTAATCGAGGCAGGTGGCAGTCAAAATACCAGCGCAATACTCATCTGATACGAGATCGTGCACCAAACTCATCTACTCTGTTATCGAATGAGTACTGCACTCTCACACGCGATCCCGTGCCGGAATTGGAGGTGTCTGAGATGCAGACTGTTTGGGAGGTTCATAGTCGACGCTTAAATGTAGTGACAGACTCATTTATATAATAATATTATATTATTATTAATATACATATTATGTATCGGGAAGCAGAAACTATGAATGTTGAAAAAGAGAAAACCAGAAGCCTTTCGAGTACTACAGCGCCATCAAGCCGTAAACTGCAAGCATTGTTGTGATCAACACAATTGTGCTCGAACGAACGACAGAGGATTCAGACGTGCCAGTTGTCGCTGAGGTGGTGGAGGTATTGTCGTTAACGAGGTAAGCCTTCCAACTTCGTTCAACACAGTTTCCAGTATTAAGTTCCGAAGCCTTCACCACCACATCTTTGCCCCAGGACTTCGAATCGCAGCCCGACTCAGTTAAGAGGACCACCACAGATCCGTCCGAGTCCTTTACGACCTTGAAAAATGCGTCTTGGTTGAATGGGTGGCATTTTCCGTCCGCTAGATAGGCTGTAATATCTTCTGTTGCATTCACGTCACCGGTGCAGAGGTCAGTATCTGTTGAAACTATCTTGAAATATGGAGCCCCATTGAATGCACTCTGCAAGAATCCTTCTTTGTCGGTAACGCATCCATCCTTATGACTCCAATGATACACGTGTTGTCAGCAGCGCAGTCTGTTGAACTGATGTGCTCACAGCCGAAGTTTCCGTTCAATGTCAGGTACACAGCATTGGAGCAGCTTTTATCTTCAGTGTAAGTTGTTGCCGTCCACTTGCCATTACGAGCCCAAGCGAAGTTGACAAGTGGTAGGAGAAATACCAGACTTGAAGCCTTCATGCTCGTTTCTCGTCCCAGGGAGTTCAATCGATTAATGTGAAGGGATAAAATCGCGGAATGAAGCGGTTGTTTTCTAGCGGAGCTGCATAAAAATTGGTTTGCGATGTACTCGATCGTGGCCATTTCTGGGATGAAGTAGTCGACAGCAAGAAGACCTCAGTTGTGCAAAGACCGTTAATTACGTTGCAACTTGCACAAAACGCACCGGAGCCGTTATTTCACGAAGCACTACGAATATCGAGGCCTACAAGGCTATCATGCCGTAAATCGCCAGCATGGTTGTGGCCAATCGAACGCACTGGTGAGGTCCCGGACTTGCCTGATCCGTAGTAGCCGAAGTGGTGGAACCGTTGTCGTTAACCAGGTAAGCCTTCCCAAATTCTGAACAGTTTCCAGTGCCAAGATCCGATGACTTTGTGACCAATTGCTTGCTCCAAGACTTTGAATTGCATCCCGATGAGGTAATGAGCAATGACACAGTGCCTTCGGAATCATCCTCAACCCTGAAATTGCCCGACCACTCGTATGGGTGACGTTTTCCGTCCGCAAGGAAGGCCAATACCGTCGACGTGCTCGTGCTGTCGCTATAAAATATGGGGCCTCTTTGAAGGCGGTCTTTAAGTATCCAGCTATGTCGGTAACACAGCCATCTTTGACACCCATGTGGAACGCGCCTGCATCTGTGGTTTCAGCACTGCAGGATGGACTTGGGTCACACGAGTGGGACCCGTCTAATTCCACGGACACGACATTGCACAGCTTTGATCGTCAGTATTCGCCGTCAACACCCATTTGCCGGGCTCGCCATCATGTTTAGCGCTTTAAGTTTTTCAGTGTTTGTCCCCACTCGATGTCTGAACCAGTCGAAATCCTGCGGTAACCAAGGGATTTCTCTCGAACCCGTGGCTCACTTCATCGTTGTCCAGTAAACAGTTCACTTCGTGGTCCTTTTCGTTATCCTGGTCTATAACTTGAACAATACATCGGTTGACCTTCGACAACCCGCGGTAGTTCTTATGCACGATTTTCTCCATCGAAACCACAAAATGCCTCATCTCCGCCCACGCATTTTCCTTTGTCACCGCCACAACTTCAATTGTGCTCGTTCCTAGAGAGATAGACGGTAGCTTGGAACTCCTTAGGGACACAAAGCTCGAAATGCGACCTCACGTGTTCCACGTGAGGTCGTAGCATTGGATCACCAAAAAGAGTGAAGGGAAACGCCATTTCGCGACACACGAAACATCTTCGTCGTTCTGCTTCAGCAAAGTTCCCTGTCTTTGTAGAGCCGGCCGAGCTGCTTGATCTCTCGATTTCCAGTACGCGGGAACGATAATGTCAGCCTCATAAAGATTCTCCAGATTATTTACAGGATATGCTAAGTTCAAGCGTAGAAGTAAACCCTTGAATAGCTCGACCAGGTCTACATCAGTCGCAAGACTTGGTCCCCAGACCTAACCGTCATGCTGGACTTAGTTCGCGAGGTCATCAATCACAACTACAAAGACCAAGATGGAGAGTGCTGCGTCTTGATGTTTGTAGTTGTGATTGATGACCTCACGAACTAAGTCCAGCATAACTGTTGGGTCCAGGATGATGAACTCTTGAGCCTGTTCGCCAATGTCTTCGTACCACAAAATATCCCCCATGCAGGGTATGAAGAATTCCCTCGCACATCACGTTGTCAATCCCAAAACTTCTCATCAAGTCGTCGCACAGATCACCAACTGGCACGATCACCCCCATCCATTCGCTCCTGTTGTGTCGCACTGGTAGCTGCTTTTGTTCGTTTCTCGACGATATGAGCGAGGACTTGAGTAAACGATTTCGGCATCTGAAAGCTCCGGTCTGATTTAGCGATGGTGGTAGCCTTGATGGCATTTTTGGCTTGTTGGACCAACTTGACGCTTGCTACCACGAAATCACTGTTAACATCGTTTCTCAAAGTTACCAGAGTCGCCTTCGCTTCTGATGACAACTCCGCGAAGTCATCTGGTATTCTGAGAAACGTCATTGATCACAATTTGCGTAAGTGAAGAAGGCTGTACGATGTCAACCTTCGTGCCAATCAGCTTGAACTGGTGCGTCGGGCTGACGTGTTAGTATCAAGAGCATCCAGCGGAGAATTTTTTTCTTCACAAAAGCGCTGCTTAGGTCGCGCTCCCATTTGGGTTCTTGATTCGCTTGTTCAGGCATATCTGCGTATGCCTTCAGGTCGATGCATATCAGATACAATGCAGGAGTCGAGAAAAACACGGCATGAGCCACATGGTAGACATCTTGACCAGCGAAATCCCAAAACGTGATGTCATGGTCCCTCGGATCATTGGTAGAGCCCCTACGTACAGTACATGTAACATGGGTGAGGGCTGTACTTGCATCCACCGAATGAGAAAGGAGTGTCCACCGTATCGAGATCTGTATGACTGCCACGCTTTAGCTCGGTTCTGGGCTGGAGTCGTCGAGTACGAACCTTTGACGAATCCGACGATCCCACCAGTGTGTCTGCCTTCATCCACGTTTACACCTGAAACGGTGAACATACCGCCAACAAGTACAGTACATCTCTGTACATTTACCCAGGTAGCAGGGGTAAATATGCTTCGTTCTGTACAGATACACCCATCCAACCGTTCACGGATCTTCCTCTGTGTACTCGCGAGCTGTCAGCAACTCACCAAGAGACTCGCGTGCCTTCGAGCCGAGCCGACGCTGCGACTTGCCACAACGAACATGTTCAACTTCACTATCTCGGCCGCGCTTCCTCAAGGCACCTTCCAACTCGCGAAAGTTCTTGTACTTGGACGTCAAACCAACCGTCTTGGCAGCACTAAGCCCAGGTGCTTGTAGTAGCATCCGTTGGAAAATCTCACGAACAGTAAATTGGTTTTGCTTTCGAAACTGCGAGTTGAACGGGGCAAAAGTCTGCGGTGGAAGGCAAAATACCCGTGCAAACTCGTCTGCATCGAATTTACTTGGAGGTAGCAGGTGCGAGGTTGCAGGTTTTGCTGCTCCTGGATTTGGTGGAAATTTAGCCAGAAGTCGAGCGTACACACGAGAGAGGAAGGTGACGGTTTCGTCCGCATTCTGACACTGCTGAACAAAAAAGCCGTCCTGCATCTGGGTACGGCCCATTGCAGTATGCAGGCCACTTGTGCGTACAGTGGTTATCTGCGTCAATGAGCCTTCAATGAGATAAATAACATGAACATCACCGCATTTTTCCCGCACAGTCGCTAGGCGCGTCTTTTGCTCGAAAAAACGACGGTCAATAATGCTCCCGCTCAAATCGTGGACTTCCTTTCGTTCCACAATGACGTTCAGAACAAATTCCTGTGTCTCTCCACCGATACGATGACGCCGTGCAATCCACTGGACATCTCCAACTCCAAGCACACGCACTTCACAGTTTACATTCCGTTCCAGTAGCTTCCGTTCCAAAATACGTGGATTCCTCCGCTCGACTATTTCGCGATGATCCAACAGCAACACCAGCTCCCACCTGTCCGTCTCCCGAATCAAATCTTCAGGTACAATGCAAATACTGTTCACCACTTCAGGGTCAAGATCAGGCGTCTGTACACTGATCTCACGCAAGATCTCCTCGTCCGAGTCTTCTAGTTCCTCAAATGTCCAGTTAGGACTCGACGGCCGTTGCCGCAGTACCCCCGTAGAGCTCTGTGTCTTCCGGGAAGAATCTGCTGCAGTAGTTGACCCAGCATCAACAGAGTTTGTAGCAGTAGTGGGTTGATCATCCGTGGGTGACCTTGAGCATAACTCGGCACTGCGTCGCCCTTTCTCCGTCAAGTAATAAAAGCCCAAGTTGGATCTCTTAATCACCTCGTGTGTCCCGCTCAATGACGCCAAACACGTCCGCAACTTGCCACTATTACCTTCATACTGCAATAATAAAAGACAAGTAAATAAACAACACATCCACCCATTCGTCGTCAAAAAACTTCTCACCCCTGCGTCCTGCATCCTCTGAAGCAAAGTATCACTAGAAACAGCTGCATTTTCATCCACAGCACGTGCTTCTTGCAGTGCCGACAGCACAAACCAGGGCTCTACAGCACAAACTGTCAATACAACTTCCTCTGTCCCAAGTAAAATGCCCCACTATTTCTCTTACGTTTGCGATACGCAGGTGCGTAGTCCCTCGATCGTTCCTGTGTCCCATTTAAATTGTCCCTTGTCTGTTCCTCGACTTGTACAGGTCGTACAGGCGTCGAAGCAGCTTCATCCGACGTCTCCAATAGCCCTCGTTTACGTAATATACTGTGGATCTGGTTAGCCAAGTAATTTCCAATGTGCCGCAACGTTTTGGCTTCACTTGCACTCCGCAACGGCGTCGGATGCGCCCGTACAGACGTGATAGCGCGTCCGTAATTGGACGACAAGTGCGAGGACTCACGCACGCGGCTCTTAAGCACCAGCAGCTCCTCCACTAGCGCGTCGTTGGCCTCGTTCACGCAGCCCTGAGCACTACGTTGCCTTCGCCTGTTGTCCGTCATTTTCAAATTAGCATTGGTAATTTTAAATGTTAGGACAAGAAACTGTTAAATTTAGTGTAATTTATTATCCAATGAAATCACTTTAATTTTATATTGGTTTTTGAATTAGATTTGAAAAAAAGACATACAAGTAAAGTCTGGTGTCGCTCCTCCGTCTCTTCCAGACGCGTCTATTGTCTCCTGTGGATCTCCATTCTCTTCAATTCCAACGTGTTTCTCTTCCTGTACCTCTTCTCTCTCTAGTTCTGAAAGATTATGCGACGGTTCGATGCGGACAAGGAGAACCGAGTGGCAACTGCCTCCTCCTCCAGCTACTCACAACAATCGCTACTCTCGTCTCGTCAACTGAAGCCCAGCGGAACTACTACCAGCTCTGGAGCGATGAAGAGACCGCACAACCAGACGGACAGCTCCAGATACCCACGTAAAACTGGAGGAGATAGAACTGCCAACTCTCGACGTCCCCATGACGCACCAATCCATACCAACTCTTATCTACAGGGTACAGGTTTATACAAGACGACTGCAGGATCTACAGCTGAGAATTCTACAGGCTCTAAAACTTCATCTACTTGTACTGATGCTGTCAAGAAGACCAAGACTGAAGAGGCCGAGAAGAAGACGTGGAAGCTCAGTGACTTTGAGATCGGTAAACCGTTGGGTAAAGGCAAGTTCGGCAATGTCTACCTGGCTAGAGAGAAGCAGTCCAAGTACGTGGTAGCTCTCAAGGTGCTGAACAAACAGCAGCTCATCAAGTCCAGTATGGAGCACCAGCTACGTCGAGAGATTGAGATCCAGTCCCACTTACGACACAAGTCCATACTGAGACTCTATGGCTACTTCTTCGACAGCAAGCGAGTGTATCTGATCATCGAGTACGCGCCACAAGGAGAACTGTACAAGAAGCTGATGCGAGCGGGACGCTTCTCGGAGAAACAGTCAGCGTTGTACATCAAGGAAATGGCGCGTGCTCTTATCTACATGCACAGTAAACACGTGATCCATCGGGATATCAAGCCGGAAAATCTGCTCGTCGGTTTCCACGGAGAGCTAAAGATCGCAGACTTCGGCTGGTCGGTACATGCGCCGTCCTCCCGACGAACAACACTCTGCGGTACACTGGACTATTTGCCACCTGAGATGATCGAGAACAAGCCACACGACGAAAAGGTGGACGTGTGGACGCTTGGCATCCTCATGTTCGAGTTCCTAACTGGGGCGCCCCCTTTCGAGACGGAGAACACTAAGGAGACATACCGTCGTATCGCCCACGTGGACCTCAAGTTTCCAAGCTACGTGTCATCCGAAGCTCGAGACCTATTGACGAAGATTCTACGCCACGACCCACAACAACGCATCCCACTGGAGCGCGTACTGGAACACGCGTGGATCTTGCAGCACTGTGAGAACTCTGCATAGTGTACAGGTACAGTAGTGACTGTAGTCTATTCCTTGCACATTGTGTCTGTGCCATACAGTTGTTGAAAATTCCAATCACGACTGCTTTTGCTCTGGGTGTTTTAAATCTTCAGCCGCCTGCTCTGCCTTGACTTGAGCCTTCTTCTTCTCCACACGATGGGCATCAGCGATCTTCTGGTAGCTCTTGGGCAGTTCAAACTGCTTAGCGAAACCTTCAGCCTGTTCATCATTAAATCAGTACATTATAATTGCACTGTAGGAATTTATATCAGTACCTGGTCGTCCAGTGCCTTCTTCTGCTGATCCACCGTGTTTTGGAACGATTCGAAGACATCGGAGCGTTTAATGTCACTCTCCGCAGAGTCTAACATCTCCTTATTAAGCTTCCGTAAGTCCTTCAGCTTATTCTGCACTTCTTCATGGGCCGCTCGACTGCGCTCGTACGTCGCTCGGTTGGTCTGGCGGATGATGTACGTCGAGTCTTCTACGATCTCCCGCACCATGCGGGACGTCTGGCCACCCATCGGTTGATGTTTCGAATGATAACAATTTGCAGAGTATCATTTCTTACAGTTTAATGTAACGAAATGATTATTGATTATTAGTGTGTAGAACTGGTGTGGCACATTGTCATAAAGTGTTGGAAGAGATGGCAACGTATCTGCAGGAAATGATGGACCGTAAGTGCTGGCTACGACCGCTACAAAAGCGCACATGGAGACAAATTATAGCTTGTTGTAAAGAGGAGATGCTGCCGATTCTAACCGTGGTAGTTCTGTGCTCTAACGTTTCGTATTGATTGAGTTAGAAACCATTTCGGTCATCACCAACGACGGCCGGAACATCATTGTGCGTTAATCTAAGGAATTAGCACGAAAAACGACAGCACTTCTCACTTTTTCTGCTGATTTTCTGCAGGGAGTGCTCAAAGGCTTCGACCAGTGTGTCAACTTGATCCTAGACGATAGTTTCGAGCGTGTATTCTCGCTCAAGGAGCCGGTGGAGGCCGTGGAGCTCGGACTCTACATCGTCCGTGGTGACAACATGTACGAGGCTGTAGTTTTTGTGCACTTGATAAGGTTATACAGTGCTAATCGTGGTGCTGTTTATGTGGTGGCAGATCTGTGATCGGAGGGGTCCCTGAGAACATCCGAGAGCAAGTGATTGACGACCAGACTCGCGCAGCACCGCTGAAGCCGCTGGTTCATTAATATCGCTCAGTAATTTACACGACATTGGCGCTAATGACTGCACAGTGTATTCTGTTTTGCTAGTGATGTTTTTTCATAGAGCATCCGGTACATTTATTTCTTGCCGGAACAGGTGATAACATTTTTTTCACCGCTTCTTCTTCAACTCTACATGTACAATTGCTTCCGTAGGATTAAGGGGAGCCACACCTTTTGACAGAAGCGTACAAGCTCAAATTGCATTATCAAGAGAAAAAAAAATGCTCATTAGTAGAAACTGACACTTCAAACCTGCTCCTAGTTCAAGTGTGATCGCTTATGTACATACTTCGCTGTCCACTGGTTTCTCTTCTTTGTGCATCACAGTGTAGCGCCAATCATTCCAGTGAAGGCTCCTCATACAAACGTAGCAGCTGACAAAAACCTTCACAATTCCATCAATATTCGACAGTAGAGATACCAGTACGACATCGTATCATCATCTCTCCACTCCATCAGCTCGTTTTCATCGTAGCCATCTTTTATCGCAGTGTTAGAGCCTTCCTTCATTTCCAACTGGATTTCTCCATTATTCTGCCTTCTTACGCTTCATCCCTTGTCTGTTTGGCCATATTCCGACACGTCGCAGGATTAAGTTGTTATCGATGGCCTTGCGATGCAGACAAATCTCAAAGTAACGCTGGTGAGAGTCATGGCCAGTGTTTTGTGCCCGTCCATGACAAAACGAAAAGTGCATACTCCGAATCGATAACGTTTTCCCAACTCGAACGAACGTTATACTCTTCTCGACCTCCCATAACGACTGGATCTAATGCTTTCAAGATGTGAATGAAGACTTTTTCACACTGCTGAGACCTGTATTAATATGCGGAATACATTTCCATCGGACGTTCAGTGGTTTGTATTCGATGTCCATAGTTATTCTGGTAAACACTTATTTGCCCTAGAATAAGTACTTCAGTGTCGCATTCAACGTTGATCACATCATGCCACGGGTGGCTGTAGCTGGCGAAGACAGGGTTTCCATAGCTCCTTCATCCAGATTCAGTGGGATACAAAACCCAAGAACGAACTGTGTGCAGCAAACTGTTTCCAGATATCAACATTGGCAAAGAATACGGTCCAGAATATGCACAAATTTCTCGAAAGCTCTGACAATTCAACTGATTGTGGTCCGGAACGCTACCGGAAGCATCGCGTGTGCATGGCTGACCAATGTTTGCTACTCTTTTGGTAATATTTTCTCTGGGAAGTCATCCCATCTCCAGTCCCGCGACGAATTGATTGTTGCAAATTCGGTATGGGCTGGAATTGCCTTCTGTACAGTTGTTTTCGCTTCATATACGCCGTTCATGCTCTCACTCCGATTTCTAAACGCACCTGACCAGCCACCATCATTGTGGTTTTGTTTTATACGACTTGCAAGAGCTACAATTATCTATTTCGTCGCGGCTATCATCGCTGTATTTGGTTTTGGCTATCTCGTGGCTTATCTTGCTCAACTGGAGCCTGCAACATATAACTTCAAGATCGAGAGCTACGCTGATAATTTGTCTTTACTGGTTTATTTTACAGGAATTACTCGAGAAATGAATAGAATTTACTACGAGGAAACTTGTCAAGGCCGTGATAAACTTCAGAACAAGAGAAAAAGATCCAGGAATTGTATTTCCAATGGAACCAGAGTAGTCACTCCTCAATCGGAACCTTCAGCTCCTACACGCCATCATACTCCTGTATTTTGGAAAGCTATGGTCAAGCAGCTTCCTTCTTCAGCTCCTCCAATTTTGGCTACTGCTTTTGTTCACGTTCTCAGTCGACAGCGAATAGTTGAAAGAGGTCCTACAACTCTTGGACTATTTTTCTTTGGAGGAATTACAGTCAAATTGGGTATCCAAGAACTCTCAAAGTTGTACATCGTGAAGAAACGTATTCGGAGTATTCGAATCATGTGCGTTCTGGTGGGAGTTCCTTCCGTCCTAATTGATACTCAGACCAGAATCATTCTAACTGGAAGTAGCAACATCCAGACAGCAGTCAAAGGAGTTATCACCATGGCATTAATTGAAATACTTTTTCGAGTTGTAAAGGTGAAATTATTGCAGTGGACGATAACGAAACGTGAACAAATCATACTGCGTGAGAATAGGGACCTTTCTGTTGTTGGCGTTATGAGGCCTCGACCATCGTTATCTTCGATGCACGTGGAGTTTGAAATATGGCGACGCCAGGTACAAGCTTTTCACACAGTGGAGCTCAATGCTGATATGTACGCAGAATATATCGCTATCGGGTGTTCAGGTTCCATTCTGTTCTTCTTCGGGATGCATCCACACTATCCTCTACTGCGTCAGTCGTACAGCGCAGAGGAAATAGTTGATTTGTCGACTTGGCGGCTGAATCAACTGTACGTTTTAGGTTTTCAGTTTGGTGTGGAAGTTGTGGTTGACTACATTTCGATTGCACTTGAGATGGCTATAGGACTGGAATTTGACCAGATCAAGAGCCTGAGATCATTTCTTGCTGTGCTTTTCATGGTGACGGCTGTGATGAACATCACTATCTCGATTAGCATTTATTTGGGCTAGCTATCATGCACTCATTCAAGTAAAGTTGACTATGCAGAAGTACTACCGCTTAGATATGACTTCAAAGGGCGGTGATCCACTACAAAGCTACACACTTGGCATGCACTCGAGTACCTCCATACAGACGATAAGATATCGAAAATTCAATATTCCATTCACACAACTCATAACCAATTTTCTTCTTTACTTCCAACATTCCCAGCTTTTTCTTCATTCTTCAGCAGACATCACAGCGACTCAGGGTGGTCTCCACGGGTCCCTCTTTCTCGTCAAGCACCTGCTGACTCTACGTGAGCAGATCACTCCGTTCGAGATTCAATTCGCGCAGACCTGCAAGGTCTGTGGGATACCTCGAGTGAAAAGACCTACGATGCGGCCCATCTCGGAATGTAGCCACCTCGAGATCAGGATTCTGCTATCCAAGAAACGACTGCAGATGTGAAGAAGGAGCTGGAGCAGGAGCTTAAAAGGAGCTGCACGGCTTTCATCGAGATTTTTTGCAGCACCGTTACTGGCTCTGATGAAGCAGATCGCTCACGTGCAACACGATACAATAACATATTTCGGCAAAGAAAACATGATAGTTACTAGGAGGTTGAAAAAAAACAAAGTATCCCCTCAACGCTTCAATTCTGTTCCTAGTGTAAAAGCGATCGCTTACTTGGCGGGAGGTCATAGGTCTCACTCGGCTTTTCTTCTTTGTGAGTCGCGCTGTAGCGCCAACCATCGCTTCGGTATTCAAGAGGGGATTTATCATAGTAACCCACAAAGACTTGGCACACTCCATTCACATCCTTTACAACGATCTTGTTGCACGAGTCGAGATCAGGACAGACAACAATGTAGATCGGTGACTCAAAACCTTTTGCAGTGAAAATCTTGATCAGTGGCTTCAACTGCTTCTCATCGACAGTGTGTTGCTGTCCAACCGCTAGATAAATGAAAGCCACTCGACGCTTCTTGTTGGAGGAAGGCTTGAGCTTCACAATGCCATCAATATTCGGGAAATCGTCACAGTAGGGATACCAATACGACAACGAATCCTCATCTCTCCACTCCTTCAGCTCCTTCTCATCGAAGCCATACCATGTTGCAGTTTCAGAGCAGAAAGCTTCCCCTTCCTTCAAGTCCAACTGAACCTTGTCCACCACCTGCCGTTCTTTACTGCGCTTGAGTGGGTCGTATTCCGATACGTGCAGGTTCAAGTCATTATCGACGGCCAAGCGATGAAAACAAATCTCAAAAACGGTGCCAGCAAGAGCGTCATGACCAGCTCCTTGAGCCCAGCGAAAACAACGAAGAAGCTCTTCCGACCGAAGTTCCTGTGAGAGCAAGATAACTGCATACTCCGAATCGATGACTCTCTCCCAATTGGAACGGAACAGATAGTTCTCGGAGTCTTGAATGTTCTTAACGTACGTGCGGCGCAACTTATCAACAAGATAGCTCCCAGAATCGACATTCCGAGGATAGAGAGCCAATAGGTTTTTCACTTGCGTGCACACAGTAGAAACTATTATCCGCATGTCCTTGAGAAAGTTTGCCGTCTCTTTTGCAAATATCCGAACGGATCCACCAGAGATGTAAAATCGGTCTTCCATGTTCTTCTCTTCGAAGTCGTACACTTCTCTTCCCAATTTGAAGAGGTCCTGCTTCTTCCAACACGGTAATAGACAGCGATAGGCTTCCTCACGCTCACTTGGCTTCAGCTCCGCTTGCAGCGATGTCGCCAGCATTCTGAACGTGATCAGGCCAGGTGGAATACTTTCATACTCAAGTCCATCCAGCAATAGCCACACGTTGGAACGTTTATCGAGCTCTGAGTAAATGGCCACGGCACACTCAGGTGAGCATCTCTGCACCGTGAAAAACACAACTTTACCCTCTTGATATCCAAGATACAAGAGGCAGTAACCCTGGTCCACTTTGGTCGACCGACGATACACCAGCACATTCTTCTTGTGTTTGAGAACGAGGAAGAACGCCATCACAATCAACAGCGTCGACTTGCCAATTCCAGGAGACCCCACAAGGACACATTTGTCGAAGGAGGAACTACCTGAAGACTCTCGGAACCATCGTCTCAAAAGGATCGACGCTACTTGCTTCTCCTCCTCTCGCCAGAAGATTTTCTTCTTCGCCGTGCATCCACCACAGGACTCCATAATCTGCCAGATCAAAGGAATCTTACGAACTTTACCAGCTTTCCATTCATCCAACGAACACTCTGCCAGGTACTGCTTCCAGTTTTTCAAGGGGTTAAATTCTGGGATTTGTACTGCGGAAGCTAAAGCGAGTCCTTGAGGTGGAGCTTGGGGTGGAATCACCACCAGCACGTGGACCACCTCCTCTATGGGTAACCCACCAGACCCAAGCAATTCCGAATGACTCAGCTTCCAATTCCCACGCATCTTTTTATACGGAGTGACATCCCCACTCAGAAGCACCGCATCCAGAGAATCCAGAGAATCGTCGTTTTTCAGCCACGCGCCGTTCTTCTTCGCCAGGAAGAGTTTTAGCTTATGAGATGAAAACTTCACATCGTCATTCACCTCCTTGATGGCTTCTTTCAACTTGGTTACATACGCATCCGCATTGATGTTCACATCAAATACTTCTTCCGCTTCACCAACGATGACGCAGCATAGATTCACCATCTTTTTCCTCCAGACTGACAATTCTTATCCATGCGTATTGTGAAATGGAAGAGAAAAACTTCTTAAGAAGAAATTAATTAAATGTTGCGAACACATTCTCCATTCTACGGAATTTCTCTGAACAGGTCAAGTTGATTGAAGTTTGTATACTTCCTTGTTTTATCCGGATATCCCCGTCAAAAACGATACCTTCACAACAAACATGGCACTATCGGCGTCACCCCGCGGCGTCCGGGAGACGCGTCTTACAGCTTCCCAGGAGGCGCTTCTGCACTCGCTAGAGCGTCAAGTGCAGCTCAAGACGCATGCGGAGGCCCACGCATCGCTTCTGCGGTCTCAACGACGTCCTGACGCCCCAGAGACACTTCGGGAGTTCGTGGCACAACGTTGGAATGGTGTAAAAGATGCTGAAAGTCGTAAGAATAAATCCCCTGTCCAGTTGGACACTTCGTTTGTCCATCTGTCAACTCAGATGGACACTTGCATGTCCAAGTGGGACGCTCTATACGTCCACGCGCACACTTCCCACTCTTTAGTAGCGGAGATGGAGGCGAGTCACGTCCAAGTGGCAGCCAAGACGCAGGCTTTGTACCGCAGCTTTGAGGACGTTTTGCAGCAGGTGGAGGCTCTGGACGCGCGTGTGGCGGCTATTGCAGCTCCAATGCCTCACTTTACGGCTATTGACGGAGTGGCGCTGTCTTTAGGCTTCGGAGTCAAGTTTTCCGCCCCTTCTAGCGGCTCTGGGGGCCACGTACTAATGGAAAGAGCAGGCAGTAAAGCGCCTCCTTCACTGGACTCCAGTAAGGCAGTGCAGGTTTTCCAGCATCGACGAGGTATTGACCCTACGACGTCGAGTTTCGAGCAGGCGTTGGAGAAAATTGATGCTTCTGTGGCGTATCTGACGCAACATGTAGGCACATGTCGGATGTTACTGGGTTTTTTTTTGTGAGTATTCTAATGTTTATTTGCTTTTAGTTGGAGTATAAGGACTCGGCCTGCTTTATTGAAGCGTACAAGACGTTAGCAGCGGGAGGTATCCAGTGTTTGAAGGATTATGCACTCAGTGGACTGGAAGCGGCCAAGGACGCAGTGTACGAGGCAGTTCAGAAGGAAACGATGGCTGCCCAACAGAGCGGAGTGGCGATGTCGCTCGTAGGCCAGCTGGACGAGACTTCAGCCTATTACGTGAACTTTCAGCTGGTGGCTCCTGCTCTGGCGGCTACGGCGAAGCAGCTTGAACGGCTGAAGGCTCAACCCCAGCAGGATAATATTGGGAATTTGCGGGTATTGGGGGAAGTAGTCGACGCGTATGCTACGCAGAGAGTGCAGTTGCTGTCACCGGTGCTTGGAGCCTGGCTGGCTGCTGTCTCTCAGACGTCGGATATCGTCAACGTACTTCGTGCCACTTGTGCGCAGCTATTGAAGGTTTGCGAAGCGGAATTTCGACTGTTCTTGAAACTTTTTGGTCACGATCCGAGCGACGAACTCTTCACTTTTTCGGGAATCGATTTGAGTCTAGGAGAGGACGATCAAGACGAGGACGAAAACGAAAACGCCTTCGAGTAAGTAGCTGATTCTTGGCTGTTTATGACGAATACTGGGCTAATTGGTGGTATTTGATTTGCCTCGTTAGACGTCTCATCTTTCAGCTCAGTGGCCTGCTGTACAACACTGTCCGCCCTCAATTTCTAGCGCAAAAGGACCTGGAAGTGCTGTGTGAAGTCATTCAAGTGCTACGGAGCGAGGTGATTGAGGCGGCAATTACCCCACGGGCAGCGCTAGTGGGCTATGCCGAACCAGTGATGCATCGGATGATCCAAGATGCACAGGAACGTCTTATCCTGTGCATGCAGATATACATCCGCGACGAGATCGAAGGCTTTGTGCCGACTTCAAGTGATCTAGACTACCCAGCGAAGCTCGTAGCAGCAGAACAAGCCGGCTCATCGCTGTATGCTACATGGTACCCGTCTCTGGAGCACACGTTGATGTGCTTGTCGAAGGGATATCACTTCGTTAAGATGGAGATTTTCGAGGAATTGGCCCAAGACGCCATTCAAATTTGCACGGCGTCATTGAAGATGGCTTCAGCAGACATCACAGCGACTCAGGGTGGTCTCCACGGGTCTCTCTTTCTCGTCAAGCACCTGCTGACTCTACGCGAGCAGATCACTCCGTTCGAGATTCAATTCGCGCAGACCAGCAAGGCGCTAGACTTCACCAGTAGCGCCGATGCTATGAACGAATTGCTAGTGGACGTGTCTACGCTGTTTCGCTTCTCGGGCCCTAGCGGCCTCGTAGGTCTTTTCACTCGAGGTATTCCACAGATTCAAGAAACGACTGCAGATGTGAAGAAGGAGCTGGAGCAGGAGCTTAAAAGGAGCTGCACAGGGTTTATCGAGATTGTTTTGCAGCAGTTGGCTCAGCCGTTGCTGGCGCTGATGAAGCAGATCGCTCACGTGCAGCAGACACAGAAGGCCACAGCTCTGGACTTTCGGCAATGTGCGTTTACAGCTCCGACGGAGGTGAACAACGTACTGGCGAGTGTTTCCCAGCAGCTACGTGGTACTTTGCCTGACACTCTGCAGACTATTCACCTGTACCTCCGCAATGCGTCGACGGAGACGATCCTGTTTAAACCCGTTCAGGTGAGGAAGTGTATTTCATACTGAGGTGACAGACCACAACTGAAATGTTTTATGTTTTTAGAGGAATCTGCTGGATGCTGTGGAGAATCTCAACTCGTTGATGGAGCAAACGTACACCCGTGACGAGCTGCAGCCGTGTGAAGAAATCTTTGTTATTGTGCTTGAGCAGTTGCGTGCACTTTGACGTCACTAACTGTAAAAACCTGATTAGTTCATGGTATACTCGAAAAATCGTTCCGAATAGCTAAAGACATGAAGAAGATTTCCGTGAACGAGAAAGATCAACGTTATCTTTCTTCAAAAAGTAAGAGCGAAACTTCAGACTGCAGTTACATACACCGAACAAGGCTTACCCAAGTCTTGAGCGTACTCTTCTGAACGTTTGAGTGCAGTCCAACAGCTCGAATCTGATACGAGGCACCTGTGTGCTCTGGTCATCGTGAGCGCTGATGTCCCAGGCCGGCGATGAATCCAGCACTTTAGCGTTTCATTTCGATGTGGATATCCTTGACAGAACAAATGCGTAGGATCTCATCTGGAGACGCAGGTGCACCGAGCTTTGGCACGCAACAAGGTCACTGTGCTTCTCTTTCATCTTTTAAGAAAATACGTTCAACAAGAAATGAAGATTATTAATTTTCTACATGCACTGCCCTCATTCAAAACGATCACGTACAGGACTTTGATGGCCATTGCTGGAGACCTACTGGAACGATCCAGGCGGTTGACCACAACCGACGCCTCATTCAGTCGCCATCTGCTCTCATGGCAAACTCCGCATCTTGTTCGTCCACCTAAAAAACTGGTGAAAGAGTTGCAAGACGACGACATGCTGTCTGTGCGTTCCAGTGACGTTCCTGTACCACACTGTGTTAATCTGCTACATGTAGCGCTTCAAGTCCTCGAGCGTTCGAACAGCGCAGTCCTTTTCACTATTCAATTTCCTTCCTCAAGCTCACTGCACCAATGCTCCATCGGCTTGTCTTTCTGACTGCTACAGTCGCTGCACTGTCGGTTAATCCGATCTTCGCTACGACGTTCTCAACACTCGGCGGTGACAAAGGCGCCGAGACAGTCGCTCAAGTATCAACCCCTGACGTCTACACGTACCAAAACGACACGAATCAAACGAATGTCACGCTGGACCAGAGTCAGACGCAACAGAACGTGAACCACATCCAGTACAGTATCCGCAACGGCGACGTCTCCAGTGTAGGCGTGAACCTCGGGTCGTGGCTGGTGGCTGAGCACTGGATGACCAGCGCCGCCGATTTCTGGCAGGGTGTGAGCGACGAAGAAGCCAGCAAGGGCGAGTACACAGCCATCACGAAAGCCGCTAACCCAGATACCATCCGCTCCAACCTCGACAATCACCACAACACTTTCATCACGGAAAAGGACATCGCTGACATTGCAGCTGCCGGTCTCAACACTGTGCGTGTACCTGTGGGTTACTGGATCGTCGGTTCCGACGAACATGACCCGAGCGGAGAAGCTGCTTGGGCGCAGTACCCAAACGACACGGTGAAGTACTTAGACCTGTTGATCACCGACTGGGCCAAGACGCACAACGTCGCAGTATTCATCAGTATGCACGCCGCCAAAGGTTCACAGAACGGGGCAGACCATTCGTCTCCGTGCGACCCTGGTAACTCGCACTGGAGTGCGTATGACGAGAACGTGGCCAATACAGTGGCGATGGCGACGTTCCTCGCCGACCGCTACAAGGACGAGGATGCGTTCCTAGGCATTGGTCTCTTGAACGAACCCAACGCGTCTACAGACGAAGAAAAGCTTTACGCGTACTATGAGAAGACGTATGCGGCCATCCGCGAGACCGGCAACGACTGCGTGTTGAGCGTAGCTCCTCTACTGTATAAACGGAAAGAGACTAATTCCGAGCACCAGTGGCCGGATTTCGAGTACACCAATCGACTTTGAGAGGTTTTGCAAAACGAATTGAGGTCAGTTCGTACCGGTACTTTTGCGGTTTTTCTAGAGCACAACGACTCGAGGACAAGCACGGTGGAGAACGCTGGCTGGCGGTTTAACGCTCCGTGTGCGGAGCACGCGGGCTTAAACCCTAGCGCTGCCGACGATCAAGCGAAGGCGAAGCCGGAGCGGGCATATGCTGGCGGTTTAATGCTCCGTGTGCGAAGCACACGGGCTTAAACCCCAGCGCTGTCGACGGATCAAGCGCAGGCGAAGCCGGAGCGGGCTTAGGGTCTGTACTCGCGAGCATAGCGAGCCGCTAGGGGTGGCTGGGATCGCGCGCAGCGCGCAGGTGGGTTGTAAAGGGCAGCAGAGAGAGGACAAGCGCGGTGGAGAACGCTGGCTGGTGGTTTAATGCTCCGTGTGCGAAGCACACGGGCTTAAACCCCAGCGCTGTCGACGGATCAAGCGAAGGCGAAGCCGGAGCGGGCTTAGGCTGGCGGTTTAACGCTCCGTGTGCGGAGCACGCGGGCTTAAACCCCAGTAATACGGACAATAAATGAGTTAAATTAATGAATGCTTCGTTATGGCTGACTTGTTCTTAGCGGCAAACCCGCCCTGCACCCCGAGTACACCAACCGACTTTGAGAGGTTTTGCAAAACGAATTGAGGTCAGTTCGTACCGGTACTTTTGCGGTTTTACTAGCTCACAACGACTCGAGAACAAGCGCGGCGGAGCACGCGGGCTTAGCAACGCTGCCGATGGATCAAGCGAAGGCGAAGCCGGAGCGGGCTTAGGGTCTGCACTCGCGAGCGTAGCGAGCCGCTAGGGGTGGCTGGGATCGCGCGCAGCGCGCAGGTGGGTTGTAAAGGGCAGCAGAGAGAGGACAAGCGCGGTGGAGAACGCTGGCTGGTGGTTTAATGCTCCGTGTGCGAAGCACACGGGCTTAAACCCCAGCGCTGTCGACGGATCAAGCGAAGGCGAAGCCGGAGCGGGCTTAGGCTGGCGGTTTAACGCTCCGTGTGCGGAGCACGCGGGCTTAAACCCCAGTAATACGGACAATAAATGAGTTAAATTAATGAATGCTTCGTTATGGCTGACTAACGTTAGTTCTTTGCGGCAAACCCGCCCTGCACTCGCCATTCTGCCAGGTTTCCCTTGTACTTTTTTCCCGCCAATTTTTTGCACTCGGAATTCTGCCATTGTACTTGGAATTCTACCGATGTGAACTCGGGTTTCGGCCGGCGCTGGCGGTATTGTCGGTAACCGGTATGTGTACTCGATTTCCGGCTTCGGGATTAGTCCGCACCCGGCTCACACTGTTCTGGAAGTTGACTTTCACGGCCGTATTGGTCAGATCGTAGTCGCTCGTATCTTCGTACCCCCAGACGAAGTATGGATGCCACTCGACCCACACGTTCGTGTAGCTCGGTGCCTGCATAAAGTCCGTCATGACATCAGGTGACCGAGTACACATACCGGTAACCGACAATACCGCCAGCGCCGGCCGAAACCCGAGTTCACATCGGTAGAATTCCGAGTACAATGGCAGAATTCCGAGTACAAAAAATTGGCGGGAAAAAAGTACAAGGGTAACCTGGCAGAATGGCGAGTCCGGCCACTGGTACTCGGAATTAATCCCCTTCCAGTGTGAGCCAGTGGAATGCTCGCGAGAACCACAATCGCCTCTTCATTGGCGAGTGGAGCTTTGCTACGGCTGGAAAGTTCAGTGACAACCAGGAAGGATACTACGAGTTTTGCAAGGCAATGGTTGACGTCATGTACCAGGCTGGTGGAGGTTTCACCTTCTGGAGTTGGAGACTTTATGGCGACGAGACTGGATTCAACGCCTGGTCGCTACGGAGTGTCCTGCGCGACGACAGGTTTAAGGATATTTTCTTCCAGAACTCCAACACGCAGCAGAGCTGAACGGAGGAATAGTTGTAGTTTCGGTGTGAAGGAAGTGTAGCGACGAACATCTAAATAGAGAATACGTTTTGATATCGTCCAGACATTGGCGATGCCTGCAATATCTGTATCAGAAGTACGACGAACTGGTCGGGATAACTGAAGACGAGCAAGCAAATGAACAGGACGATGTCGAAGTATGGCCAAGATCCTGATTTCGAGTGTCTTGCTTTTCCTAGTCGGCAGATGGGACGTGCAAATGAAAATACCCATGAAATGCTAAGTAATAGGTTATTAAATGTTAAATCAAATAGATTTTGATATACTTACGAAATCAATGAAGCCATCATATTCGGTATCATAGTTTAATGTATTCAAACAACCCGTGCGGTGCAGTGCACAACTAGACGAATTCACCAATATGACTCCAGCTGTCGCTGACGCGGATGGCCATCGGCTGTGGAGACCAGAAGGATGTCGATGGAGCCACCTCCCCACTCCTCTGCATAATGGTCACCCCCGCTCAGTCACACGATCCACTCGAACTGTGACGTCCACTTCTCGTTTTGCTTTGGTCCCGTCACAGCCTTCCCACCATGTTGCGATCGCTCTCTTGTCTCTTCAGTGCAATTGCAGTCGCAACGACATCGGCCATCACCTTCGATGCTTCAGGCAGTTCCAATAAGCAACAATACATTGGTACAGTGCAAGCTCCAGACTCGGAAGCTTCGACCACTGCAACCTCCACCTCCGGATCCACCTCGACGCACGTGCAGTACAGTATTCGCAACGGAGAAACGACCTGTAAAGGCGTCAACCTCGGCTCGTGGCTGGTAGCTGAGTACTGGATGACCAGCTCTGCAGATTTCTGGACGGGGGCTGTAAACGCCAGTCACGGCGAATACACGGCCATCGCTGAAGCCACCGACCCGGATGACATCCGGTCGCACTTCGACTATCATCACTCGACGTTCATCAACGAGAGTGACATCGCTGAGATCGCAGCAATCGGTATCAATACGGTTCGCGTTCCTATCGGCTATTGGATCGTCGGCTTTGACGACAATGATCCGTCCGGTAAAGCTGAGTGGAAAATGTACACGAACGGCACTCTGAAGTATTTGGATCTGTTGATCACCGACTGGGCCAAGAAGCACAACGTTGCGGTGTTGCTGAGTATCCACGCGGCGAAAGGATCGCAGAACGGAGCTGACAACTCGTCGCCCAGTGTCTACGGATCCGAATTCTGGGCAGAATTCGCTGAAAATGTCAACAATACCATCTCGATGGTGTCGTACTTGGCTGACAGATACAAAGACGAAGAAGCGTTTCTAGGCTTTGGACTTCTGAACGAACCGAACGGCGACACAACTACTGATGTACTGTACGACTACTATGAACGAGCATACACTGCTGTCCGAGCTACTGGTAGTGAGTGCGTGTTGACTGTCGCACCGTTGCTGTACGAACAGTCCCCCGACATCCTGACCGACTTCATGTTGGCCCCTGCGTACACGAACGTTTGGGTTGAATGGCATCCGTACTTTGTATGGGGATACGACGACGTGTCCGACGCTGATCTGGTGAATACGAGCGTCAAGGTGAACTTCCAGGGTGACGTGACGCAGTGGAACTCGGTCTCGGGCCACAATCGCCTCTTCATCGGCGAGTGGTGCTTCTCCACCAACGGGAAGTTCGAGAACGATCTAGAGCTGTTCTACGAGTTCGCGCAGGCTGAGACGGATGTGGTGAACCAGGCGGGAGGAGGTTGGACGTACTGGAGTTGGCGCATTTACGAGGACGAGACGGGCGACAACATGTGGTCGCTGCGTGCCGTTCTGCGTGACGAGAAGCTTAAGGCGATTCTGTTCCCTTCCAGCAGTGGCAGTTCCTCAGCTGTCACAACTTCGAGTTCTAGTGACCAGGAACAGCAGCAACAGCAGCAACAACAGCAAACAACTACGACCAGCTCAACATCTACAGATCAGACACAACAGCAACAGTCGTGAACATATCCTAGACGTTTGGCTGTGTCGTTAACCCCTCCGTTACCAGAAAACGCGTGCAGGAATCACTAATTTTTCGTCGTAAGTTACGACGTTCTTATTGTATTGATATTTGTATTGTCGTGGCCATTCCACGAAAACATGCACGAGATGAGCCACATAATTTCTCAAAGGTTTGTTGACTCAAAGTCGTCAAAGTTACGACTTTGCCCAGACCATTTTTTCGAGAACGATGCCACTTACTACTTTACGAAGCAGACAGGCAGCGCTAGTTGTGCAGATTCCGATCAGAGAGAGTGATGAGGCCCCATAAACTGAACAGAATCAACAAAATCAACGTGTCGTGCTAATGCAATCAATTTATCGTGGTTACACTGTAGCCTCCTTCCCATCCTCATCAACGCCGACATGATCCTCATTGTCCAAGTTGTGAAGCAGCTCACGCCGAGTGGGGTTGCGCGAGCCTACTTTACCTGAGCGACGCAGCACTATCCTCTTGCCCAGCGACTCTGGAATTGAGGCTCCACTGTCGAAGTCCTCGTGCCAAATTTGGTAACAGGTCTTCGACACACCTCCATACATGCGACGCGCTTTCGGGCAAAGAAAGCATTTTGCGTCAGGACGCGAGCAGTCATCGCAGTAGTAGGTAGTTTGGAAGGACTTCTTTCTCTCACCACGGAGAAGAGCGCAGACCTTACACGAGCGCTGACGGCGCTTTTGAACGCCAGACACCGTAACCAAATCATCGAACTGAACGTGACTGTGGCCGTCCAAGCGTCGCCGCTTCCGAGAACGTGTAGCTGGAGAAGGTGTCGGGACGAGAACCTCTACGAAGTCTTCATCTTTGAGCTGGAGCAGTTGCTTGTGTAGGAGGAGATACCAATCTCCACGGTCCTTTGGAGCGCGCCGCTTGACCAGGCAGGTCTGTTTGTGGGTGATGTAGGCATTGACCAGTGCCATATCCAAGAAGCCCATAAACAACGACTTATAGTACTTCTGGAACCGGAAAGTTGTCTGGATTGAGTAAGACTGGAGGCGGAGTTGATCGTGAACATCAACTCCGCCCATCCAGCGTTGGTAATCGCTAACGAGCTTGGGGCATTTGACTGTTAGGCGGACCAGTTCCCTTGATATTCCGGTTTATACTTGATTCAGACATCGCTGGGCCCGTAGCGAGATAGTGTACTGGCTTGCGGTCCCACCAATGGCATGCGACCATCAGTGGGACGGCGGCGGCGCGGGAGAATGCGAACGAACCACGCTGGACACTACGAGGCCGAGTTTTGCGTCTCTCAATAATGTTCTTGTCGTATCCGATTCGGTTGATCTGGATAGTGCCCAGAACGTAGATAGACATAGCGAGAAGCTGTTGAGCCAGAGCCACCGATGAATAAAAGCGGTCGATCACAACGAGCCGGAATCCTTGAGGACGGTCTCCAAGAACTACACTCATGTTCCTCACAACAGCGGCTGCACCGGTCTTGCTGTCCATCGCTTGTTTGTCAGTGTCCGCAGCTTCCCTTTTGCCAATGTATACCTCAAAGCTATAAGCAGCAAGTTACGACGTATCGTGCATGATCACAGTTAGAAAGTCGAAAGTTACGACTTACAGTTGAATGAATAGCTTACCGGTGACAATACGCTGTTTCTGAATCACACATTATAAAGAGTTTAGTGCCGTAACGCCGTGGTTTGTCAGGCATAAACATACGTGTTGTGTTTCGTCTTGAGGTAGCGGATAAAACGCCTTCGTCAAATGAGAACTTACTGGGTAGCGTCCATCCCGACAAGAAGCGCGATTGCAACGTATCTACAACAGGTCTCAACTTCCAGAGCTTGTCTTGAACACGTGGAGCTTCGTTGTCGACGAAATGTAGGTCTCGTAGAATAGAGGTGCAGCGATTACGCGCCATAAACTTGCTAAAGTTTCCAGCAGGAATCGCGCCTTCTTCAGTCATTGCCCAATGCCGAGAAAATCGCCGGGTCATTGGATTCAGCATTCTAGCAACGAGTAAGCCCATAACGTGCAGCACCTCGTGGACCGCATACTTTGGCTCAGCTAGCAACCGCCGCTCAATCTGCCTCACTCGCTCGGGAGATGTAACGCCGCGCTTCAACTGCTTTGTTCTTATTCGCTGTGCTCTTGTATGCGCAGTTTGTTTCTTGTAGCGATTGGTCTCCTTCGTAATACGCACCCACAATGACTTCGGTACAAAGTAGAATAGAAGATGAAGAGGTGAATCGGCTGCGTCTTGCAATTCTGGTATCGGTGTGGCAATATCGGTTGATAACTGGGGGTAGTCGGCATGTGAAGGCTCGAACTCCGACGAAGATGGGCTCCATGAGAACTGCCGAAGTGCATTCATGTCAATAGCGTCTAAAGCTAGACTTCCCCCTAGCGACTGAATGAACGCGTCATCCATACCGGCCACATCGTCGTCTAGTTCGTCTGCGTCGCTTGGGTACTCGCGACGCACGATACCCTCGTCGCCGCTATTATCACTAGCGTCACTGCCACTGGAACCAATTGACTCGTACTCATCCGAATGATTGTCATCGTGCACCACGTTCACATCGCTTGCATTTACCCACAGTACATTGGTGACCTCATCTCTGTCACCATTCACGTCGTTCACCGCCACGGCAATATTGGCCTCGGCTTCGTCACCTTCCTCAACAGCGTCAGCACCACTACTCTCTGGATCAGCGACCTCTTGTGGCGATGGATCTACGGCCACCTCAGCGTCTGCGTCAAAGATGTGGTCGATAGTGTTCGCAGATAACATGATCGTGGTGTCAATCTGGGAGGCTGTCATCGTATTGGCCTCAGTATCCGGCTCGTTGGACCCTTCGTCACTATCCTCAGTCTGGTGCGCTTCGCTGCTATCCACTGAGAGTCCTGATTCGAGTGCGAATCCGACGCCAGCATCTTCCCTTCACCATAACATATTAGTATTTTGAGCTGATAATTAGAGAATAGTGAACAGTACCGACAAACGATTCGCCATTAGGCGAGGAATACGACCACTCGTTTGAAAGTCCCGATGGCCGTTTCGATGTCCAACCGGCGGCTCGTAGCTGCCGCCAGAGATGCTTGAAATCCACGTTGCGGATTGCATCCGAGATCACTGACTGCCTGGTGGCGGGGCTCTTTCGTATTCTTGCCATGCCGGCAAAATCTGGAATGAGGTCTCTCTGCCAGCCACTCAAACGACCAACGGCGCTCACACATCATCTGATCGCGTAGATTTGCTGCACATCGAGCTATTTTATGTTCTGGCCACATTTGACCTGTGTCAACTAATGTTTTGCGCTCGTCTATTTTGACTTGGTTTCATTATTGTGGCCACTTTTTCCGAGCCATTTACTGTTTGAGGCCTTCAGCTACGTCGCAAGTTACGACTTGTGTCCACTGCTAAGTCGTAACTTACGACGTTGGTAACGGAGGGGTTAAAAATGTTAACTATATATAGTATGTGATGATGTTCGAGAAGGGTGGATATTCTTGAAAACATTAGCACTGAAGACTGTATAGGTCTCCTTGCTGATAGTTTCCAATTGTTTACGGCTTCTACTTCTTGTCATTAATGGTGGTGCCCACGAAGGATTTTAAATGGATCTCCGATCAAGACAAAAAAGGTAAATGTTCAAATCACTTCCAAAACGTTAACCAAAGTTGATCGCCTAAGAATACGAACCGGACTTCGCCGTTTTCGATCACGACGTCAGCGCCATGGCCGCTCGTCCCAGTCCGGCGTCTTGCGGTAGTTGATAACGTGGTGTGGCCAGCCCTGGGCGATCTCGTGTCCGCCGCCATGCATGTTGCAAATCCAGGGCAAAGCACAAGTTGGTGCTTGTAGTTCTAGAATGCGTATTCTAGACGTGGCCTAGAAGCAAGGCCAAACCGTACTTAGAGCTTTGAGCTAACCAACACAATTCAATTTACTTTCCTTTGTACTGGAGACCACAAAGTATACTTTCTGGAGGAACCAGAAACCGAGGCAAGAGGAAGAAGCGGGCCGACCGCTGTATTTTCAAGTCGAAACCGAACAATACAAGCAACATGGCTACAGACGCGGACGGTGACGTTGAAATGACCGTTCCGCAACCGGCATAGTTCAGCCTCCGAGCCTGGTGAGCAATACGATCACATTGTCACCTCGATCCGCAACTCGATTGAACCACGCACCTTGAACCACCTTGCTCGCTTCGAGCTGAAGAAGCGAGTGGCTGACGTGACCGATGAAGACCTCGGACTGGTGGTAACACGGCGTTGCTCAGCGCTGCAGAACAGCCACATCCCAGACATGGATAAGATCTTCAATGACAAACTAATAATGGATCTCATGATTGAGAACACCAAAGCTCGTGTGGTAGATTTGGAGGATCACGGTCTAGGTGGGATTCCGGGCAGTGGTCGTGAAACGAACCGAATTGTGACGAACACATGAAGCTACGATGCAAATACCTTCAAAAGAAATTCCGCCCGACGTGTTGAAGCTGGAGATGGAGCGTCTAACCATCACCAAACCAGTGTTGAAGAAGGACGACATCGCGCTCTACGAGGCGTTAGTTGAACGTGCCCGTGAGCAGCACCATTACCATAGACTCTCCCAAGAATCAAGCAAGTGGATAAGACTTCTATCAACCCGAGGACAAACAGCAGCAGCAAGAAACCGGCATCTTCGTTCAAGAGCAAAGGCTCGCAGAATCAGCAGTAGGCAGGCAGTGAGAGAAACCAGAAAAAGCCTGAAGATGCGAAACCACGCACTCCGCCGCGCGATGGCTGTCTCGTGTGCAAGGGAGCACCCCACCGCTAGCGAAAAGGAGAAGGCAGCAGCTCTAAAACGCATGAATGATATTGTGGTGGAGCGGATCTGCCAAAATCGCGTTGAGGCAGGTCCCGATCGCCACTTGTGCCCAGACACCGACTAACGGAGGGGGTACCCCGATGATCCGTGATCTGTGTGTGTGTAGTTCCACCTTGTGTACTCGGTAGGCGGGTTACGCTCTTCCAGGTGACTTCCGAGGATGTCTTGTAGGTCGGAAGAAAGTCTTGCGTGACGCAGGGGTTTGAGGTAGCGTGGAAGTTCTTCACTCCACCTCGGGGTACTTAATCCCGGTCGTAGGCGAGTTCTCGAGCCTTGATCCGGGTGCCTGGTTCTTGATCCAGGTCTTCCAATAATCCAATGTTTGGGATTCAGTCCCTTCCTTTCCGTTGTTTTCCGCTTCCGATAGCGGGGGTCTTGAGAGGGCGAGATTCGACTGGATCCTTAGGCTAAACAACCAATTCCTTCCGATCCGGGGTTTGCACTTAAAGGATACTTCACTAGATAGGGCAAAGCTGACCAATATATTATCCAGTCTTAACCGCTATACTAGGTCACGTATCGTTACCTTCCGGACGCTCGTAGAACCAATGTAGTTCCCTGTTCCAGGCGTAGCGAAGGCACTTGAGTGGTTCAGGGCAAATTCGATTCTCTTTATGGTATTTCCTATGCCTACTAATCCTATCCTGAACATACCGTCCAGTATCCCTCCGAGAGAGTGCAGCCAGTCGGGTTCGTGGCGTCTAAGTTGGTGATCGCCTTGTCACCCAATTGGAAGTCGTCGACGGCTGAGCTGATCTCACGACGCACGCACCATCAGAGCACGGCACGATACGTGCTGTCAGCCACGGCGACGTCTCGGTAATTGAGTGCGACGTCGCGGATCTGTACGAGCACTTCGTTGGGTGAGATGGTCGGTCTGGGTTCGGAGATGGCTTGCAGGTTGTTGCGCGAAGTGCAGGCGGAAGGCGACGTGGTGAACCATGGTGCTTTGGGTGATAGAGAGGAGTAGATATGCGTTCTCCCTGCTCGAAGAATAGGAAATTGTAATTTGATTCGGTTGACTGCGCCAAAATGTTGTCGAAAGCCAAACAAAGCAGACAAATCTCGAAACGTAGACCAGTGAGTGAGTCATAGTGAGCTCTTTGAGCCCAGTGGAAGAAGCGAAGAAGCTCTTCTGACCGAAGTTTGTTGGTTAACAAGTTAATTGCACATTTTGAATGTTCCCCAATACAAATAATTCTGGGGATCTTGAGTATTCTTGACGAATCTGTGGCATACCAGCTACAATGTCCTTGTCTTCCATGAATGAGCATGCCGCAGAGATATGCCTTTCAATCTCCATGAGGGTATTCATGGACTCGTCTGTAAACAACCGAACGTATCCGCCAGAATAGTAGAATCGGTCTTCCATGTCGTACTCTTCCCAATCCTGCTTCTTTCAGCTGTATACGTATACTCCTGTTCGCCTTCCTTCAGGTCTGGTTGCTGTGATGTTGCCAGCATTCGGAATGTAGTTAGCCCCTTTGGAATCTGATCATAGTCAAATTCACCGAGCAGCAGCCACAACTTGGAGAAACCCTGGTGATTACGAAGTTCCGCGTTCTGGTATGCACTTTTGCACTGTAAAATACACCGTGTTGCCGTTTTCATAGCCGAGATGGATGAGACAGCAACCCTAAGTAAGCTTTCCCCGTTTTAGATATACCAGCACCTACTTTTTGGCCTTGAGAAAGAGATACACGAAACACCATAAAAATCAATAGCATCCGCTTGTCAATACCAGGTGATCCCACAAGGACTCTTTTTCCTCTGGAGGAGCCTTTAGGGGGCTTTGATAACCCATCCACCCAACGGTATTGACGCCACTTGTTTCTCTTCTTCTCTCCACAGAATTCTCTTCATCTTCGTGCGTCCACCCAATGGCTCCATGAATGGAGTGATTAAAGGGATACAACGCGGTTATATTTTTTGGGGGTCAGTTCCTGGATGGAACTGGATCTACATGTAGTTCAATAACCAAATAGTCCGAAATGCAATTTGACTGTATACAATTTTAAATCAAGATCAATAGTTTCGGATCAATGAAATAGTGTACTCACGCATTAGAAATGCCAGCGCTTGTCCTCTCTCTACTACCCTTTACAACCCAGCTGCGCGCTGCGCGCGATCCCAGCACCCCTAGCGGCTCGCTACGCTAGCGAGTGCAGACCCTAAACCCGCTCCGGCTTCGCCTTCGCTTGATCCGTCAGTAGCGCTGAAGTTTAAGCGCGCGTGCTCCGCACACGGAGCATTAAACCGCCAGCCAGAGTTCTCCATCGCGCTTGTTCTCGACGTTGTGCGCTAGAAACACCGCAAAAGTACGGTACGAACTGGTCGGCTGGTGTACTCGAAATCCGGTCGGAATGTAGTCTCTTTCCGTTTTACTTCACGTATTTCGGGACTATAAACAACTTTTTTTTTAACGGTGCTCTGATCAGAAACTATACCGCTTATATTCTGATCCCTGATCCAGTTTCAGTTGCAATCTGATCCCATATGAAATCTACGCAATTCACCTACTACATACTACGTAGTATTTCTTTAAAACACTTAACCCTACTGTACAGCAATGCGTTCGAGAATCATACACAGCGATTGAAACAGTTGAACACTGCTTTTTATCGTGTCCAGCGCTTGAAAGGATGTAGCGATCTCTTCGGGTTATATGGACCTGCGCGTCCAACATTGGCTTCAACACGGCTCCTGATATGGACTCCATGGAAATGTTTATTTTCGGTCGTCATTGAATATGCTATTGTTGCTATTTCTGCAGCCTCGTGATATTCAAAGCACCAGCATCTCCTCGCACATGGTGGCGAGGCTGGAGGAGGAACCAAAAAGTACTTCTTATACTGTGGAAAGTTCAAACAGCTTTTGTGTTTCATGCGGTTTGGAGACTTCGGAACGACATTCACTTTCGTCAAACATTAGCTCAAACGCCAAATATTGCCAGCCTGCAAACTTCCTTCAAGAAGCACTGCCAATTTATCTACCACCACGCGGTTGAACTAGATTGTGATCGATCTACTCTGGAGAAGCTAACCCGAAAACTGGGTTTGAACCAACGACGGATATAATCTCTGAAAGGACAAACAACATCTGGAATCCGCAAGTTTAGTGTACGTAGCTGTAGAATCTCGAATCACACAAATGAGAAATCCACTAACTAGTTAATCAACTCATTTTCTTCTTCTTTGGGTTATATGGAGTGATTTTTTTTTCTATAGCAATAGATTGGCGGCTACTGAAGTAGTAATATGCGCTGGTTACTGCATGGAGGAACCACCACTAACATGAATCACCTTCTCTCTTAGTGAAACCCAGACCAATCGTTTAGCTTCCACAATTCGCACATCGGAGGTACAATACGTGCTGAAAGAAGCAAAAGCGGAACGACTTGACGTATGTCGAAGCGAAGAAGCTGAAGCACGATTTGTGGCTGAAAGATGACGATACAATGGACAAAGTGGATGCTACACCAGGGATAGGAAAAATACAATGTCATACGGATTGAGGCCTTCATCCAAGCCAATAAATAATTGAGTTATTGCCACATTTTTCGACAATGTCAACCAAGTCAGTAGGTCACATGGATATGTGACACTATGATGGGTTTCGTCTTTTCTCATGAGTATTGCTGTCGATGCGCCTGGAAGGGGGGGGGGTTACCTCGAGAACCCTCCCACCGCGTCCAACCTCTTCAACCAACACACACAAGTCATAGTCCGATTTCCTCGACATCATACATGCAACACACAAATCAACTGATATAATATATTTCAGTTAGGAAATGACAAGCAACTGTAATAATGTGTGTAAACGTGGCCACACCACCCGTTCTCGCTACCATCCATTGCCAAAACAACCACACATGTCAACGACTCATTTGGCTATAGCCAAGATTAACCTGTATAAAAAATTGCATGTTATTGGGGTTGAGGATCAACAATATGACATTGCAAATATCGGCAATAGTTACGGACCCTGTGTGACACCGTTTAAATGGGTGAGCGGTGTGTGGAACCTTAAAGACGGAATTGAGCTCCGTTCAAGCTTTTGGATAATTCACCTTGGATAAATTGTGAAGTACGTGGTATTTACTTGATCAGCCAATTCATCGAACGGATGTACGAAAAGAAAATCCCGTTGCAGGAGGAGAACAACCACTTGTGTGGATGATTTCATAAGCCATCTAATGCTTCAATCGGCTTTTATCCTAAAAATCTCATGAGACAAGATAGTATAGATATGTTTGGGATTTTACACGAGAAAGGAGAACATCTCGGAGATTTGAGACTGAAGCTATATAACACGTATCCAAGATTGCTGACCATGTCCACGAAATGGGAACGAACGGAAGTGCTTCTTCGTCGGACATGGTACACTAGGTACATTTTTTGGAGTTTGTTTGCATCACTTGTCTATCGATATAAACGACTTGATCCTGCACGTGGCAGAGTCTGGTCAATGGAAGCCAAAGGGCGAACGTCAAGTGAACATATTCAGTCGGGTTGATTGGCAGTACAGTGTGCCCCATACAACCTTATGAGGGATGGCGTTTGAACTAGAACCAGATTTGACCTTCCTTGTATAAATACAAAGCTTTGTTTATGTGACCGCTTGAATTGAATGCTGGCATGTCTTCTTGGCCTCAGATACGTTCACTTGGAGCGTCGCGCTGTATGTAAATGGTTCCTCTTGCATTCGTCACCGAGGAAGAAGTGAGGAACAGTGGAGGTAACTCCCTAAATGACTTGTCGTTTCAAACCTTTGTGCTCACGTTGTGTTCATCTCTAGTCGAATTGCCTATGTCGTATAGAGTAAAATGTACTTACAGCTTCAGGGAAAAAACGATATGCCGTAGTCCCTTTGTAGACGAGAAGTTTCTATAGTACTTCGAGTACAGTACTAACCAACTGAGAAGATTGCAACGAGACAACTCCCTTGCTGTCATCACGTCGCGTTACTCATCTGAAACCTTCAAATGCGAGCAAACCACGAAAAAGAGGTCGGAGTAAGTCAAGCGTTTTGACACGAGTAACGTCAAACTCAAGCAATTGCACACCTACATGTACCACGCGGCGATCGTCTGAGTTGAGTCGTCGCCGTTCTCTTGGCCAACAGCTCACCTAGCGGTGGGTATCTGCTTCAAGTCGGTTCTCCATCAAACGCACGAGCGCCCAAAAACAAAAGCGTACTCAGGTCTGTGCACCAACTGCTAGTCGAGAGATCGCGTCGAAACTTGCACGGCTAAAGGTCTCCGCAATTCGAAAGCAATTTTTTTCCACGTACTTAACGAGCCAGAGCACAAGTACTGGGTTCGCGTCAAGTCTCAATGCTCGGCTCTCCAGCTCTTACTTGCGCTCACGCTTGACGCCATTGAGCTTCAAGTCCCGGTCCCAGCTTTTGAGTCGGGTCTCAGCCGCAAAGGAGTGCTTGATCCACAGCTCAGGCTAGTGCACGTCCATCCTACGGTCCACTAACCAAACTGATAACGCGCACGCTAGCTGAGACTGGGGCGATCGAGTTTTTATGCAGCTTCTGCTGCGGATCAGACCGCTTCGGAGCTTCTGAGCCCGTACTTGTGGTGCCAACGGCGCATCCGTTCAGTATAACTCACTCCGGCTCTGGAACGCAGCATGAGAATATGACAGGCTCTCGTCATTCGGAGCAAAGTTTCTTTCGACGGGCAAAACGCCTGTCACGTACTATGCAAAACTGCAATACTCTTAGCGTCGTCCAGCTGCTCGGCTGCTCCAATAGCAGCTTCTTGTTCGATGTTTAACTCGAAAAACCCCGTCTCGTTGGGAGGAGGGCTGACCTCTGCCTCGATCCTGGTCCCATAACCCGGCGGGTTTTCGAAAAATCCGCCTTCTCAATAGCCAAACCAAACGAACCAGATCAGCGAGGGCACGTCATCAGCGCCGTCGCCCCTCCTTCGAAACGCCCTTGACTCTCCGCCATACTTCATCTCCGTGAGTTGCGTCGAGACAGCTTCAACGAAAACCCAGAAAAAACTACCAAAAATCACTTTCCAGATCCGCTCCATAGTCGTCTTCTCAACAACAAAGCGGCATTCTGTCGTGCAAACGCCAACAAACTAGAAGAAATCACAGAACATTAAGCGTGTAGCCCACTCGTTCGCTCCGACCAAGAGCCAACCAACCGATCACCTGCTCGATCCCAGTTCCGGCGGCATTCATGAAGTTTCGCAGCGCCCCCAAAGTCGCATCGTAACTCCACACGCGCCAGACACCGAGTAGCACACAGCGTGAGCTGACCGGCTCAAGGCGAGAAACTACCTCCAGCATCGCTTTGTCATACCCCAGTGAACAACAGACATGACATTCTCGTCCACCCTCCACCTCAGGATGTTCGGTGACCATTCGCTAGACAAGAAGCTGGCCAGTCCGCGAGTTCTTGCAGAGAGGGGCGACGACAATCATTCGGGCTTCAAGATGCGCTGCTCCTTTTCCACTGACGATAAGTGGCCAAGCTTGAAGCGTGAAGACGTTCTCATGGAAGGCACACAGAGCTCGAGCGGCTACACGGATTCCTCGGTGCCGTCTCGCCAGGGAAACAACACCACTTTCAATTCTCTGCAGCCGGGGCTTCAAGCGGGGTCCAGTGATCCGTTGACTATTCCTGTCAACGCAGATGGAGGCGTTGGAAGTGGAGCTTCTACACATGCAGATTGGAATGCGTTCTCCTCAGGCTCATTTGATGATACGTACTTGGAGAACGACTACTCTAGCGGTAGCATCCCGCTTTCGTCATCCAGCTCCTCTCTCAACCACGTGAACGAGCCGATGAACAAGCTTGCGTTGGATAGTGAAGATCATGATCTGCCTGTCATCTCGATGCCGTATCCTGGTACAAGTTGGTTCTTGGGTGGAAAGACTGACTCGAATTTTGCTTTGCCGTCCCTTGGAGGACTTACACCTCGCTCACAGGCGTTCAGCGCCGTGACAACAGAAACCAGCGCTGCATTCAGCGTCAGCTCCTGCCCTCCAAGCTTTCACTCTGGTATGGACTATTCAGCCACTACAGGAAAGCTACCGGACGCAGTATCCGGCCCATCCGACGCGCCTTCTCCAGTTCAAATGGAAAATTTTGCCCCCTGCCTTCCACATACACTGGAGCCGTCGGAGTTGCTGTTTGAAGACATGAGCACTTGGACTGGGGGTAATACTGGAGCGTACGACAACCAGCACTATCACCAGCAGCCGAGTCAATCCTTCCACAGTGTATCCTCACACCCTGCAAACCCCAACGGCTACAACTACTTCGACGATGCTTCCTCTGCCTCCAGCAGTGCTTCTCTTCACGAGTACGCTCCTTCGTATGAACAGCCGCTTCGGTCAAGCGTATCTACAGGCTCGTCCCTGTATCGATTGATGCAGAGTCACGACGCTTATCCTGCATCTCCGTGGAGTTCAAATCAAGTCCACCACCACTATTCCACTCCATCAACTGCTTGTACGACACCCACTGACCCCTCCAAGATCCAAGGTAGCCACAGCGACGGTGGACGCGGAAACCAACACTCGCGTATGCATGAATCTATCTGCGGAATCGAAGATGGACCAGCAATCAAGCGCAGCCTACGCTCGTCAACACTTAGCCAACGTGTTAGCACACGACTGCCTTCTCCGGAACCAATGCCAAAGGCATGTACCACAATGAATGCGAAGGTGATGCCGTTGCCCTCATCGAACCCCGTAGCTCCGAACCAGTCTGCAAAGATCCAGCTACTGACAGCTTTGAACGACTGCTACTGGAAAAATGGGCGTAAGAATCTGCAATGTTTCCCGTCCTGTCCTGAACACCACGACTTCTACTCGATGAAGATGAACAATCGCAAACACTCCAGTGTGGGTGTGTGTCGTGGTCCGGTGTACTGTCATGCGTTCACGGATGCTGCTGAGTTTCTTCCAGCAGCATCAACCCAGCAGATGAAGCACGATACTGGCATTGGCGTTCCGTGCGGAGGCAGCAATGCACGCGAGATGTTTGTTCTGGGACGTTTCGAGCGTGTGCCTCAGCAGGAGGCTACCAATTTGTTGGAGGAGCTCAACGCACCGCCGTCGTTCCCCAACGCCGCAGTCTTTGAGCAGTTCCGTTTCACGTGTTTCCAGGCTGTTGAAATGGAGGAGCGTCGTGTGCTTCTTCCGGAGTCGCCCCATGACCAAAGCCCTGAGGTGAAGTCTGGATCTTTAGAAGCCACAAAGAAGCGCTTCATCCGAAGCACTTGGTTCTTCTTGCCCGACGTGTGGAAGGTTCAGCCCATGTTGAAGAAGAAGCGCAAGGCGACACGATCGGCTCCAGCGCAGACGTTCCCCTTCTGTTTCCGCATCTTTATCTACACGCGAGATCTCAACGGTCCTAGCTTCTCATGCGTTGCTGACACAGCTTCGAGTTTTTTCGAGCTCTACTCGACGCGAACGGTGGACCGAGTCAAGCGCAAGTACTGGAGTGGAGAGGATTCATCTGGCCAACGCACTCCCAAGCAGCGAGGCCTCAAGAGGGTCTAGTCTTATTCGTAGCAGTGGTCTGTTTCCATAGAAAACGAGCTGGAACGTTAATTATCAAATAACGGATACCTTGACGTGAAGCGACGCATATCCTTTTCCATCAATCGGACACATGGGGGGAGAAGATGGTGCTCCGCTAGACGTGCAGGACGGTGTCGGGTCCGGTAAAGTGCCTAAAATCACGATCTTGCGACTGGAGCTGGGCACTGCCATGAAGGACGAAGCTGTGGCGCACTTGATCCAGATCCTGCAAACAACACCCAACGCCATCGAGAAGGATATCGCCACCGACATGAAAAAATACTTCGATCAAAAGTACGGACAAACCTGGCACTGCATCGTGGGCAAAGGCTTCGGTTGCTCCATCGCGTACGACACTCAGTACCTGCTTTTCTTCCGCGCCGACCAGCAATACGTGCTACTTTTTAAATCAACCGAGTGAGTAGCTGCCAGTTAATGCAGGGACCATTACCTTCTTTTATTCATTTTGCAACACGAAGCATCTGCACACTTGAGTCTTCAGCTGTGCTTTGCATTAAAAATCGACAAGGAAGGTCATACAGCCAGCAAAAGGACCAAGTCTTACACAGTCTTGGCGACTTGAATCATCACTTTCAGCGAAGCCTTTGCGAACGTCGTCACGGGGTCTGCAATCCCCTTGTTCGGGTCCAAAATGTCACGAGTGTGGGCGTCCACAAACTCCTGCTCCTCGTCACGTGCCACCTTGAACAACTTTCGCAATGAAACAAAATAGCAAATTAGCAGGAATTGTCTAAATTTCCCTCTTCAACAGCTACCCACCTCCTTCAATTCAACTTGATCGGGTTTGCTGGCGTAAATCTCACGGATCTGGTCGTTGTAGTAGTCACTAACCGCCATCTTCACGCCTGTCACGTAGGATGTGCTGATTCTATCCCCCAATGGACTCAGTGCACAACCAACGACGAAGCTGCTGAGCTGCACAGCAGGAATCAATATACTCGGTCGGAATCTAAAGTCCTTAGTACGGACAGAGTCTTCAATGCGTTGTACAGCCTTCTCCTCTGTGTCTCTCAATTCCTAATAACAAAAAAAATGGAAATCAACATTAACTTGTAAAATAAAATACTTAATACAGCGAATCTGCGTACTTTGAGCTTCTCCAAGTGCGCAGTGGAGTACGTCTTGACCACGTGAAAGTCTGCTACCTGTGCAATTAATGTAAAATATCAATATTTTACTATAAAAATAAACATTATAACAATGCTTTATTTAACCTTTGCATCGAGCATCTTGGCACTAGCCACTTGCATCGCGTGGCCGCCGCGCAGCATCTCGCTGACCTCCGAGTCCTGCGTCTGTGGGTGAATGGGTACATCACCGCAGTTCTCCTCCAGCCAATTAGGGGACGTGAAGGCGCTGGATGCGCAGCGCATGCCTCGTAGACGGCAAGTGACCGTCACTCTGCTCTTGAGCATCATCTCTTATTGCGAAATTTAGCTAAATATTTTGGGACTGAAAATGAAATATTGGGACTGAAAGATGGAAAGAGAATGGCAAGAAGAGACAAATGGATTCACAACATTTTAATTTCTTCTTAAGAAGTTTTTCTCTTCCATTTCACTTGTAGTCTGGAGGAAAGAATGGTAAAGTTATGCTGCGTCATCGTTGGTGAAGCGGAAGAAGTATTCGAGGTGAACATCGATGCGGATGCGTCTGTAACCAAGTTGAAAGAAGCCATCAAGGAGGTGAATGACGATGTGAAGTTTTCATCTCATAAGCTAAAACTCTTCCTGGCGAAGAAGAACGGCGCGTGGCTGAAAGATGACGATTCTCTGGATGCGGTGCTTCTGAGTGGGGATGTCACTCCGTATAAAAAGATGCGTGGGAATTGGAAGCTGAGTCATTCGGAATTGCTTGGGTCTGGTGGGTTACCCATAGAGGAGGTGGTCCACGTGCTGGTGGTGATTCCACCCCAAGCTCCACCTCAAGGACTCGCTTTAGCTCCACCTCAAGGACTCGCTTTAGCTCCAGCAATACAAATCCCAGTATTTAACCCCGTGAAAAACTGGAAACAGTACCTGGCAGAGTGTTCGTTGGATGAATGGAAAGCTGGCAAAGTTCGTAAGATTCCTTTGATCTGGCAGATTATGGAGTCCTGTGGTGGATGCACGGCGAAGAAGAAAATCTTCTGGCGAGAGGAGGAGAAACAAGTCGCGTCGATCCTTTTGAGACGATGGTTCCGAGATTCTTCAGGTAGTTCCTCCTACGACAAATGTGTCCTTGTGGGGTCTCCTGGAATTGGCAAGTCGACGCTGTTGGTTGTGATGGCGTTCTTCCTCGCTCTCAAACACAAGAAGAATGTGCTGGTGTATCGTCGGTCGACCAAAGTGGACCAGGGTTACTGCCTCTTGTATCTTGGATATCAAGAGGATAAAGTTGTGTTTTTCACGGTGCAGATATGCTTACCTGAGTGTGCCGTGGCCATTTACTCAGAGCTCGATAAACGTTCCAACGTCTGGCTATTGCTGGATGGACTTGACACGGGTGGGTCCGGGTAGTAGCACCGCAAGTTGCGGGTGGAAGAATCGATCGTGACCCACTTACTGTGGAGGATCAGAGGGCAACTGATTGCACAAGTACGAACCACAGATTGTCAGAGCTAGAGCTAGATGAAGTAGGCTAGAGCACGGCAGTCTTAAATTCATTCTCCATTTTACCTCATCATCCGCAGTCCCTCTCAAGCACGGCCTTCGGACCCGATTCGTCCCTCTGCAAGCCACGGGCGTGTCACTTTGATATATCAAATTTGGAAATCGGAAACAAGAGAATCAACCCTATCAAGCTCAACGCCTCATCGACTATGGGGCGCACGAACAAGGCCGAGTTCGTGACCTACACGATGGTGATCACACCTGCTACTGCTACGACTCCGGCAGAGACGGCTACCATCAAGATCCAGAAGTTCCGTGGAGGAAGTGCTCGCGACTGGCTCAAATGGAGCAGCCAATTTCGTAGTCTGGCTCGCAAGAAGCAGTGGACCGACGAGCAGAAAGCTCACAACCTCGTTGCTCTCATCGACGGAGATCTCGAGCCTGAAGTCGAGCAAGCCGCCATCGACGCAGTCAACACGGGGCGGAGCTTCGAAGAGTTCTTCGCTGACGTTGGTCTGTTGTCGGTTCCGGCAGACTTCAGGAGGACTTAGACAACGAGCTATGGACCATGAAAAACGCCGCGACGAGACCGTCGTGAAGTTCTCTCAGCGCCTGAAGGAGAACGTCCGCATGTTCGCTGAGCTTCCGCTGAACGCAGAAGAAGTGCCAGAGGTGCAGCAGTGTCGCTACCTTAAGAGAGGAATGCCGCGTGCCTGGCAAGACAAGCTAGCAGCTGCCGGTGTCGTGCACGACAGGTTCAGCGAGCTTGTGCTTTATTTCTCACGCATTGAGAAGGCGGAGTTGCAGCTTTCGACACGCGAAAAGAAACATGGCAAACAAAACCAAGGTCGGTCCAAGGACCAACAGAAAGACAAGGACTCTTCCAAGAACCAGTACAAGGACGGCAAAGAGCGGCAATGGCTTCGAAGGAAGCCCAAAGGTGAAAAGTGGTGCTCGTTTCACAAAACGAGTTCGCACAACACCAGCGATTGTTACACCATCAAAAAGAAGGAGAAAGCTGAGCAGAAGAGCGCTGAAACGAAGACAACTTCTTCAAGTAAGCGAAAGGCTCGATACCCTCGTATCCACAGGGACTCTGAGTCCGACTCAGACTCATATGACAGTGAGGACCAAGAGTTCAAGTTCGTCGGACTGGTGACGAAGTCGGAGCGGCCCGCAAGTGCTCCGTTACGGATTCCTGTGAAGCTAAAGCGCAGTGGACAGATCTTTGACGCCCTCCTCGATAGCGGTGCTTCGAAGAGCATCATTAACGGCACAACGCTGGCTGCCAATGTAAACCTAGGGCGAAAGTTTATCTCAGCTTCGCCTACCACCTTCGAGACGATGAACGGCTCTGTGACCAGCAGCGGTACGACGATGGTGCAGTTCATCTTCCCGACATTAAAGACGGACTCCGTCATCACCCACCGCTTCGAGGTAATTGAGGACAGTCACGACGCCATGGTCATTGGTCGCGACATCATGAATACTCTCGGTCTGGTTCTCAACTTCAAGCGACAAGGTCGTTCAATGGGACGAGAACAGTTACCGTATTAATACGGGTCGCGCTGCGGCAAGTAATGAACTTGGTGAGCCTGGTGAGCACGAAGACGAGTTCCCAGACGAAACGAAGGAGCTCGCCGACGGCGCAGTCGAGCCGGAGCAGCTGGTCCCCGACCTCTTGGACGCCGATCTCGCTCAGCAGTACTTGGATTTGCTCATCCAACACCGGACGTTGTACGACGGACACTTAGGTCGCATGCGTTTCGATGACTACTTGATCCCGATATCCCCGGACTACAAGCCGATACATGCAAAGCCCTACGCCATTCCACGCAGTCAGGAAGCGAAGGCTAAGGAAGCCATCCAGCGACTCATCAATGCAGACGTACTGGAGCAGATCTACGACTCGGAGATGGCATCGCCTGCGTTCTTCTTAGTGAAGAAAGATGGCTCGCTTCGACTACTTATTGATTACAGATGGTTGAACAAGTTCTTACGCAGAAGCCCTACTACGTGCCACGCATCCGCGAGATACTGATGCGACTTGCGAAGGCAAAATGCATCTCGACATTTGACGCTAACCTTGGCTATTACGCTCGGAGGCTCGCACGAAAGAGCCGCCCACTGACGGCGTTCTGCTTGCCGTTCGGCAAGTTCCAGTACAAGCGACTCCCGATGGGCATCTCGACCGCCCCCGATGAGTACCAGGCGTGTATGGAGCAGATCTTTGGCGACTTGGAGTTTGTAGTCGTTTACTTGGACGATATTCTGGTGTTCTCGAAGGATGAAACAGAGCACCTGGCGCACCTACTCATTGTGTTTGAGCGCCTCGCCCGTTACGACGTCACTCTTAACGGAAAGAAGTGCCATATACTACGCGAAGAAGTCGACTACCTGGGTTACACGCTGTCTGCTGAGGGCATCAAACCCCAGGCCAAGAAGATACAGGCAATCCAGCAGATCGCAGTGCCAAGGAACCGTAAAGAACTTCGACGTTTCTTGGGAATGATCAACTACTACCGGGACATGGTGCCAAACAAGACCACGTTGTGCAAGCCACTGCACAGGTTCACGAGCAGTAAGGTGCCCTTCACATGGCTCCCCAGTGACACGGAAGCCTTTCGAGCAATCCAGAGAGCCTTTGCTGAGGCTGTACTGCTGTCATTTCCGGACTTCGATAAACCATTCCAGCTCTATGCAGACGCGAGCGGCACCCAGCTCGGAGGCTTAGTAATGCAGGAGACAAAGATCCTCGCTTGCTACTCGAAGACCTTGAATAAGCATCAACTCAACTACACGACAATGGAGTTGGAGCTGCTCTCTATTGTAGAGCTACTTCGAGAATATCGTACGATGCTGCTCGGCTTTCCGGTGATCGTGCACACGGATCACAAGAATTTGATCTACCCCGCTGAAACGAGCCTGCGGGTCAAGCGCTGGAAGTTGCTGCTCTCGGAATACCGCCTATCGCTTTATTACATTAAGGGAGTGAAGAACGTGGGGGCCGACGCGTTCTCGAGAATGAGATTCGCAGTGAACGAGAACAAGTCGCTGTATGAGGAGATCTACGCAGCGAGCAGCGAGCCTGGAGTGCGTCATGCACGGGCCCGTTATCCGCCAGCACCAAGAAGCCGACGAGATGATTCAGAAGATAAAGGCAGCGTGTTTGGCAGGCAACAATAACCCCGACTACCAGCTCGTTACGTTGTTGGGCTGTACCCTGGTTGCATACCAGAAGCGCGTGCTCGCTCCAGAAAGCCTATGTGACGACCTCATCGCTTGGTATCACCTCAACCTGGGACATCCTGCCAGCGAACGACAGTTCAAGACAATGCGGCACACGTTCTACTGGCCGAGTATGGAGACCACTATCACTAAGTTCGTCAGGAAGTGCGTGACCTGCAAGCGAGCCAAGCTTCACGGTGGGAAACAGGACTATGGGCTTCTCCCACCAAGAACACTGAAGACCGTCAATCCATTTGACGTAGTTCATGTCGACCTCATTGGTCCATACGAAGGAAACGGCTACAGGGATCACCATGATCGACCAGGCGACCCGATGGCTCGAGGTCAGCGTCCAGCCCGACAAAGAATCCTTGACAACGGCAGAAAGCTTCGATCGTGAGTGGCTGTGTCGATATCCGAGACCTCGTCATCCACGACAAGGGTCCAGAGTACACTGGCGACGAGTTTCAGGAGCTGCTACGAAGCTACGGGATCAAAGCCAAGCCCATTACCGTGAAAAACCCGCAGGCCAATGCGATCTGCGAACGAGTGCATCTGGAAATCGGCAATATCCTCCGCTGTCACGAGGGCGCCAACTGGAGGAAGGTGATCTACTATGCGGCGTTCGCAGTACGAGCCAGCTACCACAGCATCCTCAACGCTTCCCCAGGCCAACTTGTGTTTGGGCAGGACATGATCTCGCGCCAACTGCACGACGCCAACTGGAGCTACATGTCCAAGCGCAGATTCAACGCGATCCTCAGCGACAACGACCGCGAGAACGACAAGAGACTCGAACACTTCTACAAGCCAGGTGATCAAGTGATGCTACGAGTTCCCAAACATTTCCGAGCCAAGCTCAAGCGAGTAGCTGACGGACCATTTACTATCAAGATCGTCCATGATAACGGTACCGTCACCATTGACAAAGGTGCTACGCAACAACAGGTCAGCTTGCGCCGAATCTTCCCGTGCTAACCAGCACTTCTTCATGGGGGGAGCATGACACGGGTGGGTCCGGGTAGTAGCACCGCAAGTTGCGGGTGGAAGAATCGATCGTGACCCACTTACTGTGGAGGATCAGAGGGCAACTGATTGCACAAGTACGAACCACAGATTGTCAGAGCTAGAGCTAGATGAAGTAGGCTAGAGCACGGCAGTCTTAAATTCATTCTCCATTTTACCTCATCATCCGCAGTCCCTCTCAAGCACGGCCTTCGGACCCGATTCGTCCCTCTGCAAGCCACGGGCGTGTCAGACTTGAGTATGAAAGTATTCCACCTGGGCTGATCACGTTCAGAATGCTGGCGACATCGCAGCAAGCGGAGCTGAAGCCAAGTGAGCGCGAGGAAGCCTATCGCTGTCTATTACCGTGTTGGAAGAAGCAGGACCTCTTCAAATTGGGAAGAGAAGTGTACAACTTCGAAGAGAAGAACATGGAAGACCGATTTTACATCTCTGGTGGATCTGTTCGGATATTTGCAAAAGAGACGGCAAACTTTCTCGAGGACATGCGGATAATAGTTTCTACTGTGCAGGGCTCCTCACAATGCAATTCAAGATTGATTGCAAGGCGTCTGCCCCGCCAATATATTATTGCATTATTTTTCTTATTGATCCACTAATGACATGTAAGTAAGTACCGTCTTGTCGCTCTCATATCACCGCCGCTGAATTTGCAGAATGAAGCAGAACTAAAGCGCTCATGAGATTCAGAAGGGGGGGTTACCTCGAGAACCCTCCCTCCCGTCGCGCACCCCAATCCCAACCAACACCTACATCATCACCCAATTCTAATTATATTTTGTTTTAATCTCGATATCGATTTTAGACGTTAACAGAAATAGTAGCCGTCCATTCCCTAGTAGAAACTGCGTTTCTTGCGGTTGTTCTCAACAGCTTGAGTAACAGCGCTGATGTCCCACAATGTCCGATTATACTGCAAGAACATCACCTTTTCGAGAGTTGAGACTTCAGCAGAGACGAGAGTAGATTGTACCTGCCCTCGAAAACAGTCGTTCAACGTGAGGAAAACTGTGCTGTGAATATGTCTTCGATTAACGAGTGGTCTTCGTTGGCTGTGGCCACCAGTTCTATATAAATCCCGATATGTTACTTCGAAGTATATTGTACGAAATTGAGGATGAGGGTACAATTAGTTATTACAGTATATTATTGAAAATTATTATTACGGGTATTGAATTTTGATGAGCCCTGCTACTGTGTGCACGCACGTGAAAAACCTATTGGCTCTCTATCCTCGGAATGTCGTTTCTGGGAGCTATCACGTTGATAAGTTGCGCCGCACGTTCGTCAAGAACATTCAAGACTCCGAGAATTATCTGTTCCGTTCCAATTGGGAGAGTGTAATCGATTCGGAGTATGCAGTTCTCTTGCTCTCACAGCAACTTCGGTCAGAAGTGACACGGGTGGGTCCGGGTGGTAGCACCGCAAGTTGCGGGTGGAAGAATCGATCGTGACCCACTTACTGTGGAGGATCAGAGGGCAACTGATTGCACAAGTACGAACCACAGATTGTCAGAGCTAGAGCTAGATGAAGTAGGCTAGAGCACGGCAGTCTTAAATTCATTCTCCATTTTACCTCATCATCCGCAGTCCCTCTCAAGCACGGCCTTCGGACCCGATTCGTCCCTCTGCAAGCCACGGGCGTGTCACTTTGATATATCAAATTTGGAAATCGGAAACAAGAGAATCAACCCTATCAAGCTCAACGCCTCATCGACTATGGGGCGCACGAACAAGGCCGAGTTCGTGACCTACACGATGGTGATCACACCTGCTACTGCTACGACTCCGGCAGAGACGGCTACCATCAAGATCCAGAAGTTCCGTGGAGGAAGTGCTCGCGACTGGCTCAAATGGAGCAGCCAATTTCGTAGTCTGGCTCGCAAGAAGCAGTGGACCGACGAGCAGAAAGCTCACAACCTCGTTGCTCTCATCGACGGAGATCTCGAGCCTGAAGTCGAGCAAGCCGCCATCGACGCAGTCAACACGGGGCGGAGCTTCGAAGAGTTCTTCGCTGACGTTGGTCTGTTGTCGGTTCCGGCAGACTTCAGGGAGGACTTAGACAACGAGCTATGGACCATGAAAAAACGCCGCGACGAGACCGTCGTGAAGTTCTCTCAGCGCCTGAAGGAGAACGTCCGCATGTTCGCTGAGCTTCCGCTGAACGCAGAAGAAGTGCCAGAGGTGCAGCAGTGTCGCTACCTTAAGAGAGGAATGCCGCGTGCCTGGCAAGACAAGCTAGCAGCTGCCGGTGTCGTGCACGACAGGTTCAGCGAGCTTGTGCTTTATTTCTCACGCATTGAGAAGGCGGAGTTGCAGCTTTCGACACGCGAAAAGAAACATGGCAAACAAAACCAAGGTCGGTCCAAGGACCAACAGAAAGACAAGGACTCTTCCAAGAACCAGTACAAGGACGGCAAAAAGAGCGGCAATGGCTTCGAAGGAAGCCCAAAGGTGAAAAGTGGTGCTCGTTTCACAAAACGAGTTCGCACAACACCAGCGATTGTTACACCATCAAAAAGAAGGAGAAAGCTGAGCAGAAGAGCGCTGAAACGAAGACAACTTCTTCAAGTAAGCGAAAGGCTCGATACCCTCGTATCCACAGGGACTCTGAGTCCGACTCAGACTCATATGACAGTGAGGACCAAGAGTTCAAGTTCGTCGGACTGGTGACGAAGTCGGAGCGGCCCGCAAGTGCTCCGTTACGGATTCCTGTGAAGCTAAAGCGCAGTGGACAGATCTTTGACGCCCTCCTCGATAGCGGTGCTTCGAAGAGCATCATTAACGGCACAACGCTGGCTGCCAATGTAAACCTAGGGCGAAAGTTTATCTCAGCTTCGCCTACCACCTTCGAGACGATGAACGGCTCTGTGACCAGCAGCGGTACGACGATGGTGCAGTTCATCTTCCCGACATTAAAGACGGACTCCGTCATCACCCACCGCTTCGAGGTAATTGAGGACAGTCACGACGCCATGGTCATTGGTCGCGACATCATGAATACTCTCGGTCTGGTTCTCAACTTCAAGGACAAGGTCGTTCAATGGGACGAGAACAGTTACCGTATTAATACGGGTCGCGCTGCGGCAAGTAATGAACTTGGTGAGCCTGGTGAGCACGAAGACGAGTTCCCAGACGAAACGAAGGAGCTCGCCGACGGCGCAGTCGAGCCGGAGCAGCTGGTCCCCGACCTCTTGGACGCCGATCTCGCTCAGCAGTACTTGGATTTGCTCATCCAACACCGGACGTTGTACGACGGACACTTAGGTCGCATGCGTTTCGATGACTACTTGATCCCGATATCCCCGGACTACAAGCCGATACATGCAAAGCCCTACGCCATTCCACGCAGTCAGGAAGCGAAGGCTAAGGAAGCCATCCAGCGACTCATCAATGCAGACGTACTGGAGCAGATCTACGACTCGGAGATGGCATCGCCTGCGTTCTTCTTAGTGAAGAAAGATGGCTCGCTTCGACTACTTATTGATTACAGATGGTTGAACAAGTTCTTACGCAGAAGCCCCTACTACGTGCCACGCATCCGCGAGATACTGATGCGACTTGCGAAGGCAAAATGCATCTCGACATTTGACGCTAACCTTGGCTATTACGCTCGGAGGCTCGCACGAAAGAGCCGCCCACTGACGGCGTTCTGCTTGCCGTTCGGCAAGTTCCAGTACAAGCGACTCCCGATGGGCATCTCGACCGCCCCGATGAGTACCAGGCGTGTATGGAGCAGATCTTTGGCGACTTGGAGTTTGTAGTCGTTTACTTGGACGATATTCTGGTGTTCTCGAAGGATGAAACAGAGCACCTGGCGCACCTACTCATTGTGTTTGAGCGCCTCGCCCGTTACGACGTCACTCTTAACGGAAAGAAGTGCCATATACTACGCGAAGAAGTCGACTACCTGGGTTACACGCTGTCTGCTGAGGGCATCAAACCCCAGGCCAAGAAGATACAGGCAATCCAGCAGATCGCAGTGCCAAGGAACCGTAAAGAACTTCGACGTTTCTTGGGAATGATCAACTACTACCGGGACATGGTGCCAAACAAGACCACGTTGTGCAAGCCACTGCACAGGTTCACGAGCAGTAAGGTGCCCTTCACATGGCTCCCCAGTGACACGGAAGCCTTTCGAGCAATCCAGAGAGCCTTTGCTGAGGCTGTACTGCTGTCATTTCCGGACTTCGATAAACCATTCCAGCTCTATGCAGACGCGAGCGGCACCCAGCTCGGAGGCTTAGTAATGCAGGAGACAAAGATCCTCGCTTGCTACTCGAAGACCTTGAATAAGCATCAACTCAACTACACGACAATGGAGTTGGAGCTGCTCTCTATTGTAGAGCTACTTCGAGAATATCGTACGATGCTGCTCGGCTTTCCGGTGATCGTGCACACGGATCACAAGAATTTGATCTACCCCGCTGAAACGAGCCTGCGGGTCAAGCGCTGGAAGTTGCTGCTCTCGGAATACCGCCTATCGCTTCATTACATTAAGGGAGTGAAGAACGTGGGGGCCGACGCGTTCTCGAGAATGAGATTCGCAGTGAACGAGAACAAGTCGCTGTATGAGGAGATCTACGCAGCGAGCAGCGAGCCTGAGTGCGTCATGCACGGGCCCGTTATCCGCCAGCACCAAGAAGCCGACGAGATGATTCAGAAGATAAAGGCAGCGTGTTTGGCAGGCAACAATAACCCCGACTACCAGCTCGTTACGTTGTTGGGCTGTACCCTGGTTGCATACCAGAAGCGCGTGCTCGCTCCAGAAAGCCTATGTGACGACCTCATCGCTTGGTATCACCTCAACCTGGGACATCCTGCCAGCGAACGACAGTTCAAGACAATGCGGCACACGTTCTACTGGCCGAGTATGGAGACCACTATCACTAAGTTCGTCAGGAAGTGCGTGACCTGCAAGCGAGCCAAGCTTCACGGTGGGAAACAGGACTATGGGCTTCTCCCACCAAGAACACTGAAGACCGTCAATCCATTTGACGTAGTTCATGTCGACCTCATTGGTCCATACGAAGGAAACGGCTACGGGATCACCATGATCGACCAGGCGACCCGATGGCTCGAGGTCAGCGTCCAGCCCGACAAAGAATCCTTGACAACGGCAGAAAGCTTCGATCGTGAGTGGCTGTGTCGATATCCGAGACCTCGTCATCCACGACAAGGGTCCAGAGTACACTGGCGACGAGTTTCAGGAGCTGCTACGAAGCTACGGGATCAAAGCCAAGCCCATTACCGTGAAAAACCCGCAGGCCAATGCGATCTGCGAACGAGTGCATCTGGAAATCGGCAATATCCTCCGCTGTCACGAGGGCGCCAACTGGAGGAAGGTGATCTACTATGCGGCGTTCGCAGTACGAGCCAGCTACCACAGCATCCTCAACGCTTCCCCAGGCCAACTTGTGTTTGGGCAGGACATGATCTCGCGCCAACTGCACGACGCCAACTGGAGCTACATGTCCAAGCGCAGATTCAACGCGATCCTCAACGACAACGACCGCGAGAACGACAAGAGACTCGAACACTTCTACAAGCCAGGTGATCAAGTGATGCTACGAGTTCCCAAACATTTCCGAGCCAAGCTCAAGCGAGTAGCTGACGGACCATTTACTATCAAGATCGTCCATGATAACGGTACCGTCACCATTGACAAAGGTGCTACGCAACAACAGGTCAGCTTGCGCCGAATCTTCCCGTGCTAACCAACACTTCTTCATGGGGGGAGCATGACACGGGTGGGTCCGGGTGGTAGCACCGCAAGTTGCGGGTGGAAGAATCGATCGTGACCCACTTACTGTGGAGGATCAGAGGGCAACTGATTGCACAAGTACGAACCACAGATTGTCAGAGCTAGAGCTAGATGAAGTAGGCTAGAGCACGGCAGTCTTAAATTCATTCTCCATTTTACCTCATCATCCGCAGTCCCTCTCAAGCACGGCCTTCGGACCCGATTCGTCCCTCTGCAAGCCACGGGCGTGTCAGAAGAGCTTCTTCGTTGTCTTCTCTGGGCTCAAGGAGCTGGTCATGACGCTCTTGCTGGTACCGTTTTCGAGATTTGTTTTCATCGCTTGGCCGTCGATAATGACTTGAACCTGCACGTATCGGAATGCGATCCACTCAAGCGTAGTAAAGAACGGCAGGTGGTGGACATGGTTAAGTTGGACCTGAAGGAAGGGGAAGCTTTCTGCTCTGAAACTGCAACATGGTATGGCTTTGAGGAGAAGGAGCTGAAGAAGTGGAGAGACGAGGATTCGTTGTCGTATTGGTATCCCTACTGTGACGATTTCCCGAATATTGATGGCATTGTGAAACTCAAGCCTTCTTCCTCCAACAAGAAGCGTCGAGTGGCTTTCATTCATCTAGCGGTTGGACAGCAACACACTGTCGATGAGAAGCAGTTGAAGCCACTGATCAAACTTTTCACTGCAAAAGGTTTTGAGTCACCGATCTACATTGTTGTCTGTCCTGATCTCGACTCGTGCAACAAGATCGTTGTAAAGGGTGTGGGTGGGGCGTGCCAAGTCTTTGCGGGTTACTTTGATATATCCCCTCTTGAATACCGAAGCGATGGTTGGCGCTACAGCGCGACTCACAAAGAAGAAAAGCCGAGTGAGACCTATGAGCTTCCGCCAAGTAAGCGATCGCGTTTACACTAGGAACAGAATTGAAGCGTTGAGGGGATACTTTGTTTTTTCAACCTCCTAGTAGCTATCGTGTTTTCTTTGCCGAAATATGTTATTGTATCGTGTTGCACGCCAGCAACGGCTGAGCCAACTGCTGCAAAACAATCTCGATAAAACCCGTGCAGCTTCTTTTAAGCTCCAGCCCCAGCTCCTTCTTCACATCTGCAATCGTTTCTTGGATCTGTGGGATACCTCGAGTGAGAAGACCTACGAGGCCGCTAGGGCCCGAGAAGCGAAATAGCGTCGACACGTCCACTAGCAACTCATTCATGGTGAAGTCTAGCGCCTTGCTGGTCTGCGCGAATTGAATCTCGAACGGAGTGATCTGCTCGCGTAGAGTCAGCAGGTGCTTGACGAGAAAGAGGGACCCGTGGAGACCGCCCTGAGTCGCCGTGATGTCTGCTGAAGCCATCTTCAATGACGCCGTGCAAATTTGAATGGAGTCTTGGGCCAATTCCTCGAAAATCTCCATCTTAACGAAGTGATATCCCTTCGACAAGCACATCAACGTGTGCTCCAGAGACGGGTACCATGTAGCATACAGCGATGAGCCGGCTTGTTCTGCTGCTACGAGCTTCGCTGGGTAGTCTAGATCACTTGAAGTCGGCACAAAGCCTTCGATCTCGTCGCGGATGTATATCTGCATGCACAGGATAAGACGTTCCTGTGCATCTTGGATCATCCGATGCATCACTGGTTCGGCATATCCCACTAGCGCTGACCGTGGGGTAATTGCCGCCTCAATTACCTCGCTCCGTAGTACTTGAATGACTTCACACAGCAACTTCCAGGTCTTTTGCGCTAGAAATTGAGGGCGGACACAGGCCTTGTCCAATTCAGTATTACACGGAATTGGCTGTAGTTGCTGCAGTAGTAATAATCTCAATACAACACGCTGCAATAATAAAAGCGGCCGCAATAACTGCAATATGAATTAATGCTCCTGCTCGCTACCAACTGATGCCAATGTCGTTACATCCCACATATTCCTGTTCGCACGAAGAAACATGACGAGTTCAAAATTCGCTGGGAGCATACAAGTGCGTTGGGGGGTGAGCACAAGCTTGCACTGTGAAAAAAAAACGCTCACATGCATTCGAAGTCGGCGGCAGTTCCTTCAACAGCAGACTGTAGTTGGCACGACTGGGACGCTTGTTTGGCCCAGCAAGAAGAATCCGCGCCGCGTAGTCATCTTGGCGTTTCTTGCGCTTGTCTTCACACTTCGCCACCTCGAATGCCTTCACCGCATCTGCCTCAGCCTTTGAAAGCGTGCCACCGTTGATCACTTTGACGGCTGCCGCTTCAAATATAGGAGAGTGGACTATACTAGCGTTCGCGTTAAGCTGGGCACGCATCGTGGGGTACTCGCTAATAACCGAGTCAAAAGCAGGCGGACATCCGCCAAATCGATATCGTCGCACTGCAGCTTCTTAGTGATGCTCTGGAACTTCTTCATGTGCTCCAGCAGCTCGAGGAGCTTGCGATGTGCTGCTCCTTCGTCATTGTTTAGACTGAGCGGGAGTTTTTGAGAATGAAAAGGTCACCATGCAAAAGGATTCGTACGTGTCCAGTGATTTAAGGTAGTTAGGTGGTCAGTATGGAGTATAATGAACGCAAAAGAGCTGGCTTCTCGGGTTAGGACGTCCATCAGTTCAATTGTGTCTTGCCATTGCTATGCAAGCACTTATGTTATATTGTATTGCAATTTTCGAGAAATATCATATTTTATTTTTTGTGAATATCCCAGTAATCCGTTTTTTTATTTTTAGAAACTGATTTTATCGATACTGAAATTTTTTATTCAGACCCCTGGGGGGACAGTGTTGTACAGCAGGCCACTGAGCTGAAAGATGAGACGTCTAACGAGGCAAATCAAATACCACCAATTAGCCCAGTACTCGTCATAAACAGCCAAGAATCAGCTACTTACTCGAAGGCGTTTTCGTTTTCGTCCTCGTCTTGATCGTCCTCTCCTATACTCAAATCGATTCCCGAGAAAGTGAAGAGTTCATCGCTCGGATCGTGACCAAAAAGTTTCAAGAACAGTCGAAATTCCGCTTCGCAAACCTTCAATAGCTGCGCACAAGTGGCACGAAGTACGTTGACGATATCCGACGTCTGAGAGACAGCAGCCAGCCAGGCTCCAAGCACCGGTGACAGCAACTGCACTCTCTGCGTAGCATACGCGTCGACTACTTCCCCCAATACCCGCAAATTCCCAATATTATCCTGCTGGGGCTGAGCCTTCAGCCGTTCAAGCTGCTTCGCCGTAGCCGCCAGAGCAGGAGCCACCAGCTGAAAGTTCACGTAATAGGCTGAAGTCTCGTCCAGCTGACCTACGAGCGACATCGCCACTCCGCTCCGTTGGGCAGCCATCGTTTCCTTCTGAACTGCCTCATACACTGCGTCCTTGGCCGCTTCCAGTCCACTGAGTGCATAATCCTTCAAACACTGGATACCTCCCGCTGCTAACGTCTTGTACGCTTCAATAAAGCACGCAGAATCCTTGTACTCCAACTAAAAGCAAAAAAAACATTAGAATACTCACAAAAAACAGTAACATCCGACATGTGCCTACATGTTGCGTCAGATATGCCACAGAAGCATCAATTTTCTCCAACGCCTGCTCGAAACTCGACGTCGTAGGGTCAATACCTCGTCGATGCTGGAAAACCTGCACTGCCTTACTGGAGTCCAATGAAGGAGGTGCTTTGCTGCCTGCTCTTTCCATCAGTACGTGGCCCCCAGAGCCGCTAGAAGGGGCGGAAAACTTGACTCCGAAGCCTAAAGACAGCGCCACTCCGTCAATAGCCGTAAAGTGAGGCATTGGAGCTGCAATAGCCGCCACACGCGCGTCCAGAGCCTCCACCTGCTGCAAAACGTCCTCAAAGCTGCGGTACAAAGCCTGCGTCTTGGCTGCCACTTGGACGTGACTCGCCTCCATCTCCGCTACTAAAGAGTGGGAAGTGTGCGCGTGGACGTATAGAGCGTCCCACTTGGACATGCAAGTGTCCATCTGAGTTGACAGATGGACAAACGAAGTGTCCAACTGGACAGGGGATTTATTCTTACGACTTTCAGCATCTTTTACACCATTCCAACGTTGTGCCACGAACTCCCGAAGTGTCTCTGGGGCGTCAGGACGTCGTTGAGACCGCAGAAGCGATGCGTGGGCCTCCGCGTGCGTCTTGAGCTGCACTTGACGCTCTAGCGAGTGCAGAAGCGCCTCCTGGGAAGCTGTAAGACGCGTCTCCCGGACGCCGCGGGGTGACGCCGATGGTGCCATGTTTGTTGTGAAGGTATCGTTTTTAACGGGGATATCCGGATAAAACAAGGAAGTATACAAACTTCAATCAACTTGACTTTTGGGACGATGGTTCCGAGAGTCTTCAGGTAGTTCCTCCTACGACAAATGTGTCCTTGTGGGGTCTCCAGGAATTGGCAAGTCGACGCTGTTAATTGTGATGGCGTTCTTCCTCGCTCTCAAACTGTTAGGATGTGATACTGGATATGATAAGCCAATCCGAAAAGGTTCAGGCACATGCTCTTAATGTCACTTCATGCCACAACTTAAGAGCTACATTTGCTGGGTGATGTAAGGAAAGAGAGGACGCGTGGCAATTTGACCCGCAGGCAAGGTCTCCTCACTTCTGAACTGACAGCCAAAAACCAAAGTTAACATTTCAGATACGTACTAGGAGCGTCTGACTACGGCAAATTGGAGTGATTTGGGAAACCTATTCTCCCAGTTGAAGAAGCTGCGCAACGACATCAACCGGAAGATGAGAGGCTTGGTGGGCAAGGATATGGTCACCGAGTCTTGGCTATGCATGGAAGTGCTTTCACTGCTCCCAAGCGAGTTTTGGGGAAGCTCTATCAGCATGACGGAGGAATGGTTTACCCTCGAAAATGTTGAGATCAGCCTGCGTCGAGTGTTTGGAGACCGCTCAAAGAAGGAAATTGGCATGCTGACCGATAAGAGGCCTGTGCCCATTAATGTGGTGAAGAAGCATACTGGTAAGAAGCGCAACCAAGAGGAATCAGCTGATGGGGCATGCTTCTACTGCTTCAAGATAGGTCACCGAAAGGCTGACTGCAAGATGATGGCTGCGGATCGTGACCCCAATAGAGAGGGTGGGCAGCTATTTCGCTCAAGTATTCGTGCACCAAGTGTAGCCCCGCGAAAGAAATTGTTGACGGTGAAAAAGGGGAAGGTATCGACTAGTAAAAGGTCATCGCCTACCCTCCAAACCAAGATGTCCCCTGCTGAAGAACATGCCTATGATCAACAGCTGGCAAAGGCCATTGATGAAGCAGACCAGTTTGAGTTCAAAGAAGCCGTTCCAGCAAGCGAAGGGAATGACGAAGAATTCACCAACCAGTCGATGGAAATTGACGACCTGGTACGAAAAGGATATGAAAGCTATTTAGTAAGGTTGGGGAACTTGCGGGTAACTGATGACTTGTGGGTGGTTGATACAGGAGCTGGCCATGCCGTGAGCTCGGAGCGACGGTGGTTTAGCCAACTTGGAAAAGGGCATGGACAAACATTTGAGTACGGAAATAAAAGCACATCAAGGAGCAACCTACAAGGAACAGTGAAACTTAGTGTACTTACCCACAGTGCAACTATAGCGATCTTTCGATAATGAAGACTGGCCCTAAGGGCCAGTCTTAACCGCGTGCCATGGCACGGCACTTGTGCCAGCTCGCATCGTATTGGCTCGTTCGAGTTGGGGGTAGGGTTGGGAGTGCCGTGAAAGTGCCGTGCACGGCACTTCGAAGTGCCATGGCAATTGCAAGTGCCGTGTGCCGTGGCCTTTGCGGTAGTAGTTTACACAATATCTTCGCGACCGTTCGTGTTCGTATTCTCATGGAGCGAAGAATCGTCGTGGTCGCTGCAGTGCTGCAGATGCTCGAGGCAGAAGGTGGTGATGCGCGGAAGCCCTGTCTAGAACGGCAGCGCGTTGTGTGGCAACACCACGCGAACCTGCTTCTGCTGGAGGGACAGTTCAAACAGTATTACCGCATGTCGTTAAGATCATTTGAAAAGCTTACGCTACTGCTTGCTCCGTGTCTGCTGGTCGATGAGGATCAATCCCGTCGGAGAACAGGAGGCGCTCAGCCAATTTCTCCTGTTAACAAGGTACAGATGTTTATTTCGTGGCTAGCCGGATTCTCCTTTCATCCTGTTCGTGCTCTATCCGGTGTGAGCAAGTCGGCATTCTACATCTCCGTTCACCAAGTAATGGACGCTATACAAGCCTCTGGTGAGCTCCAACTTCAATTTCCAGTTACGGAGTACCAGCAGAGAAGGTCGGCGGCGGCTTTTGCCGGTCTGAGTAACCAGCGAGCTCTTGTGGGGTGTGTCGGTGCCATTGATGGTTGGTTGTGCAACATACAAGTTCCACGCCGTCGCGAAGTTAACCGCGTATCATCATTTTTCTCTGGTCACTACCAGAGATATGGTGTCAACGTGCAGGCTGCCGTTGACCATCGCAGCCGGTTCACAGCAATATGCTGTGCTAGTCCAGGTGGAATGGGCGATTCGCTTGCTTTCATGAGATGGAGTGTCTCCGGTATTACAGAATCATTTCCTGTTGGCCTCTTTCTTGCGGGTGACAATGCCTACTCGAATAGTAACAACTTACTCACTCCGTTTACCCGACCACAACTGGGCGATTTGAAAAAGAATCCATTTCGTGACAGCTTCAATTTTCATTTGAGTCAGCTCCGCATTCGAGTTGAGATGGCTTTCGGATTGCTGGTGAACAAATGGCGGATTTTCAAGTCGCCGCTTCGAGTGAGCATGAAAAATGTAAAAAAGGTTGAGCATGTAGCGTGCATTTTGCACAACTACTGTATCGACGAAAGGATAATCGAGAATGGTGAGTGTGATATCGATGACGATGAAGACTTGGCACCAGTTCTGTCTAGTCATGTTGCCGTTCCTATCGCTTTCGACACGACCGTCAGTCATGAAGATACTGCTTCGTATCGAACGATGTATGACTCTACTCAAGTCTACCCAGAGCAAACATCTGAATCGGAGCTGCTTCGGAACGCCTACGTGGAGAAGTTGAGGAAGAAAAACATTATTCGTCCGTCTTACAATGTCAAACGTGCCGCGAAGGAACGTGGATAGGAACATCAACTGATTATGGCTACGTTTTCCTACTCCTCGTTGCTGAATTCCAACTGCAGCTGCGCCAGCTTCTCGCGGTATAGCTTGCTGCTCTGATCAAGAAGCTCGTCGGTTTCTCCCAGTGCGTGGAGTTCGTGTATGCGGTCCTCTACCTGCTTGATCAAAATGTGCAACTTCATCAGTCTCTCGACAACGGTTGGTCCTGGAGGCGTAATAGCTGCAGCTAAAGCGTTAATTGCATCAGAAACGTCGCTCTTTTTCTTCTTCATCGGTGGTTGTTGCTCAATGTCTTTAACATTGCATTCAGTACGAACACGCTTGAGCGAGTCAAAGGTGTCCTCACCGCGTAGCCCCCCATCTACAAAGCTAGTCAGATCGTGCTTCACTTCTAAGCACTCGCGAAGGTAAAACACATCGAGGGATCCACTGCAGTAGCCAAAAAAGTCGTGATCCTGCTCCCCAGACTTGGTAAAATTTATCATAGCCTTCTGGTACTTCATGTTAACATCCTTCCACATCTCGTAGAGAGTACGGACGCTGTGGATGACAATGACGGATATATCAATAGCGTCGAAACGCACGTCATCACTCACGAGCTCATTAAAGTCGGTGCGATTTGAATTGAATTCGGACGTCACCTCTCGCCAAAATGACGTGCTGCTCTGCTTCTCCCCGGCGTCTAGCTGCTGGCGAGTTAGCTTGTCTCCAGTTTGGGCAAATCGAACAGCAAACTGATCCGAGAACAGGATTGTCAGTAAACGAATCGTGCATGCAGCACTCCCTGGCGATTCAGCGACAGACTCCAGGGCCGCGTCGACCAAGGTCCGATGGAGGGAGTCGAATTCCTTCAGGCGCTGGACTCGCTCCGCATTTGGTGTCTTCCTGTTCATGCGAAACTTGCGGCTGGTGCACTCCTTGCGAAGCTGGTCCGTGTTCCACATTCGACGTTGGAGCAGCTACTTTTCCTGGATTCACCACTGTCCACAGGAGAGACACAGCTGAATCCGAAGCAGCACCTTCAGCAGCGCCACTCGAGGGAGCAGCAGGGTCACGAGTTTCAACGGCAGCGTCGGAAGGCATAGGCGTCGTTGCCTTCTCTTGAGCGCGCGAGCAAGTGATCTTCTGGCGGGAAGATTTCGTAAAGTATCTTGTAGGGCCGTGGTAATATAACGAAAAGGCACAAATGCATTCGTTCCAAACCACGTCGGCGGCACGCCGATGGCACACAGCTACCCCTACCCGCTGGCACGGCACGGCACTCACGGCACGCGGTTAAGACTGGCCCTTAGACAAAGAATGTGGTAGTAATCTTCTGAGTGCATATTACTTGGCCACACAAGGGTACCGCCATATTCAATCAAAGTCAGGCGAATTCTTGTATTTCTTGGATAGGAGGAACCGATTCATATTTGCGGCAGTGGCGATTGATGAAGTATACTATTTGCCAACTAGGCTGCCCAGTCGGGAAACAAAAGTAATGTCAGTCATGACTACTACCATAAGGATTAAGGATACACTTAAGGAATGGCATCTACGTCTTGGTCATGTAGGAAAAGATAGACTTATGAGTATCTTGTCGAGCGATGTGATCACAGATGCACCCCGACTGTCCAGAAAGGATATGCATAACGTTACGTTCTTTTGTCGCACGTGTGCACTAGCAAAATCAAGGCGGATGTCCTACAAAAACCTGGTTGGAGAAAAGGGCTCTGAGCCATTGCACACGTTGCACATGGATTCAGTTGGGAAGTACAGTGTAAAGGGTCTGTATGGAACATTTGGAATCCGGTATGCACTAGCTGTAGTGGATGATGCCACAGCGTACAAGTGGTACTTTGTGATGAAGTCGCTAACAGAAGTTGGGAAAAGGGTGAAAGATCTCATTACACAGCTAGAAAAACAACTTCCGTACAAAGTAAAGAGAATAAGGACGGATGGTGGTACAGAATTTGTCAGTGAAGTCCTCAAGTCATACTGTACTAAACATGGTTTAATCTACCAACAATCTAATGTTGAGTCTCCGGAAGAAAATGGTGCTGCTGAAAGGGCACATCAAACAATGATGGGAAAAGTTCGATGTGCGCTAATAGGATCCGGTATGGCTGCAAAATGGTGGCCAGAAGCCCTAATGTATACGACTTTTGTCAATAATCGTGTGCCAACGGCACGCCTTAAGGGGAAATGCCCTTATGAGGCATTATTCGGGCAAAAACCTACTGGAATTGCAATAAGGATATGGGGTACTAAGTGCTATGCGCACATTCCGAAATCCAAACGGTCAAACCCAAAGTTAGGCGAAAGGGCGATAGAGTGTAAGCTACTTGGAATGGCTGAAAATCGCAAGGGGTATAGGCTTCTCGATCTGAAAGGTAATAGGTATCGAATTGCTAGAGATGTGAAATTTGGCGTGACTGCAACAGTAGGCTTGATTTCGCGATCTTTTCCGTCTGAGCATCTTGAAGTCAGTAATGAACAAGCTCAGCAGATTCTCAGATTAGAGAAGAGGTCATATCCTGCTACGCCCGATGAGTCAGCAAAGAGGCAAAGGGTTGTAGAACACAAGTTAGGACAAAGAGAGAATGCTGGAACAGTGGGAGATAGCACGCCACGCGTGTTCGTACCACCTATTCCTCGCCCTCGTAGAAAACGGGTACCCAATTCTCGATTGAAAGATTATGTTGTCGCTCACAACAAGCCCCAATGTGATACCGATCCCTCGGTCTATAAAAGAAGCAAGGCGTGGGCCACATGCTGAACAGTGGGAGAAGGCAGTGCAGGCTGAGTACAGTGCACTTACAGCTAACCATACCTGGAAAATTGTAACATTACCAAAGGGACGGAAAATACTCGGGTGTCACTGGGTGTTTGATGTAAGGTATAATCCTGATGGAACTGTCGAAAGGTTTAAGGCCCGACTAGTAGTGCGTGGAAACACTAAAATATATGGGATTGATTTTGATGAAATCTTTTCGCCAGTAGCAAGATATGAGTCCCTCAGACTGCTACTTGCTCTGGCGACAATAGAGGACATGCATGTCCACCAAATGGATGTCTCCACAGCTTTTCTGAACGGAACACTATTTGAAGACATCTATATGCAGCAGCCTCCAGGATTCCGTCATGGAGATGCGTCTAGGGTATGCAAGTTAATAAAGAGTCTGTATGGACTGAAACAGGCACCTCGGATTTGGTATGCTCTGCTAAACAAGTTCTTGGTGAGCTTAGGGTTTTACCGGTGCAAAAAGGAGTACTGTTTGTACCGTCAAAAGTGGGAGGTAAATGGAGTGACACATATAGCACTCATTTGCGTTTACGTGGATGATATCACTATTGCCACAAGTAGTATGAAGTTGATGCAGCAGATTAAGGAAAAGTTAGCATCTCGATTCACAATGAAAGATCTTGGCGATATCCACTACCTGCTAAAGATGGAAATTAAGCGGGACAGAGCCAATAAAATGTTAAGTATGTCACAACAGAAGTACATATTGGACCTGTTGGGAAAGTTTAACATGATGGGATGTAACACGGAGCCAACACCTCAAGCAAAAAGTGTGACTTTAGAGAAAGAGACAGATATGAGTCCAGAACAAATAGCGGCTCAACCATTTCGCTATAGGGGTCTGGTTGGATCGTTGATGTATCTTGTACGGGGCACACGTCCTGATATAGCTAATTCAGTAAGAGAACTAAGTAAGTTTCTGTCATGCTATAATAAAACTCACTATAAGGCAGCCCAGAGAGTACTGAAGTATCTGAAAGGAACGTCGGCGTACGGTCTCGTGTTTGATGGGAAGAGTAAAGAAGTAACATACGAGCTGTACACAGACGCGAGCTTCGCGAATGCTAATGAGAATAGAAAGTCAGTAACTGGATATGTGAGTATAATGGCAGATGCGTGCATTACTTGGAAAAGTTCACGACAAGATACAGTAAGTCTGCATACTGCTCAATCAGAGTTAATAGCAGCGAGTGAGGGCATAAAGGAGAGTGAATGGCTATGGCATTTACTTGAGGAACTAGGATTTAAGCAGTCACAACCAATAATGTGCTGGTGTGATAATAAAGGAGCTATAAGTATCATTAAGGATCCCGCTAACCACTCCTCAACAAAGCATATTGATATCAAAGGATTGTATGCAAGAGAAGTGCATGATAAGGGAAGGATAAGCGTGGCGTATTGTAACACAAATGAAATGGTAGCTGATGCCCTAACCAAGGCCTTACCACAGGCTCAGTTTGAGAAACTCAGAGATTTGATGGGAGTTAAGAACTTAAGCACAACCTAAGCCTTTAGGGATAAAAGAGTACAAAACCTCACTACGATGTGTGCACTAAAAGGTGTATAATATAACCATTGACTTGATCAAACAACTGACATGATGTAGGTCAAGGTGTTAACACGTTAAGGTATGGGTCTCCATGATGTGGGTGATGGGATTGGAATCGCAAGATGTGATTATGATTTGGACCAAGATGTGAAAGTTGAAGTGAAAAGATCTTTCAAGAAGATGGGAAAGGAACACTGAAAACAAGAAAGGATTTTAATATCTTTATGACTTCAAGTCAATCAGTTAAAAACTAGACTAGGACACACCAAAATAATTTGGTGCTAGCACAGCAAGGGACCCCGTTGACCGCATCTAGGAAGGGAGGGGCAAGCCCCAACCATGGCGTATGTCTCCTTGGACCGCCGCTCCCCAAACTCTGGAAATGGAATTACCGCAGGACGAGCCTGGGCGTTGTAACTGTGATTGTCCTAGCCCCCCGAAGGTTTGAAAGCGGCCAGAGGCGCTTAGTCGAACTGAAGTGAAATTGGAAGTGAGAAGTGTTTGGCGGCGAAATTGAAGGGCATCTAGAGTCACAAAGAAAATTAAGCACCCTAGAACACATAAGGAAATGAATTCGTGGTTATAAGTTAGCTTTGGCGTTACAAACTAACTCTACGATAGGCATCATATGACAATATGATGCAACGGAAGATAAATTCTGAGATAAGATGCAGTTGATTTGGATTGAAGTAAGTTATCATATGACAATATGATGCAACGGAAGATAAGCAATGAAAGAGATAAGATGAACCTCTAATTTGGATTGAAGTAACTCTGCGAAAGGTCGTGACATGAACAGTGACTTTGGACATATGCGAACTGAGAAAGGAAAGGTCGGATAAGACAGGCATACGTAATGGGGACATGTGTGAACTTTTAGTGAGTGTTAGGATGTGATACGGATGAATATCGTTAAACCTCCGACCATACTAGAACTCACTATCAAAGACATTGACCAATCAGACTACTGAATCCGAGTTTCAACGAATCATATCGATACAACCCTACCTTTTTGACCAATCACATAGGAGGTAGGATTGTTGAGGCTGTACAGCTGCAGCTCCGACATATCGGGTCGGAGCCCCCTGCTCTGTTATTGATATGCCCATACAAATACTCAGTCATTCACATATTTTCAGAATAACACAAAACCTCCGACCTCTCCGACCCAACATGAGCCTGCGCGACCTCGCCCCCATTAGCACGAAGCGCGCACGCGAGAGCGCCGCGCGCTCGTTCAAGAAATTCTTAGCGGACGAAGGTGTCACCTGGGAATACCTCGCCGTTTGCATGACACGCGAGAATGCCCCGCTGGTGCTGGAACCGGTGATGGACAAGTTTGGCATGTTCCTGGCCTTCAAGGAGGGGCGCAAGGGTCAGCTTTTGGCCAGGCACTCTGTCATGCAGTACTACCGACAGGCAAAGAACTGGGTGGTGGACCAGTTCCCCCACGTTCGCCAAGCTACGGACAAGGTGCTGCTTAAGAAGGGCCAAATACTGGAGCGCTACTGTATGAAAAGAGAGTCCGGGACCTTCGTCAACAAGGCCCCAGCTTGCACCAAGAAGTCGCTCAAGATGATGGTTCAGCACCTGTATTCTACCGCTCTTACGGCTGCTGACTACCAAGATGCTGCCCTGTTATGCTTGCTGTGGTTTCTGTTTGGACGGGCGTCCGACCTCACTCTCCTGCGCAAGGTGAATCTCTCAGTCGGTTCCGGGAATATTTTCTTCGTCCGCTTCATCCGCATCAAGACTTCAGAAGAGCAAGGGCTCTCGCTCTTTCCCGACGAGGATTTCACCACGTGCCCGCTACTTGCCATCGCTCTTGCCCTCGCGACACAGTCTGCACCGACAGCTTCGCTCTTAAACCAGCTTCCTGTGCAGCACGGGAATTTGCAAGCCACATTGACCCCGACTGCACCTCTTATCGACTTGATCGACCACCCTGAAGACGTGACGCCACTTCAAAAATCCGAAGACACTGAAGAAGACCGGAACCTTGGTGACGACGCACCCGGGATTCACAGCTATGTCAACCGAGTCTTGGGGAGAGTCGCGCGGCAGGCTGGTGTGACGGAACGATTAACGTCGCACTCCTTTCGTCGTAGAGGAGCTCAACACGCCAACGGGGCCGGAATGTGCGTGCAATGGATCTTCGACAGAGGCGCGTGGAACATGACGACGACGAGTAAGGCCTTCGCTTATGTCTTCAACACCCCCGCAGAAGACCACAAGATTGCTCGTGTCTTGAGCAATCGAGACCCCAACGCAAACGTCCCGCTGTTGTCGCTTGATGCCTTCGACTCGGACACGCAGCAGAAGGTTATCTCCGTTGCATCTGCTTTATTCGTCGCTTCGTCTGGACTTGACACACCGCAGTACAATGTCAACGCGCGAGTTATCAATACTCTCATGGCGTACCTACTCCGCCACTACCCAGCGTTGAAGTCTCTTTCGGCTCATGGTCCTGCGATCCAGCGGTTGGAGGCTTGTGCTATCGAGAAAGGTTTTTCCGTCAACGACTTGCTGGCTTGGTCATCCCACCTGACCTACACAGACACCCCCGAGAAAGAAAACCCCTCAACTCCACAAGAAACCTCGACGGACATTACCAAGCACCCCGTATTTCTTCATCAAAGCGCTTTGATTGAGCAGTTAATCCAAGTCAACAAAACACTGGATGCGCGGCTGACTGTAATGGGAGACAAGATCGGCAACAAGAACCCGCGAATGTCTACAAAAGCAGAAGAGAATGAGGACCCCAGCGACAAAAAATCTCCTGTCAAGCGACGTCGTACCTCTCCAGCTATGAGCTTGAAAGACGCTTGGTTCGCATGGTACACGCAAGAACCGCGGATGTGGAGCTCGACAGACTCCGAAACCAAGCATGCACGCTCGACAGCCAAGCTGGTCGTTGCGTTTCTGAAGCTCTTCCTCCCCGATGGCTTTGTCCTCGACGAAACATCCCCTCGCTACCGCGATGACGTCCTTGAAACAGGTGCTCGTGCTGAGAAAGCAATGTTGATGTTCCTCCAACGACAGGGCATCACGGCTCGCGGATCCCAAAACGTCTTGAAGTTTATGCGGAAGCTCCACAAGTCTGGCATCCTGAACGAACACATTTCCAACTACCAACAGCGTCAGTCTCAAGGCCTCATCGTTGACCCTGCTCCTTCACACACAAACGACACCATCAAGTTAGTGACCACACAGTAATTAAATATACCCACCCGTGCTTTACGGCCACTCATTCTCAGGTGGTGCGCGTTCGTCTGTCAGTCTTCGAGTTCGCCATTCTTCGTTCTGCACTCAACCTTCACACGCGCCCGATGCCTATCCAGAAACCGACCAAGAACGGCATCAGCTCCACGAAGGAGTTCAAGACCCTGTGCATCGCTGTGGCCAAGTCATGCAAGATCCGAGTTAGTGATGAAGCCATACGACACCTTCGACTCACCATGAACGCGACGGTTGCCTCCACGAGTCTTCTCCCTGAAGCGATCGAAGTGGTCTTCACGGCGCTGGCTGAGCGAAAGAAACGCCGCGCTACACTTGAAGACATCCGCGAGTGGCTTGCTCCTCCGGCGGTTGACGACGAAGAGGGAGGGTTCGAAGACCTCAACGGAGTGAAGCTCCACTACGTCCGCAAGATCTTGAACTGGAAGCGCATCAACGGAAAGACGTACTACCTCGTCGACTGGGAAGCGACTTGGGAGCCACGCAAGCATCTCAGCCGCACCGTCGTCGCAGCCTTCGAGAAGGAACGCCGCCTGCTTGTACGCAAGAAGTTCTTCGAGGACGAGGCTGTGGAGGACAACTCGCTCAACATGATAGAAGGATAAGACGACCAAGATCAAGTGAGGTGCAAACAGCGTTTATTACGAGCTTAGATAGGGTGAGAAGGCAGAGGTAGACTCAGACAACAATGTTAACCGCCGACGACAGAACACAAAGCTTAACCTCCTTTCGGAACAGCAATGTTAACCTCCGTTCATCAAAGCACACAGAGTTTAACTCCAGAGAGCTCCCCAGCACACACACACACACATGCATACAAACACACATACAGTACAGACTCACTACCGGCTTGTGCCCGACTGCGGAAAAATCGCGAATGGCAGAAATCGCGATTTGTCGGGCGCTCAAAGCCATTCCCTTTTGGAGGCCACATGTCAGCGTATTTACGCTGTTGCCGTAAAAACTGGCTTTTGCTCTTTTTAGTGGACCCCGACTTTGGGTTTCCGGCCTCACTTCTCAATTTCCATGTTGCAGAGCACAGGGCTCTGCTGCATAAAAATCAGGCGTTTTTGTTTTTTGTCTTTTTCTCTGCCCACAGGCCGTTTCAGAGCCTGTGAGCGCGCCTATAAACGAACGGCGTTACCGCAACCATGTAACGACAGCACGACAGCGCTTAGTGCAACCATATCATCTAAAGCAACCCCAAAACATATGTTTTCAACCGTAATTTATAATAGATTGCACTGCCACGTCGCCATCGTCATCACTTGAGCCGTAAATTACATTGAATTCTCTAAAACTAGAGAAATGTGTACCACACAGTAGTGTGTGCTACACTCCATGTACATGTGTGTCACACATTCTTCATACTTCTCGTTTTTCAAATACACGCAAGGGCCTCACGACGATGGATAGAAGATCGCTATCACACGAACTGGTACGAGCAAGACGCGAAGAGCTCTCGGACACAAAACGCAAGCTGGAGGAGATTGGGGAGATACTGGAACAAATACTCAGGGTTCAGATGGAGCTAATGGCCCGGATCGAGGAGAATGAGGAATGCTTGTACGCTATGGACTCTGATTTGGGCAGTGATGGAGTGGCTCAAGACAGTATGATGTCATTTGGAGTGCTGCTAGAGATGGCAGTAAATAGATTAAGAAACTAGGCAGTGAAGTGAAGCTGTATTAATTGTTTAAGCATGACTACTTGAGCTGATCCTGGAGCTTCTGATCTATTTCAGCTGCTGTAGAAGAATCAACTTTCGGCATTCGACGCTCGCGGGACCGCAACAGCATCAACCATAGCATCCGCAAGCGCATTACGTCGACGTCTGTCTTGCTAACATTGTAGCAATGCAGATCTGCGTTCCCCGCAACGACGCTATGTGCGTGAGCGACGATCAAAACACCACAACTGGAGTTATCAGGTTGTTGTGGTGCATCCACCCAGGTTACTGGATCGACATTCATTTTACTCCCTGGATTTGATGACTTGTGCCAGCGATTAATAAATCCTCGCAGCCCCTCTCGCTTGTCGCCGTTCCAAATTGTCTCCATTTCTTCGTGATAGCAGTCGTCAATAAGTGGTTCATACATATGAGGCCGTACATGAAGCTCGCCACCGGAAAGCTCGAGCTGAATGATAATAATGCCCCAGTGACTGCCACTCAGATTAACGGGATGCACGACGAACTGATAGTCGCCAAGCTGGTCCCGTGGAGTTGCTGGCCAACCAATTTGCCATAAAAGTGAAGACACCACGCAACAACCCCCCGCGGATGCTGCAATTTCACTCAAGCAGAACTCGATGGAACTGTCAGAGAGCCACCCACGACAAACACTTCCGACCAGCTCTTCGAAAGGAATGGTGACCTTGTCACACCTTGTAGCGAACGCGCTGCGAAGACGACAGCTTGTAAACTTCGAGATCACTTCGTTGGCGAGAGTTTGATGGCGCTTTCGGACAGTTTCGCGCGTTACACCCCAAGTTTGCGTTTCCTTCGCAAAAAAGTCAACATCCGAGTCCAACTTTGACCAATTGCGTTCAAGCCACTTTCGATCTTCGACCCATGACTTGGCCTTGGCCTTCACTCGGTAGAATTCTGTCGATGCATTAACGTATCGACTGCAAACGAAATAGCAACCATATTAGTAAAGCGACCCCATAAAGCAACCCCAACAATTCAGCAACCTTACCTGCAGAACTTCCATAATTTTGGATCAATGGTTGCAACAATGTCAAGAAGAATTCCTTGCTGTGATACACTGGGGACGAGCTTGTCAGGTTCGCGCTGTTCCTTTCGTGCAGTAGTAATTGCAGCCTCCATTGACCGTGTGAGATCAGCAGGAATAACGAAAGGATGAATGTTGTCACCAGCTCTCATAGCTTCCCATTGGCACTCAATGACCCGCGACCTCAAGTAGGCGTCTGTCACTTGGACCGGGTATTTCTCCATAGTTGTCAAGACATGCTTCATGTTGGGTGTGTTGCGGGCCCAAATTATCAGCTCATCAAGCTTAACAGTGAGTCCGGTTGGGTACTTGTGGATAGCGAGTCGAGCTGAGGTTATCTTGGATTGACGGAGCTGAGTTGGAGTCGACCGCGATCGATTTCGGCGCTTCGGCTTTGGGACATTGATCACATCTACTTGACGAGGCGAGGGTGCTTCGACGTTAGCTTCTATCTTATCGATAGGTGGCGTGTCGCGTTCAGGACTGGAAGCAGCCAATTGGGTAGAAGGAATGTCATCTCCACTACTTACACCGTCCGTGACGTCCTCATTAATTTGATTTTCCAAAGCGTCCATCAATTTTGCTGTTGCAATTGCATCTGCTGGATCTATAGTTGAAGCCACACCTTGGTCCAGTTCATCATCATCATCACCGTCTTCACCACACGGTACTTCATCTGTTTTTGCTCGAGATTCTCCAACACGCAGCCCCTCCTCTATCGTACTTTTCCAAGTCTGTAACTCTTCATAGAAGTCTGCACTTCCCAACCTCGACAAGTGTTCCAGCAGAGGCTCTACCATTGCTTTCGCGAATGAATACTTCTCAGCAGAAGAGAGAACAACTTGGTTTGCTCGTTCACGGCGGCGCAGACGAACATACACGACTTGTTTCAGGGGTGGTGTTGGTGCTGAAAGCTTTCCGGTACTGGAGGCGTCCGGCAACATTAGCTTTGGCAACCTTAGCTTTGACATGCGCACAATTGAACGCAGCATATCGCCTGCGGCAGTGAGCCCTTCCATTGAATTCAGCGCTGCCAATGTACTCCACCGTTCCCGAATAGTCATAACAGGAAGCATCTTGAATCCATGTCCTTTGTGTGCTAAGTGCATAATGTGACGGCATGGTAAGTGATTGCTCATTGAAAACAGGCAAGTGCATTTCCAGTCAAGTCGTCGCACTCGAAACTCTGGTTGTGGCAGGATACCGTCCAGGTAGAAAGCGACACAGCCTCACACGTTGTTTCCTCCATCAGGTTCACGAATTGCTCCCATTCTCGCTTCAGTTTTTCCAAGACGTGTGCTGAAATCCTGCTTCCGACTTCTCTCAAGAAAGTGGGTACTGTTTGAGGCCTTCGAGACGATGAGTGAAGCTGCCCAACCTCCGAGGCTATTTGCTGGATAATGGTCATCTGGTGCTGGAGCAACCCTGCGATAGTTTGGTCAATCCGAGTCTTCAGACCAAGCAGCATCTTCAGTTGATTCCAGTTTGACTCGATTCTGTTAGTGGTCGTATTACCCGCTGTAAAATATTTCCCGCGAGAAAAGTTTGACCACTTTTCGTTACAAGAGTTCCAGTTTTTGTCGAAATACGCGAAGAAAGCCTGCTTCTTGTTGCGGTGACAGAAATACTTCAAGTTCCTGTAGTGCGTGTCGTAGGCATCTTGTGTTGAGCTGAAACAAAGCCGACGTTAGTGAATTTATTTGTTAAGTGAGCGATGGTGACATACCTGTAAAGAAGTTTTATCATTAAGCCCAGCAGTTCTTCGCCCTGAGCTACCTTGATTCCGTAGACAGAACGCTTCATGACCTTTTTCCAATAGGAGATGGCGTGAAATTGGCAAAGCAAAATCTTTGCCTTCGGGAAACACTCCTCAAGCACTTTCCATTCTGTAAAATCTTTGTCGATCACCACACTCACGACATGTTCCCAGAGCGGATTCTTCTCCTTGAAGTACTCCAGAATTGTTGAGATCGTAGTAGCTTGCTCATTTAAGCAAATGAAATCGACCACAGGAAATCCACGACCTGTACATGTGGTGACTACCAAACTCCCTACAACATGACAGAAGAAAGAAGAGTTCAACAGGGTTGCAATAATGGGTAAGGTTGCTGAAAGGGTTGCTTTATAAGAAAGGTTGCTGGAAGACGCACCCAAATGATAACCCAGATTGTTCGTCCCATGAGTAAAGTCCATTGCCAACGTTTCGCCCCAACGCTCGAACATCATCTTCTGGACCTTAGTCTGCATAACCACCCCACATTTTACGTCAAGCTGGTCTTGGATAACTAGAACATCGCTTCCATCCAACTGCCGTAGTGCGTGGAGCATATTCTTCATGTGGTCTTCGCCAGAATCCTGACCGGCGATGCTACGAAGAAGGTTTCGCGTCTGCTGTGGAGTCACTTTGCAGCCTAATCATACATATAAATCCATGAGTATGAGTATATATATAAATATATTCTCAAGCACCTATTTCACGTACCAAGACGATCGTTCAAGAAGTTCGTGATGTGCGTAGAAGACACACGGGCATCAGCTAAAGTCTTCATGTCTTCGCGATCTTCGTCATCAAGTGGCAGAGTCTTGGTTGTGAGGTAGGATGACGCCTCGGTTCCGGTAGTTGGATGTGAGTGCGTGTGATTCTACAAAACAAGCAAATTTTAGACAGCCGCAACCAAATATAAGCACCTCATCACCTACCTCATTCCTGACCATGATCTTGAAAGTATTGTCAGCACACCGGTTGACTGCGGCCGTTAGCCTCGCTTTGCACTTGCAATAGCGAGTCTTGCGGTTGCGGTGGCCTTTGGATCTGGATGCCTGGGATACTCCGTGCGTGCACCGGTAGATTCTCTGGTAGAACTCGAACTCGCTTGGAATTTGGTCTTCATGAGTGCTACAATATCACGTGAGTTAATCAATTCAGTAACAAATATCAGCATTGCAATCATACCTGTTGTATAAAGCCGTTTTCTCTGAACTCCGCAGTCGAAACTTGAGTCTGTTCTTCTTCTTGTAGTTCGAGAACACCTCTTCAAATTCCTCCCAGGTTTTATACAGCATATTTGTCCCAAATGCAGGCACAGTATTTACGATCCCATCGTCACCTAGGTTCATCGAATCCAGTTCTTCGAGGTGTTTGCTTGCACGTTTTTTTGGAGAGTATTCCGAGATAGCCAATGGCTCCTCCCCACTGTCATTGTCATGCGTATCTGTTGGTGCATTCAGCATCCTGCGCTTACGGAAAGCGGGCTGTATAGCTTCGTGGGGTGAGTGACGCTTTAGCGAGATACCAGAGCCTGTCAAACAAAACCCAACCATTAGCAATGCATTAATTTTAGTCAAAATACACGGCTTCTTATCGCGACCATACCTGAAGCTTTCCTGCTTTGAGCTCTTGACTTTCCTGCTAATATGCAAAAGTAACACCATAAATCAGCAAACATTTTTTTACAAACAAAAGCATTGAACAGTATCGGCTTACCGGCTTTTGGCGCATCTTCCTCGCACGATTCGTCCGCGGAAGAGGCGTCGCCTTCATCACCGTCATCTTCCACCTCGTAGTCCTCGTCGCTGATGTCGTCGTCTTCAATTCCCAGCGCATTATACGCGATCTTCAATTTTGCATTGACGCTTCGCGTTCTCCGACCTACCAAAGCCCAATTCCACAGCTTAATACCAAATTCACAGTCTCAAGTGGTGTCGCATGTAACGTACCCGTCATTTCCAGCTCTTGAACGGTCAGTGGGGCGCCGGTGTCGCTTGATTCCTTCTCCAACTGGCGCGATGTACGCAGGTTCTCCTTTCAGCGCGAATTTCTAAATGAAAGGCTAGCATTGATCGTACTTACTGAAGTCGTACTTAACATATGATATACTGTACCTATTTTTCTGGAACGAAAATAGTTTTCAGAAAAATGGATTTATATTACTCGCGTAATTTTTGAAATGTGTTAGAGCAACCACAAATGTGTAAACGCAACCATAAATGTCGCATAATAAGGTTGCAGTAACGACTCCGCTATAAACGTGTTGTTTCAACCATAGCTGGGTCAAATCTGCACATGATCTCATTTTACCCTAACCGCATCTACCTTGATGCTCCACTTAAGTTCGGAGATAGGCTGCCGTTCCTCCGTGAAATATTGGAACGGTTCGCAAGTGGAGTGCCGGAGAACGGTTGATAGAGCGTGCTGTGCCGGTCGTGGGTTCTGGGCTTTTACGTCGCTGACGCTATACGCTGTGTTTTACACGGTTGTGTACGTATACGAACTGTTGGAGTGGGCCTGTTATGGAGTGTCGGGGGTCGGAGTGCTCCTAACCGTCCTGAACTACGCCTTGGCGGACGGTGGCTTAGCGTCCGAGGACGGGTTCGTGTTCGACTATGATACAATAAGAGTGAGCGGTGCTGTCGTCGTCGTGGGTTTTGCGAGTAGGGCTCTCCGTTATTACGAAGCGTCTTCAGGAGGTCTGACGCCTTTTGAAATGGCTGGGGACCGTTACGCCCAGTGGGTCAAGGATCTGAAAGATCAAGAGCAAGCCGAGCGTCTGAGTGAAGCGTTCTGGCGTCAAGACGGTTGCGTAGGTCCTAGACCTCGCGTGAATCTCGGTCGGAAGTGGGAAGCCGAAAGACAGGAGCTGAAGGAGCAAGTGCAAAGGGACGAGCTCGCTGCTGCTGCTCGAGAGAGAGCCGCTCGACGTGGGCGTCGAGTCTCAGTCGGGGAGGATGTCCCGAGTGAGAACGGTGGCCACCGTCTCGGGTACGGTCCCGACCGTTCCCCCTCTCAAACCCGATCCACGACCCGTCGCATTGTGGAAGACCATATGTATGGCGAAGAGTTGTTCGAGCCGGCCCCGGTCGCAGCCAGCACGAGGGTGAGTGCGCGCCGCTATTGCTAAAGAAACGAGGTCTGCGCAGCCAAGAAAGAGCGTGGAGCGTGCGCCAGGTTGCGTGTAAGCTGATGCCAAGGACGGAAGACACGGACTAGAGCTACGCTGGGCTTAACAGCGCCCCGAGTATGCGTGAGGAAGGGGTGAGTGGTACCGTCGAGAAGGTACGGACCCGGGAAGGACAAGGAAGAGGACTCTGGAGGACGTGAGACGTTGGAAAACAGTGAAGGAAGGGCGTGCTGGTGGAGGTCAGTCGTGAATTTACCTTAGGCACCGCAGCACAAGCCCCGAGTCAAAGAATAATCGCTTTTATATTTTTCTTTACTTTTTGTGGTGCGCTTTTATAGCTCTACCGTTCCGTTCTACTTGTAACCCGCAGCGTCAACCGTCCCGCCCAAGACCGACTCGCGACATTAGCACGAAGGAGAAATGCGGCAGCGCGCTCCTCGGGATTGAGATTCTTGCGTTTGTTAGGGGTTTGAGTTGCGTCGGGGTTCATTTAGCTTGGGTAATGCGGAGAAAAATGGAATGGCTATTCTGAACCGCGCGTAACTTTTGATGTACACCATGAAAATGAGCGCAATCAAAACCACTGGAATTGTCGTGGCTAGCGCTATATTCTGAGCCAATCAGAGACACTAAATCTTGTTTTTTAAGGTTATGTTTGAATTTTTTCTGTTGAGACCGCTTATATTTTCGGACAGAGGAAGTACAAGAATAGTGGATTGACGCACAGCAACAGACAGCATGGCGTGGCTTGGCACGAGAAAGGCAGCAACACAAGCGGAGGACGGAGGAAGCTGGACGCGGGCGGCGCACGCGTAAAGGGGCAGCCGTAGGGGGGAGGGTGGCGGAAGGGGGGGGGGGGCTCCACCCAACATCGAGTAGCAGGAGGGGCAGCGGAGGCCACAGGCGAGAAGGTGAGGACAGTGCGCGCGTACATGGGCTGCCGATGGCAGAAGGTAGGCTCAAGGACATACCCGCAACAGCACAAGCAGAGGACAAAGTAGCCGAGCATCGCGCGCCAGCAGCAACACAGGGCAGAAGACACGGGAGCGGCGCATGAGGGCGTAGGTGTGGGGGGGGGGGGGTCTCGCCACCAGAAAGGAACGCAATTAACAACAGCGAGAGCAGCAGCAGATGCCACCGGGAGTGAGTGACGTGAACGAGGAAGTGGCCGCGCATGAGGAGCTGCACCTAGCTACAGGACAAGGCAGTGCGCTGGTGACCGTCGCCAACAGAAACAGCGTAGATTGTATTTTAATAAATTCTATCCATTACCTCAAATAACTTTGCGGGTATTCTTGCTTCTCCAAGGTGGAACTTTGTCGTCAATTAACTGAACTAACTAACCTTGTATCGACGCATCTTGTTTCAGCACTTTGAAGTGGCGAGATATCATTTCTCCCAGAATCTTGGTTGAATTCACTGCACTGATCGTAGCGCCATACTAACAGAATTTAAACACCCAAGTACGTGCAATACAAACTCCTAGTTACCGGTCGGTGGCGCGCACAATATGCGAGATATATCCTACACACTTGAGCTCACTATTCCCAAATCTGACCGACATTATACGTCGGCTGGTTGTCGGTAGCTCCTAAACCTACTCCTATTACAGCTAATTGGTCAAAAATACGGACTAACAGCCTCCTCATTCGCTAAAAGTAAATTGCAATGTGTGATTGGTCCAATGGCCACATACTGAAATCAAGCCACAATATATGTATGTCGGCAACTTGACGATATTCATCCATAGCTGTGGCCATTTACTCAGAGTTTAATAAACGCTCCGACGTGTGGCTATTGCTGGATGGATTTTTGTATGAAAGTATTCCACCTCAGCTGATCACGTTCACGATGCTGGCGACATCGCAGCAAGCGGTGGTAAAGCTAAGATGGGATGAGGAAGTGTATCGCTGTCTACTACCGTGCTGGAAGAAACAGGACCTCTTCAAATTGGGAAGAGAAGTGTACAACTTCGAAGAGAAGAACATGGAAGACCGATTTTACATCTCTGGTGGATCCGTTCGGATATTTGCAAAAGAGACGGCAAACTTTCTCAAGGACATGCAGATAATGGTTTCTACTGTCTGCACGCAGGTGAAAAGCCTATTGGCTCTCTATCCTCGGAATGTCGATTCTGGGAGCTATCACGTTGATAAGTTGCGCCGCACGTACGTACGTCAAGAACACGCAAGACCTCGAGAATTATCTGTTCTGTTCCAATTGGGAGAAAGTCATCGATTCGAAGTATGCAGTTCTCTTGCTCTCACAGGAACTTCGGTTGGAAGAGCTTCTTCGTTGTCTTCGCTGGGCTCAAGGAGCTGGTCATGACGCTCTTGCTGGCACCGTTTTTGAGATTTGTTTTCATCGCTTGGCCGTCGATAATGACTTGATCCTGCACGTATCGGAATACGATCCACTCAAGCGCAGTAAAGAACGGCAGGTAGTGGACATGGTTCAGTTGGACTTGAAGGAAGGGGAAGCTTTCTGCTCTGAAACTGCAACATGGTATGGCTTTGAGGAGAAGGAGCTGAAGGAGTGGAGAGACGAGGATTCGTTGTCGTATTGGTATCCCTACTGTGACGATTTCCCGAATATTGATGGCATTGTGAAGCTCAAGCCTTCTTCCTCCAACAAGAAGCGTCGAGTGGCTTTCATTCATCAAGCGGTTGGACAGCAACACACTGTCGATGAGAAGCAGTTGAAGCCACTGATCAAGATTTTCACTGCGAAAGGTTTTGAGTCACCGATCTACATTGTTGTCTGTCCTGATCTCGACTCGTGCAACAAGATCGTTGTAAAGGGTGTGGGTGGGGCGTGCCAAGTCTTTGCGGGTTACTTTGATATATCCCCTCTTGAATACCGAAGCGATGGTTGGCGCTACAGCGCGACTCACAAAGAAGAAAAGCCGAGTGAGACCTATGAGCTCCCGCCAAGTAAGCGATCGCGTTTACACTAGGAACATCTAGTTAACCTAGTAATTATGTTACCTTGTGTCGAGGGCCTCGACTCGAGGCTAATGCAAGATCTAGTTCAATTTCTCGAGGCAATCAGCTTCTTTCGCTAGGTCCATTAGGGTCCTTCGCCAATTTCCGAGGGCTGTCGAACGCAACCGACATCGCCACCATTTCCGCTGCGAACGCTGCGTTCGAACCTGTCTTATCATCCCACGGTCGTCGGTGCCGAGGCAACATGGACCCGTTCGACGAGTTCTCGGACGGTGAAATCTGAAACGCTCTGGAGAAAGTGGGCATGAAGACGCAGGTGCAGGCGTTAGAGGATCAGTTGATGAAGGCCATGGCGTCCATTGACCACGCGATGGAGAAGAAGCTGCAGCGGATGATCAACATGTCGCGCATCGGTTGAACACAGTGCTGGACTCGGATCGGGTGATGGTACTGAGTGACGGTCGCGTTGTTCAATGAGGATCCGACCGTCTTTCGTTGTTGCGGATGCTGAAAGATAGTCCTTTGAGCACTGGCATTCCATTCTCCTTGGCGCTGAAGACGACATCTAGGAAGGAAAATGGTTCCAGTACTGGGCCTCTCCGGGCGGGAGTGACTAGAGATTGAGATGGTGAGTCTGTCGACACTCAAAGCGTAGGTAAATGCAACCCTAACTTGTCCGGGGGAAAGATAGTCGTGAAGGTCAGGGATAGGAAAAAATAAATTGGTCTTTCCGCCGACAAAAAACTGCTTGCAAAATGCCAAACTGTGGTCATGAGTCCAGTACCAATACCCAACTGCACTAACCTCAAATATTGCAATTTCCGATTGCGTTGTGAGTCGCAATACAAAACGGCTATCTACATTACGTCGGTACTTACTTGGGGCTACACAACCTCGCGCGAGGTCGTTGCATGCGAAGCTCTGATAGCCTTAGCAACGAGTCTGGAGTCCCAGAAGTCTCTATTCACTTTCAGAAACATAACAGCCTCAAAAAGGAGTGGAGACATCCTGTTCCTGCGGTCCGTCATGAGATCTCGAAGAAGTACTTGACGACAGGGGGAACGTCTCCGCGACGCAACTTGTTTTTGTTGAGTGCCATAGTGTTGAATAGAGGAAACAGGTCGATGGTTACTGGAAAGCCGATGAGCACGGGATGCTGTCAAACAGAGGCGGCGGCGGAAGGATGAGAATGTGGAAATGAGGACTAGAACACGGGTGCACAACTAGGAGACTCTATACCCGATCACTCCTTAAAACGAGCGACGGTTTTTTGATAAGAACAGCGCTCTTTGCGATCTTGTTTAGTACGATGTTGAACTCATACTTGAAGCAACAAAGCATTTGAAATTGCTGTATCTTTGTGCAGTGCCCGATTGCATGGGCTCCGGAGATTGCAATACAGTATTGCACACTCACTAGATCTTGCCATACAAAACTGGGTCAGCAGAAACACTGCTTTCAAAACGGCAATGATATAATATCCTAAAAATCCTTGCCAATTTATTTTTTCCTATCCCTGGTGAAGGTAGACCAAACAGGACACCACTGCTATGACAACGTCGCAGCCAATGAGCTCCATGCGAAGTTGGAACCACGTCGAGACCACAAAGTCACAAAAAATCAAGAGCGAGCGTTCACGTCGTTGCGTGAAAAGTTTTCAGCGACTGTTTAACGCACCCAACCCCGAACGCTTAGCCACGCTTCTTCTGCCTGTGAGATGTGGCTGAGAACGGGAGGAGAAGACACTTTCAACAACCGAGAGATCTCTCGAGACGGCATGAAGTAAATATTGGCGAACTTGACGTAGAGATACGCGAGCGGGACGATGAAGAGAACGAAAATCTTCACAATGTACATCGTAGTGGCTAACTGTCAAAAGGTGAAGAAGAACGACACCAATAGACTTTTTGTCGCGAAAAGGATATCCGTTTCCACCGGCGTCATGTCTCCTCCGAACCGATTCAGAATTCGACCGATAGGCTTGGTATCAAAGAACCGTAGCGGTGCTAGAAGTCGGAAAGGTCTCGAGCAGCACGGAGACCAGCGGTGGCCATCGTCAAAGTTCAAACTCACTCGAATTTCTGTCCACCCGATAAATTGATTCCAATTTCAATCGAAAAGGCCGTTCGGGTGTATTGTTATTTTGTACGCTGTCTCTTTGATGGTCTTGAATCGTTCTTTCGTCGTTTATCCTTGTGACCGCTGGATAAAGTCTGCACAAGTTGTGCACTAGTACTTGCCAGCAGTTCGTCTTTGTCACCACCGTTTGGAGGATTACCACCTTGATGTTGAGGGGGAGCTTCCTCATAGTAACCTGCGAAAACTCGGCACGCCTTTTTTGCTTCAGCCAGTTTCTTTTGTGTCGCCAAATTTAAGGTTTCAAACGACTTTCGGTTTGGGCAAAGAGCAATGTAAATAGCTGGATTATCACCAAAGACATCGTTCAGTAGAGCCAGTTGCTTGCCATCAATCTTGTGCTCTTCTGCGATCGTCATTTGGAGAAAAGCGACAACATTCGCCCCAATAAAACAACTCTCCAGTTTCACGATGCTGTCAATATTCGGGAAATTGTCGCACAACGGATACCAATACGACATTTTGTCGTTATCTCTCCAATTTTCCAGGTCTGTTTGTAAATCTTCGGGGAGGGTCTCCATTTTCTTCTTTGTTGGAGATGCACTAGAGGCAAAAGCGCGACCTCGCTTCAGTTTCAAAATCTCCGTGTCCTCATATCGTTTTTTAAGTGTTTTTGTTGATCGTGCACTCTTCTTATTTTTCCTTGACTTAATCACATATTCCGAGACGTGAATAACCATACTGTTGTCGGTAGCCAAGCGATGCAGAAAAGTCTCAAACACTGCACCAGCCAGAGAGCCATGACCAGCAGCACGTGCCCAGTGAAAGAAGCGAAGAAGAGGCTCTGACCGAAGGGTTTTCGATATCAACCTAGCACCAAAGTGCGAATCGACACGTTGTTCCCAGTTCGAAGTATAAAGATAATTGACGGGATCTTGAGTGTTCTTGACGAATGTTTGGCGCAATAGATCAACTTGGTTATTGCCAGTTTGAATATTCCCGCAGTCCGAAAAAAGAAGCAGTGCATCCTCCGCTTTAGTACATGCTACAGAAATAATATTCCTCATTTCGTCCAGGTGGCCTTTCACAAATATCCGAACGGATCCACCAGAGATGTAAAATCGGTCTTCCATGTCTTCCGTTTGAAATTTGTACACTTTCTTTCCCAATTTGAAGAGGTCTTGTTTCTTCCAGCACGGTAGTAGACAGCGATACGCTTCCTCATCCCATCTTATCTTTATCACCGCTTGCTGCGATGTCGCCAGCATCCTGAACGCGATCAGCTGAGGTGGAATACTTTCATACAAAAATCCATCCAGCAAAAGCCACACGTCGGAGCGTTTTTTGAGCTCTAAGTAAATGGCCACGGCACACTCAGGTGAGCATATCTGCACCGTGAAAAACACAACTTTACCCTCTTGATATCCAAGATACAAGAGGCAGTAACCCTGGTCCATTTTGGTCGACCGACGATACACCAGCACATTCTTCTTGTGTTTGAGAGCGAGGAAGAACGCCATCACAATCAACAGCGTCGACTTGCCAATTCCAGGAGACCCCACAAGGACACATTTGTCGTAGGAGGAACTACCTGAAGACTCTCGGAACCATCGTCTCAAAAGGATCGACGCTACTTGCTTCTCCTCCTCTCGCCAGAAGATTTTCTTCTTCGCCGTGCATCCGCCACAGGACTCCATAATCTGCCAGATCAAAGGAATCTTACGAACTTTACCAGCTTTCCATTCATCCAACGAACACTCTGCCAGGTACTGCTTCCAGTTTTTCAAGGGGTTAAATTTTGGGATTTGTACTGCGGGAGCTAAAGCGAGTCCTTGAGGTGGAGCTTGGGGTGGAATCACCACCAGCACGTGGACCACTTTCTTTGTGGGTATGATTCCAGTCCCGAAGAGCTCGGAATCATTTAGCTTCCAATTCCCACGCATGTTTTTATACGGAGTAACATCCCCACTCAGAAGCACCGCATCCAGAGAATCCAGAGAATCGTCGTTTTTCAGCCACGCGCCGTTCTTCTTCGCCAGGAAGAGTTTTAGCTTATGAGATGAAAACTTCACATCGTCATTCACCTCCTTGATGGCTTCTTTCAACTTGGTTACAGACGCATCCGCATCGATGTCCACATCAAATACTTCTTCCGCTTCACCAACGATGACGCAGCATAGATTCACCATCTTTCCTGAAGGCGGTGGATTCTGAAATGACTGAATAAGGGAGGGGAGAATTTCGAATCGTATTGACGCAAATCAGCTTGATCACCACTACATTTACTTAGTAGTGATTCACTACAGTAGACTCAAAGGGGATGTCGATATTTTACTCGACAACAAAACAAATGTTCTCGGAACGTTGCTGACATCGTACGGTTAAATGAATACGAGACCCAGAGCTCTCACTTCGAAGGGCCTCGTCTTTTGAGGGTAACTGGCTGCGTCGAGGAAACTCGAAAGAAGCCTGCAGCGATGGAACCGAGAATGATGATTCCGACGCAAGGTGGGAGGCTGGCTTAGCTGCAGTGCGTGGTTGTGGATAAAGACTTTACCGAGATTAAGGTTTACGCGAAGACCGAGAGAAAATTTGAGCCGCATCGCCGCTATATGACGCACTTGACGTCTGTTGGTATTCGTCGTGCCTCGGCACCGACTACCGTGGGATGATAAGACAGGTTCGAACGCAGCGTTCGCAGCGGAAATGGTGGCGATGTCGGTTGCGTTCGACAGCCCTCGGAAATTGGCGAAGGACCCTAATGGACCTAGCGAAAGAAGCTGATTGCCTCGAGAAATTGAACTAGATCTTGCATTAGCCTCGAGTCGAGGCCCTCGACACAAGGTAACATAATTACTAGGTTAACTAGATGTTCCTAGTGTAAACGCGATCGCTTACTTGGCGGGAGCTCATAGGTCTCACTCGGCTTTTCTTCTTTGTGAGTCGCGCTGTAGCGCCAACCATCGCTTCGGTATTCAAGAGGGGATATATCAAAGTAACCCGCAAAGACTTGGCACGCCCCACCCACACCCTTTACAACGATCTTGTTGCACGAGTCGAGATCAGGACAGACAACAATGTAGATCGGTGACTCAAAACCTTTCGCAGTGAAAATCTTGATCAGTGGCTTCAACTGCTTCTCATCGACAGTGTGTTGCTGTCCAACCGCTTGATGAATGAAAGCCACTCGACGCTTCTTGTTGGAGGAAGAAGGCTTGAGCTTCACAATGCCATCAATATTCGGGAAATCGTCACAGTAGGGATACCAATACGACAACGAATCCTCGTCTCTCCACTCCTTCAGCTCCTTCTCCTCAAAGCCATACCATGTTGCAGTTTCAGAGCAGAAAGCTTCCCCTTCCTTCAAGTCCAACTGAACCATGTCCACTACCTGCCGTTCTTTACTGCGCTTGAGTGGATCGTATTCCGATACGTGCAGGATCAAGTCATTATCGACGGCCAAGCGATGAAAACAAATCTCAAAAACGGTGCCAGCAAGAGCGTCATGACCAGCTCCTTGAGCCCAGCGAAGACAACGAAGAAGCTCTTCCAACCGAAGTTCCTGTGAGAGCAAGAGAACTGCATACTTCGAATCGATGACTTTCTCCCAATTGGAACAGAACAGATAATTCTCGAGGTCTTGCGTGTTCTTGACGTACGTACGTGCGGCGCAACTTATCAACGTGATAGCTCCCAGAATCGACATTCCGAGGATAGAGAGCCAATAGGCTTTTCACCTGCGTGCAGACAGTAGAAACCATTATCTGCATGTCCTTGAGAAAGTTTGCCGTCTCTTTTGCAAATATCCGAACGGATCCACCAGAGATGTAAAATCGGTCTTCCATGTTCTTCTCTTCGAAGTTGTACACTACTCTTCCCAATTTGAAGAGGTCCTGCTTCTTCCAACACGGTAATAGACAGCGATACGCTTCCTCATCCCATCTTAGCTTCAGCTCCGCTTGCTGCGATGTCGCCAGCATTCTGAACGTGATCAGCCCAGGTGGAATACTTTCATACTCAAGTCCATCCAGCAATAGCCAGACGTTGGAACGTTTATCGAGCTCTGAGTAAATGGCCACGGCACACTCAGGTGAGCATCTCTGCACCGTGAAAAACACAACTGTACCCTCTTGATATCCAAGATACAAGAGGCAGTAACCCTGGTCCACTTTGGTCGACCGACGATACACCAGCACATTCTTCTTGTGTTTGTGTTAACTTTGGTTTTTGGCTGTCAGTTCAGAAGTGAGGAGACCTTGCCTGCGGGTCAAATTGCCACGCGTCCTCTCTTTCCTTACATCACCCAGCAAATGTAGCTCTTAAGTTGTGGCATGAAGTGACATTAAGAGCATGTGCCTGAACCTTTTCGGATTGGCTTATCATATCCAATACTACTCTGTCCCGAAAAAGTTACACGGTTCGGCTTTACACCACAATTATACTTGCTTTTACTATACCTACAAATCCCTGTGATAGAGACAGGACCTCAGCAGCTCTACTTGAGCTTCGGTGCTCAGGGGATGTCTTCCCTCCTTCTCCAGGTGAACGTTTCCCATGTGAACAGGTTTGAAGTCGTCCCCACCTTTCTCCTCAATGCACTGATTCATTGTCGTCAGCAAGCTCTGGAACGGGGCGTTTATAGTAGCTGGCGGAAGCTCCCAATACCCTGCACACCAGTGCTTGAGCGGGCTCCCCCGACGGAGAGACTCAAGACGGCGGAAACCACGCGGCTGCAGTCCTCTTCGCTCGGTTCTTTTGTGGCATGGGAGACGATGGGGTGGGGTGGGCGAAATCTTTAATGTGCATCTCTCGCACCAGCAGATAAGACCCCAGATCGCCACTAAATTAGCTGATTCGCGGTCAATTTTGCGGCTCACGGCGAGCTGCGCACACCGTTGAAATGCACAGGGTGCGCCCTATTCATTTCTGCCAATTAAACGCACTGATTGCGCGTTTCAGCGAATCAAAGTTAGGAAAAGCACTTTCGTGCAACATTTCCGGGACAGAGTAGTACCAAAAAATCTCCGACCTCCGACGGTTCCAAGACGTCCGGTACGAACACGCACCACAGGGCATGGAAAGCCTCCAACCACTTGTACAGCAGGCGTCCCAGGCCGTGTAGATGTTCATCTCTAACTTCCAGTATAGTCAATGGTGCCAGCCACAATGCTTCGTACATCTTCCACCGACGCTCGGACGGAGAGTTGTGAAGAAGCACGCTCCGACTAACAACCCGACGGTAGCTCTTGATGCTTTCCTTGGCGATATCGGCCCACTTGTACGAGAAGAGACGAGAAACAGAAAGCCGTCCATCCCAACGGCGCCACTATGTTCCAAAGGGGCTTGGTAATCAACCAGAGGAGCACACCCCCGAGCGCCCACAGCAATCCTAACCAGTGGTAGCGAACGAGGTGCCACGCCAGCAGAGTAGACGAGCGTACCATCCATAGACACCATTGCATAACTTCCTCAGCCGAGTCGTTCTCCATGCCAGCACCAATTGCAAAGTGCTTAGCAGTTCCATATAGCTTCTCCGTCCCGCTAGTCCGTGGTCAACAATCTCCATTAGATGTGTACCGTGTCCCACATCACTCAACTGTCAGATCCGGTTCTTTCCTCTAAATTTCCTGGTCCCCAACTGGCGTATTAACCGCAGTCTCGCGACATCAATCACAGAGGCAGGGCATCAGGCGTCTCACTCGTCAGTCCCGCATTCGCCTCCAGTCTCCAAAGTTACCCCCGCCACCATGCCGAAATCCCCAGAATCAAACAAGGACGCCATCGTTGGTCGTCTCCGCGCCCGCCTGGACACCATGGCCAAGTCCAGCGACGCCGACAAGTCTCTCGCCGCCCAAGTGGACTTCTACACGCAGTTCCGTTCCCTCCTAGCCATCAACGACGCTTCCACAGGCCTTGAAGCCCTCGACAACCTCGCTCTCTCCATTGTTACTGCTGACGGGACGGTTCCTTCCGTTCTTAGTGAAGTAGTAACGCTCCTACCCGCTCCGGACTCCATGCGTTCAGGCAGTCCTCCGCCACATTCTCTCTTCAATCCGTCCTCCTCGTCCAAGCGTCCAGCCACCCGAGGCTCTTCCAAGTCCAGCCCTCCTGCCAAGAAGCAACGCACCAGCAGCTCGTCATCTCCGTCCTCCGCGCCCAATAAACTGGCCTACAAGTTTGAGTTGCCGCGCGACATTCCCAAGCCCATCAAGAACGACATCAACAAGATCCTCACGGAGGCCACCGAGCGTGGCAAGGCTCCGTTCCGTCTCGCGTATCCATGGTCCCAGCAACGCGCCTGGTACGACCCCAGCGAGTATCCCGACCTCTACCTCTCGCACTACCGTTTCTGGATGAGACACCGCTCCGTCTTCTTCGACTGCGCGCTCTACGCGCCCACCGACAAGGCCGGCGCCCGGCGCAAACAGAAATCCGCCGCCGTTCAAGCTCGGCTTCGTTTCATCAGCAAGAACATCGAGACCTTCGGCTACTACGACTTCCTCGACCGTCTTGAGAACGGCACCCACGACACGCTCATGTGGTACGGGGGCAAGGCCGCCACTCACTCAGCTGCAGCCGCCAAGGCCCAGTCCGACTCCTCCGCTCCAGCTCAATCCGACCTCGCAACACTCTTCCGCCGTGACCGCTCGCGTTATGAGCGTACCGTAGCCCGCGCCCTCGACCCTCTCTCAGTGGACGAAGACGGCTACTCATCCGTCCCTGATCTTCTCGAGCAGACTCAAGCACTGGACCCCACTCGCCGACCCCATCTCCGCCTCTCCGACGTTGCCTTGGCTCGCATCGTGCTTGACGTCAACGGAGGATCTCCTCCGACCGCAAGTTGGGTCGGCAACCGGTCCAGCGGCGTCTGGAAGCGCCTCCTCTCCGACCGTACCCTCCGTCCCGTCCAGATCGACGTGGCCAAAAGCGTCCTGAACGGCACGCACACCGTGGACTTCGACGACAAGCCGTTCAAGCTCTCCGATCAAGGTGACGACGACTCCGATTACGAAGACGAAGACACGGGAGCGCCCACGATTCTTCCTCCGTCCCCGCCCATCGACGGAGCTTACCCAGCCGAAGACTCCGACCAAGAAGAAGACTCCGACGAAGAACAAGAGGACCCTTCTCAAGAAGATGAAGAAGAAGACGAAGACAAGGAGACCAGCGACGGCCCCGACGACGACAAGTCCAGCGATTACCACGGCTCCGATGAAGACAAGCCTCGCTCCACCAAGAAGGACGACAAGTCCAAGAAGACTTCCCCCGACAAGAAGGAAGACAAGCCCAAGAAGTCGTCCCCCGAAGACAAGAAGCCCTCGCCCGAGTCGAAGAAGACGGGTGGCTCACCATCTAGCGCCACCGCCGCTTCCCCCGCAGCCTCGCCTTCCACCAAGTAACATCCACATTTCGCGCGCGCCATTCAGCTCTCTCTCTTTTCGGGTTTCTTTTTCCATAACAGCGCGTCACTAATCTCATAATCCAACATGCAATTCCACCTTCCAACCGTTCCCTTCAAGCGTTCTGTTCTCTTCATCGTCCTTAGCGTCCATTTCACTTAGGGTATTGCAGGTGTGAGGTCTGCTAAGCCAGCAGCAAGTCGTCCTCGTTGGCTTCAGCATTAGCCTCCTCCAACCGAGGACTCCGGCGCCACTCTGGCAAACCCTTCTTTCTTCTTTCAGCCTGCTCATAGGCGTCCACTAGGGGACGGTACTCAGGCATGAGCTCCGACCTAGGGACCCAAAACGTCTCGTAGCTCGCCGTCAACACCAAGTACTCGACCACTCTGTCCACTGTACGCTTTGCCACCACTTCGAGTAACGGAGAGTCTACTCCTGCGAGAACGGTATCGCTCCCGGCGACAGTTAATCGTTCCGCGAAGCTAGAATGGGGCAAATCTTCTTCCTCCAACGGTCCGTCCTCCGCAGGTTCTCCGTCCCCTCCTATCCCTTCGGGGACCTCGTCCAGGAACGGACGCGTCCACTTGCCACGGTACTTCTTCATGCGGTTCACATTGACCGTGACTACCCGGCTCGGATGAGTAGGGATAGCAACCCGGTACGCATTCTCATTCACTTTCTCGACAACACGGTACGGTCCGTGCCATGCAAACGCTAGTTTCTTCGTTCGTGCCTCACCTCGCTTCGCCCTAAACAACTGGAACACCCACACTGGGTCGCCGTCCTCGTAAACCACTGGCACTTGACCGCCTAACCGACGCTCATGACGGTCCTGGGCCTTCACCAACTGACGCTCCACCAGGAGCCGCGAGTTTCTCAGAGAACGGTGGAGTTCCCGACGGTACAGTGCCACCTCGTCACTTTTCCATTTCTTCCCCAAATTCAAAAATGCCACATCCAAAGGCAACACAGGGTCACGACCATACAACGAGAAGAAAGGAGAGTCGCCCAACGCCTCATGGTAGGCCGTTCTATAGGCGAACAGCACTCTAGGGAGGTACAAATCCCAGTCCGTCTGTGCCTCGTTGACATGCATCCTTAGCATGCCCAGTAGTGTTCCGTTGAACCGTTTCACTAACCCCTGAGTCTGGGGATGGTACGCAGCCCCAAACAACTTCTTAATCCCCAAAATCTGGTAGAAGGACTTCGCGATCTCCGACGTGAAATTCGACCCTTGGTCACTCAGCAACCGTGACGGCACACCGTGCCGCGCGACCACTCCATTAATCATTGCTTCCACAAAAGTCATCGAGTCCAACCGTTCTACCGCGAACGCTTCCGCCCAACGCGTGAAGTAGTCCACAAACACTAGGATATACTTGTTCCTTCTCTCGGTCCTTGGTAACGGTCCCACGGCGTCAACCACTAACAGCGAGAACGGTCCGTTAAGGTCCGTTACAGGCATCCTTTGCATTTGGCCAGCTCTCCACGGTCTAGCCCCTTTACCGCTCCCACAAGTATTGCATTCCCGCACGTACTCCGCTACGTCCTTCCTCCATCCTGGCCAGAACGCGTGTCTCCTCACCTTCTCTAGCGTCTTCGTCAGGCCCAAGTGCGACGACAAGACGTCCGCATGACAGTAGTGGAGGACGGTTTCCATGTAAGGCACGGGGACCACTGGCACGGTCAACGACCGTGCTGGCCCCACCCGGGCGGGTAAATTAACACGCCGTGTCAACATGCCGTCCTCGACAGCGTATCTAGGCCCCATCTGTACTACACGAGCACGCAGGTACGGATCGAGCGGAAGCGCTCCGTCCTTCAGGTAGGCCACCAAAGCTCGTACCCACGAATTTTTCTGCTGTTCGGCCACGAACTGGCCGCGGTTCAGACCAAACCTATCCAAAGGAGACCTCGCGCGTTCTCCATCCTGCTCGACCTCAGCTTCCTCCCTCAACTCCTCGTGCGGCGGATCGTCTACGTGTCCGTCCGCCTGCTCTCCTACGGCCGCTCCGTCCATTTCATCGAAATCCTGCTCACCGTCCTTCTGCTCACCGTCCTCTGTCCCCCCGTAGTCAACATCACCGTCCAATTCGTACGGCTCCCCGACTGAAGGCGGAAGCGCGTCTCCGTCTTCCGGGTTCAGCAGGTCCTGTATCGTCAGAGCAGCCACTCGTCCCCTTGGCAGCCTCGAGAGACCATCCACGTGACCTAGCGACGTCCCAGGCTTGTGATGAACCTGGAACTGCAGGCTCGACAGCTCCATCGCCCACCGTGCCAACTTAGCGTTCGAGGTACGGTTCCCAGGACTGAAGATCCACTTCAGTGCCTGGTGGTCTGTGAACAGATCAAACTCGCGCCGATCCAGGTAGCAGCGGAACTTCCTAGTCGCCCATACTACTCCCCAGCACTCGATCTCAGAGATGCCGTCTTGGTTATTTATCCAGTTCTTTTGCGACCCCGTGAGCAACTTGCTAGCATAGGAGACGGCACGGTCACGACCGTCCACCTCTTGCATGAGGCACGCTCCAACAGCGTACCGTGACGAGTCGACATACAACTTGAACCGCTTCTGACTGTCCGGATACGCCAGAATCGGCGGCTTCATAAGGGCACGTTTGAGCTGCCTAAAGGCAGACTCACAGTCCTCCGTCCACGCGAACGGTGCATCCTTTACCTTCAACCGTTCCAAGGGCGCCGAAATCGAGGCGTACCCCGGGATGTAGCGTCGAAAGTAGCTAGTCAGTCCGAGAAACGAGCGAATCCCATGTAAGTCCACTGGTCTCCTCACATTCAGCACGGCCTTCACCTTCTCGGGGTTAGGAAGGACGCCCGAGGGCGTGACGATGTGTCCTAGGAACGCCACTTGGCTCCGTCCCCAGTGACACTTCTTCATTTTGAGCTTGAAGCCCGCCTCCCTCAACCTCGTCAAGACTCGACGAACGCGTAGCAGGTGCGTCGGGAAGTCCTTGCTGAACACTACGCAATCGTCCAAATAAACTAGGCACACTCGCCACTTCAAATCCACTAGAACCGTCTCCATCAACCGTTCGAACGCGGGTACAGCGTTACAGAGGCCAAAAGGCATAACGAGCCATTCGAAGAGGCCGTATTTGCACGTGAAAGCCGTCTTTGATACACTGTCCAGCGCCATCGGTACGTTCCAATACCCGGATGCGATGTCCATGGTCGAAAACAACTGGGCACCCCCTAGCACGTCCAAAATATCATCGATCAACGGCATCGGGTAACAGTCCTTCACCGTTACTGCGTTCAACTTGCGGTAATCTATACAGAATCGGATACCACCGTCCGGTTTCCTTATCATGAGAACGGGACTAGCCCACGGACTGTTCGATGGACGGATTAGTCCCGCGTCCAAATACTGCTGTATCTCCGCTTCCATCACTTCTCCTTCCGCTACGGATACACGGTACGGTTGCTGTTTGATGGGCCGACTATCGCCCGTATCAATCTCGAAGTGTAGCAGCTCCGTCCGTCCCGGCATCGCCGAAGACTCGACAAACAGGTCACTGAAGTTGTCCAGCTCTGCTTCAAATATCCGCTTCTGTTCCTCCGTCAACCTCGACTGCGAAAAGTCAGCCTTGACCGTGGCTTTGTCAGGCGGCACTTCCGGCCGAGACTTCCGTTCCTTCTCAGCAATCTGATCTTCAAGCGCTCCTGTCACGGACTGCACTCGACCGTCCGATTCCGTTGTCTCCGGGTTCCTCGGTACCGCTCCATCCTTCGTCTGCATCTGGCCGAAAGCCGACTCCGGAACGACCGAAGCGCACGCAACCGGCGTACCACGGCGAATCCACCGTTCCTCTGTAGATGCGTTACAGACTTCAACTATGACTTGACTGTCCTCCACCGTACACAACGAGTGCGCCACACACAGTGTGGGCGGAAGGGATACAGCGCCTTCAATGAGCACCGTAGCCTTCTCCTCCGGTGTCCCTACTAACTTTGCCATGACTAAAGCTTGTCCTTTAGGCGGCAGGCGTATTGACTTCACCATCGTCGCCATGTAAGCGTCCTGTACAACCATACCCCCAAGGGGCAACACCTCGCCTGAGTCCTTAAGCAGGAGCTGACGCTCAGCCACATCAATGACCGCTCCGAACGCTCCAAGAGCGTCTACCCCCAGGATGGCGTCCACATGCAACTGATCCGCGACTACCAAACTCAGCGAAATCTCTGCACTTCCCATTCGTAACGACAAACTCGCCCACCCTCGGATCTTCAACTGATGTCCGGAGGAGCTCTTGACCGATCCTTCGTACGGCTTCAGCGTCTTCGTCGACCGTCCTAGCCGCTTCAGCACACGGCTATCTACCAAACTCAGTGTAGCTCCCGTATCCACGAGTAAACGAGAAGGCAAACACTCAATAAATCCACTTGATAACGCTTCGAAGTTCCCAACAGCACACACCACGCGTCGACCGTCTTCAACCACAGTACATACTTCCATTTCATCCATGACTCCCTCCGACACGCCGAAACCGTCCGGCATTTCTACCGTGACAACCTCAACAAGGCCCGGACGAGGGGGAGGCGCAACCGTTCCAGGCGGCGGTCCCACCACGTCCACATAGCTTACCACATCTTCATCACTCAGCAACAGTTCAGCATTCATCAACACCTCTGCGTACGGTCTAAACATGGCCTCGAAGTCAATCTCAGGACGCTGCCGACCTCGTCTCTTAGCAGCAATCGCCGGGTCCTCTCTTACTTCCCTCCGTTCTATCAGTTTCTCCCAAATGATCGTCGCGTTCTTGTCGTAATATTCCAGAGTCGTCGCCTCTAACCGTCCCCAATCCAAATTCCGAACGCTCCTGGAGGCAGCGGCTTCCTTCGCTAGTTTCCCCAGTTTGGTCAGGTCTGCCTTCGGAACTTTATCACGCAACGGAGTGATTTCCTGTTGGAACGCTTCCCTCAGGAACAAATACACTGCACGATGGACCACGGTCCTCGCCAAAGTAGGTGAAACGACGACACGGTTCCTCAGGACGGACTCCGGCTTCGTAGCCACAGTCCCTGCACTCGGCACTTGGACGGACGCCGCGAAGTCCTCTAGCAGCGACAAGATATTAGCACTGACTTCCTCTTCCGTAGTAGATCCTGCCTTTGGACTCGCGTCTCGTTCTCTAAATGGTTTAGGTTTCCGTGCGCTGGGTTCCTTTAACACCGTTCGTCCCACTACCTGTACGACTGACGACTTGAAATCGCGGTTAGCACGCTTGGCTTCTTCGGTCTTCTCGAGCGTCTCGCGGAACCATCCCTGCCAGTACTCAGGCGAATCACCATCTTCTGGGGACGCTCGCCGAGTACGCTCGACTACGTCGAGCGGGACGTCCAATAGAGAGGACAGTTCCTCGGTAGAGGGCTCTCGTAAAGATGCTGCGTTCAACCGTATCCTTTCCATAGTATCAGCTTCATCCAAAGGGTGCAAACGATCCTCAATTTCTTTTTCGTATTCTTCTGACTCGCTGAAAATCTCCGTTCCATCCTGGTCACCAGGCGTCCCTTCACGATCCCTAGACTCGAGAGCCTCAAGCCCCGCGTCCGTGAACAAGCAGTCAGTAGGGTGTTCCGCGGGTGACACGACGTCCGCTCCGTCCCCTACCTCGGCCCGTTCCGTTACTGAATCCGCTCGCTCCTCAACTTCGGTACCAGAGGCGTCCAAGATGTCGAACGACAACTCCTCCTCCGACAGCTCGCCGTCCTCGAGTACTTCCTCTTCCAGTAGGCCGTCTTCGACAGCCTCTTCCAACGTGTAGGCGGGCTCCGCCGACTCACGGGTCGCTTTACCACCCGCTTCTACCTCATCGACGAACCGCACTGTCTTCTTTCGACGTTCACCGTTCTCTTCCACACGGGCGTCTTCCTTTCCCTCCGTTCCTTTTTCTTCAATCTTCATTTTCTTCTTTTGTCTCTTTTTCTCAGCATTCCGCGCGGTTTTCACCGTCCCTCGCGGCTTCTTCTTTTTCTTCTTTTTCTCGTTCATCTCACTCTCCTTCACCACGGCAACCGTCTTCACTTTCCCGACTTCCTCCTCAGCACGGCCACCGTTCGAGCCATTCGCCAGACAAGAGGAAGGAGTGGCCCGCTCCTCCCCTTCCTCACGTCCCCGTCAATTCCGAGGGGCCGCAGGCTGGGCCGTCGATCCAGCCGCCAATCCTTTCAAGGCAGCGATCGTCGGACACTGGGCCACTGGATGACCGTTCTCTCCACAGAAGTAGCACCTGAACCCTTGAGCGTTAGAGGGAGCTCCGTTCCGTCCTCCTAGTTGACCTCCATTATAGGGGAGCTCACACTCAGCTGCAACGTGACCATACTGATTACACCTCCGGCAAGTCATCGTCCTTCTCATACATGTAGCACGACCATGTCCCCTGTAGTAACATCGGCCACACACCGGTTCACCTTCCTGCGTACGGGTATCTTCCGCCATCCTGATTCCACGATAGCTTCTGTTTCCGTCCCCAGTCGCAGGAGCGTTCCCTGCGGTAGTGGCAGCTACGGTCGGCGACCGTCCTCTAGGCGACGAAGGTCTAGCCTTGCGCTCGTCCATGAGTTGCTGCTGCCAAAGCTGCTGCTGGGTCATGAACGTCTGTAGCTGCTGAGTCAATGCGTCCACTGCGGACGACGAATGACCGTTCCGGTTACTCTCAGGAGCTCCGTCCGAGAACTCCTCGTCTTCTTCACTGGGCCGGTGCATATCCTTCGACATCAACCACTCACACGCCTCGGGAATGTCGCGGGCCGGGCTAGAATCCAAAGCAGCCAGCATCCGACGGTTCCTGAGACCTCGACGGAACAGTTTGTAGCGCATCTGCGGGTTCGGATAGTCGAGCGAGTCGCACAAGTCCGTGACTCGATCGCCCCACTCTTCCACCGATTCACCCCTCTGTCTCTTAGTAGTATGCAACCGATCCCATAGCTCGTCAGCCGTCCTACTCAGGAATTGGTTGTGGAATCGAACCCTGAGAGTAGCGAATGTTTTGATCCTGGAGTTGCTCCACCACCGTTCCGCCTCTCTTCCTTTCAGCTTCTGACGGAACACCAACAACCGTTCTCGGTCGGGCAACTGTCCTGTGTGCGCCTCGAACAGCTCCCAGAAGTCACGCGCCTTCTCCACCGTGGCCGTGTCTGAATAGAACATAGGCAACACCTTCATCACGTTTGACATCTTCTGCGTCAGGTCGTAGATCCTGGGCGGCGGAGGCGGTCTAGGAACGCCATACCCACCACCATACTGTCCATAAGCTCCAGGGGGAGGCCCAACTAACACTCGTTGCCCTCCCAACACAGTCCTCGTCGGCACAGGAGGGACAGTAGGTTGTCTCCATCCTTACGTCGGCGCAGCGTACGCAGTCCGAGGGACGCTCGTCTGGGTTCCAGCCAGGGATGGCCCCCGAGACACGCTCGTACGAAGAGGCGCTTGTCTAGGTGTACCCACTGGTTGGGTCGCAGGCGATTGAACGCCTATAGGAGTCGTTACTCCGGGCAGCGGTTCGGTCATCGGCTGGGCCGACGACGCAGCAGTCACCGCAGACCGGGGCGGTACGCCTTGCTGATCCCACGCGAACGGCGCAGCCGTCTCCGTCTTCACCTCATACGGGTCCTCACTCAGTGTTCCCCATCCCCATCCAAGGGGACGGTCCGTGCGACGCTTCTCCGTTCCCGTGTATCTCGAGATAAACCCTGTAGGCGTCCTCATAGGGACTTCTTCGACCACTTCCTCCTTCATCATCGGTTCTTCCGTAGGGTACATCATGTGCGCACGTTCATAGGCGTCGTAGTCCGGGTAACCTTCGTACATCTGCTGACCAGCGTACAGAGCGGCCAGCCGTGCCGAACCGTACACCGGATCCATCAATGGAGCGCTCGGGACCGTCGGCTCCTCCGTTACTTCTTCCTTCTCGTCTTCCTCGTCGGCGGGTTCCGGCTCGTCCGGCTTCTCCTCCTCATCGCCGGCGTCAGCACCAGCCGTCAGGAGATCATCTCTCAACTCCTGCCTCAACGTCTCGCGACCAGCGGCCGTGCTGACTCCCACCGACGGTTCATCATCTTCCTCTGCTTCTGCTCTCTTCTCCAGGCTAAGCGGGGCATCTCCACCGCCACTACGCGAAGCCTCTGCTTGGCGCGACCGTTCTTCCTCTTCTAATCGCTCCACTTCGGACAGGACCCGGACGGTCTTCTGACCTCCGGCCCGTCCACCCCCACGACCACTGTTCCCTCGGCCTGGGGTACCTTTCCCTCCATCTCTTCTTCCAATCCCGGACATTCTTCAAACTTCCAATACCTCCAAACTCCAATTCCCCAATACTTCAATTCCCCAATACTTCACTTCCAATACTTCAACGCTTCACTTCTAATTCTTCCGGACCGTCTTCTACTTCTGACCTTGACTCTTCCGACCAATACTCCCGATACTCCAACTTCTGTTCCGTGGGAACTCACAAACTCGGGAATTCCGCGCTCCCTGCGCCCCCGAGACTTTGCTTCTCAACCGTGACCGTCTGGACTCGATACCAGACCGCGTACACGCCGGGTTCTTCGACTCCACGGGCTCTTCCGACTTGCTCTTACTTGACAACGAATGCCGTACCCTGCTTCTCCACCACGTGTCGCGAGTCGGTCTTGGGCGGGACGGTAGACGCTGCGGGTTACAAGTAGAACGGAACGGTAGAGCTATAAAAGCGCACCACAAAAAGTAAAGAAAAATATAAAAGCGATTATTCTTTGACTCGGGGCTTGTGCTGCGGTGCCCAAGGTAAATTCACGACTGACCTCCACCAGCACGCCCTTCCTTCACTGTTTTCCAACGTCTCACGTCCTCCAGAGTCCTCTTCCTTGTCCTTCCCGGGTCCGTACCTTCTCGACGGTACCACTCACCCCTTCCTCACGCATACTCGGGGCGCTGTTAAGCCCAGCGTAGCTCTAGTCCGTGTCTTCCGTCCTTGGCATCAGCTTACACGCAACCTGGCGCACGCTCCACGCTCTTTCTTGGCTGCGCAGACCTCGTTTCTTTAGCAATAGCGGCGCGCACTCACCCTCGTGCTGGCTGCGACCGGGGCCGGCTCGAACAACTCTTCGCCATACATATGGTCTTCCACAATGCGACGGGTCGTGGATCGGGTTTGAGAGGGGGAACGGTCGGGACCGTACCCGAGACGGTGGCCACCGTTCTCACTCGGGACACTAACACCAAGCTACAGGCGCACGTAGGTGCTATTAAAGCGTGTGCAGTTAAGTTTGGATGCAGTGACGACCAGATCTCGCGTTTGTGGCGAAGAGCTGTCCAAGACATACAAGCCGGCCGAGCAGTCAACTATGAGAGCGGAAGGAGAGGCAAGAGCGGCCGCAAGTCGCGCATGACGGAGGAGTTACACCACGATCTCAACCACGCCATCGAACTTACGCCACTCGAGAACCGAACCGACCTTCGTACTTTAGCGGAGTTGTTAGGTATTCTGAAATCTACTCTCCATGACTTCTTCCGGGCCGGTGTATTCAGGTGTCACACAGCTCGGGCCAAGCCGATGCTCTCGGACGCACAACGTGCTAATAGAGTTAAATTTGCTGCCGAGTTCGTGTTCCGGGACACTGAAAAACGTCTGCGCTTCAATAGTATGCTCGACTACGTGCATCTAGATGAAAGCGCGTCTACGCTAATGCGACAGCTAGTAAGTTCGTTTAATAAACTGAAAATCAGAATAACCGTACCTAACGCTTATATTTTCGGACAAGCTTAATACTGGGAGACCGCTTATATTTTCGGACAGAGGAAGTATCCAACTTTGACTACCACTAATAATAATGGCTTGTGTGACGGCTTTAAGTTTTAGCCAGTCAAAATAATGTTGAATTTTAACCAATCCGTTAGCATGTCGGCCATGTCGGCCATGTCGGCCACTGTCGGCAGATTTATGGTATGGAATGGTTTATGCAAATTCGTTTTAAAAAATAAATAAACACGGAATAGTCAATTTTAAAAATATGATGCGATTTTTTATTGACTCACCGGCGAGCGTCTTACGTCGCTGTATAAATGGGCTTACTATAGTGCGAGAGGTACTGTGTACTGTCTGACATGGAAATGGCTGGTTGGCAGCTCATCAACCCGCCAAGCAGCAGCAAGATCATTCCGGAATTTCAAGCATGGGGCGCAAGCGCAGTGGAGTGTGGTCACACTTTCACGACCGCCCAAAGGGTGAGTTCAAGACAGCACGAGCGGCGTGTACATATTGTATGTCAAGTAAGAAAGTTGAACAGCAGGTGGCCGTAGCTCACAACGGTGCTGTAGCAGAGATGAGTTTACGTGACGAACGCCATCCGTTTGAAATCCTCATACAGGAGCACCCTCAGAGGGTGAGGGTCCCTCTAGGTACTCCGAGCTACAAATACCTGGCGAAAATCTGGAGGCTACGGGAATGTTAGCTAACGGCGATACAAACGAGATAGAACCAGCCTTCGACGGCGAATTTGACGAGATTCTGTCTGCCATGACGCAGAGAGAGAGATAGCTGACAAGAATCTCTCTCTGCTGCGCTGTCACTGACCAGTCTTTCTCAAATGCAGGACATCGTTTTGTTCCCTCCGAATGAAGAGTTTTAGGAGCTAGGTCTTCGTTCTTAATGCACTACCAGATATTGAAACTGGACGTTGAATGCTCTAATGATTTAAAAATAGGAATTGGGTGTCTGTCAGCTTGAAGCTGCAGAGCGGGTTTTCGGACACGAGGAATCGGTGTTCAACATGTATGGTCCAAACCAAATGGTTCTGGAAGCACATCTACCGTCCGTCTGGGCACGACCGCCTCGACCAGTCATCGAACCGGTATCTGAAGAATCTCCACCGGCAAGAGTAGGTTAGAAATAGTCAGTTTGCTTTTTGCTACGCCAAAGCGAGTCCCTTTCCAAGTTCTGCCCCGAACAACCTCTGCCAATGGCTCCCCGCACCGTTCACGTGTTACTTTTACCAGAAGACGCACCAGCGCTGACAACGCCGACTTATGCCACCGTCGTCACCGTTTCGGGCCTGTCAGCAACCGTTGGTCTGCTTTCTGATCCGCATTCGACGGTTGAAGTCCCAACGTCGATCATCCGGGAGCGCCAAGTTGACGCTACAGAACACGCCACTGGGGCCCCAGGCGAGTGGTTACGCAAAGCGGTGGCTGGAATATCGGCGGGTTTCTACGTCTTCGGCCAAGTAATCGCTCACCAAGTCGAGACTGTAACTATTCGCACCCTTCTGGGTGAGGTGAGTTCAGCAGTTTCTGCTCTACACGAGGTCAGTCCCGTTCTGTGCTTTCTCCTCGGTTCAAGCCCGGTCGACGAGATGACGGTTGGTCAAGTGCTAGAGCAGAACGATGCAATTCTCGACCGCATCATGGGGGTAGAATGCCGTGGCTCCCGATCTATTCAGTGCGTACTCACTGGTTTCGTTTCGGCGAGAACCCAGCCAAAACCAGGGGACACACTGCGTTGGGTCAACAACTGTTTCCACGGCCAGCGTTCGCTACGCACTCGATTTTACCTACTACGTAGACGGCGGGCATCGGATGTCATCGACTATCCAGGAGTCCATCGGTGACAGTTTCGACAACTATCCTCAATTTGCTGGCAATGCGGTGGCCCAGCCTGAGGACAACGACGAGAACGACCAATTCGAGTTAGATGCACTTCTCAACTCGCTTGCGAGTGCTCCAGACGAGCCTGCCGTCCGTCGGTCAGCTGAGCCTTCTCAAGGCCCAGCCGGAAATCGCCGATCCGTGGATGAAGATGATGAGGGCATCCACCACGCCAAGATCTGTGCTGCCATTTCGGATGATCCCGAGTTAGTTCGTTTCTATCTCAGTCTCTGTAAAAAGGGGGCCACAAAACGACTCGGTCCCCAACTTACGCCGGGGAACAGTCAGCGGCGTCGAGTCTCCTTCGGACCTGGTCGAGGCAGCCTCCACGATGGAACGCCGCTCCAAGCATGTTTTCACTCCCACAAGAACGCAACAGGACGTGAACGGCCTTATCATTTTACTCGAATACTCAGGTAAGGAAGTCTCCGATATTGTTGATTCAATGATCTCCTCCCGGTCCAGCAAGTTCAAGCCCCACCCGTCCATCATCACTCGCGTCTTTGACTTTCAATTCGGTGTGCGGGGTTTATCGATCATCCACTTTTGGCGGTTCGACTTCGCCGCCAGAAGAGCCTGGTTCGCAGACGGCTCGGTAAACCTGAACAACTTTTCAGCATCCGTACCGTTACCAAAGGCAAAGAAACTCCAATCTCTCAGCGACGTATCAAACGCACTGACGGTGCTTCACGTCTTCACGGAGGAGGTTTTTGACAACATCACTTGCCGGCTCATCAGCAACGCGAGAGAGTTCGTAGAGGAACTACGCCGTTTCTGCCAGTGGGGACCTCAGGACGTCGCGACACTCACGTTCTGGTTCGATCGCCTCCTCGAGGAATATCGCTCGGCCGCGGTGTGCGACGTTCGTCACGGCACCTCTTCACGTGCGGACATCCAGTCCGAGCGCCTGGCAGCGCTCTCAGGTATTCCATCCCGAGCAGGAAGCCAGGTCACGTTTTCTCAGGGCAACAGCAATCGCCGTGTTGAATCGGTCCGCCCCTCTCGTAAAACCCCACAGAACGTTCTAAGTGCTTTGCCACGCCAAGGAGGCCACTCCGTCTGCATGAAGCACCTGTCTTCACGAGGATGCGTTTCAAAAAGCGACGATCGAAGCGCATTTCCGACGTATGCGCACTTCATTCATGAAGATCTTTCACCGTTGGTGCGTGAATACATAACGACGCACCTCGGGGGATTACGCCAGGAGTTGCGCCAATGAATCGCATTAGAGCGGAGACTACGTCTCGAAAATGAACACAAATCCTCCGCATCAGTTTCCGCGTATACGTTGTCGTCGTCTTATCAAGCTTCTTATCTCGGCGCACATGCCAACACGAGTCCGTGCGTGACGTTTAAGGTGACAAGAACAGAGCCAAAATGTCTGGGCATGCACCGGCGAGGCCACTCATCTCCGGTCACAGCGGGGATAGTTCACTCAGTACAGTCAAAGCTACGACTTGAGCTCCGCAAGCACGAGCTAGCGCGCTACGACCGCCTCTCAGCAGCGTTTCGACAAGCAGGAATTAAGTCTCCGCTATACAAACCCGACGTTGACGATTGGCGTACGCTCGACGGACATATTAACAGGGATCTTTGCCGCACCTTGACAGCACTAATAGTCAAATCGTCCCTCGCGCTGACGGCGACGTTAGCCCTGTGGCGGAACGAATCACACAAGGATCCTCGACCGAATAAAGCACTCGATCCGGCGTGGTTGGATATCTTGCTTCATGGGTACAGCCACCAACGACAAGTAATACGTTCCGCTACTCACGGCGTATCACACCAATTCACGAATGCGCGCCATCCTGATGGGCACGTGGTCTCCAATTACGTGAGTGCCCATGCCTATCAAGGCGCACTTGAACGAAGCATCGCTGACGGCTAAGCAACTGGGACATACCTCGTTATCGAGCTTCCCGCGGCTCTACAATGGCACGAGTTGAGGTTCAGTCCATTCGGCATTGTTCCTAAAGCTGGCGTGGATCCGTCGATTGAGGCCAGGCTAGTCCATGATCTTTCGTACACGAGTGAGTTGTCGATAAATGCCTGATCGGATCAAAACGACCCCCCGGCGCTGGAATACCAACCCATTCGCCGTATTGCAGAACGAATCGAGTTTCTCCGCCGGCGATACCCCCAGTGTGCAATCAAGATACTTAAGGGAGATGTGAAGAGTGCCTTTCGGCTTATCCCCGTATCGGCGGACCTTGCTGCGCACTTTGCAGGGTCGTGCCGCGAATTTATCGTGGTTGACATGGCGCTTCCGTTTGGATGGACTGGCTCGCCAGCTGACTACGGGGCGTTTGGTGGCGCCATATCATTTCTAGTGGCACGAGAAAGCCCCCGTTCACTCGACCAATCTGAAGTCGACTCCGAAGAATTTTTCTCGTTTGCATGGGTGGACGACCACATCCTTTTGGAGCCTGACATCGGCAGTCGACTGGAACTTGCTGAGGCTGCCTTGCGTCTGAGCATGATGGCAGTTCTAGGTCCTGATGCTATAAACGAGAAGAATTTCTCGAGCTGGGAGACGGTACTCATTGCGCTCGGGTTAACATGGGACACGAAGAATGGTACAGTATCAATGCCTCCAGAGAAGCTTTCGAAAGCACTCTCTCGGATTCGAGATATCATCGAAGCACCGTTAGTTTCAAGATGCCAGGTTGAAAAGCTCCTGGGGTCACTACGGTATATGGCGCTGTGCTGCAGATCTACCAGAGCATTCATTCAACGTCTGCATGCGGCGTGGCGTCGCTGCCCCCGGTCAACAATATTGTTCACGACCTGCAGTGGATCGAGTCGCTCCTTCAAAACGGCAAAACAAATCAAGTGCCAACCAGCGTTATTGCAGACACGTTGGAACCCGCTGTCCATTTATTCATGGACGCCAGCAACGAAGGCCTCTGTGTGCTGTATCCAGCGGCTCGTGAATACATTCGCGTTCGCTTTGACGAGGAGGAGAATCAAGCAATTTCCTCGATCCTGACCAACGACACGTCATCGTTCAGCATTAACGTCCGAGAAGCTCTTAGCGTGGTCTTTGGAGTCATTGTTTGGGGTCCTCGCTGGAAAACGCTAAGTCCGGATAGCACGCAGCCCGTTCACGTTCGCTGCTGGATCGATAACACCTCTGCGGTAGCCTGGATGGGCCACCATAAATCCGACAACGTGCTCGGACAAGAACTCGTACGGGTTCTTTCGTGTGCTGAACTACAGCATAACCTTCATGTGTCCACGGCACATCTTCAGGCTCGACAAATTACCTCGCGGACCTGGGCTCAAGGGCGCGGACTGGGACGGCACTAAAGAACTGGACTAACGCTGTGTGTTTATGGTCTGAGCAGGTAATACCTTACGAGTTCCGCAAGATTTACAAACGGACATGGCCGAATTGCAGTGGCGATCCCTCGCCGATACCTCGCGAGAGCGCTACTTCAACACGTGGCGGCAGTGGTGCAAGTTATGCGCGCGGCATCATGTATCTCGCTGGCTTCCACGGTATGACCCGGACGGTCAATCCCTACAACTCATTGTGTTCGCGATTGAGTGTTGGAAAACGGGGGAAGATGCCAATCATCTCCGAGTTGATACCGTACGGGCCAAACTCAGCCATCTTAGATGGTGTCATCATCTCGTTGCCGGCTTTAGCCCCGTCCTCCAGCCTCAACATGAACTCGTCCTCCAAGGGATGCGAAGACTCAGCGCTCCAAGACGTCAACGCGCCGCAGTTACAATCGACATGCTCCAAGTTATCGCAACCGCAAGCAACACGTCAGTCGCCCAACACCGCGTCATTTGTGGGGCTGCGGTGTTGGGCTACTTCTTTTGCTTAAGAGGATCTGAATATTTTTCCTCGAGAGGCAAGCGTCACGGATACTGCTTACAAGTCCGCGATGTGCGCGTCCAAGACGTCAACAGGAGACTTCAAGACCGCCAGCTCAGTCCAGATCAAACTTCGAGGAAGCAAGACCGACCAGAATGGGCAATCGATTACAAGGACTATGCTGAAAAGTGGTCAAGCACCGGTGTGCCCGGTATTTGCTGCGTTACTGCAACGCCACCAAGCTCAAGTTGTCACCAACGGACCCGCTGTGCACGTTCAGGCGCCATCAAGTACTGTCATCCAACACCATGACCAAGGTCTTAAAGGCGGCAGCAATACTCTGCAAGGAAGATCCCAGCGGGATCTCAACGCATTCTCGTGGTGCAACAGCACTACAGGGGTCAACGCCGACACGATTCGGATGCACGGTCGGTGGGCCTCAGATGCCTACCGGGCATACATCCACGATGCCCCAGCTTCCACGCTTCAGCTCGCCAAGCGCATGGGTCAAGCGGCAACTCGCACGGCATATCAACCCGATCATCCAAGTGGGGCTGCGCGAACGCTAGCGTCCGCGCGATCGCGTCGCTAATTCGCACAAAATGCAGCTCACACCCTTTTTCCCCACGATGACGAAGATGTGAAGGAAACGCCATATAAAACAAATAATAAACGATTTTTTTCATTTATGTTTTTCCCTATAAAAAATAGACCAATCTATAGCCACGGCACACTCAGGTGAGCATTGCTGCACCGTAAAAAACACGACTTTACCCTCTTGATATCCAAGATACAAGAGGCAGTAACCCTGGTCCACTTTGGTCGACCGACGATACACCAGCACATTCTTCTTGTGTTTGAGAACGAGGAAGAACGCCATCACAACCAACAGCGTCGACTTGCCAATCCCAGGAGACCCCACAAGGACACATTTGTCGTAGGAGGAACTACCTGGAGACTCTCGGAACCATCGTCCCAAAAGGATCGACGCTACTTGCTTCTCCTCCTCTCGCCAGAAGATTTTCTTCTTCGCCGTGCATCCACCACAGGACTCCATAATCTGCCAGATCAAAGGAATCTTACGAACTTTACCAGCTTTCCATTCATCCAACGAACACTATGCTAGGTACTGCTTCCAGTTTTTCAAGGGGTTAAATTCTGGGATTTGTACTGCTGGAGCTAAAGCGAGTCCTTGAGGTGGAGCTTGGGGTGGAATCACCACCAGCACGTGAAACACTTTCTCTGTGGGTAAGATTCCAGTCTCAAAGAGCTCGGAATCGTTTAACTTCCAATTCCCGCGCATCTTTTTATACGGAGTGACATCCCCACTCGAAGCACCGCATCCAGAGAATCCAGCCACGCGCCGTTCTTCTTCGCCAGGCAGAGCCGCAGATTGGGCGCATCGACGTATTTCAAGTCGTTTGGATTTCTCACTTTGATCGCATCTTTCAACGCGATAACATTTGCACTCGTATCGATATCCATATCAAATACTTCTTCCGCTTCACCAACGATGACGCAGAATAGCTTCACCATTCTTTCCTCCAGACTCGGCGCTTGGCAACTCCTGACAAGTGGCGTATTGTGAGATTCTTAAGAAGAAATGAAATGTTGCGAACGCATACTCCATTCTACGGAATTTCTCTTAACAGGTCAAGTTGAAGTGTGTATACACCATTACTATATACAGCAGATCTTATCCGGATTTATCCATCAGCGATACCTTCACAACACTTGACGCTCTAGCGAGTGCGAAACGCCTCCTGGGAGGCTGTTAGACGCATCTCCCGGACGCCACGGGGTGACGGCGATAGTGCCATGTTTGCAGCTCAAGACGCATGCGGAGGCCCACGCATCGCTTCTGCGGTCACAACAATTGAGATTATGCGAACGAGGCTTGTAGTCGAAGTGAGGTGTTGAATGGAAATCCGAAAGTGATTGAGATTGAATTAGGGGAAACTGTCTGTCCTACATCTATCCTGTGTGAAAGCTCAGCCTTTGACTCCTTCTCGTCGAGCCGGGGCTGCGTCAGCAAATGCGCAAACTGACCATCCGTCCGCCAAGTTGAAGTAGTCGACCTATCAGATCCCGCGATCTTGGTATGATGGGTGGACCAATCACATCTCTCCATTTGCCGTTAAGTGCACACGGCACGCGCAAAAAGTAACAACCGCACTACAGGCACGCGCTCCGAGGTATCCAGGCAAAAGAGAGAGACTGCGAAGTGTACAATCGCAACATCAACGACGTCCTGACGCTCCAGAGACACTTCGCGTGTTCGTGGCACGAGAACGCGTTACTGGCACAAAAAGGTGTTGTTTCCGTACACAAAACGCGTGTCAGCACACCAAACGTTTGTCAGCACAGCAAAATCCCTGAATTCCACACTAAAACATCACGGGCGCTGGTTTCTGTCTAAAATGGTTCTTTTCTGCTGAGGAGTGGGTTCGGGCTGCGGACTGCTTGCACAGTCAACCAGCGCTCGCAATTGTTGCGCATCATGCTCGACGACCGCAGGGCTACGTCATCTGCCGTCGAAAGCACCCGAGCGATAATGCCCAGGCGTCTTGACTGGCCCGAGAAGGCGGTCAACCTGGACGCGGCACCTGCCGAGAGCTGATGTAGGAGCTGAAGGCGTACGAGGTCACGCACAGCAACACCATTGCGTTGCAATCGAATAATGCTCTGTTTACAGCCTTTGGAGACTCAGCTGACTATCAGTTCTTAATGTGCTTTATCCACCTAACGGAAAACGTTCACAAGGAAATGCGAGGTTTCCCCTCGGGTGTGGCGGCAATGATCGTCACAAATCTGTACGACATACCCTTCGCCAGGACGCAGGAGGCGTTCGTTCAAGCGAGGGATGCAAGTTTGCTCCGTAGCTTTCGGAAACAGGGAAACCCTTTCACTTCCGGGCGCTTCCAGTAGAAAACCTCGTTCGAAGGACGGCAGACATGCGTAGAGGAGGGTTACTGTCGCTGTTGGAAGGGCATGAGTTCGAGCCCGCGTGTGCTGGAGCTCGCCAAGTGGTTTGTGTCGAATCAATGCGACCTCCTCGCATCGCGGTTGCCCAAAACAAGGAGGGAATTGCTGTCAGTGCACAGATGGATGCCATTTATGCTAGGAAGGAGGTAGAAGGTCAGCCTTGGGGGGACGCCCTTCCTCCGTAGGCCCAGTACTGAATTACAAGTAATATATTTCTAGAGGTTGCTCCAGCACGTCGGTAACTGACGTTTCACAATTGTTGATAGTGTTTAGAGTATTACAGCACAAGCGCGAGCTACATGTACGTGAGCGAATTCTTAACAGCCTAAACCATGTCGTTCTGCAGGGAATCCTTGGCCGACGCCGACCAGCACTCATCACACATACAAGTGAACCAGGTCTCATCACCGTAGTTGTAACGGGGTTACACGTACAAGTGGTTGTACCACTTGTAACTCTAACAGTTGCGATAACTGTTAGAGGTTGAAAAGGGACCTCAGACCTTGGTGTGCTGTACACACCAATGGCTACATGGGCGAACCACATTATTGGGTGGTTCGTGTGCATTTGTGCATATCATTGGTAGAAAGCTCGTAATTTTACACATCGCTGAGCAGAGTTTCTGCCAACCACACGTTGGCAGACCCTTTAGAAATAGATAACAAACAGTTTTAGGAGGTCCATAATTGGCTTATGCCAAATTCAATAACAGTTCTCATTTTACGGTATTTTGCAGTTTAATTTAGTTATATTTGATTTAATTATACTTATTTAAATATGTATACTTAAGTTAAGTCTACTCTAATTGCACGCTTCCTCATACACGTAAGCGCACGTGTACGCCATCTAATAGGTCTTAGTAGACCCATTACACCTGGTAGCACTTTGTAGTCCGTCCCACGACCGACTGCTGTTCGTTCGTATGGAGTCATAGAGAACTCCCCGATGGATCAGGGATCCACTGGGACCCCAAACATGTCCGTGACACGCACGGACTGTGCCCACCTGTCGGAGCCAGAGTGGGAAGCTCTCCAAAGACTCTCGCAAGTCATTGGAGAGGCAGCGGTAGCGACGATGCTTCGTACGCTATCGCCGACAGAGCAACACGGTGTTGCTCTGGGGTACATTGTTAAGGAGCAACGAGATGTTGCTGCCTCGGTGGCTTCCCCGAAGCCACGCGTGGAGTCGTTGAAACTCCACGTGAGTACCTACACGGGGAAGGAGGACGAGACCCTCCTTCGGTGGCTTGTCGAACTCGACACAGCCGTTGCGGCTCGACGTATCGTCGATCCGATGTCGAAGGTCGCGTTCGCCATGTCATGTCTTGGCGGACGTGCGAGGAGATGGGCCAATGGGCGCCGACTCTCGGATCCTACGTGCTTCGGCACGTATGAGGTGTTCACAGAGGAGCTCAAGCTTGCGTTTGAGCCCCCGAAGAACGAGTTCAGATCGAGAGCGGAGTTTCTCGATCTGCAGCAGGGCAAGGATGATGTTCACACCTTTGCCCAGCGTGCTGGATACTTGGTATCGAACATAGTGGCCAACCCGATCGACGAGGCGACCAAGGTCGTCACGTTCATGAAGGGACTAAGAGATGGTCCCGTCAAAACGTATCTCTTCCGAGAGTTTCCGAATACTCTCGAGGAGGCTATCAGCCTTGTGATGCAAGAGGAGTTTAGCCGGCGTCAAGCTAAACTCCATGCGAATGCGCCGAAGCCGGCGCGTCCTGTTGCGAAGACGGGAGGTTCGGAGCCTATGGACCTCTCGAGTGCTACGACTGCTGGTCAACAGCAGCGTAGGAACGGCAAGGTTCGATGTTACCTGTGTGGTAACATCGGTCACTATGCACGCAAGTGCACAGCGGGCGGGCGTTCAAAAAAAAAACGCCAAGGACCAGTAGGCGCGGCGTCCTACTGGTGATGCAGTCTCGCGTGTCGAGCTTGGACACGCGACGATGAGGACTGCTGCCCCCAGCGAGAAGGTTTCTCGCTGTAAGCTGCAAGATGACAAGCCAAATCTTGTCATCCTGAACGTGATGTCGAAGAGAGTTAACTCTCTTCGTGCCCTAGTGGACTCGGGCGCGTCGAACAACTTTGTTCGGCAGGGAAGTCTTCGAAGGCTTGACTTCGAAGAGACCGACACGACTCGCGGCGTGTTGGAGGTGCGGTTGGCAACAGGTGCCACCGTAAGGAGTGAGAAGCGCGTGGTCCGTGTGCGCTTCTCTTACAAACGAAGGACGTTTGTAGAAGTGACACGTTGCTAATTACGATTTTTCGAGTGGATATGGACGTTACGCTGTGATGTGATTGGACGTACACTGGGTTGTGGGAGAAAGAGAGATGTGGGACGACGTGCGACAATAATGGATCTGTGGAAGAACACCGCTATATATATTAACCTTCACCTGTACTGCAAAGGGGCCCAAGAGATCAGAAGTGTTCCTCGGAAAAGTGCACAAACTCCGAGAGACAACAACACTCAGTCTGATCGCCGGACTTTCCCCGACGATGAGTGCCTAAAGGTTGGCAGAAAGTCTCTCAGAAGAATGTATCTCTGAGAGACCTCATCCCGTTGCCGTCCTGTGTGACGATGATGGTTCAAGGAAAATAATTATACCCACAAGATACCAAGTATCGCGCACCGGACGTAGCGCACCCCGCGCATATCCCGATTGGACTTCGTGCGTTGCAGCATACGTGCTCCGCACCCTAAAAATACTCATGGATTTCTGGTATCACGCATGGAAACTCTGATATCACACCATGAAGTCTGACGTACATGAGTCCGACGTACATGAAGTCCGACGTACATGAGTCTGATGAACATGATTCTGGTAAACAAGTCTGATGTGTCCGGCTTATACAAGCAATATTCCAGACATTTACCAGTTTCCGATGAACAGACTCCGACGTACAAGACTCCGATGATCAGACCCAAGTGTCACGACTCTGGTATTACAACTCTGACGTACATGATTCCGGAGTACATGGTTCCGATGAACATGTCTCCGACGCACATGATTCCAGACCCTGATGAACAGGATACCAGACTCTGACACTCTGAAGTCCACCCCATACTGAAACCAAGTGTACCCAACACGACCTCACGCAATCAAGTGAAACGCAACCTGCTCATCCCTATAATGACATCATTAAGTGTCGACTCGACAAGATCTACAGCATCGACTACCATAGTGAGCCCAAGTGAAGATTCCTGAGTTATATTGAGACCAAGTGTATATGAGAATATGGAAGACAGAAGACAGAGAGATACAAGATAGATAACCAGAGATCAATTTGCCTTGTTGTAAAGAGTTCAATTTTCCCTGTTGTAACGAGTTCGATTTGCTTTGTTATAACGAGGTCGTCTGCCTGCTGCTTCCCATAAGTGCTAGGCCACGACAAAGCTTTGAGTCGTGTGATCTCTCACCTATCAAGCCCCTTTAGGTGGAGATCAGCGTAACGTAGAGACCTGAGAGGACCCACCTATTCCATTTACTAGTTGGGTCGTTTGTTTTGTCTCTAGCGGTAGCCCATTTCATATTGTACGTTTGGACAGGTTTTGGGAGCTAGACAGTCGCTCTCAAGACGCTCGGTAGACTGTTATATAACTGATAGTGTATTGGTTTATTTTCCCTCTATATATTAGAGGGTGGTGCGCGAAAGTTACGGGAATACCAGACAGACCAGGTGTCTGGTGAACATTTCCTAGTTGACCTGGAGAACTAGCCCACTGCTCAAGGGCCAGGAAAGAATAAGAGCAGCTACATATTTGTATATCGGAACTCTATATTGCGGTTATCTCGGAAGTCTATTTACTGGACTTCCCTTTGTATTAATTTCCCTTTTGTTTTCAGAAATCTCTGGTGTACACAAGTGTTCACCGGAAAACGTTCGACTCTCAAGCGCTCCTGTGAGGACCAGAAGGATATCCGACGGTCTACGCAAGGAACCCTCACTCTCAGCAACACTCTCACGACCCCGGCGAGGGTCTCATTACCAAGACAACGAACCTACGAGGACAGCACAAGGTAACACACGCCCACCTTGCTGTGAGACTCTGGTATTACACCGGTAGTCACACTTCCAGGTTCACTGTACGCCCCTGCACCGCGGTAAAAGTTGCTCCGACTTCGCGACAACTGGTGCGCGTGCCCGGATTCGAACCGAGGATATCACCGGATCTAAGAGAGTTTGAGAAGAGGGTTTCTGTCAAGCGTGTATATTCAAGATGTCTTCACATGGAACTACGAGAGGAGGACGTCGGGGACGCGGTGGTCGCAGTATGGCGACACGTCAGTCGAAGCGTCTTCAAGGTCTTCCGCCTGACGAACAACCCGACTTGGATGCTGTTCAGAAGGCGGCACGCGAGAAGAGGAAGGCTGCACGTGAAAAGGAAGCAGTCGAGGAGGTGAACGTCCCAGAACCGGCGGTCGAAGACCAGCCTGCTGCGGAGCCTGACGCCCAAGAGACACCCGATGTGTCTGGCGAACAAGGTTCTGAGGAAGGTCCGTCCGAAGCTGAAGCTTCTGGTGATGAGGTGGCCACTGCCCGTGAGGGTGGTGATGAGGCGTCTGAGAGAGGCGCCGACGTGGTTGAGTCCCCGGAGGTCATTGACTTGTGTTCTGAGTCGACGACTTCTGGGAAGTCCGTGGGGGAAGTGAAGACGGAACCCGGACTGGTTGATAAACGTGTCTCGAAGACTCCAAAGTCCGAAGACACTCCGATGTCTGATGACATGCCGATGAAGTCCGAAGATTCTCTGAAGACGCCGTCTGATGAGTCTGGGAGGGCCGATTCGCTGGATGGAGAACGTGCCCTGAAGTATGTACGCCGTGAGTTCCGCCGCTGGAGGGACACGGACGCTGGAAGAATTGTTCCGCCGAACGTTGAATACGCCTGGCGAACAGCGAAGCCTGACGCAAATGTCTTTCAGAAGGCTGCGGCAGCGACGGGCGACTACATCAAGTGGCGGTGTTCTTCAGTATTTCCGGAAGACATGTGGATATCGGAGTTCTGCTTGAGGCGCCATAGTTTTGGCCGAATCCAAGACTTGTCATACGTCGAGATCTCGATGAATACTCTGACGGCACCTGAATGCGTTGCTGTCCTTAGACGATGCTGTATGAAGCAGGATTTGCGTTCCAGAACTTGCTACCGAGGTGGTCTCAGACCCAAGCGTCTGCTATCTTCGAACCTCAAGTGCGCAGTGTGGCGACGGAGCTTCAGAGCCGACTTGCTGAAGAACTGGTTGAGTGGGCCACTGTGACCGCCAGGTCACAGGTTAATCGACTCCCAGAAGACACAAACGTAGGCAATGAAGCACGTCAAGGCGAAGCTGATGGTATATTACGCGATGAGAATGCTGACCTACAAGGACGACAGCTGATCATGAGACTCCGGGTGACCGGACTCAGAGTCACACATAGTTCTGACGGGTCCAGCAGTGGAGAACCGCCGCAGTCCAAGCGCCTGCAACATGGTCCGCCACGCCCGCAAGTCTCGTCGACACCATCTGCACTGTCGACGCCGTCGCTAAGTTCGCTGCCGGTATACGAGAGTCATTCTGATAGCAATCGTTTGGAGTCTGGTGTGCCAATGTCTGAAGATCGAGGTAGCTCTCTGATGACCGATGCGCCTGTGCCAAGTGTCATCGGGACCTCGCGTACGTCTGATGACCACTCGTCGGGACTCCAGACCTCTCGTGGAAGCTCCACAGATTCGTCGCTGATGTCCATGAGTCGAGGGGCGTCTGCGCATATGCCGTTGCCTGTCGGAGGTCTGGCGATGATTGCCCAAGGTGTTGAAGCCGGAGGTATGCTCGCCGGAGAGTCTATGGGAATCCACGTGACACGAACACTGATGCCGGTGAAGTCGGAGCCTGAAGACTTCGAGATGTTGGAAGAGAAGCCGGAGTTTCCAGAAGTGAAGTCCGAGAGACAGTTGTCTACCAGAGATTCTGTTCACCGGACGCCGGAAGCTCCATCATCGTCCGTCTCGAGTCGTGGGAGAAGCCACCAGAGCAGGCACCAGAGTCTGAAGAGCGAGGATTACCAGAAAGTGTCTTCCAGACGCCTGAGTTCCGTTGCGTCAAGCCACACACGAAGTTCCAAGAGATCAGGCCCAGCGCAGATCGAACTGAACGCTATGCGGCAGCAACAGGAATGGCAGCGTCGGATGGAACAGGAGCAGAAGGAATTTCTGGCCAGAGAACGTCTGGAATCCATGGAGCGTGAACGTCGACGTGAACAACGGGAACTTGATACGCGCCAGCAGATCCAGACACTTACCGACCGACTACTCGAGTCTGAGAGCGCCAGACTGGAAGCCCAGAGACGCGTGGATGACTTGGAAGAACGTCGGAGCCAAGCGTCAGAGTCCAAGCTCAAGTATCATGCGAAATCGTCTGAGAGACAGGTGTCCGACGTACAAGTTTCTGGTGAACAGTTTTCTGACGTACAGCGTCTGGAGACCGAGTTTGCAGATCGCTGGAAACAACGGGAAGCCGAGGCCGAAGCCGAACGTGCGCGTTGGGCAGACGGGCTGAAACGTGACTGGATTTCGCAAATGGAGACCTTACGACAGCGGGTGCACGACGTGGAGTCGGAGCGCGACAGGGAGCAAGAAATTTCCCAGAACATGCAGCGTTTCCAGGCCGCAGAATTGAGGAACCTTCGTGCAACATTGTCCCAAGTTCAAGGGGTCGCCCACCCTGAAGTAGCAACTTCAAGTCGGATCTCTGGTGAACATGACCCTAAACCGGCAACCAGACTTCTGGTGAACAGTCGGGATACGGGGGATTGCACACCAGGGGTTAGGGGATCAGAAGGAGTCGCCAGCAGGGGTAGGGTTTCACCCATTAAAACGACGGAGGCCTTCCATACGCCTCTTCCCCTACGGAGAACGACCGACACCAAGCGCGCGAAGGCTGGAAGGCATGGCGCGGCCACCGCAGCCGCTACGACGACCCAGACGGCTCAAGCGGCTCCCCTGACCGAGGTCAAGACTGAAGGAAGGCGCCCAGCGACTCCCAGGCGCGATGGACACCGGAAACCGAGTGAACGACGCTCCGAAGATGGTCGGGACGCTCCGCGAAAGCCTGGAAGACGCAGGAATGACCCAGACCCAGGTGGAAGCTCCAGCGATTCAAACTCGGACTCAAGTGACTCGTCGTCTGATGGCTTGGATCCTCCGGAGGTTGTTAACCTGACTTCTGCTTCCCAGGGACAAGCTGGAGCGACTCTGCTGACCATGAGGCCCTTTATAAACTCAAGTATCATCGGAGAATTTGACCCCGAGCGACACTACGGGAGCGTGTTCACTGGTGGGAGCGCTTTGTGAACATGGCATCTCAGGGAGCGTGGACGAACAAGACCCGCATACAGGAACTCAAGCTGAAGCTCCCGGTGTCTGCCAGAGATTGGTTCAACCAGCTTCCGAAGAGCGTTTGCCGTGACTGGAAGGAATTATCATCGGAGTTCCGTAGGCGCTATTGCAAGGCCCGGTCATCATACTCCGAGAGATACTTCACGATGGAGATGAAGGGTTCCGAGACTCCGTTGGACTTCTTCTATCGCCTGAACTCGGCCGCCGGAAAAGCAGAAGTGGACTTCAGAAAATCCTCCAGACGTCTGGAGAAACACGTTCTGAGGTACATCACCAAGCTGAAGGACGAGCGTCTGAAGATCGCGTTACAAGGCCGGAAGTTCAGGAGTATCTCGGACTTGGAATATGCTCTGCAACAGGACGAAGATGTCTGGCGAACTGCTGATCAAGACACTACGACCACCAGACATCGGGATTTCCGAGCGGACAATCTCCCACGTGGACAGTTTAAGCCGAAGCGTATGGGGAAGACTTACGTCGCCCGAGAAGCAGACCCGGATGCCTCTGACGATGTCGATGCGGACACCAGAACTCAAGAGAAGGATACCAGAGCTTCGTCGTCGGAATACGATCGCGAGATGTCTGGTGTACAATCTTCGTCTGGTGTACAATCTGCCTCTCAGGCGCCTGGTGGTGCTGACTGGACTCAGACTCTGACAAACGAAGTTTATCGGGTCATGGATAACCTGGGATGGCGACCGCCGCCCCAGTCTCCCCGAGGATCATCAGGTCAAGATTTCCAGCATACACGTCGTGATAACTCTGACTACTGGAACAAGTTCTGCGAGAAGTGTCGCCGCTCAGGTCATTCGGAGGAGAGCTGCTGGAGAGACATTGTCTGCGACAGATGTCAGGAGAAAGGTCACCCGAGCAGGATGTGCCGAGTACCGCCGTGTGAGGTTTGCGGAAAGGTGCACTCTGGGAGACCATGCGAGGACATCAAGACCATGGAATCCCTCAAGAAACTAGCCTGTCAAGGTACACTGAAGGACCTGCCGGATCACCTACTGGAGAAACTCCTGGGTGACGAGGCTGACTCTGGGAAACAGTTAAACTAGCAAGCCCGTCGGATGGGGATCCGAAACGCGCCGGGCAAGGCACACCCCCAGAGTTATGTGTTCTAGTGTACGTAGGACCGGAGCTGAAAACAACCCAACCTAAAAATCAACATTGCATGACCGCTTTAGCTCAAGAATCAGCCATGTCTTCAGAAATTTCGCGTCTGAGAGACAGTTCATCGGACTTTCCGAGAGACAATGAACCGCCTCCGGACGACACAATCCAGTTTCGTCTGAAAGACGGGGAATGTTATGGCTGGTGGGAGGATCACTACCCTGATCCTGCAAAGCGTGATGTGGTTATGGTGCATGGCGCTGTCAATGATCATCGGACCAAGATTATCCTGGACACCGGTGCGACTATCAATATCCTGAGTTACGACTTTGCGCGTAAGCTCAGACTCAGGCTCAAGTCACACAAACAAACAAGAGTGTCTGGGATGGGAGGAGTTCCGACGTACATTGGTGCCAGTGCTGAAATCAAGCTGACTCTCGGACCGAGGGTGGTTTACATTGTTGATGTCTGGGTTGCAAATATCGGCGAAGGTATAAACGTGCTATTGGGAATGTGATTCATGTTCGCTGCTGGTCTGAGGATCAGCGTTCGTGAGGGACTGGTATCTATGCCAGACGAAGTCGTGGTGATGATGTGCAGCTGGGAGCCCGGTGATCATATCGGCAGGAACAGGTCCATCAGACCAAGTGAAGCTGTACTTCTGAGACCCGGTGAAGAATTTGTTGTTCGCATTGATTATGGTCCGACGAACCCGCAACGAGAAGTCGTGTGGGCGGGACGTGGAGACCGTTGGGTGACTCAGCTGATTTATGCAGCCCGGTCATGGCCTGTGGCGGTGCGCGTGGTGAACATTTCTGACAAGAATACTTGGGTGAATGAATTTTCTGACGTTGCAAGGATTGTGGAGTATGGATTTTTCCCACGACATGGTCGCTTTGTACGGCCAGGCTCTGCAGCCTATCGTGACTGGGAAGTTTTGATTCTGGAGAACACCCCGTCACCAGAAACGAAGAGACGTCTGAAGGCCGAAGCTGACTTGGAGGATTTGATACCTCAGCCTCCATGTGTGGATCATCCGGTATACCCGTGGCCCACTAAGATCTTACAGCGCCCAAGGCTAGATAATGCTCGAGTACAGTTCGTGAGGCCTACTTCGGTCCCACGAACAAAACGAGTTCGTTTCGCTTTGGATGTGGCTACGCAGACAGATGACTGGGTGGATGCCGGAAAAGAGGAGACCCGAGATACCGCTGTGGACACCGGAGATCTGGGATTGTCATCAGAGAAAACGACTCCGAAAGACTCCGGAAACACGTCTGGAATTTCGAGTAACATTGTCAAGGATGAAGTCACCCTGAGTGTTTCCGGTGAACTGTCCATGGGAGATGAGGATCCGACAGACTGTTCATGGGACATCCCAATCCAGAGTATGCCAGGCACCCCTGTGGAAAAGCTCCGAGCCGAGTACGAGCGGTGCATGCGAGTCACGAATGAGGAATTGGATCTGGAACCCGGTGTCTACATACGGGAAGGAACAGAGCTACTCTCTCAATTAAGTGATCAACTGGTTATGCTACCTGAATTGGAAGATCTGACTCCCGAATGCGATATCGACAAGGCTGACGTCGGAGTACCCGGGAAAACAACGCCGGAGATGGAGCAGAAACTCAGAGACATCCTGAAGTATCATCGGAAAATCTTTCTAGGAGACGGCAATGCCGCACCTGCCCCGGCAAGGGGCGTGGTCTGTGACTTGGACGTGGGAGACGCTAAACCTGTTGCCCAACGTCCGAGGTCCGTTGCCCCTCACCTGATGATCAAAGTGTACGAACTTCTGAAGAAGCTCCTGGAGACCGGACTCATAGAGTACTCGACTTCGCCTTGGGCATCACCAATTGTGATTGTCCTCAAGAAGAACGGCGTGGACATACGCATGTGCATCGATTACCGAGTGGTGAATGGTTTTATCCAGTTGTCGCGTTATCCGTTGCCTCTGATAGATGATCTGCTGATTGGTTTTGAGGCGGCATTGTGGTTTATGAGTCTGGATATGGCAAGTGGTTTTTGGGCCATCCGAATGACGGAGCGTGCAAGGCTGATCTCAGCGTTCATCTGCCCATTTGGACACTTCCAGTGGGTAAGAATGCCCTTCGGTCTGAAGAACGCGCCTCTGGTATACCAGGCGATGTTGGATAACTGTTTGTGGGGATTTGTGCGATTGTCACCTGAAGAGGAAGCTGAGGTCGACTCCGACGTTCTGGAATTCCTGAAGTTGGAGCCTCAGAACTCTGATGAACATGGTCTGATGTCTGGCGAACAACTTCAGAACTCTGATGAACATATGTCAGAGGTTCCGGTGCTCACCGACCAAATGACTGTCTTTCAGAGGAACATTCCAGTCCCGTCCTTCATGGGACCAGTACTCGGTCGAAGTTCCTACATTGACGACATTGCTCATGGGGCGCCCACCTGGGATCAACTCTGTGAAGACCTAAACTCCTTACTTTTCAGACTCAGATATTGGAACATCTCTGTGAGCCTGCCCAAGAGCGAGTTTGGGAAGCTGACGATTCCTTATCTGTCACATGAGATCAGTGCTGAAGGACTGAGAGCCACGCCGAAGATCGTCAAGGGAGTGGAAGAATTGCCGTTCCCGTCGACACTCAAGGGAGTACAGAGTTTCATGGGAAGTCTGAATTACTACAACAAGTTTATCGAAGATTTACCGGTGATCGCTGCTGTGCTCTATGAGTTGTCCGATGAACAGATTCGCGCTGGTCGAGATTTGGCTCGAGCGAAAGAAGCCTTTGAGATCCTCAAGCGCAAGATTGTCTCGACACCGCTCCTCAGACACCCAGATCGCACCAGGCCTTTCGTTATTATACCTCATGCGAACCCGTGGGCTGCTTCAGCCGTCTTGGGACAGGAGTACGATGGAGTGATACACCCCGTACGGTTCACTGGACGTGTGTTGAATGAGACAGAACTCCGGTATCACATCGCAGAGAAAGAGGTTATAGCGATCCTCAGGGTTCTGGAGAACTTTCGGGCTCTGATAAACACGAGCCCCGTGATCACGGTGTACACCAGACATTCGGTGTTGAAATGGCTCCTGTCATCCAGTTCGGCTGATGGTCGGAACGTGAAGTGGGGATTGAAGTTGTCACATTGGAACTTGGAGATTCGCAGGATCCAGCGAGATGAAGATGGTCTCCCGGCTATTCTTGGAGCGGGCATCACACCCCGTGAACACCTCGATGAGGTCTCTGAAAATCTCATCCCCGTCAAGGGGCGAGTCAAACCTCCAGCACCCATTAGCGTGGAGATGCTAGAGGCTGATTACCGAGGTTGTGTTCTAAGTTTTGATGGTGCCGCCAAGACATCCACTCGCCTGGGAAGCTGCGGATGTGTGCTCTGGGAGCTCCCGGGGTGGAATATCCTGGAAGCCCAAGGGTTCGCTCTGAAAGATGTCACTGTGAATGACTCAGAATCCTGTGGTCTGATCAATGGATTGAAGTTGGCTTTGGAACGTGGTATCCGAGACTTGGTGGTTGTCGGAGACTCCCGTATTGCTATCCAGCAGGCCCAAGGTCTGATCAATTGTAATCAGCCGAACCTGCAGCGGAAATTGACCGAGTTTGAGTCTCTGAAGATCAAGTTCCAGTCTCTGAAGCTAGTGAACGTGAAGCGTGAGTTCAATCAAGCAGCGGACTATTTGACGTCCAAGACCCTCGTCCTTGGCGAGTCCTGGCAGGTCCAAGACCCTGACGAATTGACTCATCTAAAACTGGTGTCCAAGATCCCAGAGAAACTGATGAAGCCTCCCGAAGGGATGTCTTCTGAAACTCCGGACGATGTTCACCGGACCTCTGGTGAACATGATTGTACACCGGAGATGGATGACCCAGGGCCAGAGTCTACACCCCTGCCTCATGCTGCCAAGGTGCTTGTTGCCATCACTCGTGCACGCAATCAGGAAGAAGCAAACCTATTAGATGACGCGGAGGCTCGTGAACCCGTGGGCCCATTGGAGTTTCAGGAAGAACGCTGGCGGCGGATCAAAGTTCACCAGACTCAAGATGTTCATCTGGCAGAACTCATCAAGTTCCTTAAGGGTGATGTGGGAGATCTACCACGACCCCGAGTAAGGAAGCTTGCCAGGATCGCCGATGATTTCATCTTGGATTCCAGAGACGTTTTGTACCGCCTCAGCCGTGCTACCAGGGAACGTCCGAGAGACATGGTCGATGAACTCAGACTTGTGGTTCCCAGAGACTTACATGCCGATATGCTGCACGATGCTCATGGGGACTACCAGGGTGCTCACCAGGGGATCAAACGTACGTTCGAGAAGCTGAGCTCCGAGTTCTACTGGATTGGTATGTACGCTGATGTGGAAAGGTTCGTCAAGGAGTGTATGGACTGTGCAAGTGGCAAGGGGCGTCCCCCGAATCCTGGACCGTCGCCCGGCAACATCGAGCCCAGTCGACCTTTTGAAGTAGTGTCCATGGATTTCGTGACGCACATGCCAAAGTCCGCCAGAGGCAACACGTTCCTGCTGTTGTTCCAAGACATGTTCTCAGGATATGTGATGTGCAAGCCTATGAGTATTACTACGGCTCAAGATGTCGGTGAGGCCTACGAGGAACGTGTCTTCCGGAACTTCGGAGCTAGTTCCCTGATACGCCATGATCAGGACCCTCGGTTCATGAGTGAAGTGCTCAGGTGTTTCCGGGATCTCCTGGGAAGCAGACAGCGGGCGACTCTGGCGTACCGTCCTCCGGCGAACGGCCAACAAGAACGGTCTGTTCAGACAGTCGTGCGTGCCATCAAGGCCTACATCGCCGAAGCTGATCAGAGCGACTGGGACGACCACGCCGAACGGCTGATGTTCGCATTGAATACTTCCTTTGATGCGACCCGTCTGGAAACACCTTTCTTTCTGGTGCACGGATGGGATGCTCATGGGACTGTGTCCGCAATGCTTGGTCCAAAGCCTTCTGGTGTACAAGAGCGCACTGCTTATGAGTGGCGTCGGAAGATGCAACGAGATTACAGCTACGCTCAAGCCTGTGCTGAAGAACTTCAGAAGAAGGCCAAGCGGGAGCGTTCTGAAGAACAGACTCGAAAGTGGAAGGAGTTGTCGGAACGTCTGAAGTCCGGATTTGCCGTCGGTGATGCCGTGTGGTTATACATCCCCAAGGTACAAACGGGGTTGAGTCGGAAACTCGCACACATGTGGCATGGCCCTTTCCGGATTGAAGAGATGTTGGATGATTTTCGTGTGAAACTGAAGGTTGAGGATACCGGGTATCGGGTGAACCCTTGGGTTCATATAAGTCGCCTGAAGCCGAGAGCCTTGTTTCCCAGAAGACCGACTGTGGAACTCGATGTCCGCGAGGATGATGACTTTGATGCAGCACTGTTACCAGAAGACAGTTGGGAGCCCGACACCGAGAATGATGAATACGAAGTGGAAAAGATACTTGACACTCGGTGGAGCAAACGTACCAGGACCTCCAAGAGACTTCGCGAATACCTGGTCAAGTGGAAGGGGTACGACGAGACAGAGTGGCTACCCTTGTCAAAGCTGAACTGTGGCGCTTTACTGTATGAGTTCAATCAGAGCGCACGAGCGCGAGCTCGTTTCCAAGCAATGCAAGCTGGAGACGATCACCCCAGAGTTTAAACTCTAACCTATTCTGAAAACTCTGGTGAACAGTGATGTTCACCAGACGATGTATTTCAGAGATGAAGGTGTCTGAGAGACATGTCTTTCGGAAATGTGATTTCGGGGATACATGACTCCCAGAGATGGTGATTGTTATGTGAATTTGTATGGGGATGATTTTGTGATTGTGTGTTTATGATGGAATTTTACGAGTGAATTATGATGATGCTACGAGAAGAAGATTACTGAACGACATATGAGGATGTTAAAGGAGAAGGTCGTCGGGGAACTATATTTGGAATTGTTACTACGCTACGATATGCAGACGACTAAGTTGTTCTGGAAGAAGAAGTGTAGTTCCCCGGAGATGTCGCGAAGAGTACACCAGACCTCTGGCGTACTTACTTCAGAGAGACAGGATTTTTGGCGCGTTCAGCGGGCGTCAGAGCTTCTTTCCGGAGGTCGGATGGCACGTATTGCATCCAGTCCTTGTCGGCAGACGCTGTGGCCCACTGCGTGCGCGCCGGTTCCGCTGAGTCGATAGCTTCAAGTTGCTTGCGCAAGCTCAGGCACTTGGGACCTCCGATGTCACGTGCACGTGGGTCCTGCCAGATCCATGGGCAATATTTGTCCGGGACCTTCCAGATACCAGGCTCGAACATGAGCGTCTCCGGGAAATCCTTGTGCTTCAGAATCTTGGATACTGTCCCTCGATATTGGCGCAGTAAAGATGCACTTCGGAGCCCACGTTCCTAGTGCTGTTCACCGGACAGCAGGTCCTCGTCGGGATCCATGATTACCCAGTGAGTGCGTTCCCACAGCGCTTGGGCGTGCTTGCGCATGAGAGACGCGAGTTCTTCGATGTCCGCCTGAACCAAAGGACAGAGGTCTTCACGCCGGTGAAAATATAACTCGGTCCGGCGGTTCTGGTACATGACCTCCCAGGGAGCTGGCACTTCGTCTAGCAAAGCTTGGTACTTCTTGGAGTTCCAGCGTTTCTTAAGGCGTGCCACACTGTGTCTGTGGGGCTCGAAGTCTGGGAACCCTGGAGTCTGCCCGATGGCCGTCTTGGTGTCACTCGTCGGCTGGACCGGAATGCCGTAGTACAGCCACGAAGAACAATGTGTGTCCGGGGCCTCGATTGTCAGCAGCTCCTTCGGTGTTAGCGACTTGTACGACTTGGACACCAGACTTGTTCACCGGGCGAGTGCCCGATTTCACGGGGCCACTCGCATGTTCATCGGAGACTTTCACACCACTACCAGCACCCGTCAGATCCAGCACTTTGGCTGATTTCTTGGCCTCCGCAGCTTGATCGAAGCAAACTTTCGCCAGACGCTTGGGGAAGTCAGGGATTTCCGCCTTGCGCTGATCCATCGCAGTCACATTGATGATGGTGTCCCAGTCTCCAGGCGGCGCCTTGCCCTCTTGAAAGTTCACCAGAAGCTCCCGAAGACGCACCCAACTGCCGTTCAACTCCCCGTGTTCAAACAGGTACTCCAGAAAACCCCAGGAGTCTGTGGCTGTGGTCGTGGGGCGAGCCTTCAGCAACCGGACCTCCGCTTGAGAGTCCTCCAGGCGTTCTTCCAGGGCCGACTTCTCAGCTTCCAGGGCATCGATCTGGTCCTGATAGTGCGACGCGAGGTTCTTGGACTCCGCGTTCACACGATCTTCGGTCTCACCAGCAGTACGCCGGGCGTCCAGCACTTCATGGCGCCAATACTGGCAGTTGAAGACCCATTGACGCTTGAGATCTTCGGACTCGTTCTGGATAGCGGCCGTGTCCACCAGAGATGCACCGCCCTGGGACTCTACTTGGAGTCGAAGCCGACGGTGAGCGCCAGCCATCTGCTTCAGGTAACCCGATATCTTGTACACCCGCTCGGCGAGGCGCTGATGGGGGAGGTGCAGGAGGATTGCCGCCAATTCCCGGAGGACGTCAACAGATCCCATGTGTGCCTCAAGACTCATGCGGTTACGGCTGTCCACGTGGGGAACAAGCATCTGACTTTCAGTGAAGTCAGGGATGACACGCTCGAGCTCCGAGATGTCTGCCGATGTGAAGCCTTCAAGGCCAACTAGTACACCAGGCCCACCATAGATGTTCGCGATGTGGTTGCCCACACGGAAGTCCTCGGCGAGCGCCGGAACACCAACCAAGAATGGTTGCCCCTCAGGTCGTTGCTCAGGATCCACTCAGTTGGAAGGGACGTCGGGCTTCTCTTCGTCCAACGGTTGTTGCCCAGGCCCAAACAGATCGTCCACCTCGGTGGTGGAGAGAATGTGGGGGCCTCTGTGAAGCGAAGGCAAGACGCTAGGAGTCGAACCCGCAGTAGCGGAAGCTGTAGATGTGTCCGGCATGTTCACGTGCCCATCGCCGTCAGCAGCATCAACGCCCTGCTTCGGAGCGGCGGACGCGCTCGACTGTGAGGCTGGGGCGCTAGAGCTGCCTCCAGATGACATGGTATTGCCGCCGTCATCACCTCGCGATGCCGTGGATGCCGAAACGGGCCCAGTGCCCGAGGCGTTGCCACTAGTAGGAGCCAATGGAGAACCCATGGTTGCAGGATCCTCTTCTGACTTTTGTGTCAGAAAGGAAATCGGGATGTGGCCGTTTGTGGGATACGACAGTTGGCTATTTCTGAGTCTGATGGAATCAGACTGAGCGACAGGACACCAGAGATTCTGAAATCCCGGAAGTTTTGAGAGCGTCACAGCTACACTATGTTCACGGGACCTCTGACGTACTGTCCGATGCTCAGTTTGGAGAAAGTTCCGCACTGACGAATTATGACCAGGAGGGGCGGTTGACACGTTGCTAATTACGATTTTTCGAGTGGATATGGACGTTACGCTGTGATGTGATTGGATGTATACTGGGTTGTGGGAGAAAGGGAGATGTGGGACGAGGTTATGTCCCGTGCGACAATGATGGACCTGTGGAAGAAATATATATATTAACCTTCACCTGTACTGCAAAGGGGCCCAAGAGATCAGAAGTGTTCCTCGGAAAAGTGCACAAACTCCGAGAGACAACAACACTCAGTCTGATCACCGGACTTTCCCCGACGATGAGTGCCTAAAGGTTGGCAGAAAGTCTCTCAGAAGAATGTATCTCTGAGAGACCTCATCCCGTTGCCGTCCTGTGTGACGATGATGGTTCAAGGAAAATAATTATACCCACAAGATACCAAGTATCGCGCACAGGACGTAGCGCACCCCGCGCATATCCCGATTGGACTTCGTGCGTTGCAGCATACGTGCTCCGCACCCTAAAAATACTCATGGATTTCTGGTATCACGCATGGAAACTCTGATATCACACCATGAAGTCTGACGTACATGAGTCCGACGTACATGAAGTCCGACGTACATGAGTCTGATGAACATGATTCTGGTAAACAAGTCTGATGTGTCCGGCTTATACAAGCAATATTCCAGACATTTACCAGTTTCCGATGAACAGACTCCGACGTACAAGACTCCGATGATCAGACCCAAGTGTCACGACTCTGGTATTACAACTCTGACGTACATGATTCCGGAGTACATGGTTCCGATGAACATGTCTCCGACGCACATGATTCCAGACCCTGATGAACAGGATACCAGACTCTGACACTCTGAAGTCCACCCCATACTGAAACCAAGTGTACCCAACACGACCTCACGCAATCAAGTGAAACGCAACCTGCTCATCCCTATAATGACATCATTAAGTGTCGACTCGACAAGATCTACAGCATCGACTACCATAGTGAGCCCAAGTGAAGATTCCTGAGTTATATTGAGACCAAGTGTATATGAGAATATGGAAGACAGAAGACAGAGAGATACAAGATAGATAACCAGAGATCAATTTGCCTTGTTGTAAAGAGTTCAATTTTCCCTGTTGTAACGAGTTCGATTTGCTTTGTTATAACGAGGTCGTCTGCCTGCTGCTTCCCATAAGTGCTAGGCCACGACAAAGCTTTGAGTCGTGTGATCTCTCACCTATCAAGCCCCTTTAGGTGGAGATCAGCGTAACGTAGAGACCTGAGAGGACCCACCTATTCCATTTACTAGTTGGGTCGTTTGTTTTGTCTCTAGCGGTAGCCCATTTCATATTGTACGTTTGGACAGGTTTTGGGAGCTAGACAGTCGCTCTCAAGACGCTCGGTAGACTGTTATATAACTGATAGTGTATTGGTTTATTTTCCCTCTATATATTAGAGGGTGGTGCGCGAAAGTTACGGGAATACCAGACAGACCAGGTGTCTGGTGAACATTTCCTAGTTGACCTGGAGAACTAGCCCACTGCTCAAGGGCCAGGAAAGAATAAGAGCAGCTACATATTTGTATATCGGAACTCTATATTGCGGTTATCTCGGAAGTCTATTTACTGGACTTCCCTTTGTATTAATTTCCCTTTTGTTTTCAGAAATCTCTGGTGTACACAAGTGTTCACCGGAAAACGTTCGACTCTCAAGCGCTCCTGTGAGGACCAGAAGGATATCCGACGGTCTACGCAAGGAACCCTCACTCTCAGCAACACTCTCACGACCCCGGCGAGGGTCTCATTACCAAGACAACGAACCTACGAGGACAGCACAAGGTAACACACGCCCACCTTGCTGTGCGACTCTGGTATTACACCGGTAGTCACACTTCCAGGTTCACTGTACGCCCCTGCACCGCGGTAAAAGTTGCACCGATTTCGCGACAGAAGACCTTATCGTCTTGGATCTAGACGATAAGTTCGACTTGGTATTAGGCATGCCGTGGCTTGCACGGCATGACCCGGTGATCAACTGGGAGAAGCGTACGCTCGTACGCTTCAACAACAACAGCGCAACAGAGAGCAAAGCCCTGTCAGTGCTGCACATGTACCGGCCGGTGCATGTGAATCCCCAGTTGAGGCAGTAGCGGCCGCCGCTGCCTCCGATCGCCGCCAGCGACCATCAACGACTCCGAGAGTCGTTGGGAGAAAATGTGTGTCGACTCAGAAATCTGAGCCGAAGGGTCGCGATCACGTGAGTGATGGTCAGGTGAATGTGAATCACCTGACGCATAAACATCTGAATGATGTTTGTCACATGAGTGATGATCAGGTGAATGCGATTCACCTGAGAGAAGGTAAAATACCGGTATTACCGGTATCCTTGGAGGTACTTCAAGCCCCCAAGGGTCGCGCCGACGACGTCGCGTCAACTCTGGGAGTTGATGAGTTAGATAATATTCGGGGAACCGAAAGACGTGCGTCAGCTCTGGGAGCTGACGCCACTGGCGCTTCGCTGCTAGTTCCGGGAACTAGCGATCGGTCATCAGCTCCGGGAGCTGATGAGACGTGTATAAGCGAACACTCGCTAGCGCTGGAAGCTAGCGAGAGCACGTCGACTCCGGGAGTGACTGCGCGGCAGGAGGTGCTGGCGGTGCAAACGCCCAGCACCCGAAGAACCTGCGTGCTCACGTGCAGCGGTGCTGCACGCGATGAGCGCCACACAAGCAGTGCTTGGATGTGCGAGTCAGCGGAAGGAATCCGCTGACGATGGCGATAAAGTCCCGTCCAAGGTAGGATGCCTTGGACGTGGAACACCTGGAGCTGGGCTCCATGGCAGACCTTCGCGGCGCAAGCTCAGGGAGCTTTGCGAGTCCCAGTCCGTGACTGTGGAGGGTGTGTCTGCAGTGCAGACACCGAGTGTCAAGACGAGGAACGTCTTGACACGAACTGATACTGCGTTACAGTACCAGAGGATGCGGTTGGAGAATCCGCCGACGTGTGCGTCGGCGTTGACCGCACTTCCAACGATGAGTTGGAAGCGCTTCACGCGGGACTTGTACGATGGACGCATCGAACAAATTTGCATTCTCTCGGATGTCGAGAGAGTGGATCGTGAAGCCGAAGAGCTGAAGCAGCTCGTCGTCGATGGCATCACTGAGGGCGATGACTCCCTCAGTGCGAAGACCAAGAAGCAACGCTTCGAGGAGCAGAGTTGGGACTCGTTGAGGTCGAGTCCCTACTACAAAGTTCTGCGGGAGTACAAGGATGTACTCCCGGACGAGATTCCTTCGGAGCTTCCGAAGGACAAGGGCGTACAGCACGAGATTGATCTCGTGCCGGGCACAAAGTACTGTGTTACACGGCAGTGACCACTGCCGCGTGAACAAGTACAAGCAATCGACGACTTCTTTGAAAGTCGTCGCCGTGCAGGTCAAGTGTGGGAATCGAAGTCCCCGCACAGTGCCCCGACGTTCTGTGTCAAGAAGCCACAGGGCGGCTGGCGCATCGTTCATGCGTACAACAAGTTGAACGATGCGACGATACCGGCGCAAACGCCGATACCGCGAAAAGATGTTATCATCGATTCGATGGCCTTGAGCACTATCTTCAGTGCTCTAGATCTGCGTGATGGATTCTATCAGATCCTAGGGACATCCCTCTCACAGCGGTAAGCACTCCAAGCGGTATGCTTTGGGAGTGGCTCGTAATGCCACAGGGGCTTAAGAATGCCCCTGCAACCCTCAATAGAAGCGTGACACATCTATTGCGCTCGGTGCGCGACTTCGCACCGAGTTACTTCGACGACGCGTTCGTCCACAGCCGGGCTGTGAACGGGAAGACGGACATTGAGATGCATGAGGTGCATCTCCGGAAGCTGCTAGAGCTTATGAGGAAACATAAGCTCTATGCGAACCTAAAGAAGTGTATCTTCGGGGCGAGCGAGATACCCGTGCTGGGGTGTCTCGTGGGGAAAGACGGTGTGCGCCCTGACCCAGAGAAGGTCAGCGTGATCAATGAATGGCCCACGCCATCAAATGTGAAGGAACTGAGGCAGTTCCTTGGGCTTGCCACGTACTTGTGCAAGTACGTGGAGAACTATGCGGGCAATATTCGCCCGTTGTCACAGCCTCTTAAGAAAGAAGCTGAGTGGATTTGGACGACCGAGTGCCAGGAGGCATTCGGTGCAGTCAAGCAGGGCTTGACTGAAGCGCCGATCTTGGCCGTGGCGGACCAAGATCGTCCATTCCATGTAGTGTGCGATGCATCCGACTTTGCAATCGGATGTGCATTGATGCAACACGATCACGAAGGGCGTGATCGTGTCGTCTACTATCAATCGCGTCAGCTGAAGCCAGCTGAGCGTAACTATCCCGTACATGACAAGGAACTCCTTGCTATGAAGTATGCACTCGCAAAGTTCCGAGTGTATCTACTTGGGAGTAGACCGTTCGTGGTCTACACCGACCACGCATCATTGCGGACGGCGATCAAGTCGCCGCACATCTCGCAACGTATAGCGAGATGGTTGTCCTTCTTCGCGGAGTACAACTTCCGGGTGGAGTACAAACCCGGAAGACTCAACATAGTGGCCGACGCGTTATCGCGTCGACCTGACTATGCGAAGACGGTCGACGCCAACGCTGTTGGCGTCGTGAAGACAAGTGTGCCGTCGTCAACGTTGATTGACGACGTGAAGAACGCGTATGCAAGGGATGCAGACGCGAAGGGGCTGCTGGAGTTCCTCGCAGCACCTTCCGACGTGGCACGTCGGAAGCTAACCCCTCATCTTCGAGCTCGTGTACACCGCTATCGTGTACACGAAGGCCTACTGTTGTACAGTGCAGTAGACGACAATGCGGATCGCATTGTCGTTCCGAATGATCATGACCTCCGGTTGAGGATCCTGTTCGAGTATCACGATGCCCCCACGGCAGGACATCCGGATCGTGAGAAGACATACACTCTTCTCACGCGTGACTTCTACTGGCACCACCTGTACAAGTGGGTGCGCAAGTACGTATGTGCTTGCGAGGTTTGTCAACGCGTGAAGCCTGCGCAGTTCTCGCAGGCTCCTCTTCAATCACTACCGACTCCGTCGGAGTGTTGGCAGACCATGTCCGTGGACTTTGTCTTCGGTCTTCCGCCTGACAGCAAGCGGAGGACGGGCATCGTTGTCTTTGTGGACAGATTCAGCAAGATGGTTCATCTTGCTGCCGTCCCGGCTACTGTTACAGCCGCGCAGACTGCGCGACTGTTTGTTGACATGGTGTTCAAACACCATGGCATGCCGCTCGACATTGTGTCGGACCGTGATCCACGCTTCACAGCGCGGTTCTGGCAAGAAGTGTTTACACTTCTTGGTTCACAGTTATCAATGTCGACTGCGGATCATCCGCAGACGGACGGACAGACCGAACGTGTCAACCGTGTACTGGGTGACACGTTGAAGAGCTACGCTCACTCGTTCCCGCATTGGAGCGAGTGCTTACCGATGGCAGAGTTTGCCATCAACAACTCGGTGCATGCCTCGACAGGGCATACACCGTTCTACGTGAACGCCATGAGGCATCCACGATTGCCGAGCATGCTCGGCGGGGTAGCTTCCTCCTTAAGTGGGGGAGGATCTACGGTTGCGTCCGAACAACCGCAGAATGCAACTGATAGCAGCACACTATCAGCTGCTGTGACGCGTGCGACGTCTCGTTCAAGCAGGAACGAGCGCGCGATGTCTGTGCCGGGCACAGACATGAGAGATGATAGCGAGCAGGCAGGGCCTGCTGCTGACAAGGGCGACAAGCTGAAAAAAATCAGCTCGGGTGCGCTAGACTTTGTCCAGCGAAGACAAGCCGTCATACGGTTTGATGCTATCGCAGCTTCTGTCGATCGACAGAAGCTGAACGCTAATACTGTTGGTAGAGACAACACAAATGAATTCGAAAAGGGTTCATTAGTTTTGTTAGCTACACAAAACCTACCTAGACATGCAGTGTCTGACTTTGGAGCAAGTAAACTTGCTCCATGATTCATTGGGCCGCTCAAGGTACTTGAACGTCCTGATGGAGGACGTTCCGGAAATGGTGAGGGTGTACGAAGCCCACCATAACTTGCAGGGGTAAGCCCTGCACGAGGAGTGCTGCGGTCAGCCACAGCACTAGGAGCTTCGCGTGGCACAATACGACCACGGAGCTCCTTGATGTGATGGGGTACACGGATAAGCGTGTACCCCAGGAGATCACTTTCGGTGAGACGTGTTGCCAAGGGTTGGCAACACGGACAGGGTGTGCCAAAGGGAACGGTACATGGGATACCCGCTTCCATGGACTGATCATGGAGGCGTTCACACTTACCACGTGTAGTGTAAGTGTAGTAGCGATCGCGAGCCGCAGCAACGCGCTCGCGATACGCCTTCGGGTCTTTGTTGAAGTTATCAACAAAGGCATTCCACGACTGACAAAGTGCCTGCCACTCTGGCACTTTGCTCTTGCGCGAAGTCTTCTTCGCTGCATAGTATCGGAGCTCGTGGAAGAGCCCGATATAGTAGTCGCGTCTTTGAGTCTCGGGCTCAAAGACAACCTTAGCGGTGACGTCGTCGTCGTTGATACTGTTGCATGAGTACAACAGTATCGGGTTCGGTGGTGAACTAGCACCGAACCGGTCATGGATCTCTGCCTCAGTAGGCATCCATGGTGTGCGCACTAGCGGGTCAGTGCGCGGTGCAGTGAGCGCCCTCGACATGGGGGACGCTTCATCATCACTGCGCGGACGCTTCGAGCTTGAAGCGTCCGAGGCCTCATCACGAGGTCGTCGAGACCCCACGGGTGGGCCTGACGTGTCTTCGGACGAAGACACGGGAGCGGGAGCCTTGACATCAACCTCCCCCTCCTCGACATCCTCGTCGTAGTCGAGGATGTCTTCGTAGTCCTCTCCAAAGAGTTCTTTGAGAGGGACAGCAGGATTCTTAATCTCTGCTAGAGAAGAAGACTTCATCTTCTTCTCATGCTTCTCCTTCTGGAGAGCATGGTACTTGGTGACAGAGAGATTCTCTGTCGAACCGCTGGAAGCAGCAGTGCTAGTGGGCACTGCTGAGGTCGTTGTTCCTGCTGCAGAGGCAGCAGGTGAGGCTTGCGCGTCCGCAGAAGCGGACGGAGACGTGGGCGTTGGCGAGTCCATTGCGAAATGAACTCGGATTTCTCTCGGGAACTTGAAGGTCTTGTCAAGTTCTATTGATTGACGTATCGGGACCGATACGTCGAATCTTAACGGGGGGATGGTGTAACGGGGTTACACGTACAAGTGGTTGTACCACTTGTAACTCTAACAGTTAGGATAACTGTTAGAGGTTGGAAATGGGCCTCAGACCTTGGTGTGCTGTACACACCAAAGGAACCACATTATTGGATGGTTCGTGTGCATTTATGCATATTATTGGTAGAAAGTAACGGATTTCTACCAATCACTGAGCAGAGTTTCTGCCAACCACACGTTGGTAGACCCTTTAGAAATAGATAACAAACAGTTTTAGGAGGTCCATAATTGGCTTATGCCAAATTCAATAACAGTTCTCATTTTACGGTATTTTGCAGTTTAATTTAGTTATATTTGATTTAATTATACTTATTTAAATAAGTATACTTAAATTAAGTCTATTCTAATTGCACGCTTCCTCAAACACGTAAGGGCACGTGTACGCCATCTAATAGGTCTAGGTAGACCCATTACACCTGGTAGCACTTTGTAGTCCGTCCCACGATCAACAACTCGGTGCATGTTTCGACAGGGCATACACCGTTCTACGTGAACGCCATGAGGCATCCACGATTGCCGAGCATGCTCGGCGGGGTAGCTTCCTTCTTAAGTGGGGGAGGATCTACGGTTGCGTCCGAACAACCGCAGAATGCAACTGATAGCAGCACACTATCAGCTGCTGTGACGCGTGCGACGTCTCGTTCGAGCAGGAACGAGCGCGCGATGTCTGTGCCGGGCACAGACATGAGAGATGATAGCGAGCAGGCAGGGCCTGCTGCTGACAAGGGCGACAAGCTGAAAAAAATCAGCTCGGGTGCGCTAGACTTTGTCCAGCGAAGACAAGCCGTCATACGGTTTGATGCTATCGCAGCTTCTGTCGATCGACAGAAGCTGAACGCTGATACTGTTGGTAGAGACAACACAAATGAATTCGAAAAGGGTTCATTAGTTTTGTTAGCTACACAAAACCTACCTAGACATGCAGTGTCTGACTTTGGAGCAAGTAAACTTGCTCCATGATTCATTGGGCCGCTCAAGGTACTTGAACGTCCTGATGGAGGACGTTCCGGAAATGGTGAGGGTGTACGAAGCCCACCATAACTTGCAGGGGTAAGCCCTGCACGAGGAGTGCTGCGGTCAGCCACAGCACTAGGAGCTTCGCGTGGCACAATACGACCACGGAGCTCCTTGATGTGATGGGGTACACGGATAAGCGTGTACCCCAGGAGATCACTTTCGGTGAGACGTGTTGCCAAGGGTTGGCAACACGGACAGGGTGTGCCAAAGGGAACGGTACATGGGATACCCGCTTCCATGGACTGATCATGGAGGCGTTCACACTTACCACGTGTAGTGTAAGTGTAGTAGCGATCGCGAGCCGCAGCAACGCGCTCGCGATACGCCTTCGGGTCTTTGTTGAAGTTATCAACAAAGGCATTCCACGACTGACAAAGTGCCTGCCACTCTGGCACTTTGCTCTTGCGCGAAGTCTTCTTCGCTGCATAGTATCGGAGCTCGTGGAAGAGCCCGATATAGTAGTCGCGTCTTTGAGTCTCGGGCTCAAAGACAACCTTAGCGGTGACGTCGTCGTCGTTGATACTGTTGCATGAGTACAACAGTATCGGGTTCGGTGGTGAACTAGCACCGAACCGGTCATGGATCTCTGCCTCAGTAGGCATCCATGGTGTGCGCACTAGCGGGTCAGTGCGCGGTGCAGTGAGCGCCCTCGACATGGGGGACGCTTCATCATCACTGCGCGGACGCTTCGAGCTTGAAGCGTCCGAGGCCTCATCACGAGGTCGTCGAGACCCCACGGGTGGGCCTGACGTGTCTTCGGACGAAGACACGGGAGCGGGAGCCTTGACATCAACCTCCCCCTCCTCGACATCCTCGTCGTAGTCGAGGATGTCTTCGTAGTCCTCTCCAAAGAGTTCTTTGAGAGGGACAGCAGGATTCTTAATCTCTGCTAGAGAAGAAGACTTCATCTTCTTCTCATGCTTCTCCTTCTGGAGAGCATGGTACTTGGTGACAGAGAGATTCTCTGTCGAACCGCTGGAAGCAGCAGTGCTAGTGGGCACTGCTGAGGTCGTTGTTCCTGCTGCAGAGGCAGCAGGTGAGGCTTGCGCGTCCGCAGAAGCGGACGGAGACGTGGGCGTTGGCGAGTCCATTGCGAAATGAACTCGGATTTCTCTCGGGAACTTGAAGGTCTTGTCAAGTTCTGTTGATTGACGTATCGGGACCGATACGTCGAATCTTAACGGGGGGATGGTGTAACGGGGTTACACGTACAAGTGGTTGTACCACTTGTAACTCTAACAGTTAGGATAACTGTTAGAGGTTGGAAATGGGCCTCAGACCTTGGTGTGCTGTACACACCAAAGGAACCACATTATTGAAGGGTTCGTGTGCATTTGTGCATATTATTGGTAGAGAGTAACGGATTTCTACCAATCACTGAGCAGAGTTTCTGCCAACCACACGTTGGCAGACCCTTTAGAAATAGATAACAAACAGTTTTAGGAGGTCCATAATTGGCTTATGCCAAATTCAATAACAGTTCTCATTTTACGGTATTTTGCAGTTTAATTTAGTTATATTTGATTTAATTATACTTATTTAAATAAGTATACTTAAATTAAGTCTATTCTAATTGCACGCTTCCTCATACACGTAAGCGCACGTGTACGCCACCTAATAGGTCTAGGTAGACCCATTACAGCAGTTTACTGTGATCTGCGCACTCGCTTTGACATCCTTCAGCATCCGGACTAGCACCTTCACCTCGGAACCGTTCTGAAACTCCACGAAAGCAGCGTTGGGTTTGCACGAGTGGCTGAGGAAATAGACCCGCAGCGCTGTGCATCAATGTAGACATGCTTCTTGCGCTGAGACTTAACGTTCATCAGCAGCGTATAGCCACTGTTCTCTTTAACGGCGACGGGCGGCTGTCCCGGGACTACTGCGTCGTACTCGGCCAGCTCCCCAGCGTACTCCCCTACAATGTCCCCGACGTCCATGTCGGCCGTCGTGTACACACTTAGCCCGACGAGGCCAGTGTCAAAGAGCTTTAAAGTGTCACGAGCGCGGGGGGCGTTACTGCACAGCGTCCCCAAATTACAGCAGGTCTCCGTGCAGTACACAGCCGCCGCCGAATTTTCGCAAGTATCGATGAAGCAGTCCCCCTCACATGTACACTTCCCGAAGCCCCCTAAGTCGGGAAACACAACTCCGCTCGGTACGCTACAGTCGATTCGCTCTACCCCAGCTGGTCAAGGAACCTCTGCGTGAGCGAACCTAGCATCGTGGACTGGTGCCCCGTACGCCTTCCGTCTCTCGTGAAGATCTACCTGACTTAAGCGCACAGCAGGTAATGAAAGAAACTGCTTCATCTTCAGTGCGGTCACCGTATGGGCATGGTGGATCTGGTCCCGACTTCGAGTGACTGCGCACTTGCGCTCGTCACGGCGCTTCCTTAACCTGGCAACATGCCACTCTCTCGCGCGGCGCTTCTTCTGATGTCGAATACGGTCTCTTGCGTACCGGTTCGGCACGCTACTGAGGTACGCCTTTGCGTCCAGCAACTCGCTATCCGTGGGGGCCGGGCTAGCTTCTGAAACAAGGACTGAATCAGATTCTGCATCAGAGTCAGACACAAAATCGATGACAGTCAACTTACGCGTGGACGGTGTGATAGAATCCTAGGGCAAACGAGAAGGACTGGAGTCTTCGGCAACTTTTCCGGAGCTCTCGGGCCTGCTGCAGTAAGCGACGGATGTGCTAGACGACGCGGTGTCCTTGGATTTGTATGTCGCATGGCTTGTCCGGCTGTGGCCCTCCCGGTAACATTCGCTCGCGTTGGAGTGCAACTTCGTGACGTGCTGAGGAGATTGCCCCCCGTACGATTGCGGCCAACGCGGAATTCAAGGTGCTGGAGCGTGTCGGCGCAGAAAAGCTTCCGGGCGTGAGTTGGTAGGTTCGCAGCTTGCGCCACTTTGCACTGACGTCGTCAACATGGTTGCCCAGCGCGTTCGCAGTCCGGCGCATCATGTTATCGAGCGGCAGAAGCTCTTCGGTATCCACGCGCACTGGATACAGGTCGTCCTGGGGTCTTCCAGGATGACGACGGCCGAACGAAGGCCGCGCTTGTCTCCACAGACGAACATTCGGGAAAAATACTCGATCCTATCACCAGCAGTCAGAGTTTCCGCTGGATCCCGTGAGTCCCGGCATCGTGGCGCTGCGAGTGAGGGATGGCCGCTTGTGGATCGGGCCGTGGCCACCGGCTGGAACTGGACAAGTATGTCCCATTTTTACAACTGCGCTTGCTACCACTTCTGATTGGCTGATAATCATTGAACACGTCATGATTGGTTAAGACAATTATTTGCGGGACGAGTTGAAGTGCTAGACGTGTTGAAGTGCTACACTCGCAGACGTGGGTGTCCGCAATGCTTGTGATCAGCACGCAGAGCTAACAAAATACTGGACAGAGAGCTGCCTACCATACACATTGTAAATCTTGTCTATCGCAGTGTCACTCGTGTATCTGGAACAGACGAGGATCGCTACTGTATCCCAGAACGCTTTCCGTCTTGAGTAAACTTATTCGCGCCTCGCTCCTTCGCAGTAAAGTCTTTCGCTGCTTTCATTCCACCGCACCCAACGTGGTATTCCTGCCATAGCTCAAACAGGTCTTTGGGTCTCTTTGACAGTCGAGCAACAGAGTCTCGTTAGCGACGTTGGTTGTTAGCTGCATTCACTGCTGTTTGCTGCCTGACTTTGTTTGACACAATTACTTGATATGGGGCTGGTCGCATTGATTATCGTCGTAGGATTGCGTGAATCTTTTGTAGTACTCGTTGCATCACACTTCGGGTTCAATGCATCCTGCTCATCAAGTCATTCATATATCGGCGTCCAGCAGCGACCTGTGAGCGAAGAGCTGTATACTCACGACGGGTGTCTTCTCCCCCTTTTGATACTGCGTCCCCATGTTGATCCGTGGCATGAACGATGAAATGATTTTCAGGCCTCATCTCTTCGCTGGACACTGCGTATCGGTAAGCTAGGGTGTTCATCCAGCGGCATATGTCATCTGGCGTGATCTGAAGGAACTCCTCCATCGTGAAGATGTTGTCATTGCTGTATTCAACGCCATCCTTGTAAGCCATCAACTTCGCGAGATCCGTGCTATATCTATGCGCTGCCATCGTGCTTCTTGCGGAATGCTTCTCATGGCGACCTTTCATCACTGCAACATTACCTTAATATTTGTATAGTAGCAAAACACTGGGTCCCTTTACAACTCTGACTAGCATTTGTATTGAAAATAGGAAGTAAAATTTGCCAGTATTTGCTATCATACGCCGCACCAGTGTTGCAGATGGCATCCCACCTTTTGACGTGGTTCCAGCCGATTTCGTGTCCGACACGGTGGATCCAGCCAATCAGAGCTGCCAATTCCCAGAAATACAACATCGGTTGTAAACTACCGGTAATGGAAGTGTGCTTGATAATGCTGGTAGGCGTGTCAAATGTGGTGTGTGCCACATTTGACACGCATACATTCCAGCCTCCTTCGTGCGACAACATTTTCTGTCGTATTCGCTGCGACACGACGCCGACGCCGTTAGCAAGCCTCGGACGAGCTTTTGAGGAGCCGCGCTCGTCGAGGTTTTAGAGATCGTAGTCATTATCAATTTCGAGAGGGGAGCACGCCAAAGTGAACCCATTTTTCTCGTTCCGCTCGTTCTTCAGCGATCTAATTTGCTGAAAACAATGATTTAATTTACTGGCTATTAATCTACTGCAAATGTTGCGATCTTAAAGCGTTATTTCCCTCCCTTCGCGAAGAACCATGGCGCTCACTCGCTCGCAAGCTGCTGCTCTAGCCAAAGCCCAAGCTGCAGCCGACACTGCAGCTCAAACCAATGTTCACCCTGCCGAAGACAATGCAGCTCAAACCAATGTTCACCCTGCCGAAGACACTGCGCTTGTCCCTCACATCAACACAGCGCAATCGCCAGTGTTCGAACTCACGCCAATTGCAACCGAGCACGTGATGAGTCTTGCACAGCACTTCATTGCCCAGACGAAAGCCCTCGCTGAAGAACAAGCTTTGTTTAAGTACCGGCAGCGAGGCGAAGCTGACGCCCAGAACGCAGCACTAATGGCTGTCCAAGCATCGACAGCATCAAGTGTCAACCAACTGACTGAGCAGCAGCGATTGATTGCCCGCCAGCTTAGCGAAGCGCTGACGGCGACGCACAGTGAACTGGCTAACCAATTTCAACGGATGCAAGTATTAGAAGGAGAGAGAATATTGCAGATCGAGAAATACGTCAACGGGAAAATTGATGGTGGACTGCAAGAAGTGCAGGAAACTCGTCGAAAATTGTGTCGCAGACGGATGGCGCCCGACAGCTCTTGAATGAGTTTAAACATGCAGTTGCTAACAATCAAGATTTCTTCGTCGCCCACATTCGCCAAGTTGTTGAAGAAAGGTTGGCCACGTTGCACCTAGATTCTTGTGGTCTGGACGCTACTAAGTGCACCGAATGGTGGGGGACGCAGTGACTGCCGCTCTTGCCGGATCTAAAGTTATGTTTGACGCAGACCTCCAAAGTATGCGCAGCGAAATTCACCAGGAGGTCAAGGCTAAAATTGACGAACCAGTTCGATGTCTCGTTAAAGAGCTCACAACGCAGGAAGTGCACCACTTGGAGTCCCGTTTGCAGAACGCGGTTACGACTGCTCAATCGGAACTGAATCTGCAAATGCAGTGGCACGCTGATGCTACGTCTGTTCTACGTGACAAGCTACGGAAGCAGCAAGTGCGTTCCAAGCATCAATAGGAACAAGTTGATCCAACAAAACTTAAGACTTCTATCAGGGAGGTTTTGCGTAGCAATCCAGACTTGGTGGGACCTGGACAACTTGAACATCAGACGCGAGCCAACGGTACTGAGCCCACAACGTTTAATCAAATTAACGCTACAATTGAACGCAGTGTTGGTGCTGCGGCTACCACAATTGGTAACGCAATAAGTGGGGGAATACACGGCTTATCAAGACCCTCATCTACGAGGAACTACTGCAACAGCGGCGACTCAGATCACGACGTTAGTATGGACGAAGAAGATCGCCAATTTGAAAAACGGATGCAAGATGCGTGGAGAAAAACTTACCTCAGTGGTAAGTCTGGAAACACCGGTGCGGCAAACGATCGCAAGAACGCTCAAAGTGACAAAGAGGGAGAGAATTCAATCGTTCCGGCTCCACGTGACGTGTTTTCCCAAACTGAACTACCGATTGAAGACGTTACCACTACTAATCGTAACTTTCGTTACGGAGCCGGATTTCAGTCTGGTGTGCTATACGTGGTACCACCATCATCTCCCCAAACTGGTATTCTCGTCCGTCAACATACCCACCCGACCCTGAGTGACCAAAAAGTTCTCGCTAGCGTTCCGCCGTCGCCGCTTCACCACATGCAAAGCCGGTGTAATGATCTGCTGCAACTAAGGCGAGTTCAGTCCCGAAACAATGAAAAGCGTAACACTTCGGTACGTCCACAACTTCAATCAATGGAACACCATCGCAAGACCCAGTCCCCGTCACCATTAAGACCCCGCAAAGTCCAGGACCAGTCCAAGTCCGCTCGATCGCACTCAAGACCCCTCAACGGCCAGCTCCAATCCAAGCCAGCTCGGTCGAACGACATTCAACAGCTAGTTGAAGGACTCCAGCGAGAAGTGGAGAGACGAGCGGAGTTGGCAGCACAGCGGTATTCGGCAAAGAAATGAAACATTGTTTACGGAGTGAGTCACTCACCCAGCATGAAACTATCAACAGTGCGTATTTGTCATCAGGTGCGCATCCGTGAAGTCAGGGAGTTGTGATACTAAACTATTTTACTTGCATGAATTGACTATAGGCAAGAACCACCGCCACATTATATGCGGATTATTGTTTCCATTTAATTGTCGGGGTTGCTTTAACATGCAGCAGGAAGGTCAACAACGCCATCAATAAGTACAAGAACGAGCATCCGGTTTAGAGCGACGGTATCGGCGCACCGAGCCTGCCGCATCGTTTCCACTTTTCCTAGCAGCCTCTGGTGGAGATGTTGATAAGTCATTTGACCAAAATGACATCTATCCTGAGAGATAATCGGGCGGCGGATGACAGTAGCCCTGTTTCACGAGATGCAATGGCAGTTGATGGAGTTGGAATGCCACCTGGGAAGGTATATTCTTGTCGCTTTGAGCACACACTCGCCTTCGCGATGACACGGCAAGACGAGGTGAAAGCTGTGTATTTTGAAATCACTGTTATCGAATGGAGTGCTGGCAGCAGCATGGGAGGTTCACTTGAGCTCGGGTTTTCTCCACCATCATTCCGACTGGAAGGTGTGTTAGTGGGCGGCAGCGCAGACTGTTCTCGATCGTACTTGTTTACACCAGCAAATGGTCAAGTGGAACGAACCCACCGGAGCTCGTGCTGGTGATGTCTTTGGCTGCGGATTACGTCGCGACACACAAGATATTTCTTCACCAAGAATGGACAGCCCTTAGACACAGCCTTCTCGAATATTTCGCGTCCTCAGCAACTTCACTCGACCATGTCTTTCAATGCAGATTGTAAACTACTCGCCAATTTGGGAGCTACTGCACAAGCGTATGTAAAGAACGCTAACTTTAGTTATCTGTTCCATTCCCTTGACTGTGACAATCTAATGAGTGCTTTTCGAGAGGTTGAGCTGCTAAGTCAAGTTTACGGTGTGATGAAGGCTCTAATGGACCCGGCAAGAACAGAAGACCTGAGAACTCGCGATGCGTCAAGCGAGGAATCAAGTAAAATTGTTATTGTGGCACAGTTTCCGGACGAATTCATGCTTTCCGCTGATAATTTCCTGTCGGATATCTCGGGGGATGTGTGTATCCGTGTGGACCATCCTCATGATCTGGAGCTTGCGAGTATCCCATTAGCGACAAGTTTTTGAGTGCGTCAGGTTTCTTAACGTGAGACGGCTAGTTCTCACTGCCTACAATTTCTGGACGGTGGAGGTAGTGAAGCTGGGGCTGGTAATGCGACTACTGGGGGAGTGAAGCCGAGGTGCGAGCATTTACTGGCGCCTGCGGAGGATATGATGTCACTATTGATGGGAGATAGCTTCGAGAGGTGGTTCCAAGACCAGTCGATCTTCCAATGCCGTGTGCATCGTGTACGGAAGGGCCTCTACCTAAAGAATGATAACCAATTTTCACTTGTGCGTAATAAGGGCTGGCAGACAGCTATTGGAGTGACACGTTTTCGATGGAGAAGTGCACACTTGGAAGGTGCGCACCACTTTTGTGACTGCAATTTTCAAAATCTTCTTGGGAATTGGGGGTCCAAAACTTGAAGGAACGTTTCCCTGCCTCTTGCGTTGTATAACCAGCGCATTGGAAGTTAGTGGGTCGAAAATGGAGGACTAGAGCCAGGAAGTGGTCTATCAAGTGGAGAAGATTCGTACTATAGCGAAGAAGAAGAGGATCTTGGAGGCTTCGTAGGCGGGGAGGAAGGCGGAGGTGTGAGCTGTAGCGTTCACAGCCGTTCCGGAATTCTCAGTAACTCGACGTCGATTTGAGCGACCAAGTACGGCCCCAAGTTAGGTCGTTTACACGCCTCGCAGCAGATATTTACTCCAGCACATGATCGAGCGCTTGTCCCACTAGTAAACGATATATGTAAGTCCCGAGTGGAGCCATTACTGAGTTGTGGTCCTCTTCGCATGACTCCAGAACAATTAGTGCCGTCAGGAGAGGAAATCCGCGCCGACAAACTCTGTAATCGAGAAGGCTTTGAAGGAGCTTCTTGACCGGCGCTCAGAATCTCAAGTACTCACGATCTTACAAGATGCACTCAAAGACGAGAACGTCGACGTAGAGAACGTCATCGTAGAGAATGTCACCGTGGATAATATAGACGGGCAGTTGTACAGGAGCGGTGCTGGTGTTAAAGATGAAAAGCCGGAGCTAGCACAAGCCTCGAGTTTATCTGGTAGGCTGAAGCGCAGACTCACCGCTGTTAATGCTGTCGCGGAGCCGATGGAATGGCAAGAATACGTGAAGGTCGCTGTCTCGACGTTGGATGTCAAACCAGTTTCGAAAACAAACTGGAGTCTCCTGATACCTTTAGCCCGTTGGAAGTATTTCATGATACAACTTCAGTTCGTCGTGGAAGCTCCCATGCATCGCCACCACCGACTAAAATTGCTCCACTAACGCTGAATGCTCTACTTGGTAAACACACAATGGGTGTTAGCGGTGCTGGAGGAGCTAAGAACAAGAAGGAGAAATGCCATAAGATTAACAGTGGCTGTGCCTCGTGCCATCTCTGGGCTCATCACGTCGTATGAATACCGACCAGCTCATTCAGTTTACGAAGAAGTCACTCGCAAATGTGCTCAAGCATCGCAGACGCCTACAGTGAGCTGTTAACTGCAACACATCGCAAGGCTCAACAGCAGCGGCTGCCTTACGCTAACCGGTTCCGCCGCGTCGATGGCTTCAAGTTGCTTGCGCAAGCTCAGGCACTTGGGTCCTCCGATCTCACGCGCACGTGGGTCCTGCCAGATCCATCGGCAATATTTGTCCGGGATCTTCCAGATACCAGGCTCGAACATGAGCGTCTCCGGGAAATCCTTGTGCTTCAGAATCTTGGATACTGCCCCTCGATATTCGCGTAGTAGAGACGCACGTCGGAGCCCACGTTCCTTGTGCTGTTCACCGGACAGCAGGTCCTCATCGGGATCCATTATCACCCAGTGAGTGCGTTCCCACAGCGCTTGGGCGTGCTTGCTCATGAGAGACGCAAGCTCTTCGATGTCCGCCTGAACCAAGGGATAGAGGTCTTCACGCCGGTGAAAGTACAGCTCAGTCCGGCGGTTCTGGTACATGACCTCCCAGGGAGCTGGCACTTCGTCCAGCAGAGCTTGGTACTTCTTGGAATTCCAGCGTTTCTTCAAACGTGCCAGACTGTGTCTGTGGGGCTCGAAGTCTGGGAACCCGGGAGTCTGCCCGATGGCCGTCTTGGTGTCACTGGTCGGCTGGACCGGGATACCATAATACAGCCACGACGAACAATGTGTGTCCGGAGCCTCGATCGTTAACAACTCCTTTGGTGTCAACGACTTGTACGACTTGGACACCAGACTCGACTTCCGGAGTTTACCAGAAGGTCGCTTGCCCGAAGAACTCTTAGGCGACTTGGAGTCTTGAGACTTCTTGTCCTTGGAGCTCGACTTGGGCGAACCACCGGACTTCTTGCTCTTGAGACTTGACGTGGAGGCGCCACCGGACTTCTGACCGCTTGACTTGGACCTTGATGCCTCGTGTACACTATCCCGCTTGGACTTCTTGGTGGGGATTATCGGACCCGAGTCATCAGAATCACTAGACTCGTAGTCTCGTGGACACTTGTTGCCGGCATGCGAATGACCACTCATCGTCGTCAGAATCATTGCTGTTGCCGCTCGACACTTTCGTCGTCAGACTCACTGTCGCTGGATGCGGATTCTTGTTCACCAGACGTCTTGAAGTCTGGGTCCTTCTGAGGGTCATCCTCTGTGGACTCAGGCTCACTGATAGGATACGGGACGTGAGCGTCCAGTGTCTCCCAGACCGGTGGCTCCACATCGTTCTTCTGAAGACGGCGCAGTTCCTCCTCAGCCATCTTGTAATACGTCTCTGGGACGTACGAAGTCCACGGGGTCTGATTCAGCTTGCACCAGTACATCATGCTCACTAGCATTTGTACCAAGGGGCGCCCCGTGAACAGGCTGTGGGCAGGCTTGTCCGTACGAAGCCACTTCATCGCGGTCTCGTAAGCGATGCCAGCGAGCAGAGCCAAGCGCAGGTCCAGGGCGAAGTTCCTCCCAGACGACTCCAGCTGGTAACATAGTGTGAACGGCGTCTTTGGACACCGGAGACCTGGCGTTCACTGGACGCACCGAATCGATGCCAGGCGTGTAGTTCTTGGGGCGATCCTGAGGGACACGAACCCGATGTTTCCCAGAAGGTCTGGCAGGCTTGAGCAGCGGAGAACCCGAAGATTTAGTCGACCTGGTGGGCGATACAGACTTGTTCACCGGACGAGTGCCTGTCTTCGTGGGATCACTAGCATGTTCGCCGGAGACCGTCACACCACTGCCAGCACCCGTCAGATCCAGCACTTTGACCGATTTCTTGGCCTCTGCTGCTCGGTCGGACCGATATTTAGCGAGATGTTCGTGGAAATCTGGAATTGCCGCTTTGCGTTGGTCCATCGCGGTCACGTTGATGATGGTGTCCCAGTCTCCTGGAGGCGCCTTACTCTCTTGGAAGTTCACCAGAAGCTCCTGAAGACGCACCCAGCTGCCGTTCAATTCCCCGTGTTCAAACAGGTACTCCAGAAAACCCCAGGAATCTGTGGCCGTGGTCATGGGGCGCGCCTTCAGCAATCGGACCTCCGCCTGCGAGTCCGCCAGGCGTTCCTCCAAGGACGCTTTCTCGGACTCCAGAGCATCTATCTGGTCCTGATAATGCGACGCGAGATTCTGGGACTCCGCATTCACACGATCTTCGACCTCACTGGCAGTACGCCGGGCGTCCAGCACTTCATGACGCCAATACTGGCAGTTGAAGACCCACTGACTCTTGAGATCTTCGGACTCGTTCTGAATGGCGGCAGCGTCCACCAGAGATGTGTTGCCCTGGGACTCGACTTGAAGCCGAAGCCGACGGTGAGCGCCGGCCATCTGCTTCAGATAGCCGGATGTCTTGTACACTCGCTCGGCGAGACGCTGATGAGGGAGGTGGAGAAGAATTGAGGCCAGCTCCCGATGGACATCGACAGACCCCATGTGCGCTTCAAGATTATGGCGGTCACGGCTATCCACGTGAGGAACGAGCATCTGACTTTCGGTGAAGTCAGGGATAACACGCTCCAGTTTCGAGATGTCTGCCGACGTGAAGCCCTCGAGGCCCACCAGAACGCCTGGCCCCCTGTAGATGTTCGCTATGTGGTTTCCCACACGAAAGTCCTCAGCAAGCGCTGGAACACCCACCAAGAATGGCTGTCCTTCAGCGGGGTCCACCCAGTTGAAAGGGGCGTCAACAGTCATGTCGTCCAGCAGTTGCTGCCCAGGCGCAAACAGACTGTCCGCCTCGGTAGTGGAAAGGATGTGTGGTCCTCTAAGGACTGGAGTTGCGATGCCGGAGGAAGAACTCACAGAAGTAGAAGTCGCGGACGTTTCAGGCATGCTCACGTGCTCATCGCCGTCAGCAGCATCAACGCCCTGCTTCGGAGCGGCGGACGCGCTCGACTGTGAGCTGGGGCGCTTGAGCTGCCACCAGGTGATGCGGGAGCACCGTCACCACCACCTCGCGATGCTACGGATGCCGAAGCAGGCCCAGCGCCCGAGGCGTCGCCAGTAGTAGAAGCCGATGGAGAACCCATGGTTGCTGGATCTTCTTCTGCCTTGTTCGTCAGAAAGGAAATCGGGATGTGGCCGTTTGTGGTATACGACAGTTGGCTATTTCTGAGTCTGATGGAATCAGACTGAGCGACAGGACACCAGAGATTCTGAAATCCCGGAAGTTTTGAGAGCGTCACAGCTACACTATGTTCACGGGACCTCTGACGTACTGTCCTGGCCATGATGCTCAGTTTGGAGAAAGTTCCGCACTGACGAATTATGACCAGGAGGGGCGGTTGACACGTTGCTAATTACGATTTTTCGAGTAGATATGGACGTTACGCTGTGATGTGATTGGATGTATACTGGGTTGTGGGAGAAAGGGAGATGTGGGACGAGGTTATGTCCCGTGCGACAATGATGGATCTGTGGAAGAAACATATATATATATTTATATGTATATATATTTAACCTTCACGTGTACTGCAAAGGGGCCCAAGAGATCAGAAGTGTTCCTCGGAAAAGTGCACAAACTCCGAGAGACAACAACACTCAGTCTGATCACCGGACTTTCCCCGACGATGAGTGCCTAAAGGTTGGCAGAAAGTCTCTCAGAAGAATGTATCTCTGAGAGACCTCATCCCGTTGCCGTCCTGTGTGACGATGATGGTTCAAGGAATACAATTTTACCCACAAGATACCAAGTATCGCGCACCGGACGTAGCGGACCCCGCGCATACCCCAATTGGACTTCGTGCGTTGTAGCATACGTGCTCCGCACCCTAAAAACACTCACTCTGATGTACATGATTCCGGAGTACATGGTTCCGATGAACATGTCTCCGACGCACATGATTCCAGACCCTGATGGACAAGATACCAGACTCTGACACTCTGAAGTCCACCCCATACTGAAACCAAGTGTACCCAACACGACCTCACGCAATCAAGTGAAACGCAACCTGCTCATCCCTGTAATGACATCATTAAGCGTCGACTCGACAAGATCTGCAGCATCGACTACCATAGTGAGCCCAAGTGAAGATTCCTGAGTTATATTGAGACCAAGTGTATATGAGAATATGGAAGACAGAAGACAGAGAGATACGAGATAGATAGCCAGAGTTCAATTTGACCGGTACCCCCGAGTTCAATTTTGCGTTACAACCACAAGGTCGATTCGTCGGTTCTTCGGTAGTAAGGCCACGACAAAGCTTTGAGTCGTGTGATCTCTCACCTATCAAGCCCTTTAGGTGGAGATCAGCGTAACGTAGAGACCTGAGAGGACCCACCTATTCCATTTCCTAGTTGGGTCGTTTGTCTTGTCTCTAACGGTAGCCCATTTCATATTGTACGTTTGGACAGGTTTTGGGAGCTAGACAGTCGCTCTCAAGACGCTCGGTAGACTGTTATATAACTGATAGTGTATTGGTTTATTTTCCCTTTATATATTAGAGGGTGGTGCGCGAAAGTTACGGGAATACCAGACAGACCAGGTGTCTGGTGAACATTTCCCTAGTTGACCTGGAGAACTAGCCTACTGCTCAAGGGCCAGGAAAGAATAAGAGCAGCTACATATTTGTATATCGGAACTCTATATTGCGGTTATCTCGGAAGTCTATTTACTGGACTTCCCATTGTATTAACTTCTCTTTTGTTTTCAGAAATATCTGGTGTACACAAGTGTTCACCAGAAAACGTTCGACTCTCAAGCGCTCCTGTGAGGACCAGAAGGACGTCCGACGGTCTACGCAAGGAACCCTCACTCTCAGCAACACTCTCACGACCCCGGCGAGGGTCTCATTACCAAGACAACGAACCTACGAGGAGAGCACAAGGTAACACACGCCCACCTTGCTGTGCGACTCTGGTATCACATCAGTAGTCGCACTTCCAGGTTCACTGTATATCCCTGCACCGCGGTAAAAGTTGCACCAACTTCGCGACACTCAACCGGAGGTCATGATCATTCGGAACGACAATGCGATCCGCATTGTCGTCTACTGCACTGTACAACAGTAGGCCTTCGTGTACACGATAGCGGTGTACACGAGCTCGAAGATGAGGGGTTAGCTTCCGACGTGCCACGTCGGAAGGTGCTGCGAGGAACTCCAGCAGCCCCTTCGCGTCTGCATCCCTTGCATACGCGTTCTTCACGTCGTCAATCAACGTTGACGACGGCACACTTGTCCTCACGACGCCAACAGCGTTGGCGTCGACCGTCTCCGCATAGTCAGGTCGACGCGATAACGCGTCGGCCACTATGTTGAGTCTTCCGGGTTTGTACTCCACCCGGAAGTTGTACGCCGCGAAGAAGGACAACCATCTCGCTATACGTTGCGAGATGTGCGGCGACTTGATCGCCGTCCGCAATGATGCGTGGTCGGTGTAGACCACGAACCGTCTACTCCCAAGTAGATACACTCGGAACTTTGCGAGTGCATACTTCATGGCAAGGAGTTCCTTGTCATGTACGGGGTAGTTACGCTCAGCTGGCTTCAGCTGAGTAGACCAAACGATCACGCCCTTCGTGATCGTGCTGCATCAAAGCACATCCGACTGCGAAGTCGGATGCATCGCACACTACGTGGAATGGACGATCTTGGTCCGCCACGGCCAAGATCGGCGCTTCAGTCAAGCCCTGCTTGACTGCACCGAATGCCTCCTCGCACTCGGTCGTCCGAATCCACTCAGCTTCTTTCTTAAGAAGCTGTGACAACGGGCGAATCTTGCCCACATAGTTCTCCACGTACTTGCACTGTAATGGGTCTACGTAGACCTATTAGATCGCGTACACGTGCGCTTACGTGTATGAGGAAGCGTGCAATTAGAATAGACTTAATTTAAATATACTTATTTAAATAAGTATAATTAAATCAAATATAACTAAATTAAACTGCAAAATACCGTAAAATGAGAACTGTTATTGAATTTGGCATAATCCAATTATGGACCTCCTAAAACTGTTTGTTATCTATTTCTAAAGGGTCTGCCAACGTGTGGTTGGCAGAAACTCTGCTCAGTAATTGGTAGAAACCCGTTACTTTCTACCAATAATATGCACAAATGCACACGAACCACCCAATAATGTGGTTTGCCCATGTATCCTTTGGTGTGTACAGCACACCAAGGTCTGAGGCCCATTTCCAACCTCTAACAGTTATCCTAACTGTTAGAGTTACAAGTGGTACAACCACTTGTACGTGTAACCCCGTTACACCATCCCCCCGTTAAGATTCGACGTATCGGTCCCGATACGTCAATCAATAGAACTTGACAAGACCTTCAAGTTCCCGAGAGAAATCCGAGTTCATTTCGCAATGGACTCGCCAATGCCCACGTCTCCGTCCGCTACTGCGGACGCGCAAGCCTCACCTGCTGCCTCTGCAGCAGGAACAACGACCTCAGCAGTGCTCACTGCTGCTTCCAGCGGTCCGACAGAGAAGCTCTCTGTCACCAAGTACCATGCTCTCCATAAGGAGAAGCATGAGAAGAAGAAGAAGTCTTCTTCTCTAGCAGAGATTAAGAATCCTGCTGTCCCTCTCAAAGAACTCTTTGGAGAGGATTACGAAGACATCCTCGACTACGAGGAGGATGTCGAGGAGGGGGAGGTTGATGTCAAGGCTCCCGCTCCCGTGTCTTCGTCTGAAGACACGTCAGACCCACCCGTGGGATCTCGACGACCTCGTGATGAGGCCTCGGACGCTTCAAGCTCGAAGCGTCCGCGCAGTGATGATGAAGCGTCCCCCATGTCGAGGGCGCTCACTGCACCGCGCACTGACCCGCTAGTGCGCACACCATGGATGCCTACTGAGGCAGAGATCCATGACCGGTTCGGTGCTAGTTCACCACCGAACCCGATACTGTTGTACTCATGCAACAGTATCAACGACGACGACGTCACCGCTAAGGTTGTCTTTGAGCCCGAGACTCAAAGACGCGACTACTATATCGGGCTCTTCCACGAGCTCCGATACTATGCAGCGAAGAAGACTTCGCGCAAGAGCAAAGTGCCAGAGTGGCAGGCACTTTGTCAGTCGTGGAACGCCTTTGTTGAAAACTTCAACAAAGACCCGAAGGCATATCGCGAGCGCGTTGCTGCGGCTCGCGATCGCTACTACACTTACACTACACGTGGTAAGTGTGAACGCCTCCATGAACAGTCCATGGAAGCGGGGATCCCATGTGCCGTTCCCTTTGGCACACCCTGCCCGTGTTGCCAACCCTTGGCAACACGTCTTACCGAAAGTGACATCCTGGGGTACACGCTTGTCCGTGTACCCCATCACATCAAGGAGCTCCGTGGTCGTATTGTGCCACGCGAAGCTCCGAGTGCTGTGGCTGACCGCAGCACTCCTCGTGCAGGGTTTAACCCTGCAAGTTATGGTGGGCTTCGTACGCCCTCACCATTTCCGGAACGTCCTCCATCAGGACGTTCCGCGGCTCCCATGTATCTCGATGGGGAGGAAATCCTCTCCAACGAATACGAAAACGAACCCCTTGAGAGTTCGTTCTCTTATGAGCCACGATCCGCTCCACAATCCAGCGGATCGCTCCACGCGCGTCGCGCAACGGCGGCGGAGGGGGTGGGAACACTCCCTCCGCATGGTCAACGCTATGACCATGACGATCGTGCCCTGCACGATCGAGTTGCTGCGCTGGAGCAGACACAGAGCGCTGAGATAGCTGCTCTGAAGCAGGAGGTTCGTGTCCTCCGTGCTGAGGTCTGTGAGGCAGCTCAGACTGCCTCGAACCTCTCGTCCGGTCTTGGGACGAGAGTGAACCGGTTGATCGACCGTGTCGACGGCCTCGAGAAGGCCTTCCAGGCCTCTCGCACTCCTCAGTCGGACTACCAACCTTAGGTAGTCCGTGCTGCACGTACGGCTTCAACCGCCCGACGTAGAAGGTCGGGTGGAGCCTCATGCTGGACGGTATGTCCAGCCGGTACGCGTTACCATGCCGTTCAAGTACTTTGAACGGCCCAATGAATCTTGGAGCAAGCAAGCTTGCTCCAAAGTCAGACACTGCATGTCTAGGTAGGTTTTGTGTAGCTAACAAAACTAATGAACCCTTTTCGAATTCATTTGTGTTGCAGTATCAGCGTTCAGCTTCTGTCGATCGACAGAAGCTGCGATAGCATCTTGGACAAACCGTATGACGGCTTGTCTTCGCTGGACAAAGTCTAGCGCACCCGAGCTGAATTCTTTCAGCTTGTCGCCCTTGTCAGCAGCAGGCCCTGCCTGCTCGCTATCATCTCTCATGTCTGTGCCCGGCACAGACATCGCGCGCTCGTTCCTGCTCGAACGAGACGTCGCACGCGTCACCGCAGCTGATAGTGTGCTGCTATCAGTTGCATTCTGCGGTTGTTCGGACGCAACCGTAGATCCTCCCCCACTTAAGGAGGAAGCTACCCCGCCGAGCATGCTCGGCAATCGTGGATGCCTCATGGCGTTCACGTAGAACGGTGTATGCCCTGTCGATGCATGCACCGAGTTATTGATGGCAAACTCTGCCATCGGCAAGCACTCGCTCCAATGCGGGAACGAGTGAGCATAGCTCTTCAACGTGTCACCCAATACACGGTTGACACGTTCGGTCTGTCCGTCCGTCTGCGGATGATCCGCAGTCGACATTAATAACTGTGAACCAAGAAGTGTAAACACTTCTTTGCCAGAACCGCGCTGTGAAGCGTGGATCACGGTCCGACACAATGTCGAGCGGCATGCCATGGTGTTTGAACACCATGTCAACAAACAGTCGCGCAGTCTGCGCGGCTGTAACAGTAGCCGGGACGGCAGCAAGATGAACCATCTTGCTGAATCTGTCCACAAAGACAACGATGCCCGTCCTCCGCTTGCTGTCAGGCGGAAGACCGAAGACAAAGTCCATGGACATGGACTGCCAACACTCCGACGGAGTCGGTAGTGATTGAAGGGGAGCCTGCGAGAACTGCGCAGGCTTCACGCGTTGACAAACCTCGCAAGCACGTACGTACTTGCGCACCCACTTGTACTGGTGGTGCCAGTAGAAGTCACGCGTGAGAAGAGTGTATGTCTTCTCACGACCCGGATGCCCTGCCGTGGGGGCATCGTGATACTCGAACATGATCCTCAACCGGAGGTCATGATCATTCGGAACGACAATGCGATCCGCATTGTCGTCTACTGCACTGTACAACAGTAGGCCTTCGTGTACACGATAGCGGTGTACACGAGCTCGAAGATGAGGGGTTAGCTTCCGACGTGCCACGTCGGAAGGTGCTGCGAGGAACTCCAGCAGCCCCTTCGCGTCTGCATCCCTTGCATACGCGTTCTTCACGTCGTCAATCAACGTTGACGACGGCACACTTGTCCTCACGACGCCAACAGCGTTGGCGTCGACCGTCTCCGCATAGTCAGGTCGACGCGATAACGCGTCGGCCACTATGTTGAGTCTTCCGGGTTTGTACTCCACCCGGAAGTTGTACTCCGCGAAGAAGGGCAACCATCTCGCCATACGTTGCGAGATGTGCGGCGACTTAATCGCCGTACGCAATGATGAGTGGTCTGTATAGACCACGAACGGTCTACTCCCAAGTAGATACACTCGGAACTTTGCGAGTGCATACTTCATGGCAAGGAGCTCCTTGTCATGTACGGGGTAGTTACGCTCAGCTGGCTTCAGCTGAGTAGACCAAACGATCACGCCCTTCGTGATCGTGTTGCATCAATGCACATCCGATTGCAAAGTCGGATGCATCACACACTACGTGGAATGGACGATCTTGGTCCGCCACGGCCAAGATCGGCGCTTCAGTCAAGCCCTGCTTGACTGCACCGAATGCCTCCTCGCACTCGGTCGTCCGAATCCACTCAGCTTCTTTCTTAAGAAGCTGTGACAACGGGCGAATCTTGCCCACATAGTTCTCCACGTACTTGCACAAGTACGTGGCAAGCCCAAGGAACTGCCTCAGTTCCTTCACATTTGATGGCGTGGGCCATTCATTGATCACTCTGACCTTCTCTGGGTCAGGGCGCACGCCGTCTTTCCCCACGAGACACCCCAGCACGGGTATCTCGCTCGCCCCGAAGATACACTTCTTCAGGTTCGCATAGAGCTTATGTTTCCTCATAAGCTCTAGCAGCTTCCGGAGATGCACCTTGTGCATCTCAATGTCCGTCTTCCCGTTCACAGCCCGGCTGTGGACGAACACGTCGTCGAAGTAACTCAGTGCGAAGTCACGCACTGAGCGCAATAGATGTGTCACGCATCTATTGAACGTCGCAGGGGCGTTCTTAAGCCCCTGTGGCATGACGAGCCACTCCCAAAGCATTCCGCTTGGAGTGCTTACCGCAGTGAGAGGGATATCCCTCTCACGCATGAGGATCTGATAGAATCCATCACGCAGATCTAGAGCACTGAAGATAGTGCTCAAGGCCATCGAATCGATGATAACATCTTTTCGCGGTATCGGCGTTTGCGCCGGTATCGTCGCATCGTTCAACTTGTTGTACGCATGAACGATGCGCCAGCCGCCCTGTGGCTTCTTGACACAGAACGTCGGAGCACTGTGCGGGGACTTCGATTCCCGCACTTGACCTGCACGGCGACGACTTTCAAAGAAGTCGTCGATTGCTTGTTCTTGTTCACGCGGCAGTGGTCACTGCCGTGTAACACAGTACTTTGTGCCCGGCACGAGATCAATCTCGTGCTGTACGCCCTTGTCCTTCGGAAGCTCCGAAGGAATCTCGTCCGGGAGTACATCCTTGTACTCCCGCAGAACTTTGTAGTAGGGACTCGACCTCAACGAGTCCCAACTCTGCTCCTCGAAGCGTTGCTTCTTGGTCTTCGCACTGAGGGAGTCATCGCCCTCAGTGATCCCATCGACGACGAGCTGCTTCAGCTCTTCGGCCTCGCGCTCCACTCTCTCGATATCCGAGAGAATGCAAATTTGTTCGATGCGTCCATCGTACAAGTCCCGCGTGAAGCGCTTCCAACTCATCGTTGAAAGTGCGGTCAACGCCGACGCACTCGTCGGCGGATTCTCCAACCGCATCCTCTGGTACTGTAACCCAGTACCAGTACGTGTCAAGACGTTCAACGTCTCGACACTCGGTGTCTGCACTGCAGATACACCCGTCTCAGTCCCGGACTGAGACTCGCGCAGCTCCCTGAGCTTGCGCCGCGAAGATCTGCCATGGAGCTCAGCTCCAGGTGCTCCACGTCCAAGGCATCGCACCTTGGACGGGACTTTATCGCCATCGTCAGCGGATTCCTTCCGCTGACTCGCACATCCAAGCACTGCTTGTGTGGCGCTCATCGCGTGCAGCACCGCTGCACGTGAGCACGCAGGTTTTTCTGGTGCTGGCGGTTGCAACCGCCAGCACCTCCTGCCGGGCAGTCGGTCCTCAGAACCGCTGCGTCTCCATCCGCTACAACGGATGAAGCAACTGCATCGTCGACTCCCGGAGTCGACGTGCTCTCGCTAGCTTCCAGCGCTAGCGAGTGTTCGCTTATACACGTATCATCAGCTCCCGGGGCTGATGAACGATCGCTAGTTCCCGGAACTAGCAGCGAAGCGCCAGTGGTGTCAGCTCCCAGAGCTGACGCACGTCTTTCGGTTCCCCGAATATTATTTAACTCGTCAACTCCCAGAATTGACGCGACGTCGTCGGCGCGACCCTTGGAGGCTTGAAGTATCTCCAAGGATACCGGTAATACCGGTACAATACCTTCTCTCAGGTGAATCTCATTCACCTGACCATCACTCATGTGACAAACATCATTCAGATGTTTATGCGTCAGGTGATTCACATTCACCTGACCTTCATTCACGTGATCGCGACCCTTCGGCTCAGATTTCTGAGTCGACACACATTTTCTCCCAACGGCTCCCTGAGTCGTTGATGGTCGCCTGCGGTGACCGGAGGCAGCGGCGGCCGCTGCTGCCTCAACCTGGGATTCACATGCACCGGATGGTGCATGTGTAACACTGACAGGGCCATCGCTCTCTGTCGCGCTGGTGTTGTTGAAGCGTACGAGCGTACGCTTCTCCCAGTTGATCACCGGGTCATGCCGTGTAAGCCACGACATGCCTAATACCAAGTCGAACTTATCGTCTAGATCCAAGACGATAAGGTCTTCTACAAACGTCCTTCGTTTGTAAGAGAAGCGCACACGGGCTACGCGCTTCTCCGTCCTCACGGTGGCACCTGTTGCCAACCGCACCTCCAACACGCTTGGCAGCGTGTTGGTCTCTTTGAAGTCGAGGCTTCCAAGACTTCCCTGTCGAACAAAGTTGTTCGACGCGCCCGAGTCCACTAGGGCACGACGAGAGTTAACTCTCTTCGACATCACGTTCAGGATGACAAGGTTTGGCTTGTCATCTTGCATCTCGCAGCGAGAAACCTTCCCGCTGGGGGCGACAGCCTTCAACGTCGCGTGTCCGACACGCGAGACTGCATTACCAGTAGGACGCCCCGCGCCTACTGGTCCTTGGCGTTTTTTGAACGCCCGCCCGCTGTGCACTTGCGTGCATAGTGACCGATGTTACCACACAGGTAACATCGAACCTTGACGTTCTTACGCTGCTGTTGACCAGCAGTCGTAGCACTCGATAGGTCCATAGGCTCCGAACCTCCCGTCTTCGCAACAGGACGCGCCGGCTTCGGCGTGTTCGCATGGAGTTTAGCTTGACGCCGGCTAAACTCCTCTTGCATCACAAGGCTGATAGCCTCCTCGAGAGTATTCGGAAACTCTCGGAAGAGATACGTTTTGACGGGACCATCTCTTAGTCCCTTCATGAACGTGACGACCTTGGTCGCCTCGTCGATCGGGTTGGCCACTATGTTCGGTACCAAGTATCCAGCACGCTGGGCAAAGGTGTGAACATCATCCTTGCCCTGCTGCAGATCGAGAAACTCCGCTCTCGATCTGAACTCGTTCTTCGGGGGCTCAAACGCAAGCTTGAGCTCCTCTTTGAACACCTCATACGTGCCGAAGCACGTAGGATCCGAGAGTCGGCGCCCATAGGCCCAACTCCTCGCACGTCCGCCAAGACATGACGTGGCGAACGCGACCTTCGACATCGGATCGACGATACGTCGAGCCGCAACGGCTGTGTCAAGTTCGACAAGCCAACGAAGGAGGGTCTCGTCCTCCTTCCCCGTGTAGGTACTCACGTGGAGTTTCAACGACTCCACGCGTGGCTTCGGGGAAGCCACCGAGGCAGCAACATCTCGTTGCTCCTTAACAATGTACCCCAGAGCAACACCGTGTTGCTCTGTCGGCGATAGCGTACGAAGCATCGTCGCTACCGCTGCCTCTCCAATGACTTGTGAAAGTCTTTGGAGAGCTTCCCACTCTGGATCTGACAGGTGGGCACAGTCCGTGCGCGTCACGGACATGTGAGGGGTCCCAGTGGATCCCTCATCCATTGGGGAGTTCTCTACCCCGCGTTCGTATGACTCCATACGAACGAACAGCAGTCGGTCGTGGGACGGACTACAAAGTGCTACCAGGTGTAATGGGTCTACCTAGACCTATTAGATGGCGTACACGTGCGCTTACGTGTATGAGGAAGCGTGCAATTAGAATAGACTTAATTTAAATATACTTATTTAAATAAGTATAATTAAATCAAATATAACTAAATTAAACTGCAAAATACCGTAAAATGAGAACTGTTATTGAATTTGGCATAATCCAATTATGGACCTCCTAAAACTGTTTGTTATCTATTTCTAAAGGGTCTGCCAACGTGTGGTTGGCAGAAACTCTGCTCAGTAATTGGTAGAAACCCGTTACTTTCTACCAATAATATGCACAAATGCACACGAACCACCCAATAATGTGGTTCGCCATGTATCCTTTGGTGTGTACAGCACACCAAGGTCTGAGGCCCATTTCCAACCTCTAACAGTTATCCTAACTGTTAGAGTTACAAGTGGTACAACCACTTGTACGTGTAACCCCGTTACATGCACAAGTACGTGGCAAGCCCAAGGAACTGCCTCAGTTCCTTCACATTTGATGGCGTGGGCCATTCATTGATCACTCTGACCTTCTCTGGGTCAGGGCGCACGCCGTCTTTCCCCACGAGACACCCCAGCACGGGTATCTCGCTCGCCCCGAAGATACACTTCTTCAGGTTCGCATAGAGCTTATGTTTCCTCATAAGCTCTAGCAGCTTCCGGAGATGCACCTTGTGCATCTCAATGTCCGTCTTCCCGTTCACAGCCCGGCTGTGGACGAACACGTCGTCGAAGTAACTCAGTGCGAAGTCACGCACTGAGCGCAATAGATGTGTCACGCATCTATTGAACGTCGCAGGGGCGTTCTTAAGCCCCTGTGGCATGACGAGCCACTCCCAAAGCATTCCGCTTGGAGTGCTTACCGCAGTGAGAGGGATATCCCTCTCACGCATGAGGATCTGATAGAATCCATCACGCAGATCTAGAGCACTGAAGATAGTGCTCAAGGCCATCGAATCGATGATAACATCTTTTCGCGGTATCGGCGTTTGCGCCGGTATCGTCGCATCGTTCAACTTGTTGTACGCATGAACGATGCGCCAGCCGCCCTGTGGCTTCTTGACACAGAACGTCGGAGCACTGTGCGGGGACTTCGATTCCCGCACTTGACCTGCACGGCGACGACTTTCAAAGAAGTCGTCGATTGCTTGTTCTTGTTCACGCGGCAGTGGTCACTGCCGTGTAACACAGTACTTTGTGCCCGGCACGAGATCAATCTCGTGCTGTACGCCCTTGTCCTTCGGAAGCTCCGAAGGAATCTCGTCCGGGAGTACATCCTTGTACTCCCGCAGAACTTCGTAGTAGGGTCTCGACCTCAACGAGTCCCAACTCTGCTCTTCGAAGCGCTGCTTCTTAGTCTTTGCACTGAGGGAGTCATCACCCTCAGTGATCCCATCGACGACGAGCTGCTTCAGCTCTTCGGCCTCGCGCTCTACTCTCTCGATATCCGAGAGAATGCAAATTTGTTCGATGCGTCCATCGTACAAGTCCCGCGTGAAGCGCTTCCAACTCATCGTTGGAAGTGCGGTCAATGCCGACGCACTGATTCTCCAACCGCATCCACTGGTACTGCAACCCAGTACCAGTACGTGTCAAGACGTTTAGCGTCTCGACACTTGGTGTCTGCCCTGCAGACACACCCTCCTCAGTCACGGACTGAGACTCACACAGCTCACTGAGCTGGTGCCACGCGCTCTGATAATGTAACGCAGTATCAGTTCGTGTCAAGACGTTCCTCGTCTTGACACTCGGTGTCTGCACTGCAGACACACCCTCCACAGTCACGGACTGGGACTCGCAATGCTCCCTGAGCTTGCGCCGCGAAGATCTGCCATGGAGCTCAGCTCCAGGCTCTCCACGTCCAAGGCATCCAACCTTGGACGGGACTTTATCGCCATCGTCAGCGGATTCCTTCCGCTGACTCGCACATCCAAGCACTGCTTGTGTGGCGCTCATCGCGTGCAGCACCGCTGCACGTGAGCACGCAGGTTTTTCTGGTGCTGGACGTTTGCAACCGCCAGCACCTCCTGCCGGGCAGTCGGTTCTCAGAACCGCTGCGTCTCCATCCGCTACAACGGATGAAGCAACTGCATCGTCGACTCCCGGAGTCGACGTGCTCTCGCTAGCTTCCAGCGCTAGCGAGTGTTCGCTTATACACGTATCATCAGCTCCCGGGGCTGATGAACGATCGCTAGTTCCCGGAACTAGCAGCGAAGCGCCAGTGGTGTCAGCTCCCAGAGCTGACGCACGTCTTTCGGTTCCCCGAATATTATTTAACTCGTCAACTCCCAGAATTGACGCGACGTCGTCGGCGCGACCCTTGGAGGCTTGAAGTATCTCCAAGGATACCGGTAATACCGGTACAATACCTTCTCTCAGGTGAATCTCATTCACCTGACCATCACTCATGTGACAAACATCATTCAGATGTTTATGCGTCAGGTGATTCACATTCACCTGACCTTCATTCACGTGATCGCGACCCTTCGGCTCAGATTTCTGAGTCGACACACATTTTCTCCCAACGGCTCCCTGAGTCGTTGATGGTCGCCTGCGGTGACCGGAGGCAGCGGCGGCCGCTGCTGCCTCAACCTGGGATTCACATGCACCGGATGGTGCATGTGTAACACTGACAGGGCCATCGCTCTCTGTCGCGCTGGTGTTGTTGAAGCGTACGAGCGTACGCTTCTCCCAGTTGATCACCGGGTCATGCCGTGTAAGCCACGACATGCCTAATACCAAGTCGAACTTATCGTCTAGATCCAAGACGATAAGGTCTTCTACAAACGTCCTTCGTTTGTAAGAGAAGCGCACACGGGCTACGCGCTTCTCCGTCCTCACGGTGGCACCTGTTGCCAACCGCACCTCCAACACGCTTGGCAGCGTGTTGGTCTCTTTGAAGTCGAGGCTTCCAAGACTTCCCTGTCGAACAAAGTTGTTCGACGCGCCCGAGTCCACTAGGGCACGACGAGAGTTAACTCTCTTCGACATCACGTTCAGGATGACAAGGTTTGGCTTGTCATCTTGCATCTCGCAGCGAGAAACCTTCCCGCTGGGGGCGACAGCCTTCAACGTCGCGTGTCCGACACGCGAGACTGCATTACCAGTAGGACGCCCCGCGCCTACTGGTCCTTGGCGTTTTTTGAACGCCCGCCCGCTGTGCACTTGCGTGCATAGTGACCGATGTTACCACACAGGTAACATCGAAACTTGACGTTCTTACGCTGCTGTTGACCAGCAGTCGTAGCACTCGATAGGTCCATAGGCTCCGAACCTCCCGTCTTCGCAACAGGACGCGCCGGCTTCGGCGCATTCGCATGGAGTTTAGCTTGACGCCGGCTAAACTCCTCTTGCATCACAAGGCTGATAGCCTCCTCGAGAGTATTCGGAAACTCTCGGAAGAGATACGTTTTGACGGGACCATCTCTTAGTCCCTTCATGAACGTGACGACCTTGGTCGCCTCGTCGATCGGGTTGGCCACTATGTTCGGTACCAAGTATCCAGCACGCTGGGCAAAGGTGTGAACATCATCCTTGCCCTGCTGCAGATCGAGAAACTCCGCTCTCGATCTGAACTCGTTCTTCGGGGGCTCAAACGCAAGCTTGAGCTCCTCTTTGAACACCTCATACGTGCCGAAGCACGTAGGATCCGAGAGTCGGCGCCCATAGGCCCAACTCCTCGCACGTCCGCCAAGACATGACGTGGCGAACGCGACCTTCGACATCGGATCGACGATACGTCGAGCCGCAACGGCTGTGTCGAGTTTGACAAGCCACCGAAGGAGAGTCTCGTCCTCCTTCCCCGTGTAGGTACTCACGTGGAGTTTCAACGACTCCACGCGTGGCTTCGGGGAAGCCACCGAGGCAGCAACATCTCGTTGCTCCTTAACAATGTACCCCAGAGCAACACCGTGTTGCTCTGTCGGCGATAGCGTACGAAGCATCGTCGCTACCGCTGCCTCTCCAATGACTTGTGAAAGTCTTTGGAGAGCTTCCCACTCTGGATCTGACAGGTGGGCACAGTCCGTGCGCGTCACGGACATGTGAGGGGTCCCAGTGGATCCCTGATCCATCGGGGAGTTCTCTACCCCGCGTTCGCATGACTCCATACGAACGAACAGCAGTCGGTCGTGGGACGGACTACAAAGTGCTACCAGGTGTAATGGGTCTACTAAGACCTATTAGGTGGCGTACACGTGCGCTTACGTGTATGAGGAAGCGTGCAATTAGAATAGACTTAATTTAAATATACTTATTTAAATAAGTATAATTAAACTTAATATAAACAAATTAAACTGCAAAATACCGTAAAATGAGAACTGTTATTGAATTTGGCATAAGCCAATTATAGACCTCCTAAAACTGTTTGTTATCTATTTCTAAAGGGTCTGCCAACGTGTGGTTGGCAAAAACTCTGTTCAGCGATTGGTAGAAAGCAACGGATTTCTACCAATAATATGCACAAATGCACACGAACTACCCAATAATGTGGTTCGCCCATGTAGCCATTGGTGTGTACAGCACACCAAGGTCTGAGGTCCCTTTTGAACCTCTAACAGTTATCGCAACTGTTAGAGTTACAAGTGGTACAACCACTTGTACGTGTAACCCTGTTACCCCCCCTCCTCCTCCCCCCCCCCCCCTCCGTTAACCCTTTCGCGAACACAGTGACTTTGTATACTATACAAACTCAAGACAATTGAAAATGGAAGGTAGCAAAACGCTACCTTCGATGTGTAGCCATTTCGAAGGGTCAGCGACCGTTCAGATGGCTACAACACAGATGGGAGCAAAACGCTACCTTCGAAGCCTTTTAAATAAGCTCTGCTATTGGCCAAAAATAAAACTTCAACCTGCGAGTTCCAAAACACGGTAGTATTTACGCGACCCTTCAACTCGAAGGTAGCATTTTGCTACCTTCGAGTGGGTACAAACAGCACCCACTTTTGCAAAGACCGTCGTTGGGGGCAAAATGCTACGATGTTCGCGAAAGGGTTAAGGTAGGACGTATCGGTCTCGACACGTCCATCAACAAAACTTGACAAGATCGTCAAGTTTCTGAGAGAAACCCGAGTTCATTCTGCAATGAACTCGCAAGCGCCCACGTCTCCGTCCGCTCCTACGGACGCGCAAGCCTCCCCTGCTGCATCCGCAGCAGGAACAACAACCTCAGCAGCGCTCGCTAGCGCTGCTGCTTCCAGCGGTTCGACAGAGAATCTCTCTGTCACCAAGTACCATGCCGCAAGGAAAAGCATACAGAGAAGAAGAAGTCTTCTTCTCTCGCAGGGATCAAAAACCCTGCTGCATCTCTCAAAGAACTCTTTGGAGATGACTCAAAGACGCGACTACTATATCGGACTCTTTCATGAGCTCCGATATTATGCAGCGAAGAAGACTTCGCGCAAGAGCAAAGTTCCCGAGTGGCAGCCACTTTGCCAGTCGTGGAACGCCTTTGTTGACAACTTCAACAAAGACCCGAAGGCATATCGCGAGCGCGTTGCTGCGGCTCGCGATCGCTACTACACTTACACCACTCGTGGTAAGTGCGAACGCCTCCATGATCAGTGCATGGAAGCGGGGATCCCGTGTGTCGTTCCCTTCGGCACAACCTGCCCGTGTTGCCAGCCCTTGGCAACACGTCTTTCCGAGCGTGACATCCTGGGGTACACGCTTATCCGTGTACCCCATCACATCAAGGAGCTCCGTGGTCGTATTGTGCCACGCGAAGCTCCGAGTGCTGTGGCTGACCGCAGCACTCCTCGTGCAGGGCTTACCCCTGCAAGTTATGGTGGGCTTCGTACGCCCTCACCATTTCCGGAACGTCCTCCATCAGGACGTTCCGCGGCTCCCACGTATCTCGATGGGGAGGAAATCCTCTCCAACGAATACGAAAACGAACCTCTTGAGAGTTCGTTCTCTAATGAGCCACGATCCGCTCCACAATCCAGCGGATCGCTCCACGCGCGTCGCGCAACGGCGGCGGCGGGGGGGGGGACACTCCCTCCGCATGGTCACCGCTATGACCATGACGATCGTGCCCTGCACGATCGAGTTGCTGCGCTGGAGCAGACACAGAGCGCTGAGATAGCTGCTCTGAAGCAGGAGGTTCGTGTCCTCCGTGCTGAGGTCTGTGAGGCAGCTCAGACTGCCTCGAACCTCTCGTCCGGCCTTGGGACGAGAGTGAACCGGTTGGTCGACCGTGTCGACGGTCTCGAGAAGGCCTTCCAGGCCTCTCGCACTCCTCAGTCGGACTACCATCCCTAGGTAGTTCGTGCTGCACGTACGGCCTCAACCGCCCGACGTAGGAGGTCGAGTGCAGCATCATGCTGGACGGTATGTCCAGCCGGTAGGCGCTCCCATGCCGTCCAAGTACCTTGAACGGTCCAATGAAGCTTGCTTGCTCCAAAATCAGACACTGCATGTTTAGGTAGGTTTTGAGTAGCTAACAAAAGCAATGAACCCAATTTGAATTCATTTATGTTGCCCCTACCAACATTATCTACATTCAGCTTCTGTCGATCGACAGAAGCTGCGATAGCATCTTGGACAAACCGTATCACGGCTTGTCTTCGCTGGACAAAGTCTAGCGCACCCGAGCTGACACCTGTCAGCTTGTCGCCTTTGTCAGCCCTACTCGCTATCATCTTCCATGTCTGTGCCCGGCACAGACATCGCGCGCTTGTTCCTGCTCGAACGAGACGTCGCACGCGCCACCGCAGCTGATAGTGTGCTGCTATCAGCCGTATCCTGCGGTTGTTCGGACGCAACCGTAGATCTTCCCCCACTTAAGGAGGAAGCTACCCCACCGAGCATGGTCGGTAATCCTGGATGCCTCATAGCATTCACGTAGAACGGTGTATGCCCTGTCGATGCATGCACCGAGTTATTGATGGCAAACTCTGCCATCGGCAAGCACTCGCTCCAATGCGGGAACGAGCGAGCATAGCTCTTCAGCGTGTCACCCAAAACACGGTTGACACGTTCGGTCTGTCCGTCCGTCTGCGGATGATCCGCAGTCGGCATGACAATTGTGAACCAAGAAGTGTAAACACTTCTTGCCAGAACCGCGCTGTGAAGCGTGGATCACGGTCCGACACAATGTCGAGCGGCATGCCATGGTGTTTGGACACCATGTCAACAAACAGTCGCGCAATCTGCGCGGCTGTAACAGTAACCGGTACGGCAGCAAGATGAACCATCTTGCTGAATCGGTCCACAAAGACGACGATGCCCGTCCTCCGCTTGCTGTCAGGCGGAAGACCGAACACAAAGTCCATGGACATGGACTGCCAACACTCCGACGGAGTCGGTAGTGATTGAAGAGGAGCCTGCAAGAACTGCGCAGGCTTCACGCGTTGACAAACCTCGCAAGCACGTACGTACTTGCGCACCCACTTGTACTGGTGGTGCCAGTAGAAGTCACGCGTGAGAAGAGTGTATGTCTTCTCACGATCCGGATGTCCTGCCGTGGGGGCATCGTGATACTCGAACAGGATCCTCAACCGGAGGTCATGATCATTCGGAACGACAATGCGATCCGCATTGTCGTCTACTGCACTGTACAACAGTAGGCCTTCGTGTACACGATAGCGGTGTACACGAGCTCGAAGATGAGGGGTTAGCTTCCGACGTGCCACGTCGGAAGGTGCTGCGAGGAACTCCAGCAGCCCCTTCGCGTCTGCATCCCTTGCATACGCGTTCTTCACGTCGTCAATCAACGTTGACGACGGCACACTTGTCCTCACGACGCCAACAGCGTTGGCGTCGACCGTCTCCGCATAGTCAGGTCGACGCGATAACGCGTCGGCCACTATGTTGAGTCTTCCGGGTTTGTACTCCACCCGGAAGTTGTACTCCGCGAAGAAGGGCAACCATCTCGCCATACGTTGCGAGATGTGCGGCGACTTGATCGCCGTCCACAATGATGCGTTGTCGGTGTAGACTACGAACGGTCTACTCCTAAGTAGATACACTCGGAAGTTTGCGAGTGCATACTTCATGGCAAGGAGTTCCTTGTCATGTACGGGGTAGTTACGCTCAGCTGGCTTCAGCTGACGCGATTGATAGTAGACCAAACGATCACGCCCTTCGTGATCGTGCTGCATCAAAGCACATTCGATTGCAAAGTCGGATGCATCGCACACTACGTGGAATGGACGATCTTGGTCCGCCACGGCCAAGATCGGCGCCTCAGTCAAGCCCTGCTTGACTGCACCGAATGCCTCCTCGCACTCGGTCGTCCAAATCCACTCAGCTTCTGTCGCGAAGTCGGTGTAACTTTTACCGCGGTGCAGGGGCGTACAGTGAACCTGGAAGTGTGACTACCGGTAGTGATACCGGAGTCGCACAGCAAGGTGGGCGTGTGTTACCTTGTGCTGTCCTCGTAGGTTCGTTGTCTTGGTAATGAGACCCTCGCCGGGGTCGTGAGAGCGTTGCTGAGAGTGAGGGTTCCTTGCGTAGACCGTCGGATGTCCTTCTGGTCCTCACAGGAGCACTTGGGAGTCGAACGTTTTCCGGTGAACACTTGTGTACACTAGAGATTTCTGAAGGCAAAAGAGAAATTAATACAATGGGAAGTCCAGTAAATAGACTTCCGAGATAACCGCAATATAGAGTTCCGATATACAAATATGTAGCTGCTCTTATTCTTTCCTGGCCCTTGAGCAGTGGGCTAGTTCTCCAGGTCAACTAGGGAAATGTTCACCAGACACCTGGTCTGTCTGGTATTCCCGTAACTTTCGCGCACCACCCTCTAATATATAAAGGGAAATAAACCAATACACTATCAGTTATATAACAGTCTACCGAGCGTCTTGAGAGCGACTGTCTAGCTCCCAAAACCTGTCCAAACGTACAATATGAAATGGGCTACCGTTAGAGACAAGACAAACGACCCAACTAGGAAATGGAATAGGTGGGTCCTCTCAGGTCTCTACGTTACGCTGATCTCCACCTAAAGGGCTTGATAGGTGAGAGATCACACGACTCAAAGCTTTGCCGTGGCCTTACTACCGAAGAACCGACGAATCGACCTTGTGGTTGTAACGCAAAATTGAACTCGGGGGTACCGGTCAAATTGAACTCTGGCTATCTATCTCGTATCTCTCTGTCTTCTGTCTTCCATATTCTCATATACACTTGGTCTCAATATAACTCAGGAATCTTCACTTGGGCTCACTATGGTAGTCGATGCTGCAGATCTTGTCGAGTCGACACTTAATGATGTCATTACAGGGATGAGCAGGTTGCGTTTCACTTGATTGCGTGAGGTCGTGTTGGGTACACTTGGTTTCAGTATGGGGTGGACTTCAGAGTGTCAGAGTCTGGTATCTTGTCCATCAGGGTCTGGAATCATGTGCGTCGGAGACATGTTCATCGGAACCATGTACTCCGGAATCATGTACATCAGAGTCGTAATACCAGAGTCGTGACACTTGGGTCTGATCATCGGAGTCTTGTACGTCGGAGTCTGTTCATCGGAAACTGGTAAATGTCTGGAATATTGCTTGTATAAGCCGGACACATCAGACTTGTTCACCAGAATCATGTTCGTCAGACTCATGTACGTCGGACTTCATATACGTCGGACTCATGTACGTCAGACTTCATGGTGTGATATCTGAGTTTCCATGCGTGATACCAGAAATCCATGAGTGTTTTTAGGGTGCGGAGCACGTATGCTACAACGCACGAAGTCCAATTGGGGTATGCGCGGGGTCCGCTACGTCCGGTGCGCGATACTTGGTATCTTGTGGGTAAAATTGTATTCCTTGAACCATCATCGTCACACAGGACGGCAACGGGATGAGGTCTCTCAGAGATACATTCTTCTGAGAGACTTTCTGCCAACCTTTAGGCACTCATCGTCGGGGGAAGTCCGGTGATCAGACTGAGTGTTGTTGTCTCTCGGAGTTTGTGCACTTTTCCGAGGAACACTTCTGATCTCTTGGGCCCCTTTGCAGTACACGTGAAGGTTAAATATATATATATATATATGTTTCTTCCACAGATCCATCATTGTCGCACGGGACATAACCTCGTCCCACATCTCCCTTTCTCCCACAACCCAGTATACATCCAATCACATCACAGCGTAACGTCCATATCCACTCGAAAAATCGTAATTAGCAACGTGTCAACCGCCCCTCCTGGTCATAATTCGTCAGTGCGGAACTTTCTCCAAACTGAGCATCATGGCCAGGACAGTACGTCAGAGGTCCCGTGAACATAGTGTAGCTGTGACGCTCTCAAAACTTCCGGGATTTCAGAATCTCTGGTGTCCTGTCGCTCAGTCTGATTCCATCAGACTCAGAAATAGCCAACTGTCGTATACCACAAACGGCCACATCCCGATTTCCTTTCTGACGAACAAGGCAGAAGAAGATCCAGCAACCATGGGTTCTCCATCGGCTTCTACTACTGGCGACGCCTCGGGCGCTGGGCCTGCTTCGGCATCCGTAGCATCGCGAGGTGGTGGTGACGGTGCTCCCGCATCACCTGGTGGCAGCTCAAGCGCCCCAGCTCACAGTCGAGCGCGTCCGCCGCTCCGAAGCAGGGCGTTGATGCTGCTGACGGCGATGAGCACGTGAGCATGCCTGAAACGTCCGCGACTTCTACTTCTGTGAGTTCTTCCTCCGGCATCGCAACTCCAGTCCTTAGAGGACCACACATCCTTTCCACTACCGAGGCGGACAGTCTGTTTGCGCCTGGGCAGCAACTGCTGGACGACATGACTGTTGACGCCCCTTTCAACTGGGTGGACCCCGCTGAAGGACAGCCATTCTTGGTGGGTGTTCCAGCGCTTGCTGAGGACTTTCGTGTGGGAAACCACATAGCGAACATCTACAGGGGGCCAGGCGTTCTGGTGGGCCTCGAGGGCTTCACGTCGGCAGACATCTCGAAACTGGAGCGTGTTATCCCTGACTTCACCGAAAGTCAGATGCTCGTTCCTCACGTGGATAGCCGTAACCGCCATAATCTTGAAGCGCACATGGGGTCTGTCGATGTCCATCGGGAGCTGGCCTCAATTCTTCTCCACCTCCCTCATCAGCGTCTCGCCGAGCGAGTGTACAAGACATCCGGCTATCTGAAGCAGATGGCCGGCGCTCACCGTCGGCTTCGGCTTCAAGTCGAGTCCCAGGGCAACACATCTCTGGTAGACGCTGCCGCCATTCAGAACGAGTCCGAAGATCTCAAGAGTCAGTGGGTCTTCAACTGCCAGTATTGGCGTCATGAAGTGCTGGACGCCCGGCGTACTGCCAGTGAGACCGAAGATCGTGTGAACGCGGAGTCCAAGAACCTCGCGTCGCACTATCAGGACCAGATAGACGCCCTGGAATCCGAGAAGTCGGCCTTGGAAGAACGCCTGGCGGACTCGCAGGCGGAGGTCCGATTGCTGAAGGCGCGCCCCATGACCACGGCCACAGATTCCTGGGGTTTTCTGGAGTACCTGTTTGAACGCGGGGAGTTGAACGGCAGTTGGGTGCGTCTTCGGGAGCTTCTGGTGAACTTCCAAGAGGGTAAGGCGCCGCCTGGAGACTGGGACACCATCATCAACGTTACTGCGATCGATCAGCGTAAGGCGGAAATCCCTGACTTCTCCCAGCGTCTGGCTAAACATCGGTCCGACCAAGCAGCAGCGGCCAAGAAATCGACCAAAGTGCTGGATCGGACGGGTGCTGGCAGTGGCGTGACGGTCTCCGAGGAGCATGCTGGCAGCTCCAAGAAGTCAGGCACTCGCCCGGTGAACAAGTCTGGGTCGCCTACCAGGTCAACCAAATCTTCCGGTTCTCCGCCTCCCAAGCCTACCAGACCTTCTGGGAAACATCGGGTTCGTGTTCCTCAGGATCGCCCCAAAAACTATACGCCTGGCATCGATTCGGTGCGTCCGGCGAACGCCAAGTCTCCGGTGTCCAAGGACGCAGTTCACACTATGTTACCGGCTGGAGTCGTCTGGGAAGAAGTTCGTCCAGACTTGCGCTTGGCTCTCCTCGCCGGCATTTCTTACGAGACAGCGATGAAGTGGTTGCGCACTGACAAGCCTGCCCACAGCCTGTTCACGGGGCGCCCTTTGGTACAAATGCTAGTGAGCATGATGTACTGGCGCAAGCTGAATCAGACCCCGTGGACTTCGTACGTCCCAGAGACGTATTACAAGATGGCTGAGGAGGAACTGCGCCGTCTTCAGAAGAACGATGTGGAGCCACCGGTCTGGGAGACACTGGACGCTCACGTCCCGTATCCTATCAGTGAGCCTGAGTCCACAGAGGATGACCCTCAGAAGGACCCGGACTTCAAGGAGTCTGGTGAACAAGAATCTGTATCCAGCGACAGTGAATCTGACGACGAAAAGTCAAGTGGCAACAGCGATGACCCTGACGACGATGAGTCCGACGGTCATTCGCATGCCGGTAACAAGCGTCCGCGAGACTACGAGTCCAGCGATTCAGACGACTCGGGTCCGATAATCTCCACCAAGAAATCCAAGCGGGGTAGTGTACACGAGACATCCCGATCCAAGTCAGGCAGTCAGAAGTCCGGTGGCACTTCCACGTCAAGTCTCAAGAGCAAGAAGTCCGGTGGTTCGCCCAAGTCGAGCTCCAAGGACAAGAAGTCTCAAGACTCCAAGTCGCCTAAGAGTTCTTCGGGCAAGCGACCTTCTGGTAAACTCCGGAAGTCGAGTCTGGTGTCCAAGTCGTACAAGTCGTTGACACCAAAGGAGTTGTTAACGATCGAGGCTCCGGACACACATTGTTCGTCGTGGCTGTATTATGGTATCCCGGTCCAGCCGACCAGTGACACCAAGACGGCCATCGGGCAGACTCCCGGGTTCCCAGACTTCGAGCCCCACAGACACAGTCTGGCACGTTTGAAGAAACGCTGGAATTCCAAGAAGTACCAAGCTCTGCTGGACGAAGTGCCAGCTCCCTGGGAGGTCATGTACCAGAACCGCCGGACTGAGCTGTACTTTCACCGGCGTGAAGACCTCTATCCCTTGGTTCAGGCGGACATCGAAGAGCTTGCGTCTCTCATGAGCAAGCACGCCCAAGCGCTGTGGGAACGCACTCACTGGGTGATAATGGATCCCGATGAGGACCTGCTGTCCGGTGAACAGCACAAGGAACGTAGGCTCCGACGTGCGTCTCTACTACGCCAATATCGAGGGGCAGTATCCAAGATTCTGAAGCACAAGGATTTCCCGGAGACGCTCATGTTCGAGCCTGGCATCTGGAAGATCCCGGACAAATATTGCCGATGGATCTGGCAGGACCCACGTGCGCGTGAGATCGGAGGACCCAAGTGCCTGAGCTTGCGCAAGCAACTTGAAGCCATCGATGCGGCGGAACCGGCGCGCACGCAGTGGGCCACGGCGTCTGCCGACAAGGACTGGATGCAATTCGCGCCATCCGATCTCCGGAAACAAGCTCTGACGCCTGCTGAACGCGCCGAAAATTCTGTCTCTCTGAAGTAAGTACGCCAGAAGTCTGGTGTACTCTTCACGACATTTCAGGGGAACTACACTTCTTCTTCCAGAACAACTTAGTCGTCTGCATATCGTAGCGTAGTAACAATTCCCAATATAGTTCCCCGGCGACTTTCTCCTTCAACATCTTCATATGTCGTCCAGTAATCTTCTTCTCATATCATCATAATCCACTCGTAAAATTCCATCATACACACACAACCACAAAATCATCTCCATACAAATTCACACAACAATCACCATCTCCGGGAGTCACGTATCCCCGAAATCACATTTCCGAAAGACATGTCTCTCAGACACCTCATCTCTGAAATACATCGTCTGGTGAACATCACTGTTCACCGGAGTTTTCAGAATAGGTTTCAGAATTTAAACTCTGGGGTGATCGTCTCCAGCTTGCATTGCTTGGAAACGAGCTCGCGCTCGTGCGCTCTGATTGAACTCATATAGCAAAGCGCCACAGTTCAGCTTTGACAAGGGTAGCCACTCTGTCTCGTCGTACCCCTTCCACTTGACCAGATATTCGCGAAGTCTCTTAGAGGTTCTGGTACGCTTGCTCCACCGAGTGTCTAGTATCTTTTCCACTTCGTATTCGTCATTCTCGGTGTCGGGCTGCCAACTGTCTTCTGGTAACAGCGCTGCATCGAAGTCATCATCCTCATGGACATCGAGTTCCACGGTCGGCCTTCTGGGAAACAAGGCTCTCGGTTTCAGGCGACTTATATGAACCCAAGGCTTCACCCGATACCCGGTGTCCTCGACCTTCAGTTTCACACGAAAATCATCCAACATTTCCTCAATCCGGAAAGGACCATGCCACATGTGTGTGAGTTTCCGACTCAACCCCGTTTGTACCTTGGGGATGTATAACCACACGGCATCACCGACAGCAAATCCGGACTTCAGACGTTCCGACAACTCCTCCCACTTTCGGGTCTGTTCCTCAGAACGCTCCCGCTTGGCTTTCTTCTGAAGTTCTTCAGCGCATGCTTGAGCGTAGCTGTAATCTCGTTGCATCTTCCGACGCCACTCATAAGCAGTGCGCTCTTGTACACCAGAAGGCTTTGGACCAAGCATCGCGGATACAGTCCCATGAGCATCCCATCCGTGCACCAGAAAGAAAGGTGTTTCCAGACGGGTCGCGTCAAAGGAAGTGTTCAATGCGAGCATCAGGCGTTTGGCGTGGTCGTCCCAATCGCTCTGATCAGCTTCGGCAATGTAGGCCTTGATGGCGCGCACGACTGTCTGAACAGACCTCTCTTGCTGGCCGTTCGCCTGGGGACGGTACGCCAGAGTCGCTCGTTGTCTGCTTCCCAGGAGGTCCCGGAAACACCTGAACACTTCACTCATGAACCGAGGATCTTGATCATGGCGTATCAGGGAACTAGCTCCGAAGTTCCGAAAGACACGTTCCTCGTAGGCCTCAGCGACATCTTGAGCCGTAGTAATACTCATAGGCTTGCACATCACATAGCCTGAGAACATGTCTTGGAACAATAACAGGAACGTGTTGCCTCTGGCAGACTTTGGCATGTGCGTCACGAAATCCATGGACACCACTTCAAAAGGTCGACTGGGCTCGATGTTGCCGGGCGACGGTCCAGGATTCGGGGGACGCCCCTTGCCGCTAGCACAATCCATACACTCTTTGACAAACCATTCAACATCAGCGTACATACCAATCCAGTAGAACTCGGAGCTCAGCTTCTCGAATGTACGTTTGATTCCCTGGTGAGCACCCTGGTAATCCCCATGAGCATAGTGCAGCATATCGACATGCAAGTCTCTGGGAACCACAAGTCTGAGTTCATCAACCATGTCTCTCGGACGTTCCCTGGTAGCACGGCTGAGGCGGTACAAAACGTCTCTGGAATCCAAGATGAAATCATCGGCAATCCTGGCAAGCTTCCTTACTCGGGGTCGTGATAAATCTCCCACGTCACCCTTAAGGAACTTGATGAGTTCTGCCAGATGAACATCTTGAGTCTGGTGAACTTTGATCCGCCGCCAGCGTTCTTCCTGGAACTCCAATGGGCCCATGGGTTCTACATCGTCTGGTAGGTTTGCTTCTTCCTGATTGCGTGCACGAGTGATGGCAGCAAGCACCTTGGCAGCATGAGGCAGGGGTGCAGACTCTTGCCCTGGGTCATCGATCTCCGGTGTACAACCGTGTTCACCAGAGGTCTGGTGAACATCGTCTGGAGCTTCAGAAGACATCACTACGGGAGGCCTCATCAGCTTCTCTGGGATCTTGGACATTAATTTCAGATGAGTCAGTTCGTCAGGGTCTTGAACTTGCCAGGACTCACCAAGGACAAGAGTCTTGGACGTCAAATAGTCCGCTGCTTGATTGAACTCACGCTTCACGTGCACTAACTTCAGAGATTGGAACTTGACCTTCAGAGACTCAAACTCGGCTAATTTCCGTTGCAGATTCGGCTGATGGCAATTGATCAGTCCTTGAGCTTGCTGAATAGCGATACGGGAGTCTCCGACAACCACCAAGTCTCGGATACCACGTTCCAAAGCCAACTTCAATCCATTGATCAAACCACAGTATTCTGAGTCATTCACTGTGACATCTTTCAGAGCAAACCCTTGGGCTTCCAGGATGTTCCACCCCGGGAGCTCCCAGAGCACACATCTGCAGCTTCCCAGGCGAGTGGACGTCTTGGCGGCACCATCAAAACTCAGAACACAACCTCGGTAGTCAGTCTCTAGCATCTCCACGCTAATGGGCTGGAGGCTTGACTCGCCCCTTGACGGGGATGAGGTTTTCAGAGACCTCATCGAGGTGTTCACGGGGTGTGATGCCCGCTCCAAGAATAGCTGGGAGGCCGTCTTCATCTCGCTGGATCCTGCGAATCTCTAAGTTCCAATGTGACAACTTCAGTCCCCACTTCACGTTCCGACCATCAGCCGAACTGGATGTCAGGAGCCATTTCAACACCGAATGTCTGGTGTACACCGTGATCACGGGACTCGTGTTTACCAGAGCTCGAAAGTTCTCCAGAACCCTGAGAATCGCGATGACCTCCTTCTCCGCGATGTGATACCGGAGTTCTGCCTCATTCAGCACACGTCCAGTGAACCGTACGGGGTGTATCACACCATCGTACTCCTGTCCCAAGACGGCTGAGGCAGCCCACGGGTTCGCATGAGGTATAATAACGAAAGGTCTGGTGCGATCTGGGTGTCTGAGGAGCGGTGTCGAGACAATCTTGCGCTTCAGAATCTCAAAGGCTTCTTTCGCTCGAGCCAAATCTCGACCAGCACGAATCTGTTCATCAGACAACTCATAGAGCACAGCAGCGATCACCGGTAAATCTTCGATAAACTTGTTGTAGTAATTCAGACTTCCCATGAAACTCTGTACTCCCTTGAGTGTCGACGGGAACGGCAATTCTTCCACTCCCTTGACGATCTTCGGTGTGGCTCTCAGTCCTTCAGCACTGATCTCATGCGACAGATACAGTTTCCCAAACTCGCTCTTGGGCAGGCTCACAGAAATGTTCCAATATCTGAGTCTGAAGAGCAGGGCGTTCAGGTCTTCACAAAGTTGATCCCAGGTGGGCGCCCCATGAGCAATGTCGTCAATGTAGGAACTTCGACCGAGTACCGGTCCCATGAAGGACGGGACTGGGATGTTCCTCTGAAAGACAGTCATTTGGTCGGTGAGCACCGGAACCTCTGACATATGTTCATCAGAGTTCTGGGGCTCCAACTTCAGGAATTCCAGAACGTCGGAGTCGACCTCAGCTTCCTCTTCAGGTGACAATCGCACAAATCCCCACAAACAGTTATCCAACATCGCCTGGTATACCAGAGGCGCGTTCTTCAGACCGAAGGGCATTCTTACCCACTGGAAGTGTCCAAATGGGCAGATGAACGCTGAGATCAGCCTTTCACGCTCCGTCATTCGGATGGCCCAAAAACCACTTGCCATATCCAGACTCATAAACCACAATGCCGCCTCAAAACCAATCAACAGATCATCTATCAGAGGCAACGGATAACGCGACAACTGGATAAAACCATTCACCACTCGGTAATCGATGCACATGCGTATGTCCACGCCGTTCTTCTTGAGGACAATCACAATTGGTGATGCCCAAGGCGAAGTCGAGTACTCTATGAGTCCGGTCTCCAGGAGCTTCTTCAGAAGTTCGTACACCTTGATCATCAGGTGAGGGGCAACGGACCTCGGACGTTGGCCAACAGGTTTAGCGTCTCCCACGTCCAAATCACAGACCACGCCCCTTGCCGGGGCAGGTGCAGCGTTGCCGTCTCCCAGAAAGATTTTCCGGTGATACTTTAAGATATCCCTGAGTTTCTGCTCCATTTCCGGCGTTGTTTTCCCGGGTACTCCGACGTCAGCCTTGTCGATGTCGCATTCAGGGGTCAAATCTTCCAATTCAGGTAGCATAACCAGTTGGTCACGTAATTGAGAGAGTAGCTCTGTTCCTTCCCGTATGTAGACACCGGGTTTCAGATCCAGTTCTTCATTCGTGACTCGCATGCACCGCTCGTACTCGGCTCGGAGCTTTTCCACAGGGGTGCCTGGCATACTCTGGATTGGGATGTCCCATGAGCAGTCTGTCGGATCCTCATCTCCCATGGACAGTTCACCAGAAACGCTCAGGGTGACTTCATCCTCGATAACGTTACTCGAAATTCCAGACGTGGTTCCGGAGCCTTTCGGAGTCATTTTCTCTGATGACGATCCCAGATCTCCGGTGTCCACAGCGGTATCTCGGATCTCCTCTTTTCCGGCATCCACCCAGTCATCGGTCTGCGTAGCCACATCAAAAGCGAAACGAACTCGTTTTGTTCGTGGGACCGAAGTAGGCCTCACAAACTGTACTCGAGCATTGTCCAGCCTTGGGCGCTGTAAGATCTTAGTGGGCCACGGGTATACCGGGTGATCCACACACGGAGGTTGAGGTATCAGATCCTCCAAGTCAGCTTCGGCCTTCAGACGTTTCTTTGTCTCTGGTGACGGAGTGTTCTCCAGGATCAAAACTTCCCAGTCACGATAGGCTGCAGAGCCTGGCCGTACAAAGCGACCATGTCGTGGAAAAAATCCATACTCCACAATCCTTGCAACGCCAGAAAATTCACTCACCCAAGTATTCTTGTCGGAGATGTTCACCACGCGCACCGCCACAGGCCATGACCGGGCTGCATAAATCAGTTGAGTCACCCAACGGTCTCCACGTCCCGCCCACACGACCTCTCGTTGTGGGTTCATCGGACCATAATCAATGCGAACAACAAATTCTTCACCCGGCCTCAGGAGTACAGCTTCACTTGGTCTGATGGACCTGTTCCTGCCGATATGATCACCAGGCTCCCAGCTGCACATCATCACCACGACTTCATCTGGCATAGATACCAGTCCCTCCCGAACGCTGATCCTCAGACCAGCCGCGAACATAAATCCCATTCCCAATAGCACGTTTATACCTTCGCCGATATTCGCAACCCAGACATCCACAATGTAAACCACTCTCGGTCCGAGTGTCAGCTTGATCTCAGCACTGACGCCAATGTACGTCGGAACTCCTCCCATCCCAGACACTCTTGTTTGTTTGTGTGACTTAAGCCTGAGTCCGAGCTCGCGCGCAAAGTCGTAACTCAGGATAATAATAGTCGCACCGGTGTCTAGGAGAATCTTGGTCCGATGATCATTGACAGCGCCATGCACCATAACCACATCACGCTTCGCAGGATCAGGGTAGTGATCCTCCCACCAGCCATAACATTCCCCGTCTTTCAGACGAAACTGGATTGTGTCGTCCGGAGGTGGTTCTTTGTCTCTCAGAAAGTCCGGTGAACAATCTCTCGGAAAGTCCGATGAACTGTCTCTCAGACGCGGAATTTCTGAAGACATGGCTGATTCTTGAGCTAAAGCGGTCATGCAATGTTGATTTTTAGGTTGGGTCGTTTTCAGCTCCGGTCCTACGTACACTAGAACACATAACTCTGGGGGTGTGCCTTGCCCGGCACGTTTCGGATCCCCATCCGACGGGCTTGCTAGTTTAACTGTTTCCCAGAGTCAGCCTCGTCACCCAGGAGTCTCTCCAGTAGGTGATCCGGCAGGTCCTTCAGTGTACCTTGACGGGCTAGTTTCTTGAGGGATTCCAGAGTCTTGATGTCTTCACATGGTCTCCCAGAGTGCACCTTTCCGCAAACCTCACACGGCGGTACTCGGCACATCCTGCTCGGGTGACCTTTCTCCTGACATCTGTCACAGACAAGGTCTCTCCAGCAGTTCTCTTCTGAATGACCCGAGCGGCGACACTTCTCGCAGAACTTGTTCCAGTAGTCAGGGTTATCGCGCCGTGTCTGCTGGAAGTCTTGGCCTGACGATCCTCGGGGAGACTGGGGCGGCGGTCGCCATCCCATGTTGCCCATGACCCGATAAACTTCGTTTGTCAGAGTCTGAGTCCAATCAGCACCACCAGGCGCCTGAGAGGCAGCTTGTACACCAGACGAAGGTTGTACACCAGACATCTCGCGATCGTATTCTGACGATGAAGCTCTGGCATCCTTCTCTTGAGTTCTGGTATCCGCATCTGCATCGTCAGAGGCATCCGGGTCTGCTTCTCGGGCGACGTAAGTCTTCCCCATACGCTTTGGCTTAAACTGTCCGCGTGAGGTTGTCCGCTCGGAAGTCCCGATGTCTGGTGGTCGTAGTATCCTGATCAGCAGTTCGCCAGACATCTTCGTCCTGTTGCAGAGCATATTCCAAGTCCGAGATACTCCTGAACTTCCGGCCTTGTAACGCGATCTTCAGACGTTCGTCCTTCAGCTTGGTGATGTACCTCAGAACGTGTTTCTCCAGGCGTCTGGAGGACTTTCTGAAGTCCACCTCGGCTTTTCCGGCGGCCGAGTTCAGGCGGTAGAAGAAGTCCAACGGAGTCTCGGAACTCTTCATCTCCATCGTGAAGTATCTCTCGGAGTATGATGACCGGGCCTTGCAATAGCGCCTGCGGAACTCCGATGATAATTCCTTCCAGTCACGGGAAACGCTCTTCGGAAGCTGGTTGAACCAATCTCTGGCAGACACCGGGAGCTTCAGCTTGAGTTCCTGTATGCGGGTCTTGTTCGTCCACGCTCCCTGAGATGCCATGTTCACAAAGCGCTCCCACCAGTGAACACGCTCCCGTAGTGTCGCTCGGGGATCAAATTCTCCGATGATACTTGAGTTTATGAAGGGCCTCATGGTCAGCAGAGTCGCTCCAGCTTGTCCATGGGACGCAGAAGTCAGGTTAACAACCTCTGGAGGATCCAAGTCATCAGACGACGAATTACTGGAGTCCGAGCTTGAGTCACTGGAACTTCCACCAGGATCTGGGTCATTCCTGCGTCTTCCGGGCTTCCGAGGAGCGTCTCGGCCATCTTCCGAGCGTCTTTCACTGGGTTTCCGGTGTCCATCGCGCCTGGGAGTCGCTGGGCGCCTTCCTTCGGTCTTGAACTCGGTCAGGGGAGCCGCATGAGTCGTCTGGGTCGTCGTAGCGGCCGCGGTGGACGCGCCATGCCTTCCAGCCTTCGCGCGCTTGGTTTCGGTCGATCTCCGTAGGGGAAGAGGTGTATGGAAGGCCTCCGTCGTTTTAATGGGTGAAACCCTACCCCTGCTGGCGACTCCTTCTGATCCCCTAACCCCCGGTGTGCAATCCTCCATATCCCGACTGTTCGCCAGAAGTCCGGTTGCCGGTTTAGGGTCATGTTCACCGGAGATCCGACTTGAAGTTGCTACTTCAGGGTGGGCGACCCCTTGAACTTGGGACAATGTTGCACGAAGGTTCCTCAATTCTGCGGCCTGGAAACGCTGCATGTTCTGGGAACTTTCCCGCTCCCTGTCGCGCTCCGACTCCACGTCGTGCACCCGCTGTCGTAAGGTCTCCATTTGCGAAATCCAGTCACGTTTCAGCTCGTCTGCCCAACGCGCACGTTCGGCTTCGGCCTCGGCTTCCCGTTGTTTCCAGCGATCTGCAAACTCCCAGAGATCAGGCCCAGCGCAGATCGAACTGAACGCAATGCGGCAGCAACAGGAATGGCAGCGTCGAATGGAACAGGAGCAGAAGGAATTTCTGGCCAGAGAACGTCTGGAATCCATGGAGCGCGAACGTCGACGTGAACAACGGGAACTTGATACGCGCCAGCAGATCCAGACACTTACCGACCGACTACTCGAGTCTGAGAGCGCCAGACTGGAAGCCCAGAGACGCGTGGATGACTTGGAAGAACGTCGGAGTCAAGCGTCCGAGTCCAAGCTCAAGTACCATTCGAAATCGTCCGAGAGACACGTGTCCGATGAACAAGTTTCTGGTGAACAGTTTTCCGATGTACAGCGTCTGGAGACCGACTTCGTGTATGGCTTGACGCAACGGAACTCAAGCGTCTGTAAGACACTTTCTGGCGGTCCTCGCCCTTCAGACTCTGATGCCTGCTCTGGTGACTTCTCCCACGACTCGAGACGGACGATGATGGAGCTTCCGGCGTCCGGTGAACAGAATCTTGCACAGAATCTCTGGTAGACAACTGTCTCTCGGACTTCACTTCTGGAAACTCCGGCTTCTCTTCCAACATCTCGAAGTCATCGGGCTCCGACTTCACCGGCATCAGTGTTTGTGTCACGTGGATTCCCATAGACTCTCCGGCGAGCATTCCTCCGGCATCAGCACCTTGGGCGATCATCGCCAGACCTCCGACAGACAACGGCATATGTACAGACGCCCCTCGACTCATGGACATCAGCGACGAGTCTGTGGAACTTCCACGAGATGTCTGGAGTCCCGACGAGTGGTCATCAGACGTACGCGAGGTCCCAATGACACTTGGCACAGGCGCGTCAGTCGCCAGAGGGCTACCTCGATCTTCAGACATTGGCACGCCAGACTCCAAACGAGTGCTATCAGAGTGTCTCTCGTATACCGGCAGCGAACTCAGTGATGGCGTCGACAGCGCAGATGGTGTCGACGAGACTTGCGGGCGCGGCGGACCATGCTGCAGGCGCTTGGACAGGAGCGGTTCTCCACTGTTGGACCCGTCGGAACTATGTGTGACTCTGAGTCCGGTCACCCGGAGTCTCATAATCAGCTGTCGTCCTTGTAGGTCAGCCTTCTCATCGCGTAATATACCATCAGCTTCGCCTTGACGTGCTTCATTGCCTACGTTTGTGTCTTCTGGGAGTCGATTAACCTGTGACCTGGCGGTCACAGTGGCCCACTCAACCAGTTCTTCAGCAAGTCGGCTCTGAAGCTCTGTCGCCACACTGCGCACTTGAGGTTCGAAGATAGCAGACGCTTAGGTCTGAGACCACCTCGGTAGCAGGTTCTGGAACTCAAATCCTGCTTCATACAGCATCGTCTGAAGGACAGCGACGCATTCGGGTGCCGTCAGAGTATTCATCGAGATCTCGACGTACGACAAGTCTTGGATTCGGCCAAAACTATGGCGCCTCAAGCAGAACTCCGACATCCACATGTCTTCGGGGAATACTGAAGAACACCGCCACTTGATGTAGTCGCCCGTTGCTGCCGCAGCCTTCTGAAAGACATTCGCGTCAGGCTTCGCTGTTCGCCAGGCGTATTCAACGTTCGGCGGAACGATTCTTCCAGCGTTCATGTCCCTCCAGCGGCGGAACTCACGGCGTACGTACTTCAGGGCACGTTCTCCATCCAGCGAATCGGCCCTCCCAGACTCATCAGACGGTGTCTTCAGAGAATCTTCGGACTTCATCGGCATGTCATCGGACATCGGAGTGTCTTCGGACTTTGGAGTCTTCGAGACACGTTCATCAACCAGTCCGGGTTCCGTCTTCACTTCCCCCACGGACTTCCCAGAAGCCGTCGACTCAGAACATAAGTCAATGACCTCCGGGGACTCAACCACGTCGGCGCCTTCCTCAGACGCCTCATCACCACCCTCACGGGCAGTGGCTACCTCGTCACCAGAAGCTTCAGCTTCGGACGGACCTTCCTCAGAACCTTGTTCGCCAGACACATCGGGTGTCTCTTGGGCTTCAGGCTCCACAGCAGGCTGGTCTTCGACCGCCGGTTCCGTGACGTTCACCTCCTCGACTGCTTCCTTTTCACGTGCAGCCTTCCTCTTCTCGCGTGCCGCCTTCTGAACAGCATCCAAGTCGGGTTGTTCGTCAGGCGGAAGACCTTGAAGACGCTTCGACTGACGTGTCGCCACACTGCGACCATCGCGTCCCCGACGTCCTCCTCTTGTAGTTGTTCCATGTGAAGCCATCTTGAATATAGACGCTTGACAGGAAACCCTCTTCTCAAACTCTCTTAGATCCGGTGATATCACGATACCAAGATCCGGGCACGCGCACCAGTTGTCGCGAAGTCGGTGTAACTTTTACCGCGGTGCAGGGGCGTACAGTGAACCTGGAAGTGTGACTACCGGTAGTGATACCGGAGTCGCACAGCAAGGTGGGCGTGTGTTACCTTGTAGGTTCGTTGTCTTGGTAATGAGACCCTCACCGGGGTCGTGAGAGCGTTGCTGAGAGTGAGGGTTCCTTGCGTAGACCGTCGGATGTCCTTCTGGTCCTCACAGGAGCACTTGGGAGTCGAACGTTTTCCGGTGAACACTTGTGTACACCAGAGATTTCTGAAGGCAAAAGACAAATTAATACAATGGGAAGTCCAGTAAATAGACTTCCGAGATAACCGCAATATAGAGTTCCGATATACAAATATGTAGCTGCTCTTATTCTTTCCTGGCCCTTGAGCAGTGGGCTAGTTCTCCAGGTCAACTAGGGAAATGTTCACCAGACACCTGGCTAATATATAAAGGGAAAATAAACCAATACACTATCAATTATATAACAGTCTACCGAGCGTCTTGAGAGCGACTGTCTAGCTCCCAAAACCTGTCCAAACGTACAATATGAAATGGGCTACCGTTAGAGACAAGACAAACGATCCAACTAGGAAATGGAATAGGTGGGTCCTCTCAGGTCTCTACGTTACGCTGATCTCCACCTAAAGGGCTTGATAGGTGAGAGATCACACGACTCAAAGCTTTGTCGTGGCCTTACTACCGAAGAACCGACGAATCGACCTTGTGGTTGTAACGCAAAATTGAACTCGGGGGTACCGGTCAAATTGAACTCTGGTTATCTATCTTGTATCTCTCTGTCTTCTGTCTTCCATATTCTCATATACACTTGGTCTCAATATAACTCAGGAATCTTCACTTGGGCTCACTATGGTAGTCGATGCTGTAGATCTTGTCGAGTCGACACTTAATGATGTCATTACAGGGATGAGCAGGTTGCGTTTCACTTGATTGCGTGAGGTCGTGTTGGGTACACTTGGTTTCAGTATGGGGTGGACTTCAGAGTGTCAGAGTCTGGTATCCTGTTCATCAGGGTCTGGAATCGGAGACATGTTCATCTGAACCATGTACTCCGGAATCATGTACGTCAGAGTTGTAATACCAGAGTCGTGACACTTGGGTCTGATCATCGGAGTCTTGTACGTCGGAGTCTGTTCATCGGAAACTGGTGATGTCTGGAATATTGCTTGTATATAAGCCGGACACATCAGACTTGTTCACCAGAATCATGTTCGTCAGACTCCTTGTACGTCGGACGTCATGTACGTCGGACTCGTGTACGTCAGACTTCATGGTGTTATATCAGGGTTTCCATACGTGATACCAGAAATCCATGAGTGTTTTTAGGATGCGGAGCACGTATGCTGCAACGCACGAAGTCCAATTGGGATATGCGCGGGGTGCGCTACGTCCGGTGCGCGATACTTGGTATCTTGTGGGTAAAATTTTATTCCTTGAACCATCATCGTCACACAGGACGGCAACGGGATGAGGTCTCTCAGAGATACATTCTTCTGAGAGACTTTCTGCCAACCTTTAGGCACTCATCGTCGGGGAAAGTCCGGCGATCAGACTGAGTGTTGTTGTCTCTCGGAGTTTGTGCACTTTTCCGAGGAACACTTCTGATCTCTTGGGCCCCTTTGCAGTACAGGTGAAGGTTAATATATATAGCGGTGTTCTTCCACAGATCCATTATTGTCGCACGTCGTCCCACATCTCCCTTTCTCCCACAACCCAGTGTACGTCCAATCACATCACAGCGTAACGTCCATATCCACTCGAAAAATCGTAATTAGCAACGTGTCACTTCTTTCTTAAGAAGCTGTGACAACGGGCGAATCTTGCCCGCATAGTTCTCCACGTACTTGCACATGTACGTGGCAAGCCCAAGGAACTGCCTCAGTTCCTTCACATTGGATGGCGTGGGCCATTCATTGATCACTCTGACCTTCTCTGGGTCAGGGCGCACGCCGTCTTTCCCCACGAGACACCCCAGCACGGGTATCTCGCTCGCCCCGAAGATACACTTCTTCAGGTTCGCATAGAGCTTATGTTTCCTCATAAACTCTAGCAGCTTTCGGAGATGCACCTTGTGCATCTCAATGTCCGTCTTCCCGTTCACAGCCCGGCTGTGGACGAACACGTCGTCGAAGTAACTCAGTGCGAAGTCACGCACTGAGCGCAATAGATGTGTCACGCATCTATTGAACGTCGCAGGGGCGTTATTAAGCCCCTGTGGCATGACGAGCCACTCCCAAAGCATTCCGCTTGGAGTGCTTACCGCAGTGAGAGGGATATCCCTCTCACGCATGAGGATCTGATAGAATCCATCACGCAGATCTAGAGCAGCTCAAAGCCATCGAATCGATGATAACATCTTTTCGCGGTATCAGCGTTTGCGCCGGTATCGTCGCATCGTTCAACTTGTTGTACGCATGAACGATGCGCCAGCCGCCCTGTGGCTTCTTGACACAGAACGTCGGAGCACTGTGCGGGGACTTCGATTCCCGCACTTGACCTGCACGGCGACGACTTTCAAAGAAGTCGTCGATTGCTTGTTCTTGTTCACGCGGCAGTGGTCACTGCCGTGTAACACAGTACTTTGTGCCCGGCACGAGATCAATCTCGTGCTGTACGCCCTTGTCCTTCGGAAGCTCCGATGGAATCTCGTCCGGGAGTACATCCTTGTACTCCCGCAGAACTTCGTAGTAGGGACTCGACCTCAACGAGTCCCAACTCTGTTCTTCGAAGCGCTGCTTCTAAGTTTTCGCACTGAGGGAGTCATCACCCTCAGTGATCCCATCGACGACGAGCTGCTTCAGCTCTTCGGCTTCACGATCCACTCTCTCGACATCCGAGAGAATGCAAATTTGTTCGATGCGTCCATCGTACAAGTCCCGCGTGAAGCGCTTCCAACTCATCGTTGGAAGTGCGGTCAATGCCGACGCACTGATTATCCAACCGCATCCACTGGTACTGCAACCCAGTACCAGTACGTGTCAAGACGCTAAACGTCTTGACACTTTGTGTCTGCCCTGCAGAGTCACGGACTGAGACTCACACAGCTCCCTGAGCTTGCGCCGCGAAGATCTACCATGGAGCTCAGCTCCAGGTGCTCCACGTTCAAGGCATCTCACCTTGGACGGGACGTTATCGCATCCGTCAGCGGATTCCTTCCGCTGACTCGCACATTCAAGCACTGCTTGTGTGCCGCTCATCGCGTGCAGCGCTGCTGCACATGAGCACGCAGGTTGTTCGGGTGCTGGGCGTTTGCAACAGCCAGCACCTCCTACCGCGCAGTCGGTTCCCTGAACCGCTGCACCTCCATCAGCTCCCGGAGCTGATGAAGCAACCGCATCGTCGACTCCCGGAGTCGACGTGCTCTCGCTAGCTTCCAGCGCTAGCGAGTCTTCGCTTGTACACCAATCGTCAGCTCCCAGAGCTGACGCACGATCGCTAGTTCCCGGAATTACCTGCAAACGTTCGCCTATACACGCATCATCAACTCCCGGAGTTGATGCACGATCGCTAGTTCCCAGAACTAGCGGCGGCGCGCCAGTGGCGCCAGCTCCCAGAGCTGACGCCTTTCGGTTCTCCGAATATTATTTAACTCGTCAACTCACAGAATTGACGCGACGTCGTCGGCGCGACCCTTGGAGGCTTGAAGTATCTCCAAGGATACCGGTAATACCGGTACAATACCTTTTCTCAGGTAAATATCATTCACCTGACCATCACTCATGTGACAAACATCATTCAGATGTTTGCGTCAGGTGACTTTCATTCACCTGACCTTCATTCACGTGACACCCGTTCACGTGATCGCGACCCTTCGGCTCGATTTCTAAGTCGACACACATTTTCTCCCAACGACTCCCTGAGTCGTTGATGGTCGCCTGCGGTGACCGGAGGCAGCGGCGGCCGCTGCTGCCTCAACCTGGGATTCACATGCACCGGATGGTGCATGTGCAACACTGACAGGGCCATCGCTCTCTGTCGCGCTGGTGTTGTTGAAGCGTACGGGCGTACGCTTCTCCCAGTTGATCACCGGGTCATGCCGTGCAAGCCACGGCATGCCTAATACCAAGTCGAACTTATCGTCTAGATCCAAGACGATAAGATCTTCTACAAACGTCCTTCGTTTGTAAGAGAAGCGCACACGGACTACGCGCTTCTCAGTCCTCACGGTGGCACCCGTTGCCAACCGCACCTCCAACACGCTGCGAGGCGTGTCGGCCTCTTCGAAGTCAAGTCTTCGAAGACTTCCCTGTCGAACAAAGTTGTTCGACGCGCCCGAGTCCACTAGGGCACGAAGAGAGTTTACTCTCTTCAACATCACGTTCAGGATGACAAGCTTTGGCTTGTCATCTTGCATCTCGCAGCGAGAAACCTTCCCGCTGGGGGCGACAGCCTTCAACGTCGCGTGTCCGACACGCGAGACTGCATTACCAGTAGGACGCCCCGCGCCTACTGGTCCTTGGCGTTTTTTGAACGCCCGCCCGCTGTGCACTTGCGTGCATAGTGACCGATGTTACCACACAGGTAACATCGAACCTTGACGTTCTTACGCTGCTGTTGACCAGCAGTCGTAGCACTCGATAGGTCCATAGGCTCCGAACCTCCCGTCTTCGCAACAGGACGCGCCGGCTTCGGCGTGTTCGCATGGAGTTTAGCTTGACGCCGGCTAAACTCCTCTTGCATCACAAGGCTGATAGCCTCCTCGAGAGTATTCGGAAACTCTCGGAAGAGATACGTTTTGACGGGACCATCTCTTAGTCCCTTCATGAACGTGACGACCTTGGTCGCCTCGTCGATCGGGTTGGCCACTATGTTCGGTACCAAGTATCCAGCACGCTGGGCAAAGGTGTGAACATCATCCTTGCCCTGCTGCAGATCGAGAAACTCCGCTCTCGATCCGAACTCGTTCTTCGGGGGCTCAAACGCAAGCTTGAGCTCCTCTTTGAACACCTCATACGTGCCGAAGCACGTAGGATCCGAGAGTCGGCGCCCATAGGCCCAACTCCTCGCACGTCCGCCAAGACATGACGTGGCGAACGCGACCTTCGACATCGGATCGACGATACGTCGAGCCGCAACGGCTGTGTCGAGTTTGACAAGCCACCGAAGGAGAGTCTCGTCCTCCTTCCCCGTGTAGGTACTCACGTGGAGTTTCAACGACTTCACGCGTGGCTTCGGGGAAGCCACCGAGGCAGCAACATCTCGTTGCTCCTTAACAATGTACCCCAGAGCAACACCATGTTGCTCTGTCGGCGATAGCGCACGAAGCACCGTCGCTACCGCTGCCTCTCCAATGACTTGCGAGAGTCTTTGGAGAGCTTCCCACTCTGGCTCTGACAGGTGGGCACAGTCCGTGCGTGTCACGGACATGTTTGGGGTCCCAGTGGATCCCTGATCCATCGGGGAGTTCTCTACCCCGCGTTCGCATGACTCCATACGAACGAACAGCAGTCGGTCGTGGGACGGACTACAAAGTGCTACCAGGTGTAATGGGTCTACTAAGACCTATTAGGTGGCGTACACGTGCGCTTACGTGTATGAGGAAGCGTGTAATTAGGTTAGACTTAATTTAAATATACTTTTTTAAATAAGTATAATTAAACTTAATATAAAGAAATTAATACTGCAAATACCGTAAAATGAGAACTGTTATTGAATTTGGCATAAGCCAATTATAGACCTCCTAAAACTGTTTGTTATCTATTTCTAAAGGGTCTGCCAACGTGTGGTTGGCAAAAACTCTGTTCAGCGATTGGTAGAAAGCAACGGATTTCATAATATGCACAAATGCACACGAACCACCCAATAATGTGGTTCGCCCATGTAGCCATTGGTGTGTACAGCACACCAAGGTCTGAGGTCCCTTTTGAACCTCTAACAGTTATCGCAACTGTTAGAGTTACAAGTGGTATATCCACTTGTACGTGTAACCCTGTTACACTACCGCCTTGCAAGCAGGATTCTACGAGTCCATTAAACTTCCTCTGTGCGGTGCACACTTACGCAGCCCCGCTGCACCTAGTAGCACTTGTAGTCAATCCAACTCCTGAGTTGAAGACTGTTTCTCTGTGAGAATGGAGCAAGAAGCATATGCTCACTTGACTCCGAGTCAGCAGGACACGCTTAACAAGCTTACGTCCTTGCTGGGCCCTGAAGGTATGGCTCACCTTGCGTCCAAAGGGCCGGAGGCCGTCAACGCGCGCCTCGAGGCATCTGCCTTGTACGAGAACGCTCTCGTTGAGCACATTCAACGGAATGTAAAAGGGATTACCCCCGCTCCGAGAGCTAAGCCTGTCACGCTCAGCGTGAGACCTTCCACGGGCAGGTGGGAGAGAACCTCTTGTGGACCCGAGAGGTCGAAATGGCCATGGGGGCCGCCATGCTCCAGTTGGAGGGACAACGCATGGTGTTTGCCACCTCTAAGCTCGAAGGACGAGCACGAGAATGGGCTTTGACGTCTGGGACGTCGGTAGAAGCGGCCTTCCCCACGTGGGGTGAGCTAAAGGCCAAACTCACGCAAGTATTTGCCCAGCCCAACCAGGCGTATCGCGTGCACATTTTCTGTCGTATTCGTAGAGTGGGAAAAGTGTGTGGGCGTCGCGGACCTGCGACACGACGCCGACGCCGTTGGCAAGCCTCGGACGGGCTTTTGAGGAGCCGCGCTCGTGAGGTTTTTTTGACGAGCAAGGATATCGGACGAGCCGCGCTCGTCGAGGTTTTAGAGATCGTAGTCATTATCAATTTCGAGGGGGGAGCACGCCGAAGTGAACCCATTTTTCTCGTTCTGCTCGTTCTTCAGCGATCTAATTTGCTGAAAACAATGATTTAATTTACTGGCTATTAATCTACTGCAAATGTTGCGATCTTAAAGCGTTATTTCCCTCCCTTCGCGAAGAACCATGGCGCTCACTCGCTCGCAAGCTGCTGCTCTAGCCAAAGCCCAAGCTACAGCCGACACTGCAGCTCAAACCAATGTTCACCCTGCCGAAGACAATGCTGCTCAAACCAATGTTCACCCTGCCGAAGACACTGCGCTTGTCCCTCACATCAACACAGCGCAATCGCCAGTGTTCGAACTCACGCCAATTGCAACCGAGCACGTGATGAGTCTTGCACAGCACTTCATTGCCCAGACGCAAGCCCTCGCTGAAGAACAAGCTTTGTTTAAGTACCGGCAGCGAGGCGAAGCTGACGCCCAGAAAGCAGCACTAATGGCTGTCCAAGCATCGACAGCATCAAGTGTCAACCAACTGACTGAGCAACAGCGATTGATTGCCCGCCAGCTTAGCGAAGCGCTGACGGCGACGCACAGTGAACTGGCTAACCAATTTCAACGGATGCAAGTATTAGAAGGGCGATCGACTTCCAGTCCGGAAGATGAAAAGTGTTCACCCACTTCGCCGCACACCGACGGCGACGCACAGTGAACTGGCTAACCAATTTCAACGGCTGGAAGTATTAGAAGGAGAGAGTATATTGCAGATCGAGAAATACGTCAACGTGAAAATTGACGAAGCACTGCAAGAAGTCCAGGATATTCGACGAGAAATCGTGTCGCAGACGGATGGTGTCCGACAGCTCTTGAATGTAATGCCGAAAGAAAAACCGCTCATCCAAGGCTTCGCGTAAGCGGTCACGGGTTTTCACTGCTAGCGGTGTCAAGGAGCTCGCTGTTATCTAGTTTGGGTCGTCATCGGTTGACAGGTAGTATAGGATCGGTTGGCAGTGACAACGGTTGTCAATGCGAATCATGTACAGCGACATCAGCACTTCCACCTTCTCTGGTCGCTCTGTCTGACATTTAAACTTCAAATCTGCAACCGGCGCAAGAAGAGTTTGTGCCTGGACGATCTCTGAATGACAGTTTTCAAGATGGGACTCCGGTGGTGGTCGATGTTCACGGATGCCACGTTCAGCTCGTATCTTGTACCACATGACAACAGCCTCCCATTTGTCCAGTATCCGCCCCATGGCCTTTGTCGTGCTCAGGAATTGCGATGTAGAATGCCCGATAAGACGATTAGATGCTTCTTTGTTTTCTCTTTACAAAGTTTAGCAAACAAATCGCATGCCGATGAAACCAGCTTTACGTCCGAAACTACTTTTGTCATCTTCGAAAGTAGACCCGCCATCTCAGGGTTAGCTGCTTTACTGCTCCTTCCACCTAGGCCACACGACATTTCAGTGGCGGCGTGGGCCATGTGGGCAAAACATCACTCCCAAATAAATTCGAACGCAGCATAAATCTGACGTCGCTACCTGAATCGCTAGTCGAACTGAAGAAATGGGGGGGCAGGTCAAATCATAATGAGCCCAATGCGAAATGGCTTTTAAATTCCACCTTTCCGATCACTATATGCTGGGCTGAACGGCTTTGTCCCGAGAAGGACTGACCTGAATTGCCAGTCTTTATCGATCTGATCCACCCTCAGTCCCAGGTACTTCCGGTTGGTGGTTTTACAGGTCCTCGGGTAAACGTCACGATGATCGGCAATATACTCTGTCATCCCCGTTTTCATGGATTGGTATAGCTCGACGACGCACTAATGCGCTTAGACCCAAGATCCGTCTGCATTTCCTTCTTCACCACATGCGCTTTCAGCAACTTTGACTCTTCGTATTCGCCACTTCTTAACGGCAAATTGTGGATGATAATTATCAGCGTTTCCAGCAGTAGATTCAGCCGAGCTGGATTGTTGGCGAACAGTGGTGAAGCGTGAAGGGTTTCGATGTCGCTGTCTCGCTTTCTTTTGCCAACAACCGCTACATCTGCCTTCGGCGACGCAAGATTGTGTACGACTCGGAGATGGTGGGCAGCTCTAGATGTCTTTCCTGTTGACATCCAGGTAAAGATTTTCACCTGACGTCCTACAGGTTTCGTCCGTCAGACACACCCACCGGGTTGTGAGCTTGTTGTTTTCGTCACGGCACTTGACCCTTACACCCCACTTGAAGATGTAGGACGTTTCGCTCTCTGTCGGAGGTATCACTCGAAATGGCCCGATTGACTGGAAGTTTGCGATAGCTTGAATTACCGCAGCCGGTGGCTTTTACGCAGACTGAAGTGGTGCCATAATATCGCCAAAGATTCTGGGGCTTTGTCCGAACTAAACCACAGCGGATACCTCCAGTAGGAATTCAGAGGTCGGCAGCACTTTTCACGCGTTGGTGGTAGACCGCAGCAGCTCCTGGTGGTAGTGACGAACCTCGGGGCAGGTGTTGGCGGTAGTGGCTCGTCCAGAACTTGAATGTCAACAGCAACACTGGATTTGGGTGCCTAAATACGTAGTTCCTGCTGAAACAGGAGTCTAGCAGGATCACGGACGTCGGTGGAGTACAAGCGCGGCACTTAACTCCAGTGAAGAAATCTTACAGTGGCAGCGACGATCTAAGAACGCAATGTAAAATTTCATTTTGATTTTCTAACAATCACATTAACTTAGAACGAGCATGGCCCCAGTCTAAGGAATGAGCTTGAAGGAGCATTTGAGTCACGGCGCTCGTTGCTCGCGAACTTAATGCACATTTCGATGATTTCAAGATCACCCACTTAACGACGAGCACCGAAGATCGCAATTTCGAGTTCGAGGCTTGCTTCGGGCCAAGGTCCGCATTTGGTGCAGTGGTGGCAATAAAAACTTTGAAATTTTTAATCTAAAATAAAATAGTTTAAAAAAATATTTTTCTTAATTAACCCTTTTGTGAACGGTCGGTTTTGATTGCATTAAAGTATGGTATACAAGCCAAGATGTTACCAAGTGAATGCGCGCATTCTGATCCCTTTCATAGAGAACGGTATGCCCTTATAGGAGATTTGTGATAAACAGCTGATACTTAGCTTGGCTTTTGTTGTCAACTGACGCATGGTGACCCCTTTCATAAACGACTGAACTCTTCTTCGCCATATTACAATTGGTCGATAATGAGCGTTTCTCCGCCCAGACCAAAGCACTCTGATGTGATTGAGCAAAACTCAATCTCGCCAAGACTCTACTCAATAACCCCCTGGTTCTGAAGGGGGCTTAGCCGCTGGTGGCGAGGGTAGCCGGGTGTTTTCAAGACGCCATAGCGGCAACACCTTCGAAGCCAAAACCTCAACATGCAGATCTTCGTGAAGCCAATGACAGCAAGACGATCAAGTCGATCACGCTGGACTTAGAGCCGTCGGACTCGATCGCCAATGTGAAGCAGAAGATTCAGGGCAAGGATGGCATTTCTCCTGAACAGCAGCGGTAGCCGTTCGGAATTTCTGTCATTCACAGATATAGCCGCAGTATGCAGCAGACTTGACTGGTCAATAACGCATCGCCTTGCTCGCCTTTCCGGCTGCTGCTGGTCGCTTGGTGAGCCGGTCGCGTGGCTGTCGTACCAAAGCACCCACACCATGAACAACGGCTACAAGTACCACGGCATCATTCTGCAGAGAGATGGCTTGGCCGCCAAGGCTCGTTCGACCTGGCTGCCGCCAAGATACGCTCCGAAGAGAGCGCGTATGCTGGTATTACTATGCAAAAGAATGTATGAAGTCCATTATACCAAATATTTTCTATAAATTTATCCCTTTCAAACATGATCGGATCAGTTGCGTTTTCACCTGCATTAGCTATTATGTAGCTCGCTGTTGAATACGGTAAGCACTTGAACCTTGAACTGACGAGGGTTCCCATGGACAGCAACCACAGCGAGTCCGCCCCCTCGTCTCTCTGCCCGGGTGGTTGGAGAAGAAAGGAGAAACGACAATGAAGTTGGAGCCTGGTCAGCAACCTCTCTTGCTATCACAACCCCCCCCCCGTCCCCAAGAGGTGCCGAAAGCACCGTTTCCTAAGAAACCTGGGAGGTCGAAGGGGTCAAAAACCAAGGCGAAGATAACGAGCAGCGAGGTACCCTCTAGAGAGCCTCCACGCAAGCGAGGACGGTCGCGCGGAAACAAGAATAAGCCCAAGAGCACTTTGTCTTTGCGCTTGGGGAACAACTGCAGCCCACAGCTGTACAAACTTCTGAAGCTTTTGCTCAACCCGATACCCAACCATCGAAAGTACAACTCGCCGCGTCCGGAGTCTAGCGGTACAACGCACTTTAGTCGTCGAAGCTACAGATGTACCAGCGACACAGACTACAAATTCAGCTCTTGTCCAGCCAAGCGTCCAGGTGTACAACTCGCTGCACCAGAGGCTGGCCAATATGTAGCGTCACAAGTTGCTCCAGTCGTCGAATATGAGAATGGCCTAACAAGTATTGCGACGCTGAATACAGGTGTAATCCCCGGCGCGACTGCAAACACTCAAAATATGCCGCCTGTACAAGGCCAAATACCAACACCGCCACCCGCAGTTACGAGACCTGGACCAAGTGCATCGGGACAATTACCATCCCTGTCAGCTCTGTATGTGGCGAAAAAGCAACACACTGGTTGCGTTTTCGCCTACAAAAAAAGGTTGGGCTTCCTCAAGAAAATATGTTAGTGTTGGTAGTACAGACATTGTTGGAAGAGTTTGCCGTCTTGTGAAGTGACTATATCAAGTCAGGTGGCTCGACTCTCAGTTTCAATCTCACGTGGAGAACATGGCTTTAGGTAATACGAACTACAGCTCGTTTTACGCTCGGGCAAATGGACCTGGCTGGAGTCAACTCTGTGCGGTGGACTCAGGAGAAAGTGTTGTAATTGATGGAGGTATGGAAGGTTTCGAAGTTTGTAAGGAGCACTATGAACCTCCGATTTCAGTCCCGAATTTTGTTGCGCAAGTGGAAACTATCGTGAATTTTCGCTTCGAGCCGTCACAAGTAATGGAAGTTCCTAGTGATCTTTATCAGCACTCAGATAAACTACTACGAGACTGTGACCAGAGTTCCGCCATATTTTCGAGCACTCAGGTTTAGCAAGTTTTTTTTTGCGTATATTCCGGTAGGAATTTGGCAACAAGATCTGGGGGAGACAAACAGCTATGCCCAATTGCGTATCTGCGAATTAACCCCCGGTGGCGTTATGGTACTTGCATCCGGTCGATTCGAAGCACTATCACGAGGTGCCCTTGGTAGTTGAGGAGCTGTCGCAATAGCTCGTAGTTGCTGAATTACTGCAGCAGGCCGCCCTCGAGACCGCTGCACTGGCGTGAAAAATACTTCGAGGGAACTGCGAAATTAAGTTGCCTTGCGATCTTTTCAACGACAGTAGCCGCTGTTTCAACGTGGAAATCTGCCCTGTGTGATGCATGTTGTGCACCACATTCGCCCTCACGATTCGCGCGCCGGCATTTTCGTATCGCCGCACTAGTTGGACGAGTTGCTTGTCGTCGTCGAAGCTGAATGAAGTTCTGACCATTGAATTCACCTGGTGGCACGTAGGAAAATCCCGTATTGACAATTGGTGAAGTTGTTTGAAATAAAGTATGATATATTTGTTTTATGTTCAAGAGCCGGAACATTTTGTCAGAGACGCGACTTCGTAGAGTTTTCTCATTGGTAGATTGAATACGGGTTGGGTTAGGCTTGAACATTAGTCAACCAGGGCATTCTGCCCCTATTGATGGTGATATGGCTTCCCATCTTGTATATTGGCACCAAAAAGGGACAGAATGCTGTGGCGAAGTGGGTGAACACTTTTGACCGCCCAGGGGGTTGCGTATAGTGTGCCGTCCAAAAGGAACAACCCAGACACTAAAAACTCCAAAAGAGAGTTAGTAGTAAGGTGTCCAGTTGGAGTGAGTCAGCACCACCTTCCGATGTCCAAATGGGTGTCCGGAAAGTGGCTTGGCGTGTGACCTTGTGACTACCCTCGTAGGTGTCGTTTGTCTTCGAACGCGAGGAGTCTGCACCGAAAGTGTTATCTCCAAAAGATTGTAGAACTAGATCCGGAGGGAGAGTGCTAACCAAATAAACACTTCCCAAACGGTGGTTAATTAGTCCGAATGTGGGTAAGCACTTATGGGCAAAGTACTTCCCCTCCAACAGTTAACCAAATATACAAGAGAGTTAAACCAAAATATACAACCGCTTCTTATTCTTTTCGGCCCTCGAGCGGTGGGCACTCCAAATGCCAGTACGACTAGAACAAAGTCCGGAACACTGGCACAGTTCCGGGCTCTTTAAACAGCGCACCACTTCCGATAGATTCACTAGGAATCTCCGGAAGAATAGAATCCAATATATATGTCCCAAATACTATGTAGTATTTAAGAACACACACAACCAATACAGTCCAAACGCACAAGCAGTCAAATCAATCAATTTTAGGGGTGACTACCACTAACCTCCCAAAACGCAGTTATAATATGAAATAATACCCGAAAGTATCAACTGGAATATGAAATGGAAGGGGTCACGCCCGGGATACGCCGCCCGGATCACCTTTCCAACTTGGTCTTACCCTGGCGGAGATTCACGCGGCGGTGACGCTTGTCGACGCGGCCTGGCGCTTGTTCGGCTACACGTGAAGCCCTCTTCTCGAGGCTGGTCCACGGCTCCTCACAGTGTGTCTTGGGAACACCTTCCAAGACTTTGCACTTGCGCCCTTGGTGGCAAATTGAACTCTCTTTTAATGTATAATAGCTAGCACTAGCTAAACATGCAAAAATATACTTGGTTTCACTATGTAGTAGGGGCGTCTCATCAGGAAGAGGCTTGCGTTTCAGTAGAATACCATAGAGTCAAAGAACACGGAAGAATTCCAGCTGGCTCTGGACACATCATCGTCGGTCGTCTTGGTCGGTCGGAAATATATGGCCTTGAGTATACCCGAGACTCAACCAGGATACTGGGTACAAACCAGACAGTCTCCGATAGTCAAACGTTAACCTCCACTTCGAACCTTCGACTTGATAATTTGGGTCTCGCATATACTCCAAAAATAGAACCCCTTGGTCATGGCGTTACCGAACAGTCACTTGGTTTCGGTGTTCGAATCATCTGGAGTGCATCTTCCGGAGTATGTCGGGATCTTTTCAAGTCGTTTCCATCTTTTGGAGTCGGCAACCCCTTCCCAGGCTTGCCCTTGTCCCTTGGCACCCACAATTGTGCCTTAACCCTGAAATCATTTGGACCAGTAATATCCTCAGTGCCGCTCTGGCTCTGGGATCCGGTAGTCCATAGAAAATTTGCAGAGTCACAGCTTCACAACCGTCCCTCTCATCATGAGCTCTCATTGAGCAATTTGCTTCCGAGGTGATAGGTCGCGATGAGACGAAGCAAGACGAAGGCACCACGATCAAAGTCCAGTCGGTTATCCGGGAGAAGTCGTCCGCCAGTAAATCGGTCAAATTTCCACGCAAACTCCAATTCGGTTCTCCAACTAGCGGAGGTGGTGTCTTTTCTTCGCCCGGTCCCAACTCAGCCAATCACTTCACGTCAAAAGATCCCAACAAGCTCACACGCTCACTTTGCGATATCGCGGCTGCTGAGCGCTCCAATGGAGACTGCCACACCGTCACACACATCTCCGACGGCCACGCCTGCCGCTCAAGTCGTCCCAGGGTTAAGTATCACCTCCACACATGGTTCAAGCGTCGCTGGCAGTCAATCTGACATCCCTAAGCAGTCTTCGGGAAGGGATAATGTACAACCAGGAAGTGGAAAAGCGCAGGAAGGCGGGAGTAATGATGAACATCGCGACGAAAACGCAGCAAGCGACATCTTGGGTCTCGGCAAGTGCGCACAGCTCCCATAACATCGGTTGAAGCTTCCCGATTGAACGTATCGAGCCAACTCGGCCCGGGTGGTCCCAAGCAAACGCCTATCAGTCTCACCGTAGCGGACTTATGCTCTGCGGAGGACACTCGTCTGGTCGGGATTCCTGCAGTTGCGAATCATTTGGGGCGAAGTCGTTTCTTCCAAGATGGCTATGGTGGACTGGAAATGCTGGCACAAGTGGAGCGCCTCTCGACTTCGGAAAAGGCGATGTTATTCCAGTTCTTTGACGAGAGCGATGATTTGAACGAACACATCCTGACTCCAAGATCCGATTCACTTCAAGGTCCTGAGATGGAAACTTTGTTGGCCGATCTCTCTTTTCGTCGTCAGATGGCAAGCGTCCTGACCGAATTTGATCCTGAAAACTTCGCCCAACGTGTCTTCGGCACTGTATCCGCTCTACGTCGAGTCACTGAGAAGTTGAGCCGAGTCCAAGCAGAACTCGAGAGCTCCGAAGAATTTGTTCGAGATGCTAGTGGTCATCAGGATGTCTTAGACTCACTCAGGCGTGAATTCCAGTTGGATCTCGCTTCTCGCGATCAACGTATCGCGAATCTGGAAGTTGAGAAAACAGAGATCATTCGAAACTTTCGTGAAGACACTTTGAAGTTGTTGCAGGAGCACGATCGTGCCAAACGCGGGCATAGCACCCAGATTGAAGACTTACGTCGCCAAGTGGAAATGGAAAAATCTCGTCGCCGGAGTTTGGAACCTCAGCTAGCTCGGTCTGCCTTCAATCCGGTCGATTTGATGAACTTTCTTGGGGCAGAGAACCACACCCAAGTCCAGATGAATTGGGAACGTCTGTTAGGCCTTTTGAATCACTTCCGAGATGGAGATCCTGTGGATCCAACATGGCGCACAGTGATCACAGTGATGACCCCTGATGATTTTCGCCCTTCATTTCCGGCATACGTTCGAATGATTCGCCCGGACGACGATGGAGACTCTAAAGAATCCGATCCATCGCCACCGCCTCTCGTCGACCTTACTGGAAATGTTTCGTCTGAAAGTTCGGGCAAGCCATCATCCAAGAAACGGTCACCTTCTGGAGGTTCATCATCAAAATCAAAAGAGTCCACGAAATCTCGGAAAGCTCCACTCCACATGCAAAGTCGACCATCAGGCTGGGATAGTGATTCTCAATTGGATTGTCGTCCTGATGATGCTCAAGTTCTCTGGACGCAAGCTGAGGCACGTCAGTCTCTTTCTGACCATCCAGTCGCCTGGGAAGATCTTCGAATGGATCTTCAAATGATGATGATCTCTGGTGTGAAGTATCCTGGTGCTCGTGAATGGTTGGAAGAAGATCGTAGTGCACACACGCGTTTCGAACTGGAGCCTCTCGTAGCCATGTTGATCCGGATGATGTTCTGGAACAAGCTGGATGAAGTCTTCTGGACTAAGTACGTCCCGAGACGCTACTACAACTTGGCAGAATCGGTATTGGAGCAACTTTTCATGGATGAACGAGAGCCGGAATACTGGGGCCCCATGGTTGAACAAGAATGTGTTCTCGAGGAGATTCTCGGTCCAGACGACTCCAATGAACAGCCGGATGACAAGTCTAAAGATGGTGATTTCAATCCGGATGAAAACGAGGAGCCAGATGATGATGATGAACCGTTTCCACCTCCATCACCTCCAACACGACACTCCGGTTACCGTCGACTCCGTCCGAGTGACTCATCTAGTTCGACTTCGACTGCAGGGAAGAAGCGACGGTCATCGGACTCCAAAAGTACAGTTCTCGCTCGTCGAGACTTTGAAAGTCTTACACCACTGGAGAAGGAGATCATTGAAGTGCCGAGTTCAGGGGAAACCTCTTGGAGACACTACGGAATCCGGATGAAGTGGAGTGATCCGCTTGGAGGTCACGCCCGGCAGACTCCGGGTCTTCCTGACTATTCTCCAAATCGTTATGATGTGAAGATCCTGAAATCACGTTCGTGGAGTATGGATCGACAGTTGCAACGGCTTCTCTTGGATGCCCCTTGGAATGACGTGTACTCGCGACGTCCTCAGGAGTTATATTTTCACACTCGTGACGATTTGGATGAAGAAGCACGGGATGCGCTATATGACTGGACCAATTTCGTCGCTGGTGATTCGAGGGTCTTCTGGCACACTTACCACTGGTTAACGCTTGACGGATCGCCATCTGCTCCATTGTCTATCCGGAAAGCTCAAGACAAACGGACCAATGTCCATTCGGTCTTCCGAAAAAGAGCATTGGCACTACTCACTCGAGTGAAGTCTCGTCTTCCGGACTCTATTTGGCTCGAGCCTGGTGTGTGGAACTTCCCAAACAAGTTATGCCACTGGATCTTGATGGACCCCGGTCATCTCAACCCGTCTACCGGTCATCCATACACACTCGAAGAGCAGCTGAATCTGTTGGACAGGCAAGAACCTGGACGTGCGCAGTGGGTTTACTGCAGCACCGAAGAAGAACGAATTGCTCATGTTCCGGATGAACTTCGGGCCAAGCTGATCCCAGTCGAGCAGCGCATCCAGTTTTCCGATCTCTGGAGTGAAGACTAAGATTGCGCCCAACTCCGGATGAAGGTCATCTCAATTCTGCATGTTTCCACGTAGCAATCACTTTTAACCATCCAAAATGCACTCATTTCATCTCGTAACATCTCCAGTATTCATCTCGTTAATTTCCTTTGAAGTCCCATGTAATCTCTCGAAACTCACCTCACAATAACTCCCATGATAATCATAATCCAATCGTAATCAAAACAAAATTCAGTCGAAAACACACTTCCAGTCGTTCCATCCGAACATTCACATGACATGTGAACGTCTAAGCTCGAGGATGATCATCCCCAGCCTGCATCGCCTGGAACCTCGCTCGCGCCCGTGCTCCTTGGTTAAATTCATAGAGTAGAGCACCGCAGCTAAGTTGCGACACAGGTAGCCACTCAGGTTCGTCATATCCTTTCCACTTCACCAGATATTCTCGGGTCCTCTTGGAGGTACGAGTCCGCTTCGACCACCTCAGGTCCAAAATCTTTTCAACTTCGTACTCGTCGCTTCCAACGCCAGGCTCCCAGCTATCTTCTGGAAGAAGAGCAGCATCGAAGTCATCGTCGTCTTCCACTTGGACTTCACCGGTTGGGCGTCTGGGGAATACGGCTCGTGGCTTTAGACGACCTATGTGTACCCATGGGTTGACACGGTACCCCGTGTCCTCGACCTTGAGTTTCACTAGATAGTCGTCATGAACTTCTTCAATTCGAAAAGGTCCATGCCACATGTGAGCTAATTTCCGACTCAAACCAGTCTGAACCTTCGGAATATATAACCAGACGGAGTCTCCCTTCTCGAATCCAGACTTCAGTCTCTCAGACAAATCTTTCCATCTCTGAGTTTGAACTTCCGAACGATGACGTTTGGCCTTCTTTTGGAGATCTTCAGCAAACGCAATCGCATAACTGTAGTCGCGTTGCATTTTTCGTCTCCACTCGTAGGCCGTCCTCTCCGGAAGATTGTGGGGCTTTGGACCCAACATTGCCGAGATGGTATTCTGAGCGTCCCAGCCGTGGACCAGGTAGAATGGGGTCTCCAACCGGGTAGCATCGAAGGATGTGTTCAAAGCAAACATGAGCCTCTCCACGTGGTCGTCCCAGTCGCTCTGGTCTGCTTCCATGATATAAGCTCGGACACTCCGGACGACCGCCTGGACTGACCGTTCTTGCTGACCGTTAGCTTGCGGACGATATCCCAGGGTGGCTCTTTGAAGACTTCCGAGTAGATTCCGGAAACATTCGAAGACGGTACTCATGAACCGCGGGTCTTGGTCATGTCGAATCATCGAACTCGCTCCAAACCGTTGGAACACCACCTGCTCATAAACTTCGGCGACGTCCTGGGCAGTTGTCGAATTCATCGGTTTGCACATGACTTATCCGGAGAACACATCTTGGAACAGAAGCAGAAAAGTATTTCCGCGGGCCGACTTTGGAAGATGCGTGACGAAATCCATCGAAACGACTTCAAATGGGTAGGATGGCTCGATATTTCCGGGTGACGGACCGTCATTCGGAGGTCGTCCCTTTCCACTTGCACAATCCACACACTCCTTCACATGTCGTTCCACATCGGCATACATTCCTGGCCAATAATATTCCGAAAGAAGTTTCTCATGAGTCCGGCGGATCCCTTGATGACCTCCTTGGAAATCTTCGTGAGCATAATGAAGCATGTCGGGGCGCAAAGATTCTGGCACGACTAATCGGAGTTCTCCCAAGAATTCTCGAGGTCGTTTTTGACTAATCGTCGACAACCGGTTAAGAACATCTCGACTGTCCAATGTGAACAGGTCGGCTACCTTGGCGATCTTCCGGAGTCTTCGGCGTGAAAACCTTTCGAGATCACCTTTCAGAAAACTTTTCAGTTCGGACAAGTATTCATCCGCATCTTGATGTGCCTTAATCCTCCGCCATCGCTCAGCCTGAAATTCCAACGGACCCATGGGGACTTCATCTGGACGTCCCGAGTCGGGGTCCTCAGCTTGTGCAATGGCTGCCATGACCCTTGCAGCAGGAGGGAGGGGAGCGGATTCTGGCCCCGGAAGACTTTGATCATCTGGAATTTGAACTCCGGATGATACATCTTTTAAAGTCTCTTTCTCTTCCGAGCCGTCCACCTTCATCAGTTTCTCTGCAATCTTGGACACATGCTCCAGATGATTTAGGTCACTTTCATCCCGAACTTCCCACGACTCATCTAGTAGGAGAGTCTTCGAAGTCAGGTAGTCGGCAGCCTGATTGTATTCTCGCTTCAGATGCACGAAACGGATCTTTCGGAACTTATCTTTGAGAGTCTCCGCCTCCGCGAGATGTTTCTGGAGATGTGGTTGGTTGCAGTTGATTAACCCCTGGACTTGTTGAATTACAATCCTGGAATCACCAACCACTACCAACTCATCGATACTCCGGTTGGACGCCATCAGCATGCCCTTCAGAAGTCCATGATACTCCGCGTCATTTACTGTGACGTTATCCAAAGTAAAACCACGAGCTTCGAGGACCTTCCAACCAGGCAGTTTCCACAGGATACAACCACAACTTCCTTTCCGGGTGGATGTCTTAGCAGCTCCATCAAAACTCAGGACGATACCTTCGTAATCCGACTCCAACATTTCGATACTCATCACTGGAGGTTTCCGGATGCGTCCCTTAAGTGGAATCAGCGATTCCGATATTTCGTCCAAATGTTCACGCGGAGTGATGCCGGCACCCATAATAGCCGCTAAACCATCTTCGTCCTTTTGAACTTTTCGAATGTCCAAGTCCCAATGAGATAGGGCAATTCCCCAGGGCACACAGCGCCCATCGGCAGACTTTGAATTGATCACCCATTTCAAAACAGAATAACGGGTGTAGACAATCAACTTGGACTGTTCAACCAAACTCCGGAAAACTTGAAGCACTCTCAAGATCGCAATGACCTCCTTTTCCGCAATGTGATAGCGTAACTCGGAATCATTCAGAACTCGTCCAGTATACCTGACCGGATGAATCATCCCGTCATATTCCTGGGCGAGGACTGCGCAGGCGGCCCAAGCATTGGCGTGAGGAATAATCACAAACGGTCGGGTTCGGTCCGGATGACGCAGTAGCGGGGTCGAAATGATCTTGTGCTTCAAAAGTCCAAATGCTTCTTTGGCTTGGTCCAAATTCCGCCCTGCCTTGATCTGTTCGTCCGAAAGTTCATACAGAACTGCTGCGACCACCGGAAAATCTTCAATGAACTTGTGATAATAATTCAAACTCCCGAGGAACGACTGGACGCCTTTCAGAGTGGTCGGAAACGGAAGGTCCAAAACACCCTTTGCGATTTTCGGAGTAGCTCGAATACCTTCAGCACTTATCTCATGAGACAAGTATAGGATCGTCAATTTTCCAAACTCACTCTTCGGAAGACTCACCGAGATGTTCCAGTATCTGAGTCGAAATAGCAATGCATTCAGATCTTCACACAACTGGTCCCAAGTTGAAGCACCATGGGCGATGTCATCGATATAAGAACTTCGTCCCAACACCGGACTCATCTGAGACGGGGCAGGTATATTCCGCTGAAACACAGTCATAGTATCCGAAAGATTTGGGACTTGGAATCCAGCATCATGATGACCTTGGCCATTACCTTCCGGAAGATTCAGTTGTAAGAACTCCAAAACTTCAGAGTCCACTTGGACTTCCTCTTCAGGAGGCAATCTGACGAATCCCCACAGGCAGTTGTTAATTACTGCTTGATAAACCAGTGGTGCATTTTTGAGTCCAAATGGCATACGAATCCACTGGAAATGCCCGAATGGACATACGAAAGCTGAAATCAACTTTGCACGTTCCGACATTCGGATAGCCCAGAATCCACTTGCCATGTCGAGACTCATAAACCACATTGCACTTTCGAAACCGATTAGAAGATCGTCGATCAGGTAACGGATAGTTCGACAATAAAATGAACCCCTTCACGACTCGATAATCAATACACATCCGGATATCGACTCCATTCTTCTTCAAGACGATAACGATCGGTGATGCCCAAGGAGATTCCGAATGTTCGATCAGTCCGGTCTCCAAAAGTTTCTTGAGTAATTCGTACACCTTGACGGCCAAATGAGGTGCAATCGACCGTGGTCGTTGTGCAACAGGTTTAGTATCTCCAACATCCAAGTCGCAAATCACACCTCTCGCCGGAGCCGTTGCCGCATTACCGTCCCCTAAGAAAATCTTCCGATGACGTTTCAGAATCTTGCGGAGTTTACGCTCTTCTTCCGGAGTCGTCTTTCCGGGTTCTCCAACGTCCGCCTTCTCGATGTCACAACTTGGAGCCAACTCATGTACTTCGGGAAGCATGACCAGGTGGTCCTTCAATTGGGACAACATGTCACTTCCCTCATGTACATACACGGCTGGTTCCAAATTCAACTCTTCTGCACTCACGTGCAAACACCGGGTGAACTTGGTTTCCAATCTCCGAATGGCTCGATTCAACATGTCTGACTGGACATTCTCTCCAAAAGATCTCCTAGGGGGTTCGAATTCTTCCTCCAGAGCCATATCGTCTGAGGGATCGTCCCCTGGCAAGTCCTCATCCACAGTAATCGCATCGAAAAATTCATCATCATCCGAACTTTCAAAAACGGACCCATCATCTCCATCCGGAACTTCATCACAAGTTTCGTATTCTTCAGGATCTGGCTCCACAACTCGCGGACGGTCGTCAGGTTCTGAAACTTCATCGGTAGTCGGGAGTTCTTCTCGAACAGGATCATCCGGAATTTTCGGGGGTGGAACTTGAAGTTTGACCATGTGCACGTTTGAGCTTCCTCGGGGTGGCCTTACCAGCAATTTCTTGGGCCACGAGTAGGTCGTCTTTTGGACGCATGATGGTCCGGACTCGGACAGCATCTGCATGTACTTCTGTTGTCGGAGCTGTTCCTGTCTGGAGTTGGTATTCTCATAGATCAGGACCTCCCATTCTCGATACCTCCGAAGTCCTGGCCTCACAAAACGTCCAAAAGGATAACATCCGTACTCCACAATCTGGGCGACTGTGGTATTCGGTCCCATCCAGACGTCCTTCTCCGAAATATTCACCACTCGAACGGCGACTGCCCAAGATCGGGCACCATAAATAAGCTGCGTCACCCATCGGTCACCACGCCCAGCCCACACAACTTCACGTTGTGGATTACTCTGGCCATAATTGATCCGGATGACAGCTTGCTCGCCCGGTTGGAGGCATATCGTCCCTGATGGTCGCACATCCAGCCGAAGTCCTTTCCTTTGTTGGTCGAACGTTCTTCCGGACAACATCACATTCTCTTCATCTGGAAGTTGCACCAAGCCTTCTCGAACACACAATCGGACTCCTGCCGAATACATGAAGTCCATTCCGAGAAGCATGTCAACACCTTCGCCGATGTTGGCAACCCACAATTCCAAAACATATACCACGTTCAGTCCCAGAGTCACCTTCACTTCAGTCCGAGCAGAGATGATTGTCGGCACTCCTCCCAATCCGGACACCCGGAGCTGCTTCTGAAAGTCCAACTTGAGCTTGAGTCTACGCGCAAGATCCAAACTCAGCATACTTACTGAAGCTCCAGAGTCCAAAAGAATCTCCGTCCGACAGTTGTTCACCGACCATAGCAACCCTTTTCGAATTCTCCGAACGATGTTCTTCCCACCATCCATAACTCTCACCGGGTTTGAGCCTGAACTCGACAGGAGTGTCATCCATGTTATCTGGATGCCAGTCGTCTAAAAGGTCAGGGTCATCACCAACTGGAGTGGGGTCTTCTTTCGGGAAAATGGTCATGCATTGATGGTTAACTTGTCGTCTCAACTCAGGTCCAACGTACGCTAAAACACACAATTCAGGGGGTTTCTTGAGCCCGGCGCGTTCTGGATCCCCATCCAGCGGGCTTAGTGGTTTAACGGTTTATATCCCCAGAATCGGCGTCCGGATCCAGAAGTTGTTTCCGGATGGCGGTCGGCAGGTCCAGGGCACCGACGAGGATCCGGACGAAGAAGAAGTGTCTGAATCTGACATCGAAAGGCGTCCGGATGATGCACTGGTGGACGACTCCGGCCTGGAGGAGTCCGATGGAGAAGAGTATGACGCCGTCTCAAGTGAGGCTGAAGACTCTGGAGCAGACGTGTCTGATGAAGAAGCTGTCGAAATGGAGTCCCCCATGGAGGATCGAGTTCCGGACTCTCCTTCACCTGGAAGAATGGCTCCGGTCGGGGACGCCCGAGAAGAATCATCGCAGTTCAAGACAGAAGTCAAAACTGAAGTGCGCCCGTTATCGCCGGTTCGTGAAGAAGCTGTGCTTGAAGACGGGTTTGTGCCTCAGCCGGACGTCATGGAAGTGGAGATACCGCAATTAATTCCGGGAGATTCACTGCTTCCGGAAATCTCGCGTTTTTCAGAGGTCCCTGTGGAGCCCGCCCAAGCAGCGCCCCGTTTTGACACCTCAGACACTCAGATGCATGAAGCTCCAGAAGGTGGACGGATGTCACCTGAATCCCAAATGACTGATGTTCAAGCGAAGGAGTACGTGGCTGCTCAAGTCCGACGCTGGGAGCAGGACAGTTCCGAAAGGAACTATCCACTTGAGTTCCATCATGGCTGGCCGCAAGTCTACCTGGAGTGCGAACCGTTCATCGTGGCCGCTGCAATGACTTCGGAATACTTGAATCGCCGCATTCTAATGCCGGCTCAGACGGACGCTTGGATCTCAGAGTTGCAGATACAACGCCGGACGTTTGGATTCGTTCAGGATGTCCAAGGCGCGCTTATCCCGCCTGCGGAGTTTTCGCCACGAGAGTGTATCGCTGTTCTTCAAACGATGCTATTCGAGGCTGGGTTCAGTTTCGTCAACTTGGTTCCAGGATGGTTTAGGACGCGAGTGTTCAAGGTCCACCCGGATTTGGTTCGACAAGTGGTTGGTGACGTGTTTCGGTTGCTTGTGGTTGAGATGATCGAGTGGAGACAAGTTATGCTCCGTGCTCACGAGTACATCAGGATTTTGGAGACTTCTGGAAGACAAGGATTATATCAACAACATCCAGAAGTGTTTCGCCAAGATGAAGGTGTTGTCATTTCGGATTACGAGATAGCACTACTCGGTCAAGACTTTGCAAGACAGCTCCAGTTGGCAGGTTTCCGTAAGACAAGAAGTCCAAGGGGGCCACCCCAAGGAGAGGTCCAGCCGAAACGTCTTCAACGTGTCATGCCCAGAGCGCCATCGTCCATCCCGTCGCCCGCGTCATCTTCGCTGCCGTCTGTGCCGTCATCGGTACTGCGGAATCTGGAGGCGAGCCAGGGTGATCAGTCGTCCAAGAGCGCCATGTCATCCAGCAGAGTCTCTTCGGAACGCACGAACTCGGCTCGATCTTCGAGTATGTTTGCATCTTCGGGAGGTTCCAGTGAGTCCATGGCGAGCGCTACATCAGGATCGCGAACTTCGCGAGAAAGCACTTCCGATTCTTCGGGATTCGGGATGAGTAGGAGTGAGGGCAGTCATATGCCCTTCTCCAGATTCACGCCCATGGCGATGTCGGCTCGGAGCTTCGGAGGACCAATGTCCATAGAGTCTGGGATGACATTCCAGATCACGCATGAAAAAAACAAGTGGAGCCCGCGAGGATGTGAGTCGCAATGATGCCGTACCAGACTCGAAGGCCGACCGGAAGAAAGAGAAGCGTACTAAGTCGTCCTCAAAACGACGAGAGGCAGCTCGAGAAGCCCGTCAAGCCAGATCTTCTGAGGCACATGATGAACTGAAGCCTGAAGGCCGACGTCGTGAGACTCCCAGTGAACCTGCCAGGTCGGAGCGTTCGTCCAAGTCAGCTAGCTCTGGTTCCACACAAGTCGCGCTGAACACGATGTTCCAGCTTCAGAAGGTGATGGCACGAATAGAAGACCAGCAAGGGTCGGCGCTACAGAAGATGTCAAGCGACCTGGATTCCAAATTGGAGCGCTTGCTGGACTCGAGGATTCAAGGGATGTTCCCGAAGCAGGAGTCGACTCAAGTGTTTACCACTACGCAAGTCGTCCCAGCAGAGCCGCGTCCTGATGAAGATCATTCCGCAGAACGTTTATCCAGAGAGCAACGTCATAAGAAGAAGAGCACCAAGTCGAAGCGTAACTCGTCTGATGACCGGAAGGTGTTCGACCTTCAGCGCGAGCTGGAGGCGTCCGAGGCTGCGAGGAAGAAGGAGCGTGAGATGTCGACGGCGGTGCAGAAGTTCTTGGCCTCGCAAATTCGCGACTTAAAGGCAAAGGCGTCAGGACCGTCCGTTAGTGCAACTCAAGGTGGGACATCTTCTGATTTGGCAACTTTACACCCAGTATCCAGTGCCCCATCCCAGAGCACGTCCCATACGGAATCCCAGAAAACAGATGTTCGGAACCCTGACGAAGCTTTTGCCGCTCAACTGGCCGCCGCCCTCAAAGTTGTTTCTGGTGAGACGAAGACGTCCAAGACTCCTGAGTCCAGGAAGCACCATGACGGCAAGGCAAGGGGGGCAAGCGACCCCGAACGGAGAAGATCATCTGAAGTAAGACCTCGAAGAGAAGCATCAGGCGATGGATCCCGGAGAAGGGCGTCGAGGAATGGGACAGACGCGCCGAGGAAGAGCTCATCGTCAAGTAAGGGCCCGTCTTCTAAGCGGTCAGTCTCCAGACGGAGACGGCCTTCGGACGATCCAAGCTCGTCCAGTTCGAGCTCCGACTCTGGCAGTGACTCCGACTCCCCAAGGTCAGATAGCAGCTCTTTCGAAGACAGAGTTATGACTACGACCGGCCCGAATGGAACCACTACGTACCTGTTCAAGCCGTTTCTGAATGCGAGCACTCTGGAAGATTTTGACGAGAAGGCGCCGCTGGCCACTCGGATGAGATGGTTGGAAAGGTTCCAAAGTATGTCCGTTCAAGGAGGCTGGACAGACAGCGTGAAGATATACGAAATGAAATTGAAGCTGTCCCCTGCTGTCCGGAACTGGCGCGCCAACCTTACCCCGAAAGTTCGCCGGAAGTGGAAGGATTTTCTGAAGGCGTTCAAGGAGCGATACTGCAAGGCGAAGACTTCCGACGCTGAACGTTACTATACGATGGTCCAAAAGAAGAACGAGTCTCCACTGGATTTCTACTACCGACTCAACAAGGTGGCGGATCGAGCTGGAGTCGACATCGATGGATCGAGTAGACAGCGCGAAAGTCACTTGAAGGTGTTCATCAAGAAACTTCTGGACTCCAGACTTCGGATGACGCTCCAAGGACAACGACTCCGAAGCTTGAAAGATGTCGAGTACGTCTTACGGCAGCATGAAGACTTGACTTTGGATGACGAATATGATACGCCACCTCGGAAGCGAGACTTCCGGGCAGCCAACGTTCCTCGAGACAAGTTCCGGTCCAAGCGGACAGGTAAAGCATACCTCGCTCGAGATGATGAAGGCTCGGAAGATGACGATCGACATGTGAGGTTCCAAGATGAGGAAAAGAAGCCACCACCGGAGACCATGTCCACCTCGACTACTTCGAAGACTGATGACGGTCCGGATGACTCTTTCCTGACTATGGACGATCTTTCGAACGCGGTATACAAGATTCTCGAAGATTCTGGGTGGAAACCTCGATCACCTGGAGACCATCCGGACACCAAACGACATGGTTTCAAAAGCCTGACTTACTCCGCAAGATTCTGCGAGAATTGTCGAAACTTCGGGCATGTCAAGGAGGACTGTTGGGCTGACATCGAGTGCGAACGTTGTCATAAGAAAGGACATTGTCGCGAAGTCGGTGAAACTTTGGTCGCGGAGCAGGGGGCGTATAGTGAACCCTAGTTATACGACTACTGAAAAGGGTTTTTCAGATCCGTACAACGGTAGGTTGGCGTGTGGTACCTTGCGGTATCCTCGTGGGTTCGTTGTCTTCGGAAATATGATCCTCGCCGGAGTCTGAGAATGTGTTGTGAAGAGAAGTTGGGGTTCCCTTGGAGTCTGGTGTCGGTATTCAGGAAATCCTTCCAGGAGCGTTCGGGAGTCGGAATCTCTGGGAACCAAGGTGGTTTCCAGGAAGTCGGCGGTCGAAAAGGGGTTAATGTACCAGAGAAAGTCTGAAATCGGTGTCTGAATATCACAGATCCAGAACCGAGATACCTGACTTTCAGAGATAAACAACCAATATACAGAGTTCGAAAATATACAAATATATACAGCCGTTCTTATTCTTTCTAGGCCCTTGAACGGTGGGCTAACACTCCAGGTCAACTAGGGACTCGTTACCAGACACCTGGTCTGTCTGGTATCCCTTTACGTTCGCACACCACCCTCTAGTATAGAGGGAAAATATAAGCCAATACAATCGGTTATATATAACAGTCTACCTTGCACTCTGAAAACGACTGTCTAGTTTCCAGAGCCTGTCCAAACGAGCAATATGAAATGGGCTACCGCTAGAGACAAAACAAACGACCCAACTAGGATATGGAATAGGCGGGTCCTTTCAGGTCTCTACGTTACCTGATCTCCACCTAAGGGGATTGAATTTGGTGGAGATCACACGACGTACGTGATGACGCAGTGGCTTGAATACCTCTCAAGCGGACTTGTGCAGTAGCAAGCAAATTGAACTCTGTTTATCGTTTATCTTCCTCATAACTATCATATATCTCTGGTAACTCTCTCCTTCTTGTCGTCTTTTGCGTCCTTTATGCAGTCAGTCTTCATATCCCAGGTACTCTTGGTCTTTGTATACATCTGGTACTTTGACTTGGTCTCAGTATGCAGTCTGTGCAGCCGATCTCGATGGGTTGACAGGTAGAGACGTCATTACGGGGGATGTGCAGGTCAGTAATCACTTGAATGCGTGACTTGAACTTGGGTTCACTTGGTTTCAGTATGGTCTTGAATCTTCGGTGGTTTCAGAGTCTGGTATCCTGGTTTTCAGAGTCTGATATCACTTGGTTTTTCAGAGTCTTGGTCACTCAGAGTTAGAGATACCAGAGTCTTGAATACGAAACCAGAATACGGAGCACTAATGCTTCAACGTACATGAAGATCTTGAGGGTTGCGCAGGTGCGCGGCGTCCGGCGCGCGATACTTGGTCTCTGCGGGTATATATTGTGAATCCTTGAACCATCCATCGTCGCGCTGGACGGTAACGGGATGAGGTCTCTCAGAGATACGTTCTTCTGAGAGACTTTCCGCCAGAACTTAGGCACTCATCGTCGGGGAAAGTCCGGTGACCAGACGGAGTGTAGTCGACCTTCAGAGTTGTGCACACTCTGAAGTACACTTCTGGTCCTTTGGGCCCCTTTACAGTCAGGCGAAGGTTTATCCACAATCTTCCACAGATGTCGCACGGGTGCGGCCGCGTCCCAAAGTCCCTTTCGCTTATAACCCATAGTATAACCAATCACATCGTAACGTAATATCCACCTGTCGCTCGAAAATCGGAATTAACATCATGTCAACCGCCCCTCCTGGTCACGATCCATCAGTGCGGAACTTTCTCCAAGCTGTGTATCATGGCCAGGCCTATCAAACATTCTGATAGACGGTTTTCAGAGCGTAGCGTAGCTGCAACTCTTTGCCAGTTACCTGGTTTTCAGAGTCTCTGGTGTCCTGTCGCACAATCTGATTCTCTCAGACTCAGAAACTTGAATTTGACTTGCCTAACAGGCGATCATTTTCAAAACTCCGTCCTTTCGCTCATGACTGAGGAAACGAACGCTTCTCTGAGTTTGAACGCCCCACCGAGTGGGGCGGCAGGCGACGCCACAGGCACTTGTCCTGCTTCGGCAACTGCCAATATATCGCAGGGTGGAGATGTTGGTTCAGCCACATCGCCAGGTGGCAGCCCTAGCGCCCCAGCCCATGCATCCAAACCTACCGACTCACAGGTCGATGGTCCGACTGAGGACCTCCCTGGTGATGACATGAACTCGACCGGTGTTGGTGATCTCTCGCCACCAGTGGCTTCACGTGGGGAATCTCACTCTGAATTCTCTGAGGGAACTCCTGGTGTCTTCAGACCGCGAGCCTTTGGTGCCCCACGGCTTTTGTCTACGGAAGAGGTCGATCGGCTGTTTCGTCAGGGTCTGGTGACAACCACAGGGGATCAAGTCACGGCGTTGGGGGACTCTGATGTTCCCCAGAACTATATCGCTCCCAGCGTGAAGCCAGAGGACGTGCCTTTCTGGTGAGTACCCCCGCGCGAGCTGAAGACTTCAGAAGAGGGCGCCACATAGCGAATGCGTACGGTGGCCCCTGTGTACTCGTGGGTTACGAGGCACTTACTGATGAAGACCTCCAGGAGCTGGAGCGAGTGATTCCAAGCTTCGACCCCGCCGAAGTTGTGTCTCCGTGCGCCCAGACTCCAGACGTGCGTACTCTGGATGCTTTGACGTCGTCTGTGGATGTTCGCCGGGAACTGGGGTCTCTGGTTTCTCATGTCTCCCCCACTCGGCTTGCCGAGAAAGTTTTTCGGACGGCCGGATGCCTAAAGCTTATGACTGCTGCTCACCGTCGCCTTCGGGAACGCGTTGGTTCTCAGAACGGTGTCGCCTTGATTGATGCTGCAGCAGCGCGCTCTGAATGCGAAGAAATCAAGCGTGAGTGGGTACTGCACTGTCAATACTGGAAACACGAGCTTAAGTGTGCCCAGCAAGACGCCGGTGCGGTAGAAGAACGCATGACTTCGGAGATTCAGGATCTCAAAGCTCACTACCAGGACCAAGTGGAAGCTCTGAAGTCGGACAAGGCAGTTCTAAAGTCCCAAGTCGCTGATCTTCAAGCACAGGTCTCGATTCTGAAGTCGCGTCCTGAGGTCAAGCCCACAGATCCGTGGGGGTTCTCAGAGTTCTTACAAGAGAATTCTGAAATCTCTGGTAATTGGGATCGGCTCCATGACCTTCTGGTGTCATACCAAGAAGACACCACCGTCCCTGATAACTGGACGACTATCATCAGTGTGACAGCCTTGGACGCGCGAAAGAAACCCGTTCCTGACTTCAAGAAACGGCTTTCTGAGGAACGAGCTCGTCAGGCTGCTGAGAAGGCCGCGAGGACCTCCAGAGTTCTGGATCTTACCCGTCCAAGTACTGAAATTTCAGAGTCCAAGAGTGAGAGCCCACGGTACCTGTCATATCCACCGAAGCCCCAGACTCTGAAATCACCTCCGAAGCGACCGCTCAAGTGGGACTCCAAGAATTTGCAGCGTCGCCCGTCCGGACACAAGCCCGTTGAAGAGTCGGCGCTTCCGGCGAATGCAGATTCTAAGGTAGCAAAATCTGAGGTCCACAAGAGGCTCCCTGGTGACGTGGTCTGGAAGGAAGTTCGACCCGACCTCCGCCAAGCCCTGCTGTCTGGGATCAAGTATGATAAAGCCATGGAGTGGTTGGCGTCGGACAAAGCGGCTCACAGTCTCTTCAGCAGTCCGGCTCTCATTCAGATGTTGGTGAGCCTGGTATTCTCTCCTGGAGACAACCCGCGTCCTGGTTCCAAGCGTCCCCGGGATTCTGATGACGACTCTGACTCTGATGATGGACCTATCATCCCCACCAAGAAGTCCAAGAGAAGTATCGCATCCGTAAAGGCCCACACCAGTCCGAAGTCTCGCCCGAAGTCCACCAGTGGAAGTGGATCGAGGTCCAAAAGTTCTTCTGGGAAGGCGCGTAGTCTGGTGTCCAAGCCCTATAACTCCCTGACGGTCAAGGAGCTCCAGGTGGTGGAAACACCAGACTGTGAGGCATCCTCCTGGTTGTACTATGGTATCAGGGTACAACGAGTGAGCTCTACCAAGACCACCACTGGCCAGACATTGGGTTTTCCAGACTACGAGGTGCACAAACACTCATGTGCCATCCTCAAGAAGCGCTGGGACTCTGAGCGATACTGCGCAGTTCTCCGCAAGAAGCGCGCCCCCTGGAAAGTCATGTTCGACAACCGATTCTCAGAGTTTTACTTCCACAAGCGGGAAGAACTGGGGCCCATGGTGTTGGCTGACGTGGAAGACATCGTGCGTAGCATGAAGAAGCATGCTCAAGCCTTCTGGGAGCGTACGCATTGGGTGACCATGGATGTTGAGGCTGACGACAAGTCTGCGGAGCTTCACAAGTACCGATCCATGCGTCGAGCCGCCATGATTCGTCAACACAACGCCCTCATCCGAAAAGTCCTGGGGCACAAAGATTTCCCAGAGTCGCTGCTTTCAGAGCCTGGCATCTGGGTTGTCCCAGACAAGTCCTGCCCTTGGATCTGGCAAGATCCCAGAGTCACAGAGCTCGGGGGTCCCAAGTGTCTGAGTCTGGAGACGCAACTGGGTGACTTGGACGCTATTGAGCCTGCTCGGATGCAATGGGCCACGGTGAATGCGGACGAAGAGTGGCTCCAGTATGTCCCCGCTGACATCAAGAAGGATCAGATGACACCTACGGAGCGTTCCGAGAACCCGATCTCCCTTCGCTACTGAGGCTCAGGTGTCCACTATGGCGCCCACAGGAAGGCTGCATTTTCGAGAAGCCAAATAGTTGTCTGCATTTGTGACGTAAATCCCCGGCCTCAGTGTAGCTTCCTAATCCCTTAATCTTTCAATATCACTCCACGTAGTCACACTTCTTCTCATCATCTCATTGTTCATAACCTCGTATCCTCCAGTACTTAACTCTCCACAAATTCACTTCCAAATTCACATTCACACAGTCGTTTTATATAAGCAGCAACATGGTCGATCACATATCCAAACGCACGAATTTCAGAGATAGGTCTCTGAAAACACGCACTCAGATTACCACACTCTAAAAATCAATATCTGAAATCCTTCAGATATCAGACTTCCAGATGTGTTTTTCAGAGTTATTAGACCCTGGGGTGATCGTCTCCAGCCTGCATCGCCTGAAAACGGGCTCGTGCTCGTGCACTCTGGTTGAATTCGTAAAGTAATGCTCCACAGTTCAACTTCGATAACGGCAACCACTCAGTTTCATCGTAACCTTTCCACTTAATCAAATATTCGCGTAGGCGTCTGGACGTCCTGGTACGCTTGTTCCAACGGGTATCCAGAATCTTCTCCACTTCATACTCGCCGTTTTCAGTATCAGGTTCCCAACTATCTTCTGGTAACAGGGCGGCGTCAAAATCATCATCTTCTGAAATCTGGAGTTCCGCCGTGGGTCGTCTGGGGAACAGAGCCCTTGGCTTCAGACGGCTCACATGGACCCAGGGGTTCACGCGGTAGCCGGTATCTTCAACCTTGAGTCGTACTCTGAAATCGTCCAGCATCTCCTCGATCCTGAAGGGTCCGTGCCACATGTGTGCTAGTTTTCTGCTCAATCCTGTTTGTACCTTAGGGATGTAGAGCCATACAGCGTCACCTATAGCGAAACCTGACTTCAGACGCTCTGATAACTCGTTCCACTTTCTGGTCTGTTCTTCAGACCGGTCACGCTTTGCCTTCTTCTGGAGATCTTCGGCACATGCCAGAGCATAGCTATAGTCTCGTTGCATCTTCCGTCTCCATTCGTACGCAGTTCGCATCTGAGTCGTCGATGGCTTGGGTCCAAGCATAGCGGACACCGTCCCATTAGCATCCCAACCATGTACCAGGTAGAAAGGCGTTTCCAGACGGGTGGCATCGAATGATGTGTTCAAGGCAAACATCAGACGTTCGGCGTGATCATCCCAGTCACTTTGATCAGCTTCAGAGATATATGCCTTAATCGCGCGCACCACAGTCTGTACTGATCTCTCCTGCTGGCCGTTGGCTTGAGGTCGGTACCCTAGAGTAGCTCGTTGTCTGCTACCCAAAAGTTCCCTGAAACACTTGAACACCTCACTCATAAAGCGAGGATCTTGATCATGACGGATCAGAGAGCTAGCACCAAAGTTTCTGAAAACGCGTTCCTCATAAGCCTCTGCTACATCCTGAGCAGTGGTGTCGCTCATTGGCTTGCACATTACATATCCCGAAAACATATCCTGGAACAGCAAGAGAAATGTGTTTCCACGTGCGGATTTCGGCATGTGAGTCACAAAATCCATAGACACCACTTCAAATGGCCGGCTGGGCTCAATATTTCCAGGGGACGGTCCAGGATTTGGGGGTCGCCCCTTGCCACTGGCACAGTCTACGCATTCCTTCACAAATCTCTCCACATCGGCATACATACCCAACCAGTAAAATTCCGAACTCAACTTCTCAAAGGTTCTCCTGATTCCTTGATGTCCACCTTGGTAGTCTTCATGAGCATAGTGTAACAAGTCTGGATACAAGTCTCTGGGAACCACCAGTCTGAGTTCGTCAACATTGTCCCGGGGCCGCTCTCGAGTGGCGCGACTCAGGCGATATAGTACATCTCTAGAATCCAGAACGAAATCCTCAGCAACTCTGGCAAGCTTCCTGACTCGGGGTCGTGGTAAATCTCCCACGTCACCTCTCAGAAACTTCATGAGTTCAACCAAGTACGGGTCCTGGCTCTGATGCGCCTTGATCCGTCGCCAGCGTTCTGCCTGGAACTCCAAAGGCCCCAAAGGTTCTCGTTCGTCATCATCCTCAGGCAGATTAGCGTCAGGCGGAGCTTGGGCACGGGTTACAGCAATCAACACTCTGACCGATCGAGGCAGGGGTGCGGATTCCGGATCGAAAACATTCTCAGACTCTGGTGACGCATTATTTTCAGAGTCTGATATCTTTGACTCTTGAGCTTTCATGTCCGGGGCTGAGCAAAGCTTCATCAGTTTCTCATGAACTTTGGATACCAGTTGCAGGTGCGTGAGTTCATCCTCGTCTTGCACCTGCCAAGCTTCCCCAAGAGTCAAAGTCTTCGAGGTCAGGTAATCTGCTGCTTGGTTAAACTCGCGCTTCACATGCAACAACTTCAGAGTCCGAAACTTGATTTTCAGAGACTCAAATTCGGCCAACCTCCGTTGCAAGTTAGGCTGATTGCAGTTGATTAGTCCCTAAGCTTGTTGTATCGCGATGCGCGAATCTCCCACGACCACCAACTCCTGTATTCCGTGATTGAGTGCCATCTTCAGACCATAATTCAGACCACAGTATTCCGAGTCATTCACCGTGACATCCGTCAGGGGAAACCCTCGGGCTTCCAGAACGCTCCACCCCGGGAGTTCCCAGAGTATACACCCACAGCTTCCCAGACGGGTAGACGTCTTTGCGGCACCATCCAAACTCAGAATATAGCCCTGATAATCTGCTTCCAGCATTTCCACACTGATAGGAGCTGGCGGCTTGACTCGCCCCTTGACTGGGATCAGATTTTCAGAGACTTCGTCCAGATGCTCCCTGGGGGTAATGCCCGCACCGAGTATAGCTGGGAGTCCATCTTCGTCACGCTGTACCCGGCGGATCTCCAAGTTCCACTGCGACAACTTCATACCCCACTTGACGTTTCTGCCGTCGGTGGAGTTCGATGTCAGCAACCATTTCAGGACAGAGTATCTGGTATAGACCACGATCACCGGACTTGACTCCACCAGAGCTCTGAAGTTTTCCAAAACTCTGAGGATCGCAATCACCTCTTTCTCAGCGATATGATACCTGAGTTCGGCATCATTCAGGACACGACCCGTAAACCGGACCGGGTGTATTATTCCCTCATATTCTTGTCCCAAGACTGCTGAAGCAGCCCAAGGGTTCGCGTGCGGAATAACAACAAACGGTCTGGTTCGGTCTGGATGTCTGAGTAGTGGAGTAGAGACTATCTTGCGTTTCAGAATCTCGAACGCCTCTTTCGCACGAGTCAGGTCTCGTCCAGCACGAATCTGCTCGTCCGTCAGCTCATAGAGGGTAGCAGCAATCACCGGTAAATCCTCAATAAACTTGTTGTAATAGTTGAGGCTTCCCATGAAACTCTGAACTCCCTTCAACGTAGACGGAAATGGCAGTTCTTCAACTCCTTTGACAATCTTAGGTGTTGCCCTCAGACCCTCGGCACTGATTTCGTGGGATAGGTACGGTATCGACAACTTCCCGAACTCGCTCTTGGGCAAACTCACAGAAATGTTCCAATAGCGAAGCCTGAAAAGCAGGGCGTTCAAGTCGTCACATAGTTGGTCCCAAGTCGGTGCTCCATGTGCGATGTCGTCGATGTATGAACTCCTCCCCAGGACTGGGCCCATGCACGTGGGGACGGGAATATTCCTCTGAAAGACGGTCATCGTACTTGTGAGTGCTGGTTTCTCTGAAATCGGAGTATGGTTCTCAGACTCTGAAAGGTGTTTTTCAGAGTTCTGAGGCTGGAGTTGCAGAAATTCCAGAACCTCCGCATCAACTTCAGCTTCTTCTTCTGGTGACAGTCTCACGAATCCCCACAGGCAATTGTCTAACATAGCCTGATACCAAGAGGGGCGTTCTTCAGACCAAACGGCATCCTTACCCACTGAAAATGTCCAAACGGGCAAATGAAAGCTGATATCAGTCGTGCGCGCTCCGTCATCCTGATCGCCCAGAAACCACATGGCAGCCTCAAAACCAATTAAGAGATCGTCAATAAGAGGTAGAGGGTAACGCGACAGTTGAATGAAGCCATTCACGATGCGATAGTCGATGCACATCCGTATGTCAACACCATTCTTCTTGAGAACGATCACAATAGGAGATGCCCACGGGGAGTTAGAGTACTCGATCAAACCAGTTTCCAGGAGTTTCTTTAGAAGCTCGTATACCTTCAGCATGAGATGAGGGGCGACGGATCTCGGACGTTGAGCTACCGGCTTGGCATCTCCCACATCCAGATCACAGACCACGCCCCTTGCCGGTGCGGGTGCTGCATTGCCATCTCCCAGGAATATTTTCCTGTGATACCTCAGAATATCGCGCAGTTTCTTCTCCATTTCTGGGGTCGTCTTTCCTGGTTCTCCAACATCAGCGCTGTCGATATCACACTCTGGTGTCAACTCTTCCAGCTCAGGCAACATGACCAGTTGGTCACGTAATTGAGCGAGGAGTTCCGTGCCTTCTCGCATATACACACCTGGCTCCAAGTCCAATTCTTCATTCGAAACCTTCATGCACCGCTCATATTCCACTCGTAATTTTTCCACAGGCGTTCCAGGCATCCCCTGAATGGGAATATCCCAGGATTCATCCATTAGGTCGAAATCATCCGCGGGTAACTCAGGGGTCTGAGAGTCACCTAAGAGACACTCCGGCTTTGAGTTAAGGACGTCACCGGCAATAACAACAGACGAGTCACCAGGGTCTGTATGTGGAATACTTTCAGAGGATGTTTCCAAATCTCTGGTATCTGTACTGATGTCCGCACTTCCCGTTGACTCACCGGAGCAACCATCTTCCGTCTGGGTGAATGCATCCAGGGCGAAGCGTACTCGTTTCACAGTCGGTGGTGACTCTGGTTTCACGAACTGCACTCGAGCGTTGTCAAACCTTGGACGTTGCAGTATTTCAGTCGGCCACGGGTAGTCCGGCCGATCTACACACGGGGGCTGCGGCATCAGAGCCTCCAACTCCGCCTCTCTCTTCATACGTTTCTTAGTCTCTGGTGACGGGGTGCTTTCCAGAATCAGAACCTCCCAATCACGATAGGCAGCGGAACCTGGACGCACGAAACGTCCATGCCTTGGGAAGAAACCATATTCCACGATCCTCGCGACATCAGAAAGTTCATTGACCCACGTGTTTTTATCAGAGGTGTTTACCACGCGAACGGCCACAGGCCAAGATCGGGCCGCATAGATCAGCTGGGTAACCCAGCGGTCACCGCGTCCGGCCCACACGACTTCCCTTTGGGGGTTCGTTGGCCCGTAGTCAATTCGGACAACAAATTCTTCGCCTGGACTCAGAAGAACAGCCTCACATGGTCTAACCGACCTGTTACGACCAATGTGATCACCAGGTTCCCAATTACACATCATCACCACTACCTCGTCTGGTAACGATACCAGACCTTCACGAGCACTAATTCTCACTCCGGCAGCAAACATAAAACCCATTCCCAGAAGCACGTCAATTCCTTCACCGATATTCGCGACCCAAACATCCACAATATATACCACTCTTGGCCCAAGTGTCAACTTGATCTCAGCGCTGGCACCGATATAGGTTGGAACACCACCCATCCCCGACACTTTGGTCTGCTTGTGTGACTTGAGTCTGAGTCCGAGCTTACGCGCAAAGTCGTAACTCAGAATATTTATGGTCGCACCAGTGTCCAGAAGAATCTTGGTTCGATGGTCATTCACAGCACCATACACCATCACCACATCCCTCTTTGAACGGTCAGGATAGTTGTCTTCCCACCAGCCATAACACTCGCCATCCTTCAACCTGAACGACACTGAGTCGTCTGGTGTCGGATCGGTGTCGTCGGCGATCTCAGGTAACTCGTTCCCTGAGTTTCCAGAAGGTATGGTCGATTCTTGGGCAAAAGTAGCCATGCATTGTTGAGTGTTATCGTGAATCTTTCTCAGCTCTGGTCCTACACACACTAGAACACACAACTCTGGGGTAACGCCATGCCCGGCGCGTTTCGGATCCCCATCCGACGGGCACATTAGTTTAACGGCTTCCCAGAGTCTGCCTCATCACTCAGGAGTTTCTCCCGTAGGTGGTTCGGCATGTCCTTGAGTGCACCTTGTCGAGCGAGTTGCTTGAGTGCTTCCAGAGTTTTCAGATCTTCACAGGGTTTTCCAGGGTGTACTCTTCCACATACTTCACAGGGTGGCATCCGACACATTCGACTCGGGTGTCCCTTTTCCTGACATCGGTCACACGTGACGTCTCTCCAGCAGTCTTCTTCTGAGTGTCCTGAGCGTTGACATTTTTCACAGAACTTGTTCCAGTAGCCACCATTCTCATGACGCCTTTGGTGGAACCCCTGACCTGACGATCCAGACGGGGACTGGGGCGGCGGACGCCATCCCATGTTATCCATCACTCGATATACCTCATTCGTCAGAGTCTGCGTCCAATCTGCACTTGGTGGAGCCTTTGAATTGTTCGAAGATGCCTGCGCAGTACTTTCATCACGGGTAGACTCTGAAGTCGCACTTGGAGTTCTGGAATCACCCGTCTGATCTCTGGTATCCTGATTGGATTTCAGAGATTCCTTATGATTTTCTGAGTTTTCAGAGTCATAGTCTTCAGAATCCACATCTCTTGCGACATAAGTCCGATGCACACGCTTGGGCTTGAACTGCCCTCGCGGAATATTGTCAGCCCGGAAGTCTCGAGACTTGGCAGGGGTCATTTCTTGGTCACCAGTTCGCCACACATCTTCATCTTGCTGCAACGCATATTCCAAGTCTGAAATTCTTCGAAATCTCTGACCTTGCAGCGACGTTTTCAGGCGTGCATCCTTAAGCTTCGTGATGAATCGCAGTACATGCTTCTCAAGACGCTTGGACGACTTCCGGAAATCGATGTCAGCTTTTCCAGCGGCAGAATTAAGTCGGTAGAAAAATTCAAGCGGAGTCTCAGAGTCTTTCATAGCCATAGTGAAGTATCTCTCAGAATACGATGACCGAGCTTTGCAATAACGTTTCTTGAACTCTGAAGATAGCTCTTTCCAGTCACGGGACACACTTTTGGGAAGCTGGTTAAACCAGTCTCGCGCAGACACAGGGAGTTTCAACTTAAGTTCCTGGATGCGCGTCTTAGTCGACCAACCTCCTTGAGAAGCCATATTCGTAAACCGCTCCCACCAGTGGACACGTTCCCTGAGGGTAGCTCTGGGGTCGAACTCCCCAAGGTTGTTCGAGTTCATGAACGGCCTTAGCGTCAGAAGTGTGGTTCCGGCTTGTGCTTGAGTTGCTGCCGTCAGATTCACCACTTCACCTGGCTCTGAGTTCTCTGATGACGAGCTCGCAGAGTCTGAACTTGAATCGTCAGAGTCTCCACCGGAGTCTGGTGCTCTATCATGACGCTTCGCTCTGCGGGACGCTCTTCGATCTCCATTAGACCGCCTAGCTTCAGTTCTCTGCGGCGGATCTCGCCTCGGAGTAGGCGCACGTCTAGTATCACCCTTGGTCTCCGTCACCGAAGTCGCTTGAGTCACCTGGGTGGCCGTAGCAGTAGTAGCGCCGCCATTCCTCTCGGCCTTCACTCGCTTCGTCCCCGCGCTTCGCGCAGGGATGCCTTGCTGGAAGGTTGCAACCTCTCGAGATTCCGTCTTGAGAGCCGGTGAATGTGACATGAGTTCAACCCCAACCCTTCTTGCGTCACTTCTGATTTCCGACCCTGATACTGGATACATAATTGCAACTTCAGGGTTGCCGGTATGTAACACTTGGTTCGAAGTTGCTGAATCAGGGTGACCGACCCTTCGCGCTTCTTGAACTTGGGATAATGTCGCTCGAAGGTTTCTTAACTGACCGGCTTGGAACCGTTGCATGTTCTGAGAACTTTCTTTCTCCCTGTCGCGTTCCGCTTCCATGTCTTTCATTCGCTGCTGTAGAGCTTGCATTTGAGAAATCCAGTCCCGTTTCATCTCGTCAGTCACACGCGCACGTTCGGCTTCAGTCTCAGCCTCTCTCTGTCGCCAGCGTTCAGCAAACACTGATTCCAGACGTTGGTTTTCAGAGTTCTGGAGCTCCGTTTTCAGAGTTTCCAACTCTGCCGCGCTGCGATTCCTGAGCTTGTTTTCAGAAACCAGACTTCTACGTTCTTCAGCATCGTCGGCGCGTCTCTCAGCCTCCAGCCTCGTGCTTTCCGACTTCAACAAGCGCTCGATGAGCGTCTGAATTTCGCGCCTTGCCTCCAAGTCACGTTGCTCTCGACGACGATCACGTTCCATGGTCTCCAAGCGTTCTCGGGCCAAGAATTCCATCTGCGCTTGCTCCATCCGGCTTTGCCACTCCTGCTGTTGCCTCATGACGTTCAACTCGATCTGGGCAGGCCCTGATCTCTGAGAGCTTCGAGCTTCAGACTTCGTACGACTCGACGCAATGGAACTCAAGCGTCGGGACGGTGGTCTCGGAAGGTCTTCACTCTTCACACTTTGGCGGTGGCTCTGGTGACTTTCGCTTCGGGTGGAGGCAGATACAGGCGGAATCTCCGGAGACAATTGTTTGAAATCCCGTGAAGAACTTCCGACAGACACCTGGTTTCCAGACTCCGCGCCCGGCACTTCTGGTCTCTCTTCCGGCATGTCGACATCTTCGGACTCTGGTTTCACTGGCAACAGCGTTCGCGTCACTTGGATCCCCATACCTTCAGAGACTGTTCCTCCTACATCAGCACCTTGAGCGATTAACGCCAGACTTCCCGTGGGCGGCGGCATATGTGATGCCGCCCCTCGACTCATGGACATCAAGGACGAGTCCGTAGAGCTTCCTCGTGAAGTCTGGAAACCCGACGACTGGTCGTCTGAGGTCCCAATGACACTGGGAATTGGCACGTCCGACATCTGAGTCTGAGAGATGCTGTGATCTTCAGACATTGGATTTTCAGACTCCGGTCGCGTGTTATCAGAGCGACTCTCGTACTGCGGCAATGAAGACAGCGATGGCGTCGATAAAGCTGACGGTGTTGACGGGATTTGTGGGCGCGGCGGTCTCTGCTGAAGGCGCTTGGACTGAGGCGGCTCGTCACTGCTGGAACCATCAGAGCTGTGCGTCACTCGGAGTCCGGTCACCCGGAGTCGCATGATCAGCCGTCGTCCTTGTAGGTCAGCATCTTCGTCAGGTAATACACTGTCTGCTTCGTTCTTGCCAGTTGTGTCTTCTTGCTTCATGCTGTCTGGGAGTCGGCAAACTTGTAACCTGGCGGTCACTGTGGCCCACTCAACCAATTCCACTGCGAGTCGACTCTGAAGTTCGGACGCCACACTGCGTACTTGAGACCCAACGACGGCTGACGCCTGCGTCTGAGACCAGGTTGGGAGGAGGTTCTGGAATTCGAAACCTGCCTCGTACAACATTGTCTGAAGAACAGCCACACACTCCGGGGCTGTCAACGTGCTCATTGGAATCTCAACATAAGATAGGTCTTGGATCCAACCAAAACCATGACGCCTCACGTGAAACTCTGAGATCCACATATCCTCAGGGAAGACGGAAGAACATCGCCATTTGATGTAGTCGCCGGTCGCTGCAGCAGCCTTCTGGAAAGCATCAGCACTAGGCTTCATCGTCGGCCACATATACTCGACGCTTGGCGGGACGACCTTGCTTGTGTCCATATCTCTCCAACGGCGGAACTCACGGCGCACATACCTCAGAGCTCGTTCCCCGTCAAGCGAATCAGCCCTCCCAGACTCATCAGACGGTGTCTTCAGAGACTCTTCAGACTTGATCGCCATGTCATCAGACATAGGTGCGTCTTCAGACTTTGGGGACCGTGGAGCATGTTCTTCAGAGAGTCCGGGTTCTGGTTTCACTTCATCCACGGACTGGCCGGAAGTTGCCGAATCTGAACACAGATCGATCACTTCCGGGGACTCAACCATATCGGCGCCTCCCTCAGACGCCTCATCACCACCCTCGCGAGCAGTGATCGCCTCGTCACCAGAAGCTTCGACTTCTGACGGGCCTTCAAAACCTTGTTCACCAGGGACAGCAGGTGTCTCTTGAGCTTCTGGTTCCTCAGCAGGCTGGTCTTCGACCGCCGGTTCTGGGACGCTCACATTCTCAGCTGCCTTCTTCTCCCGTGCAGCTTTCCTCTTCTCGCGGGCCGCCTTCTAGATAGCATCCAAGTCTGGTTGCTCTTCAGGCGACAAACCTTGCAGACGCTTGGATTGACGTGTCGGAATACTCCGACCACGACCACGGCGTCCTCCTCTCGTAGATCCTGGCGTAGCCATCTTGAATATAGACGCTTGACAGGAAACTTTCTCTTCTTGTACTCTCAAATCCGGTGATATCACGATTCCAAAAATCCGGGCACGCGCACCAGTTGTCGCGAAGTCGGTGAAACTTTGGTCGCGGAGCAGGGGGCGTATAGTGAACCCTAGTTATACGACTACTGAAAAGGGTTTTTCAGATCCGTACAACGGTAGGTTGGCGTGTGGTACCTTGCGGTATCCTCGTGGGTTCGTTGTCTTCGGAAATATGACCCTCGCCGGAGTCTGAGAATGTGTTGTGAAGAGTAGTTGGGGTTCCCTTGGAGTCTGGTGTCGGTATTCAGGAAATCCTTCCAGGAGCGTTCGGGAGTCGGAATCTCTGGGAACCAAGGTGGTTTCCAGGAAGTCGGCGGTCGAAAAGGGGTTAATGTACCAGAGAAAGTCTGAAATCGGTGTCTGAATATCACAGATCCAGAACCGAGATACCTGACTTTCAGAGATAAACAACCAATATACAGAGTTCGAAAATATACAAATATATACAGCCGTTCTTATTCTTTCTAGGCCCTTGAACGGTGGGCTAACACTCCAGGTCAACTAGGGACTCGTTACCAGACACCTGGTCTGTCTGGTATCCCTTTACGTTCGCACACCACCCTCTAGTATAGAGGGAAAATATAAGCCAATACAATCGGTTATATATAACAGTCTACCTTGCACTCTGAAAACGACTGTCTAGTTTCCAGAGCCTGTCCAAACGAGCAATATGAAATGGGCTACCGCTAGAGACAAAACAAACGACCCAACTAGGATATGGAATAGGCGGGTCCTTTCAGGTCTCTATGTTACCTGATCTCCACCTAAGGGGATTGAATTTGGTGGAGATCACACGACGTACGTGATGACGCAGTGGCTTGAATACCTCTCAAGCGGACTTGTGCAGTAGCAAGCAAATTGAACTCTGTTTATCGTTTATCTTCCTCATAACTATCATATATCTCTGGTAACTCTCTCCTTCTTGTCGTCTTTTGCGTCCTTTATGCAGTCAGTCTTCATATCCCAGGTACTCTTGGTCTTTGTATACATCTGGTACTTTGACTTGGTCTCAGTATGCAGTCTGTGCAGCCGATCTCGATGGGTTGACAGGTAGAGACGTCATTACGGGGGATGTGCAGGTCAGTAATCACTTGAATGCGTGACTTGAACTTGGGTTCACTTGGTTTCAGTATGGTCTTGAATCTTCGGTGGTTTCAGAGTCTGGTATCCTGGTTTTCAGAGTCTGATATCACTTGGTTTTTCAGAGTCTTGGTCACTCAGAGTTAGAGATACCAGAGTCTTGAATACGAAACCAGAATACGGAGCACTAATGCTTCAACGTACATGAAGATCTTGAGGGTTGCGCGGGTGCGCGGCGTCCGGCGCGCGATACTTGGTCTCTGCGGGTATATATTGTGAATCCTTGAACCATCCATCGTCGCGCTGGACGGTAACGGGATGAGGTCTCTCAGAGATACGTTCTTCTGAGAGACTTTCCGCCAGAACTTAGGCACTCATCGTCGGGGAAAGTCCGGTGACCAGACGGAGTGTAGTCGACCTTCAGAGTTGTGCACACTCTGAAGTACACTTCTGGTCCTTTGGGCCCCTTTACAGTCAGGCGAAGGTTTATCCACAATCTTCCACAGATGTCGCACGGGTGCGGCCGCGTCCCAAAGTCCCTTTCGCTTATAACCCATAGTATAACCAATCACATCGTAACGTAATATCCACCTGTCGCTCGAAAATCGGAATTAACATCATGTCAACATCCGGTCCGATTCTGCCAGACTCGCCAATGTGACTATTGTCACCGGTATCACGAAGGATCATGTGGAGAGTACAAGGCACTCCAAGATATCAAGAGTCTTCCTCCTGCTCAGGATCACCTTCTTCTCCCGAAGACTCTTCCGAGCCACTATCCTCCTGGCTCGCGAGGTGCGCGTCCAGTTGATCTGGTTCAGATTCTTCTTCTTCTTCTTCCAGTGCTTCCTTCGCTTCCTTGGCTTCCAGAGCAGCCTTCCGCTTCGCAGCATTCGCCTGACGATTTCTTCTGATAACTGCATCCAAATCTTCATGCTCATCAGGCTGCTGCCCCTTCAACCGACGCGACGATCTCGTAGTCATTCCACTTAAAGACGCGTCGCCTCCTCCTTTGCGCGTGCTTCCACTTCCACTTCCAGTCATAACAACCACACTTGGAAAGTTAGCAAGCAATCAATCCCCCAAAACTAATCAACAAAATATAAAAAACATACCTCGGTGATATCCTCGGTTCGAATCCGGGCACGCGCACCAGCTGTGGCGAAGTGGGTGAACACTTTTGACCGCCCAGGGGGTTGCGTATAGTGTGCCGTCCAAAAGGAACAACCCAGACACTAAAAACTCCAAAAGAGAGTTAGTAGTAAGGTGTCCAGTTGGAGTGAGTCAGCACCACCTTCCGATGTCCAAATGGGTGTCCGGAAAGTGGCTTGGCGTGTGACCTTGTGACTACCCTCGTAGGTGTCGTTTGTCTTCGAACGCGAGGAGTCTGCACCGAAAGTGTTATCTCCAAAAGATTGTAGAACTAGATCCGGAGGGAGAGTGCTAACCAAATAAACACTTCCCAAACGGTGGTTAATTAGTCCGAATGTGGGTAAGCACTTATGGGCAAAGTACTTCCCCTCCAACAGTTAACCAAATATACAAGAGAGTTAAACCAAAATATACAACCGCTTCTTATTCTTTTCGGCCCTCGAGCGGTGGGCACTCCAAATGCCAGTACGACTAGAACAAAGTCCGGAACACTGGCACAGTTCCGGGGCTCTTTAAACAGCGCACCACTTCCGATAGATTCACTAGGAATCTCCGGAAGAATAGAATCCAATATATATGTCCCAAATACTATGTAGTATTTAAGAACACACACAACCAATACAGTCCAAACGCACAAGCAGTCAAATCAATCAATTTTAGGGGTGACTACCACTAACCTCCCAAAACGCAGTTATAATATGAAATAATACCCGAAAGTATCAACTGGAATATGAAATGGAAGGGGTCACGCCCGGGATACGCCGCCCGGATCACCTTTCCAACTTGGTCTTACCCTGGCGGAGATTCACGCGGCGGTGACGCTTGTCGACGCGGCCTGGCGCTTGTTCGGCTACACGTGAAGCCCTCTTCTCGAGGCTGGTCCACGGCTCCTCACAGTGTGTCTTGGGAACACCTTCCAAGACTTTGCACTTGCGCCCTTGGTGGCAAATTGAACTCTCTTTAATGTATAATAGCTAGCACTAGCTAAACATGCAAAAATATACTTGGTTTCACTATGTAGTAGGGGCGTCTCATCAGGAAGAGGCTTGCGTTTCAGTAGAATACCATAGAGTCAAAGAACACGGAAGAATTCCAGCTGGCTCTGGACACATCATCGTCGGTCGTCTTGGTCGGTCGGAAATATATGGCCTTGAGTATACCCGAGACTCAACCAGGATACTGGGTACAAACCAGACAGTCTCCGATAGTCAAACGTTAACCTCCACTTCGAACCTTCGACTTGATAATTTGGGTCTCGCATATACTCCAAAAATAGAACCCCTTGGTCATGGCGTTACCGAACAGTCACTTGGTTTCGGTGTTCGAATCATCTGGAGTGCATCTTCCGGAGTATGTCAGGATCTTTTCAAGTCGTTTCCATCTTTTGGAGTCGGCAACCCCTTCCCAGGCTTGCCCTTGTCCCTTGGCACCCACAATTGTGCCTTAACCCTGAAATCATTTGGACCAGTAATATCCTCAGTGCCGCTCTGGCTCTGGGATCCGGCAGTCCATAGAAAATTTGCAGAGTCACAGCTTCACAATGCACCGCTTCTTCACAAAAGGGTTAAGTGCGATTTTACGTAAATTTGAATTTCCAAAAATACCATATAACATGCTCTATTCAGTCATATTGTGTTGTACAACGCTGGCTAGGGCCAGGATTTTCAATATGGGAGAAAGCGAGATCCAGTGCGCGCAAACTTCCAGAATACAAGAGAACCATGCAGCCAGATTCGAACGGCGTTACCGCAACAATACAACGACAGCACGACACGAATTAGCGCAACCATATCGCCTAAAGCAACCTCAAAACAAAGATTTTAACCATAATTTATAATATATCACTGTCACGTCGCCGTCGTCATCACTTGAGCAATAGAACACATTGAATTGCTCTACACATAGAGAAATGTGTACCACACAGTAGTGTGTGTGTTACACTTCATGTCCATGTGCCACACATTCTTCACACTCCTCGTTTTTCAACTACACACAAGGGCCTCACGACGATGGATAGAAGATCGCTATCACATGAACTGGTACGAGCAAGACGCGAAGAGCTCACGGACACAAGACGCAAGCTGGATGAGATCGGAGATATACTGGGACAAATACTCAGGGTTCAGATGGAGCTGATGTCCCGGATCGAGGAGAATGAGGAATGCTTGTACACTATGGACTCTGGTTTGGGTAGTGATGGCGTGGTTCAAGACGGTATGATGTCAGTTGGAGTGCTGCTAGAGATGGCAGTAAATAAATTAAGAAACTACGTAGTGGAGTGGAGCTGTATTAATTGTTTACACAGATTCACATGACTACTTGAGCTGATCCTGGAGTTTCTGATCAATTTCGGCTGCTGTAGAAGCATCAACGTTCGGCATTCGGCGCTTGCGGGACCGCAACAGCATCAACCTTAGCATCCGCAAGCGAATTACGTCGACATCTGTCTTGCTATCATTGTAGTAATGCAGGTCTCCGTTCCCAGCAACGACGCAATGCTCGTGAGCGACGGTCAAAGCACCACAACTAGAGTTATCAGGTTGTTGTGGGGCATCCACCTAGGTAACTGGATCGACTCCCGGGATTTGATGACTTGTGCCAGCGATCAATAAATCCTCGTAGCCCTTCTCGCAACCAATTTGCCATAAAATCAAAGACAACACGCAACAACACCCCGCGGATGCTGCAATTTCACTCAAGCAGAGCTCAATCGAACTGTCAGAGAGCCACCCACGACAAACACTTCCGACCAGTTCTTCGAAAGGAGTTATGACCTTGTAACACCTGTACCGAACGCGCTGCGAAGACAACAGTTTTGTAAACTTCGAGATCACTTCGTTGGCGAGAGATTGATGGCGCTTTCGGACAGTTTCGCGCGTTACACCAAGTTTGCGTTTCCTTCACGAGAAAGTCAACATCCGAGTCCAATTCAGACCAATTGCGTTCAAGCCACTTTCGATCTTCGACCCATGACTTGGTCTTGGCCTTCCCTCGGTAGAATTCTGTTGACGCATTAACCGTTTTAACGCCGGTCCTTATTCTGTATAATACAGAAGAGGTAGTTGCTTTGAATAAACTATAGACAGAGGATTGCAACACTTTATCTGTTTCAAGCCCTTCCCAGGGAGACGTGACGAAAACGTTGCGAAATCGAGGCACAGACGCGACGAATACTACCATAAAGACTCATTTTTCCCATCAGCTGTCAATTTTGATAACTGCTTTTGGCTTCTACGTATCAGACATACCTCCCGCAGTTGATTCCCCCGTCGATTGCGATCGTCGCTTCACGGGGGGAGCTGCACGTGGCGGACTCACATTCACGAAAAGTTGGAAAGCAGCATTCATGGAATTAATTTGCTGTGGTACTAATCGCTATCTCCTTGGTCCAAGTAGTCGACATCGTGCTCCTCCTCGTCATCGGACCCGTCACTCTCGACGTCTTCGTGCTTACGCTTTCTGTAGCGGATGTTCTTTGTCAAATGCGCTGGAATTAGCGAGCCGCACCCCCACACTGTGTGCCAGATCTGGCTGCAAGTGAGAGTATTGCCAGTGTCTTCTCAGCGCACCTTCGCGCAGAGCGGCACGTAGCCACCACGAAGCAGCTCACAAGACGGGCAGTAGAAACTGGTTTCAAAGTTTTTCGTGTTCGGCTCAGCCAGCGCAGAGCACACCTTGCAGGAATGCTGCCGGCGTTTGCGTCTGTACTTGTTGGTGTTGTTGCAGAGGCGGTGCTATCCAGTGGGTATCGGAACGGAGACCAGCTCCTCAGCGTTCATGTTGGCCTCAAAGGTCGCCGCGCTCACCCCCATAAGCTCACGATGCAATCTACCCATGTACTCGGCGTGCGTGGGTACTTGGTGTCCGCTCTTCTTCACCACAAGCTTGTGAATAATAACGCCGTTCACCATGGCCATATCCACAAACCCCACAAAAAGCTGGCGATAATACTTCTTGAAGGCGACACACTGTTGCAGCGAGTAGCTTTGCAGTCGTAGCTGGACATGCGTGTCTACCCCCACCCATCCCAGCGTGATAATTCGCAACTAGTTGGGGGCACGGCACGACACTTTCTCCAGATCCCCGGTGGCTTTGTTCCGCCTAGTGACCGACGTTGAGATAGTTGAGCAGCCAATTGATATCATGTGCACCGGTGAAGAGTCCATCCACGCCAACGCTACAAGCTCTGGGTGATCAACATCTTGGGCAATCTTGTAGGTCCCGCGTGGCATGTACGCAGGGCGCGAATTCAAGAGATTTCGGCCATCCGAGACGGTCGTTCCGGTGGGTGCCGACATAGTAGAAACCCATATCCCGAAGACGGAGTGCCAAAGCACAGGAAGAGTAGAAGTTGTCGGCGATAATAAGTCTTCTTCTTGGCTGCCCGTCGAAAGTCTTGGCCAAGTTTCGAATAACAGCTTTCTGCGCCACACCTTTAGCCTTCTTCTTGTCCTTCACCTTACCCAAGTACACCTCCATTCTGTACAATACAGAATACAGCGTGAAACGATAAGCAGTTAGCAACTTACTCTGTACGATACAGAATATAATAGGAAAAGCGGGAAACAGCTTATTCTGTACAAGCCAAAATGACCTATTCTGTGTGAAATTCAAAGCTCTCTCACCTCGAACAATAGCCCGTCTCAGCGCAACACGTCATATAGCATTTCGTGCCGTACTTGTGCGGCTTATCCTTGTTGTAGACTCGAATCGGATTGAACTGGCTGCGGTTAGGAATTGTGCCTTCATCAAAGCTTACTCGCGCGCCCAAGCGATAGCCGCGCCGAAACGTTTTCTCCAATGCTTGGAGAATTGGACGGACTTTCCATACCTTGTCGTGTGAGCCGCCGCACCTGTTGAGTTGCTTGCAAAATAAAGGTACCTTGATACGGAAGCGTTCACGTTTCATGTAGCGACTGAATGTTCCTCGGGGAACAGCTCCGTCCTCGCGAGTTGACCAATGCTTCTCTAAGCCGTCCGTGTGACTGCAGAGTGTCCTTGCAGCCAGAAGCCCAATGACATGTAGAATCTCGTGCTTGATAGGCTTCACACGTTCCAGCTTGAGCTTAATATCAGTAAGGGGCTGAACCGTCTTCGATGGGTCCTTCGCTTGTGCTTCGAGCTGCTTCATGCGTATCTTCTCGGCTGCACCTGGAATACACTCCTGGCGGTACGCGTCACTCTCGCTGGCAATGTGCACCCACAGCGCCTTTGGAAGGAAGTAAAAAAAAACATTCCTAGCGGTGACTTCGGGAATGCAGCTGCCGATTTCGTGACACCATACGACCCGCTGTAGAGATCAGTGGCGCCACTCAATTGTAGTTCATCTGCATCCCATACAATACGGAGTTAGGAATATACCGCCAACACTATTCTGTATAAGACAGCCTTACCACTTCTGTGATGGTCGAATATGCGCCACCGCAGACGTCTCATGGCATCGTCATCTTGTGCAAACGCGTCACTATCGTCTTCAAGTCGTCGTCAGACTCCACTTTGCTCTCGTACTCAACAGGAGCCACAGGCACACCCAACGCTTCGCCATTTTCATCGGCATCTTCGTCTTCATCATCTTCCTCACCGGCAGCACACAAATTTATATCATCTGGGACAACAGGACCAAACAGGCGCTCCGACCGCAGTGCCTCCATAAAGCGGTCTGTATCAAAGATGTCAATATCACCCTCACCACCTTCGTCGCTCTTCATCTCCTCGTCCTCTTCATCTGGAACCTCAGTGATCTCGCTTGCCTGTGCAGTTTGTTCTGTACATTACCGATTAGCTAATTCTGTATCAACCGGAATACATTATTCTGTACCAAACGGAATAACAAATTCTGCGCCTTCTCACCTGACTGAGTTCTGATCCTCGCGGAAGCAGGCACAGTTTCCAGTGATGCCGATTCAGGCGGAGCTGGTACTAGCCGCCCTTGGTGCTGAGATGGTCTTATCGCGGCTTGCGACTGATCTACAGTCACTGGCTGTGTTGAGTTGGCGAGAGTAGATGAAGCAGAAACAGGTAGTTCGAGTTCTTGGAGTCCAGAGCGCATTGCAAATGCTACTAGCTCCTTCTCCCCTAAACAGAACGTATACATTAGATCAGTAAGCTTCTAGACAGCGCATAATAAAACGTACCAACGAAGTGGTTTTCGCCCCGTTTGGAAGCGTCAAGTCGTCCGGTTACTCCAGGTTTCACATACGTGAAGTCCACGCTCAGGTCCCTCGGCTTCCTCGCCTTCCACCCCGCCTTTTACAGCTTACGCCAGAGAGCCTTGAATACCTTCGCGTCGGGCACGTCCATCTTAGAGATGCTGCCTGGCAGGCGGGAAAATCTTGAATGGCTGAGGTTGAATTGGGGGGAAATTAGTTGCGAAACGTGAGCTTCAAATAGCATTATTCAAACCTCTACCGAGCTTATATCGTGTTTTCTATACTGCTGAGGAAATCCCCGTCTATCTTCCCAGCACAGATCGGGTATGATGAGCTTCCCCAAACCTCCATCATACAAACCTTCATATGCGGAGAAAACTAGCACTTCGAGGCTCTCAGCATATTTTTACTTGCAATAATACTTATTCTGTATAATACAGAATACGGCGTTACGAGGGTTAACGTATCAACTGCAAACAAAATAGCAACCATATTAGTAAAGCGACCCTATAAAGCAACCACAACAATTCAGCAACCTTATCTGCAGAACTTCCATAGTTTTAGGTCGATGTTTGCAACAATGTCAAGAACAATTCCTTGCTGTGATACACTGGGGACGAGCTTGTCGGGTTCGCGCTGTTCCATTCGTGCAGTAGTAATTGCAGCCTCCATTGACCGTGTGAGATCAGGAATAACAAAAGGATGTATGTTGTCGCCAGTTCCCATGGCTTCCCATCGGTACTCAATGACCCGCGACCTCAAGTAGGCGTCTGTCAGTTGGACTGGGTATTTCTCCATAGTTGTCAAGACATGCTTCACCTTGGGAGGATTTTGAAGAGGTATTCTCCAGGTACAAGAAGAAGAACAAACTCAAGTTTCGAGTGCGGAGTTCAGAGGAAACGGCTCTATACAGCAGGTACGATTGATATACTTATAATAGAGGCTTTCAGAGGCCCCGGAAAATATAAATCACGTAGTGAAAAACATGTGGCAGGACATTGCTTTTTGACTAAGGGTTTTCGGTACGAAAGGCCGCTTCAGGAAAAATAAACCCGTGACAAAATCACGTAGTCGGACTTATAAAAGCCCATTCGAGCACTCTTCCACGACCAGCTCTTCACTCTCATGAGCCTCACACAGCTCATAAGCGCATGGCCCGCTCATCCAGGTAAATATTCCATCCGGGCCTTTCATTAGGACGGGCATGGCAACCGAGCCGAGACCGGCGACTTCCGCGCTGAAATCCGGTAGCGTTACCCCGTAGCAAGGGTGCTCGGCTCGGGATTTCGGAATCGAAAACACGTCCGAAGGGTCGTGCTAAAATATATGGCTGCGCTGCGTGAATATGGGTTCTGAAAGCCTCTATTTATTACCGAATAACTGATATTGTAGCACTCATGAAGACCAAATTCCAAGCGAGTTCGAGTTCTACCAGAGAATCTACCGGTGCACACACGGAGTATCCCAGGCATCCAGATCCAAAGGCCACCGCAACCGCAAGACTCGCTCTTGCAAGTTCAAAGCGAGATTAACGTCAGTAAACCGTTGTGCTGACAATACTGTTAATGTCATGGTCAGAAATGAGGTAGGTGATGAGGTGCTTGTATTTGGTTGTGGCTGTCTAACATTTCCTTGTTGTGAAGAATCACACGCACTCACATCCAACTACCGGAACCGAGGCTACATCACAACCAAGACTCTGCCGCCTGATAACGAAGATCGCGAAGACGTGAAGGCTTTGGCTGATGCCCGTGTGTCTTCTATGCTCATCACGAACTTCTTGAACGATCGTCTTGGTATGTGAATATATAATCATACTCATGGGTTTATATGTGCAAAGTGACTCCACAGCAAACGCGAAATCTTCTTCGTAGCATCGCCGGGCAGAATTATGTTATTTGACCCAAATGGCAGCACCATATTTACATTCCCATCATCACCTGGGTTCATTAAATCCAGGTCTTCGAGGTGCTTGCTAGTGCGTTTTTTTTGAAGAATTGACATGCAAATCTGCTACATTCAGCTTCAGCTCGTTTGTGTACGACTCTCTCTGGTTGGTAATGTCTCTTCGCCTACCGTCCTCGCGCAGACGCGGGCGGCCGACAGGCTTCTGCTTCTGCTGTAGCGCTGCTATTGCTGCTGCTACGGGGACTTCGGACATCGCGAGGCGGAATCTTGGATGGCCTGACCGCGACGCAGTATGCAAAAATCGAGCGTTGAAGTTCAAGGATGCTTGATAAAGGGACCGATTCGTAGTGCTGTGATTGGCTGAAAACCTGTGATGCTTATTAGCCCTGACCATAGGGAGTTTTCAGAAATATGGATTTATATTACTCGCGTAATCTGTTAGAGCAACCACAAATGTGTAAACGCAACCATAAATGTTGCATAATAAGGTTGCAGTAACGAGTCCGGCCAGATTCCGACCACCACGAAGAGAAGAGCTTCTAAGATGGGTTTAGATCACCCTCCCCTCATCGGAAATATATTTTCCGTTAATATTATATATATATAATAAAAAATACTAGTATTAATATTATAAATAAATACGATCGAAATTCTCCCTCCCTTATTCAGTCATTTCAGAATCCACCGCCTTCAGGAAAGATGGTGAATCTATGCTGCGTCATCGTTGGTGAAGCGGAAGAAGTATTTGACGTGGACATCGATGCGGATGCGTCTGTAACCAAGTTGAAAGAAGCCATCAAGGAGGTGAATGACGATGTGAAGTTTTCATCTCATACGCTTAAACTCTTCCTGGCGAAGAAGAACGGCGCGTGGCTGAAAAACGACGATTCTCTGGATTCTCTGGATGCGGTACTTCTGAGTGGGGATGTTACTCCGTTTAAAAAGATGCGCGGGAATTGGAAGCTAAACGATTCCGAGCTCCTTGGGACTGGAATCTTACCCACAGAGAAAGTGGTTCACGTGCTGGTGGTGATTCCACCTCAAGATCCACCTCAAGGACTCGCTTTAGCTCCAGCAGTACAAATCCCAGAATTTAACCCCTTGAAAAACTGGAAGCAGTACCTGGCAGAGTGTTCGTTGGATGAATGGAAAGCTGGCAAAGTTCGTAAGATTCCTTTGATCTGGCAGATTATGGAGTCCTGTGGTGGATGCACGGCGAAGAAGAAAATCTTCTGGCGAGAGGAGGAGAAGCAAGTAGCGTCGATTCTTTTGGGACGATGGTTCCGAGAGTCTTCAGGTAGTTCCTCCTACGACAAATGTGTCCTTGTGGGGTCTCCTGGAATTGGCAAGTCGACGCTGTTGGTTGTGATGGCGTTCTTCCTCGTTCTCAAACACAAGAAGAATGTGCTGGTGTATCGTCGGTCGACCAAAGTGGACCAGGGTTACTGCCTCTTGTATCTTGGATATCAAGAGGGTAAAGTTGTGTTTTTCACGGTGCAGATATGCTCGCCTGAGTGTGCCGTGGCCATTTACTCAGAGCTCGATAAACATTCCAACGTGTGGCTATTGCTGGATGGACTTGAGTATGAAAGTATTCCACCTGGGCTGATCACGTTCAGAATGCTGGCGACATCGCAGCAAGCGGAGCTGAAGCAAAGATGGGATGAGGAAGCGTATCACTGTCTACTACCGTGTTGGAAGAAGCAGGACCTCTTCAAATTGGGAAGAGAAGTGTACGACTTCGAAGAGAAGAACATGGAAGACCGATTTTACATCTCTGGTGGATCTGTTCGGATATTTGCAAAAGAGACGGCAAACTTTCTCAAGGACATGCGGATAATAGTTTCTACTGTGTGCACGCAGGTGAAAAACCTATTGGCTCTCTATCCTCGGAATGTCGATTCTGGGAGCTATCTTGTTGATATGTTGCGCCGCACGTACGTCAAGAACATTCAAGACTCCGAGAATTATCTGTTCCGTTCGCATTGGGAGAGAGTCATCGATTCGGAGTACGCAGTTCTCTTGCTCTCACAGGAACTTCGGTCGGAAGAGCTTCTTCGTTGTCTTCGCTGGGCTCAAGGAGCTGGTCATGACGCTCTTGCTGGCACCGTTTTTGAGATTTGTTTTCATCGCTTGGCCGTCGATAATGACTTGACCCTGCACGTATCGGAATACGACCCACTCAAGCGCAGTAAAGAACGGCAGGTGGTGGACATGGTTAAGTTGGGCCTGAAGGAAGGGGAAGCTTTCTGCTCTGAAACTGCAACATGGTATGGCTTTGATGAGAAGGAGCTGAAGGAGTGGAGAGACGAGGATTCGTTGTCGTATTGGTATCCCTACTGTGACGATTTCCCGAATATTGATGGCATTGTGAAACTCAAGCCTTCTTCCTCCAACAAGAAGCGTCGAGTGGCTTTCATTCATCTAGCGGTTGGACAGCAACACACTGTCGATGAGAAGCAGTTGAAGCCACTGATCAAACTTTTCACTGCAAAAGGTTTTGAGTCACCGATCTACATTGTTGTCTGTCCTGATCTCGACTCGTGCAACAAGATCGTTGTAAAGGGTGTGGGTGGGGCGTGCCAAGTCTTTGTGGGTTACTATGATGAATCCCCTCTTGAATACCGAAGCGATGGTTGGCGCTACAGCGCGACTCACAAAGAAGAGAAGCCGAGTGAGACCTATGAGCTCCCGCCAAGTAAGCGATCGCGTTTACACTAGGAACAGAATTGAAGCGTTGAGGGGATACATGTTTCTCTTTTATCTAAGTAACTATCGTGTTTTCATTGCCGAAATATGTTGTTGTATCGTGTTGCACGTGAGCGATCTGCTTGCCAGTAATGAGCCAACTGCTGCAAAACAATCTCGATAAAACTCGTGCAGCTTCTTTTAAGCTCATGTTCCATCTCCTTCTTCACATCTGCAGTCGTTTCTTGGATCTGTGGGATACCTCGAGTGAAAAGACCTACGAGGCCGCTAGGGCCCGAGAAGCGAAATAGCGTCGACACGTCCACTAGTAACTCGTTCATAGCATCGGCGCTACTGGTGAAGTCCAGCGCCTTGCTGGTCTGCGCGAATTGAATCTCGAACGGAGTGATCTGCTCGCGTAGAGTCAGCAGGTGCTTGACGAGAAAGAGGGACCCGTGGAGACCACCCTCAGTCGCTGTGATGTCTGCTGAAGCCATCTTCAATGACGCCGTGCAAATTTGAATGGCGTCTTGGGCCAATTCCTCGAAAATCTCCATCTTAACGAAGTGATATCCCTTCGACAGACACATCAAGGTATGCTCCAGAGACGGGTACCATGTAGCATACAGCGATGAGCCTGCTTGTTCTGCTGCTACGAGCTTCGCTGGGTAGTCTAGATCACTTGAAGTCGGCACAAAGCCTTCGATCTCGTCGCGGATGTATATCTGCATGCACAGGATAAGACGTTCCTGTGCATCTTGGATCATCCGATGCATCACTGGTTCGGCATAGCCCACTAGCGCTGCCCGTGGGGTAATTGCCGCCTCAATTACCTCGCTCCGTAGCACTTGAATGACTTCACACAGCACTTCCAGGTCCTTTTGCGCTAGAAATTGAGGGCGGACAGTGTTGTACAGCAGGCCACTGAGTTGAAAGATGAGACGTCTAGAGGCAAATCAAATACCACCAATTAGTCCAGTACTCGTCATAAACAGCCAAGAATGAGCTACTTACTCGAAGGTGTTTTCGTTTTCGTCCTCGTCTTGATCGTCCTCTCCTATACTCAAATCGATTCCCGAGAAAGTGAAGAGTTCGTCGCTCGGATCGTGACCAAAAAGTTTCAAGAACAGTCGAAATTCCGCTTCGCAAACCTTCAATAGCTGCGCACAAGTGGCACGAAGTACGTTGACGATATCCGACGTCTGAGAGACAGCAGTCAGCCAGGCTCCAAGCACCGGGGACAGCAACTGCACTCTCTGCGTAGCATACGCGTCGACTACTTCCCCCAATACCCGCAAATTCCCAATATTATCCGAGCCTTCAGCCGTTCAAGCTGCTTCGCCGTAGCCGCCAGAGCAGGAGCCACCAGCTGAAAGTTCACGTAATAGGCTGAAGTCTCGTCCAGCTGGCCTACGAGCAACATCGCCACTCCGCTTCCTTCTGAACTGCCTCATACACTGCGTCCTTGGCCGCTTCCAGTCCACTGAGTGCATAATCCTTCAATACCTCCCGCTACTAACGTCTTGTACGCTTCAATAAAGCAGGCCGAATCCTTGTACTCCAACTAAAAGCAAATAAAACATTAGAATACTCACAAAAAACAGTAACATCCGACATGTGCCTACATGTTGCGTCAGATATGCCACAGAAGCATCAATTTTCTCCAACGCCTGCTCGAAACTCGACGTCGTAGGGTCAATACCTCGTCGATGCTGGAAAACCTGCACTGCCTTACTGGAGTCCAGTGAAGGAGGCGCTTTACTGCCTGCTCTTTCCATCAGCACGTGGCCCCCAGAGCCGCTAAAAGGGGCAGAAAACTTGACTCCGAAGCCTAAAGACAGCGCCACTCCGTCAATAGCCGTAAAGTGCTGCAATAGCCGCCACACGCGGGCACATACATAATAAAGGCCCGCATGTATACAGACTGTATACATACATCCGGATTCGAACCTATAGATCATGTCGGACATGTTGTTGAAGTCGTACGTGACGGAGGTGCAGAGCGGGCCGAACAAGGACCTCCTTCACACCCTCGAGAACAACTGATACTTAGCCGTGATGGGCTACAGCCATCAGTGGGTTAACCACTCTAAGAATTTTGTAGACCCCTCCACCGGCGCCCATAAAGATAAAGGCACGCCTGAAAAGTGAGCGGGGCATGCGGAAGAGCGTCGTCCCCCAGACCTCGATGAATGCCTGTGGCGATCTTGGTACTTCAATCAAACCAAGACGCCACAGGCAAGCCAGTACTTCCATGGGCTAGTGCTGGGAATTCGGCGCAAGTATCTGTTGTGATGTATACTTAGCTGTATAGGGTAATCTACTACAGTACATGTACAGTAGCAGGGTTTGCTGTGCATCCGGATACCCTCAATACAGTCTGTATACATGCGGGCCTTTATTATGTATGTGCCCACACGCGCGTCCAGAGCCTCCACCTGCTGCAAAACGTCCTCAAAGCTGCGGTACAAAACCTGCGTCTTGGCTGCCACTTGGACGTGAAGTTCTCGGCGCCGATGAGTCGTGGGAAGTCGTCGCTTGAGGCTTGTCGTGGGCTCATAACCTCTGGCGAGTAGCGTAAGTAGTGTAGAAAGAAGAGATGTTTGTTGTAGTCTGTGGGCACAAGGGTAATTGAGCCCCGCATATGTATACAACCGGATATACGTATAACAAGTGTATACAACCTGTACCAATTTTTGAACTTAGTTTTAGTAAGTGCTGGACGTGTGGTCACTAGTCGTTGCTCTTTCACTACCGAATATTCTCCCTGTTGATGTCCTGCGAGTACGACATTAGCACCGACGCAGACGCGTACACGTTCAACGCCGTAGTTCTGGCATGCACTACTGAAGAGGGGGCCATAGAGTGGGCCATGCGCGTTGGCCTTCTTGCACCAAGGCTTGACTGCCACAAGTGTGGTGTTGCCATGGTGCAAGACGGCAAACGCTGGCGCTGCAACAAAGCCGGATACAGGCTGGAAAAGAGCGTGCGCGCAGGGAGCTTCTTCTCTCGCTCAAACGCACCACTGTCAAAGCTTATCAAGGTTTTGTTCTTCTGGGCAGCTGGCACTCACGTGACCGAGGCTGCCCAACACGTGCAGATATCGCGCAAGACTGCAGGGCAATGGTACCAGTACTCGCGCGACATCTGCACTGCTGAGATGTTGCGCTGCAAAATGCAGGTAAAAAGTATTTTCTATATTAAATTTTGCTTTTTCTAAAAAGTAGTTATGGCTTTACAGGTTGGAGGAGAAGGCCATACTGTCGAAATAGATGAAACCAGTTTAAAGAAAAAGCAGAAGTACTTCCGTGGGACAAAATACCCTGACTACTGGGTCTTTGGTGGCGTGGACCAAGATCAAGGCTAGAATTAAAAGTGAGCGTGGTATGAAAAAAACTGTAGTGCCTAGCTATTTAGATGAATGCTTGTGGCGTTCGTGGTACTTTACTACCAACGGTAGGAAGTTTACTAGCGAGTACTTTCACGGCTTGGTGCAGGGCATTAAACAACAGTACACTTTTTAAACTCTGTGTATAATATACATTTGGCTTCCGGCGTTGTATACATATGCGGGGCTCAATTACCCTTGTGCCAGTCTGTGAAAGACGAAGTGGTAGATTAGAGTTCCTGGCGTGTGTAGTTATCTACTTACAGAGGGTGGATCGTAATATTGTATGACAAAGAGCATACTGCAACAGCCTCCCTGCATCTTTGCATATTATGTGATAAATCACAACACAGAGGTATATCAAGACTGTACAGGTGACTGTTCACAAAATTTTTGGAGTGAGGAAACGGAGGACGGAGGTTCGCTGATCGAACTTCGCCCCGACAGCTAGCTGTTCAGGGGAAGGGAGACACCTTCGTACGCCATGCTCCGAAATTGCAAGACTGTCAAGGGCAGTGGAGGAGGCAAGCCGTCTCTCTCCGGGAAAAGGAAGCCTCCTTCCACTGCAGCCAAGGAGAGGGCCAAGAAGGCAAGGAGGAAAGCGCGGGCAGCTCGGACGGCAGGAGCAGCTGAGATCGACGCAGCAGCTGCGCTCCTTAGCGTCTCTGTAGGAGGGTCGAGAGGCGTAGCCGGGGGATCCGAGCGTCGAGAGGATGTTGCCGCTCCATGGGCTGATCGAGAGCACGCGAGCCAGTAATGAGTGATGTCACTAACTCGAGGGAATATAGTGACAATTCTTGTGCCACCAATGTTACTAGTGCTGTCACAGAACCCAAGATTCCGCCACCAATTGCACACCTAATGTCACAGTGCAGTTTGTGACCGCCAGCCATGAGACCCCTGCAATCGACCAGGAGGCTGGAGCTACAGACCAACGCTCTGCTGTGTTGTCTGAGCTAAACTACTGGTACATTTATGACCAGAATTATGGTCGCGAGCGGCTCACGGTCAAGTCTGACTATGTATCGACTAAGCAAACGTGGAATATTGCTCGGATTATCCAGCGAAAACCCTGTCGATCTGGCTTCATGTACCGAGTTCTGTGGTGTCGCAAGAAGAGCGTGGGTGGGCGATACTATCAACGGACATGGGAGCCTGGACGAGTGCTTTTAGAAGACGGGTTCGCGAAGGAGCTAGATCTCGTGGACCGGTGGAAAACCACGGAGATTGGCAGGTTTGACGACTTCTGCAGGGACGACGAATTCGGGAAGTTCACGATTGGTGCTGACATGTCAGGTTTGTGTCTGTTCAATGCGTTCAAGCGTGCTGCAGAGCTAGCAGGGCGTCCCGACATTGTGTCACAGAAAGACATTGATGACTTTGTTGTTGACGAGTTGGCTGAACGTGGGCTGGATCTTACAAAAGGAACTTCGTGGAAGGTGTTTTGTGTGTTCCTGAAGCGTCTGCGAGATGCTGGTCGAGATTTTCTCTACAAGGCCATGGTCAAGGTGAATTTCAGTATTGCGGGTCGACGTGGCGCTCGCGTATGGGAAGAGATCGTCTTGGAGAATGGCTTGTATCTCGTGGCTGCTTATAACCACGAATTTGTCGGTCACGCGTGTGTGCTCTCTGTTCAAGGTCCCAATCGACTTATATTTGACTTGGAAAGAGGTGAGCTAGTGTCATCAGCAGAAGACTGGATTAACTTCATTCGTTTGTTCTTCCGTTCATCATCTTCGAGTAGATGATAGGAGTCGGTAGGATTTTCGCTGGTTTGCCTAACCGATAATGGACCTTCCCAGCAAATTTGTCTTTTGTGCATGGATTGTTGTAAATGAACTCATGTGCCTAGATAATTCGGTACTTGACCAGGGAAACCTCAACGAGGAAAACCATAAGCGAACAAAAGATAAAACCCAGTGGGAAAAAATCTAAAAGGACGCAGGAGGTAGGCACGCTTCATGCAGTTGTAGTATCAGCGTATTTCTATACTGAGTGGCCGGATCCAGCTTTCAGGGGCTTTATCCTGAGCTTGGCCCTTAGTTCTCTGAACTGGTGCTTGTCTAAAGCTTTAGTGAAGATGTCAGCTATCATTATATCTCTTTCTGTATTGCAGTAGGTGACGTTGAATTCATGCCTCTCTACCTTTTCTTGCACGAAACAGTATCGTACGTGTATATGCTTTGATCGTCCGTGAAGTTCGGGATTGTAACAGATTTTGATGCAGCTTTGGTTGTCTTCATAAATGATGTTGGCCTGCGTTGTAGCAAAGCCAAATTCTTTGAGGAGAAGTTTGAGGAAAATCATCTCTTGCATGCAGTGACACAGGGCGATATATTCTGCCTCTGTAGTTGAGAGAACCACAGTGTGGTGCTTCCGGGAGAGCCATGAGATTGGACTACTTGCGAGAATAGTCACATATCCACCGACGGATCGACTCGTGTCGGGGCTGTTAGCATAGTCAGAGTCACTGTAGGCAAGTAGCTTGTCGGCTAGGTTCTCCGAGGTAACGTCGGACGAGCCTCCCAGAAGGAGACCATATTCTTTCGTTCCTGACAGAAATTTTAGTCCACGAATGACTGCTTTCCAGTGTTCCATGCCTGGATTGGCTAGGAATTGACTGACCTCACGCATGTAGAATGCCGTCGGGTCGTGTCCCAACCATTAGATACATGACACTGCCTACCGCTTGGCGATACGGAATAGATTTCATCGCATCTTTCTCTTGCTCACTGCTAGGTTGGCTGCTTACGGAGAGTTTGGCGTTCCGTTCTGCTGGTGTTGCAATAGGGTACGGAATGTAGTCGCTGAAGCGGTCGATGACCTTCGTAGCGTACTTGTGTTGGTGGATAAACATCGTTCGGTTATTACGGTCACGTTGAATGGACCAGCCGAGTAAGTACTTCACCTCCCCTAAATCTGACATGGAAAATCGTTTTTTCAGGGCTGATTTCACGAGTGCTGGTGTAGGCGCAATGATCAGTAAGACGTCAACGTACACTGCAATATAACAAGTGACGTTGTCAACAGTGCGTCGAAAGACACATCGATCTTTAATGAGTTTCAGAAACCCAAGGCTCTCTAAAAAGGCAGACAAGGTTTGGTACCAGACACGGGGTGCTTGTTTTAACCCGTATAAGCTCTTAAGAAGTTTGCACACTAGATGCTCCTTGCCCGGGATTTTGAAACCTTCCGGTTGAGCCATGTAGATCTCTTCTTCCAAATAGCCATTAAGGAATGCTGTTTTGACATCCATTTGGTGGACTTCAAGGTCGAGAAGAGCTGCAATAGTAAGCAGTAGTCTGAGTACCTCCATCCTGATGACAGGTGAGAAAATCTCATTGTAGTCGATGCCAAATTCCTGTAGGAACCCTTTGATCACCAGACGCGCCTTAAAGCGGTCAATTTCGTCAGTGCCGGTATATACGAAGACCCATCGGCTACTCAAGATCTTCCTCCTTTTAGGAGGGGTTACCAACACCCAAGTGTTATTGTCCATGAGGGACTTGTATTCCGATTTAGCTGCTGAATGCCACTGGTTAGCGTGGGAAGACTTCAATGCTTCCCGATACGTAGTGGGCTCTGACACATACCGAATAGCTAGTAATGTGTACAGTAAATGCTGACGTTGCTCCTGTTCGTGGCTGTCTTCCTCAGAGTTGAGGGTTACGTCACAGACTTCCTCAGTGTTGAGTCGTGCGTTAGTGGCTTCCGCAGTGAGGCGGGGTCGCTTAGGAGCTGAAGTGTGCGGAGGATCAGAGTCCGTCTCCGTTCGAAATGAGTAATGAATGGCTGTTCGATCAATAGCCTCCCTCAAAGAGGGTAGTACCCGTTTGTTGGCTGTATCTGGTACGGTTCCCGTTGCAGGACCTGAAGTGGGTAATGGTGTCGTCACTGGTTCTGATTCAGGCTCGGTTTCATGCTCTTGTGGTGACAGAACAGCAGGTGCAGGTGACGCAGGTACAGGTACAGGTTCAGCAGGTTGCTGCCTGTTGGTGGGTTGTGTGGGCTCTGGTGTAGACGTCACGCCTGTGAGAGGGGGAAATTCGTCCTCTTTAAAAACTACATCACGACTATACACAATGGCATGTGTGTTAATGTCCATCAGACGATATCCTTTCTTGTGGTCAGGTACGCCGAGATACATGCACAAACGGGCTCTAGCGTCGAGTTTGCCTCGGTATTGCTCCGTGATGTGGACATATCCACTACATCCAAAGCCTTTGATGTATTGCATCGAGGGTATTCGGTTGTACCAAAGCTCGTACGGGGTTCGACCGTCCGTCTTAGAGCTAGGCGTCATGTTGATGAGAGTTGTCACGTGACAGACACACTCGGCCCACAATCTCTTGGAGAGTTTGCCGTCAAGTAGAAGGGCTCGGACACGCTCCATGATAGTCCGCATGCGGCGTTCAGCAACTCCATTCTGCTGAGGAGTGTACGCGTTGGTGAATTGTGCATGAGTCCCATACTTTTTAAAGATGATTCGACCCAGCTTCTCGTACTCTTTCGCATTGTCTGCTTGGAGACGTTGAATCTCGAAATTTTCGTGAGACTTATCGTCTTCAGCACTGAACGTGTACTCAATGACAGAGATGTCTTGTCTAAAGATGTTCAGGGCTTTCTTCCTGAAGTCTTCGTAGCAGTCGTACAACTCGCTACGGTTCTTAATTGCATAAGTAAACATAAATCGAGAAAAGTCATCGATAAAGATCAAGAAGTAACGACAACCAGTAAGGCTAGGCACAGGAAGTGGACCACAGATATCAGAATGGACTTTTGACAAAGGTCTTGTGGCACGTTTAACAACTCTATTAGAGTAAAAGGGGGAGCGGTGTGACTTCGCTAACGTGCATGCAACACAGAAGAAATCTGTCTTAGAACCTAGAGGTACAGATTCATCGAGTCCATGTATGGCTTGGCTCCTAGATAGGTCATTCAAGACACGAACGTTAGGATGTCGAAGGCGTTTATGTAAAAGCAGAAATGAACGTTGCTTACCTGAGGCAATACGTGCCGCTGGTGGTGCCGCTGGTTTGGCTTTGAACTGATACAGGTCCGTGTTGTTAGCCATGAGTGCCTTGATCTTGAAGCGCTGGTCGGTTTGCATAGCGCACTGCTTGCGGTCAAAGCTGAAGCGAAAGTCGTGCTTCACGGCTGCTGGAGTTGACAGCAGGAATTGGAGCTGGGGAGCGTACAGGACACCATGAAGGATAAGCTTCTGCATGTTGCCCTTTGGAGTCAGAGACTTGCAGTTCGACCCATCCAATGCCTTCAATGGGGATCTGGTTGTTTCCGCCAACCGTGATCGATCCACCACTAGTGGTGATGTCAGTAAACCGCTGGGATTCATGGGACACATGGCGTGTGCAGCCAGAGTCGATCATCCAGGTGGGGTCAGGTTCAACCTTGGCTTGAGCGGTAAGGCTAAACTGGGGATTGACTGTGGTGGCGACAGCAATGAGACCGGTATCACGACGTCCTTGGCGAGACACCTTACGGTTGCCATATTCACTGTCGTTGTCATCATCGTCGTCATTGTCTGACTCGAGAGGGCGGCCCTTGTAGCGCTCTTGACCACGTTGTTTGCCACCGTTCCCGTGTTTCTTGTTGTTGCCACCGTTGTTGCCCGTGAAGTCTCGGTTGTTATTTCCCTTGTAGCTGCGCCCGTTGTTCGAGTTCCGATACGGATGGTCGCGCTTCAAGTTACCCTTGAAAGCAAAATTAGCAGGGAGTACCGTTCCAGCCTTCACTCGTCCATCACGCAGGTCTTTTTGGAGACCGCGGCACTGGCGAATGTTGTGGCGTGGGCGATCACAGTACGAGCAGATATTAGTATTGCCGCGCTCTGGAGCATGTGATGCAGAAGGCCCAGTTGCCACAAGAGCTCGCTCACCCTTGGTTGCAGGAGTCTCAGGGGTACCCTTGGCCAAGGTGTAGCGCTCCTGAGCTTGGAGGTCGCGAACCTTGCCTTCGATACTCTGCTTGAGATCTTCATACGGGATATACTTCCGTTGGCCCTTCCAAATGCGGAGATCATCCTTCCACGACTTGGGCATCGAATGAAACAGGTAGATGGACTTCTGTCCCTCGGTCATCACCGACTCGGTGGCTTCTGACGCGGCTTTCATCGCGTTCTCGAGTTTGAGAAAGAATTCAGTCAAGTCGGATCCTTCCTCATACTTGATCTCCATCAAGTAGTGTTGGATGAAGTACGGGTCACCGTGAAAGGCTGCTCCCTCGTACTTCTGGCAGATGTAGTTGAAAATCTCGTAGGAAGTCGTGAGATTCTTGACCAGCCGCACGTGCATGTTGTCCATCGTCTTCATCAAGAAGGCTTTGGTCTTGGCTTCTTGGCGACGGCGCTCACGCTGGCTAAGAGGCTGAGGCTTCTCTTTCGTCAGGTGCTTACGTGCTCGGCGAGCTTCACGCGAGTTGAACGGTCGGACGGCTGGAAGGTCCTTGCGCTTGATCGATCCATCTGAGCTGGCTCCAGAGTCATCATCAGAGTCCGAGGGCGGCTTTAGCTCGTCATCGCTCTCCTCGTAGTCCACAGCGTCAGAGTCGACTTCAGCATCCTTGGTGGCCTTGACAGGAGGATCATCATCGTCGGACATGTCACTAGCGCTCTCTTCACTCTCTTCTTCTGACACACCATCGTAGTCGAGCTGCTTCACGTAGCCGAGCAGGTGCTTGCCATCGAGTGCTGCGCACACGCGAGCCTTCCACATGTCGAAGTTCTCGGCGCCGATGAGTCGTGGGAAGTCGTCGCTTGAGGCTTGTCTTGGGCTCATAACCTCTGGCGAGTAGCGTAAGTAGTGTAGAAAGAAGAGATGTTTGTTGTAGTCTGTGAAAGACGAAGTGGTAGATTTAGCAGTTAGAGTTCCTGGCGTGTGCACTGTCAGAACTGTTGGTTCTGGCATATCTGTACTAGTAGATACTATAACTATAGTGGAATCCATAGTTATCTACTTACAGAGGGTGGATCGTAATATTGTATGACAAAGAGCATACTGCAACAGTCTTGAGCTGCACTTGACGTTCTAGCGAGTGCAGAAGCGCCTACTGGGAAGCTGTAAGACGCGTCTCCCGGACGCCGCGGGTGACGCCCATGGTGCCAGGTTTTGTTGTAAAATATCGCTTTTAACGAGGATATCCGGATAAAACAGGGTAGTATACACACTTCAATCAACTTGACCTGTTCAGAGAAATTCCGTAGAATGGAGAATGCGTTCGCAACATTTCATTTCTTCTTAAGAAGTTTTTCTCTTCCATTTCACAATACGCATGGATAAGAATTGTCAGTCTGGAGGAAGGATGGTGAATTATGCTGCGTCATCGTTGGTGAAGCGGAAGAAGTATTTGATGTGGACATCGATGCGGATGCGTCTGTCACCAAGTTGAAAGAGGCCATCAAGGAGGTGAATGACGATGTGAAGTTTTCATCTCATACGCTTAAACTCTTCCTGGCGAAGAAGAACGGCGCGTGGCTGAAAAACGACGATTCTCTTGATTCTCTGGATGCGGTGCTTCTGAGTGGGGATGTTACTCCGTATAAAAAGATGCGCGGGAATTGGAAGCTAAACGATTCCGAGCTCCTTGGGACTGGAATCTTACCCACAGAGAAAGTGGTTCACGTGCTGGTGGTGATTCCACCTCAAGATCCACCTCAAGGACTCGCTTTAGCTCCAGCAGTACAAATCCCAGAATTTAACCCCTTGAAAAACTGGAAGCAGTACCTGGCAGAGTGTTCGTTGGATGAATGGAAAGCTGGCAAAGTTCGTAAGATTCCTTTGATCTGGCAGATTATGGAGTCCTGTGGTGGACGCACGGCGAAGAAGAAAATCTTCTGGCGAGAGGAGGAGAAGCAAGTAGCGTCGATCCTTTTGAGACGATGGTTCCGAGAGTCTTCAGGTAGTTCCTCCTACGACAAATGTGTCCTTGTGGGGTCTCCTGGAATTGGCAAGTCGACGCTGTTGATTGTGATGGCGTTCTTCCTCGTTCTCAAACACAAGAAGAATGTGCTGGTGTATCGTCGGTCGACCAAAGTGGACCAGGGTTACTGCCTCTTGTATCTTGGATATCAAGAGGGTAAAGTTGTGTTTTTCACGGTGCAGATATGCTCGCCTGAGTGTGCCGTGGCCATTTACTCAGAGCTCGATAAACATTCCAACGTGTGGCTATTGCTGGATGGACTTGAGTATGAAAGTATTCCACCTGGGCTGATCACGTTCAGAATGCTGGCGACATCGCAGCAAGCGGAGCTGAAGCAAAGATGGGATGAGGAAGCGTATCACTGTCTACTACCGTGTTGGAAGAAGCAGGACCTCTTCAAATTGGGAAATAAAGTTTACAAATTTCAAACGGAAGACATGGAAGACCGATTTTACATCTCTGGTGGATCCGTTCGGATATTTGCAAAAGAGACGGCAAACTTTCTCGAGGACATGCGGATAATAGTTTCTACTGTGTGCACGCAAGTGAAAAACCTATTGGCTCTCTATCCTCGGAATGTCGATTCTGGGAGCTATCACGTTGATAAGTTGCGCCGCACGTTCGTCAAGAACATTAAAGACTCCGAGAACTATCTGTTCCGTTCGCATTGGGAGAGAGTCATCGATTCGGAGTACGCAGTTCTCTTGCTCTCACAGCAACTTCTGTCGGAAGAGCTTCTTCGCTGTCTTCGCTGGGCTCAAGGTGCTGGTCATGACGCTCTTGCTGGCACCGTTTTTGAGATTTGTTTTCATCGCTTGGCCGTCGATAATGACTTGATCCTGTACGTATCGGAATACGATCCACTCAAGCGTAGTAAAGAACGGCAGGTGGTGGACAAGGTTCAGTTGGATCTGAAGGAAGGGGAAGCTTTCTGCTCTGAAACTGCAACATGGTATGGCTTTGAGGAGAAGGAGCTGAAGAAGTGGAGAGACGAGGATTCGTTGTCGTATTGGTATCCCTACTGTGACGATTTCCCGAATATTGATGGCATTGTGAAGCTCAAGCCTTCTTCCTCCAACAAGAAGCGTCGAGGCTTTCATTCATCTAGCGGTTGGACAGCAACACATTGTCGATGAGAAGCAGTTGAAGCCACTTATCAAGATTTTCACTGCGAAAGGTTTTGAGTCACCGATCTACATTGTTGTCTGTCCTGATCTTGACTCGTGCAACAAGATCGTTGTAAAGGGTGTGGGTGGGGCGTGCCAAGTCTTTGTGGGTTACTATGATGAATCCCCTCTTGAATACCGAAGCGATGGTTGGCGCTACAGCGCGCCTCATCACAAAGAAGAAAAGCCGAGTGAGAGTTATGAGATCCCGCCAAGTAAGCGATCGCGTTTACACTAGGAACACATTTGAAGCATCTAGTTAACCTAGTAATTATGTTACCTTGTGTCGAGGGCTGTCCCGTACCCGGGAATTCTACGTGTGAACCAGCTTCGGTTGTGCTTCTTGTCCGTCGACATTGTCGACTTCGAGTTCACCACGATGCTGAGCGTTGTGACCATACACTGAAGTGGCCGGTGGGCCTAGTTTACTGTCCGAGGTCTACTTTCGTCTACTCTGTTCGCTCTCTTGGACGACGGACATAGAACGTGAACTACTTCTAAGTACCTCTTGCGTGCTCTTCGCGCTGAGGACGGAGGTCGCCTCTCGGTCTCTAGGTCATCCAAGTTGGAGGTGTGTCATCCCTACAAGTGCTGGTCAAGACCTCGCGTGAATCTAGTCAGAGTCTCGAATTTACCTGCTGAATAACAAGCCAGAACAAGAACTTTTGCATTTTACACTCTCGTCTACTCTTCTACTACTAGTCTAGTCTTCGTGCACCCCGTCCGGGTCCGTACTCTTCAAACAGCCCGCGGGTACCCGATCCTTAGTGACCCACCGAAAAGGGGTCGCGACAAGTGGTGGAGAAGCAGGGTACTCGTCCGCCGGAGTAGGAGTCGCACGGTGCTCACTGACGAAGACTACACATACGGATAAGTGCATCCGGAGAAGGAGCTGCTTTCACTTGCGAGAAGCGTCGCTGCTAGTTCGACAGGGGTCAACTAAGGAGGTGCTCGGCGACTACACCTGAGGTCGGGACCAACTCCGATTCGGAAAGCGTCTTCTTGTGTGTGGAAGTGGTCCGAAGTGAACTACCTGTGAAGATCTACTCAAGTAGACGAGTTACTTTGCAGTACCAACCAGTTGTGTGGGTTCGGTAACAAGAAGTTGATTACCTGGGCGGGAGTGTTAGAATAAGTAGTCCTGACAGAAGAAACCAAGATGCAACTCACAACTAGTGATGAGAGTGATTTCCGAGTTACGCGCGAGAGTGACTCAGGGAGTTCAACGAGTGAGGGGTCCAATTTGAGTGGACTGACCATGCTATCTTACGGAGTGCTACCGCAAGTCATCTCATCTCAACCGTCGGATTCTCATCAATACCAGTTCGAGTACTCCCAAGCACTCCAAACCCTACCACAGTACTACTTGAAGAACCAGTTTCGAAGTGATCCGTCGCCTTTCCCGAGAGCCATTCCATCCTACCATAACTGTACAGTCTACTCTGCCTCTAGTGCACCCGTGTTTGACTTCGGAAACAGACAAGTTCGTCCAGTTCATCAAGTTGAGTTCGAGTTGCAACAAGTAACCAGTTACGAACTAGTCCAAGTTCTTGAAGACTACTCGGTCTTGGAGTACTTGGAGTTGATGACTTCCCACCGAGTCACCTGTCACAGTCCCTGTACCAAGTGTTTCCGAGTGAAGGTGTGGTGCAGTTACCAGTCTTGAGTCGAACGTGTTTCCTGTGTGAAGTTGCTGGCCACGCTGCCGTCGACTGCCCAACGAGAGTAGTCCTCAACGACCGAGTGACTAAATCGAAGTTTGGAGCTACGGTGAATCTAGGGAGAAATGAACAGAAGTGCACCAGTGAGCAAGTGACAGTGACTGCGATCCCCACTGACGAGAGAGTCCCCGTCGAGAAGAGCGTTTTGGATGAGCGTGAGTGTTTCCGAGAATCCTGGACAAATCCTGAAGGAGTGTCCTGTGTTTGTGCCGAGTGAGCGAGTTCATCTATCTGATGCACCTGGAGAAGAACTACCCGAAATGACTGGTGTCCGAGCTACCTGATGGAACCCGTAAGAGTAACTCAGCTGAAGTGACCTGTGATATACCCGAAGCCGGTAGAGCTGACGAAGTAGCCCTGACGAGTAACCTCAACCAAAAAAGTGGGAGGTCGAACAGTACTGAAGTCGCTACTGGAGCGTCTACTTATGGCGAACTGGACTACCTACTCGAAGAAGTAGCTGATGAGCAACTAGATGAAGATGAAGTGGACGACAATGAAGTCACTCATCTACTGTTTCAAAGTGGAGGTGTCTGTGGAAGTACCTCGAGGAGTTCACTACCTGAAGTGTATCTTGGCGGAGTCGAAGTGACTGGAGCGGCTCTTGTGAAAGGTGGACTGATGGAAACTGGAGTGAGTGAGACTGAATTAGATGGACGACTTACGAAGAGAGAACTGACAACAACTGGAGTGAACGTGTCTGGAACTGAAGAGCGAAGACTGTGTGAAGGAGTAAATGCGTGCTGGATGAACACTTACGCGAGTGGTCTGATGATGGAGCCAGGAACGAGGTCCGACACAGTATCAAACGGCGTGAAACACCTCATTCGTAGAACTCAACGGAACTTTTGTGACAAGACCCGTGCTGCGAAAACAACAACAACTACTACTACTACTACCGAACCTGCATATCAAGACCTAAGGACGACGGACTGTCCTAGCAGAGGATGGGAGCGTGGTGACCAACGGGGCGTCGAGCCTCAAAAGAGGAGTGACTACATGTATGAGAGTGTGACTGCCAAGTTTGAAGAGTCGAACGAAGACGAAGTGACTGTGCTGGGAAAAGAGGTGATTGCCCTAAACGCTCTAGGAGAAGAGCAACACGAACTACTAAGTGGATTAAATACTACCAACGGGACTGGGAGTCAACAGCTACATCGAATACTTACGGAGAGTTCCCGGACGCAACCCAGACAGACGCACATGGCAAACGGAGTGAGCCGACTACTACCAGAGGGACTGAGACGATTGTGACTAGTTGGGAAGTGGGCACAACTGGAGTGGACAGAGTGCAGACTAGAGTATTCGATCCCGGGGGACTAGTAATCCTGGTTGCAGCTGTGACTGCGAAGTGGACTGGACTCGACAAGATAGTCGATGACTCATGAAGTGAGCCCACAGTGACTACCAGTATGGCTGAGTGAGATGTCAAGTGGATGAAGTCGCGGGGTGATGTATTGATCGATCTCGACTGTTAGTTGGAGTGAGTCAAGTCTTGGTCGGGGAGGCTGCAACTTTATCATGGAGTTTTCGAAGTGATGGTTTGGTCGTGGTCGGGGAGTACCACATACCTGAAGTACCTGCTGCTGATCGACTCATTCACTGACCAAAGTAGTTGATTTTGATCGACTCCGCCACGAACCGAAGTAGCCGCTGGTGATCTACTTCGTCACCGATTGAAGTAGTCGAGTTTGATCGACTCCGTCACTGACCTAAGTAGCCGCCGGTGATCGACTCCTCCATCCGCTGACTGAAGGATGTTCCAAGCTCAAACCAGTCACTCATCACGAAGTAGTTAGAAGTGGCTCGGCCAGTCACTCATCACGAAGTAGATGTTCTACCAGCCACTCATCTCGAAGTCACATGAGCAAGAGGGTATCAAAGCCGCTTCTCTAAGTGGGCTCATCAGACACAACCTCTGCTCACTTCAACTTGAGTTCCACTCAGTACTTCGACTTCACTCTCAGCGCCAGTGTTTCGCTTCAAGTCCTGGTAGCAGCAAGTAGCTAGAGCTCACTTCGAATCCAAGGTCCAAGTAATTCAGTCAGTATTCTCGTCCAAAACGCATGACTGCAAGTAGACCAGTCAGATCCAGGTAGTTCAGGCAGCAAGTACCCCAGGCAACAAGTACTCCAGACAGCTAGTGCTTCAGGCAATTGGTACTCCAGACAGCTAGTACTTCAGGCAACTAGTACTCCAGGCTACTAGTGCTTCTGTCACTTGTGGAGTCGAACGCCAGCAACTTTGGTCCGTGCTCACGTCAGAGTCGAAATATAGTAAGTAGTTCATTCCGCAAGTACTTCACTTCAGCCAGTGTTCACGTCAGAGTCAAAAGGTAGCAAGTCGTTCATTCCGCAAGTACTTCACTTCAGCCAGTGTTCACGTCAGAGTTGAAAGGTAGCAAGTAGTTCATTCCGCAAGTACTTTACTTCAGCCAGTGTTCACGTCAGAGTCGAAAGGTAGCGAGTTGTTCATTCCGCAAGTACTTCACTTCAGCCAGTGTTCACGTCAGAGTTGAAAGATAGCAAGTAGTTCATTCCGCAAGTACTTTACTTCAGCCAGTGTTCACGTCAGAGTCGAAAGGTAGCAAGTCGTTCATTCCGCAAGTACTTTACTTCAGCCAGTGTTCACGTCAGCGTAGATCGGCATCAATTATTTCAGTCGCGGGTAGAGTTGATCAGCAGTAACTACCTGGATAAGTGACTGAGTGTCGTGAGACTGCTCGGTGAAGTGACTTTGAGAAGTGTTACTTCTGGACAAGCGGTGGGGCTCTCTTCAATGACTCGCTGAGGCTTATGGCAGCCGTGTCCTGACAATACCAGATGGTTCTCTTTGACAAGGATTCTGGGCCACTACTACTACTCCAAGTGACTACCTGTTTTTCGAGGGAAGTACTCTATCCTGTTCGAGCGACATCGACTAATCCTTCTAATTGTGAGTTCGAAGTTGAAGTGTGAAGTGATCCTGACTGTGGGGACCTCTTGAATGTGAATTGTTCGGTCCGGCCGTGCGGAATATTCACCCTTTGATCTATCCTGTCCGATACTCTGCTACTTCCTACCTGATCCACTATCTGTGCGTTTCGAGTGGTTCAATTACTTCGACTGTATCTTTACTGCGGTGAACTCTACGTCGGCCAGTGTCACACTGGACAACAAGACCTACCGAGTTGAACGAGGACGTTCAACGTTTTGGTCGGGGAGTATGTCCCGTACCCGGGAATTCTACGTGTGAACCAGCTTCGGTTGTGCTTCTTGTCCGTCGACATTGTCGACTTCGAGTTCACCACGATGCTGAGCGTTGTGACCATACACTGAAGTGGCCGGTGGGCCTAGTTTACTGTCCGAGGTCTACTTTCGTCTACTCTGTTCGCTCTCTTGGACGACGGACATAGAACGTGAACTACTTCTAAGTACCTCTTGCGTGCTCTTCGCGCTGAAGACGGAGGTCGCCTCTCGGTCTCTAGGTCATCCAAGTTGGAGGTGTGTCATCCCTACAAGTGCTGGTCAAGACCTCGCGTGAATCTAGTCAGAGTCTCGAATTTACCTGCTGAATAACAAGCCAGAACAAGAACTTTTGCATTTTACACTCTCGTCTACTCTTCTACTACTAGTCTAGTCTTCGTGCACCCCGTCCGGGTCCGTACTCTTCAAACAGCCCGCGGGTACCCGATCCTTAGTGACCCACCGAAAAGGGGTCGCGACAGAAGAATGTGCTGGTGTATCGTCGGTCGACCAAAGTGGACCAGGGTTACTGCCTCTTGTATCTTGGATATCAAGAGGGTAAAGTTGTGTTTTTCACGGTGCAGATATGCTCACCTGAGTGTGCCGTGGCCATTTACTCAGAGCTCGATAAACGTTCCAACGTGTGGCTATTGCTGGATGGACTTGAGTATGAAAGTATTCCACCTGGGCTGATCACGTTCAGAATGCTAGCGACATCGCAGCAAGCGGAGCTGAAGCAAAGATGGGATGAGGAAGCGTATCGCTGTCTATTACCGTGTTGGAAGAAGCAGGACCTCTTCAAATTGGGAAATAAAGTTTACAAATTTCAAACGGAAGACATGGAAGACCGATTTTACATCTCTGGTGGATCCGTTCGGATATTTGCAAAAGAGACGGCAAACTTTCTCGAGGACATGCGGATAATAGTTTCTACTGTGTGCACGCAAGTGAAAAACCTATTGGCTCTCTATCCTCGGAATGTCGTTTCTGGGAGCTATCACGTTGATAAGTTGCGCCGCACGTACGTACGTCAAGAACACGCAAGACCTCGAGAATTATCTGTTCCGTTCGCATTGGGAGAGAGTCATCGATTCGGAGTACGCAGTTCTCTTGCTCTCACAGCAACTTCGGTCGGAAGAGCTTCTTCGTTGTCTTCGCTGGGCTCAAGGAGCTGGTCATGACGCTCTTGCTGGCACCGTTTTCGAGATTTGTTTTCATCGCTTGGCCGTCGATAATGACTTGACCCTGCACGTATCGGAATACGATCCACTCAAGCGTAGTAAAGTACGGCAGGTGGTGGACAAGGTTCAGTTGGATCTGAAGGAAGGGGAAGCTTTCTGCTCTGAAACTGCAACATGGTATGGCTTTGAGGAGAAGGAGCTGAAGAAGTGGAGAGACGAGGATTCGTTGTCGTATTGGTATCCCTACTGTGACGATTTCCCGAATATTGATGGCATTGCGAAACTCAAGCCTTCTTCCTCCAACAAGAAGCGTCGAGTGGCTTTCATTCATCTAGCGGTTGGACAGCAACACACTGTCGATGAGAAGCAGTTGAAGCCACTGATCAAACTTTTCACTGCAAAAGGTTTTGAGTCACCGATCTACATTGTTGTCTGTCCTGATCTCGACTCGTGCAACAAGATCGTTGTAAAGGGTGTGGGTGGGGCGTGCCAAGTCTTTGTGGGTTACTATGATGAATCCCCTCTTGAATACCGAAGCGATGGTTGGCGCTACAGCGCGACTCATCACAAAGAAGAAAAGCCGAGTGAGAGTTATGAGATCCCGCCAAGTAAGCGATCGCGTTTACACTAGGAACAGAATTGAAGCGTTGAGGGGATACATGTTTCTCTTTTATCTAAGTAACTATCGTGTTTTCATTGCCGAAATATGTTGTTGTATCGTGTTGCACGTGAGCGATCTGCTTGCCAGTAATGAGCCAACTGCTGCAAAACAATCTCGATAAAACCCGTGCAGCTTCTTTTAAGCTCATGTTCCAGCTCCTTCTTCACATCTGCAGTCGTTTCTTGGATCTGTGGGATACCTCGAGTGAAAAGACCTACGAGGCCGCTAGGGCCCGAGAAGCGAAATAGCGTCGACACGTCCACTAGTAACTCGTTCATAGCATCGGCGCTACTGGTGAAGTCCAGCGCCTTGCTGGTCTGCGCGAATTGAATCTCGAACGGAGTGATCTGCTCGCGTAGAGTCAGCAGGTGCTTGACGAGAAAGAGGGACCCGTGGAGACCACCCTCAGTCGCTGTGATGTCTGCTGAAGCCATCTTCAATGACGCCGTGCAAATTTGAATGGCGTCTTGGGCCAATTCCTCGAAAATCTCCATCTTAACGAAGTGATATCCCTTCGACAGACACATCAAGGTATGCTCCAGAGACGGGTACCATGTAGCATACAGCGATGAGCCTGCTTGTTCTGCTGCTACGAGCTTCGCTGGGTAGTCTAGATCACTTGAAGTCGGCACAAAGCCTTCGATCTCGTCGCGGATGTATATCTGCATGCACAGGATAAGACGTTCCTGTGCATCTTGGATCATCCGATGCATCACTGGTTCGGCATAGCCCACTAGCGCTGCCCGTGGGGTAATTGCCGCCTCAATTACCTCGCTCCGTAGCACTTGAATGACTTCACACAGCACTTCCAGGTCCTTTTGCGCTAGAAATTGAGGGCGGACAGTGTTGTACAGCAGGCCACTGAGTTGAAAGATGAGACGTCTAGAGGCAAATCAAATACCACCAATTAGTCCAGTACTCGTCATAAACAGCCAAGAATGAGCTACTTACTCGAAGGTGTTTTCGTTTTCGTCCTCGTCTTGATCGTCCTCTCCTATACTCAAATCGATTCCCGAGAAAGTGAAGAGTTCGTCGCTCGGATCGTGACCAAAAGTTTCAAGAACAGTCGAAATTCCGCTTCGCAAACCTTCAATAGCTGCGCACAAGTGGCACGAAGTACGTTGACGATATCCGACGTCTGAGAGACAGCAGTCAGCCAGGCTCAAGCACCGGGGACAGCAACTGCACTCTCTGCGTAGCATACGCGTCGACTACTTCCCCCAATACCCGCAAATTCCCAATATTATCCGAGCCTTCAGCCGTTCAAGCTGCTTCGCCGTAGCCGCCAGAGCAGGAGCCACCAGCTGAAAGTTCACGTAATAGGCTGAAGTCTCGTCCAGCTGGCCTACGAGCAACATCGCCACTCCGCTTCCTTCTGAACTGCCTCATACACTGCGTCCTTGGCCGCTTCCAGTCCACTGAGTGCATAATCCTTCAATACCTCCCGCTACTAACGTCTTGTACGCTTCAATAAAGCAGGCCGAATCCTTGTACTCCAACTAAAAGCAAATAAAACATTAGAATACTCACAAAAAACAGTAACATCCGACATGTGCCTACATGTTGCGTCAGATATGCCACAGAAGCATCAATTTTCTCCAACGCCTGCTCGAAACTCGACGTCGTAGGGTCAATACCTCGTCGATGCTGGAAAACCTGCACTGCCTTACTGGAGTCCAGTGAAGGAGGCGCTTTACTGCCTGCTCTTTCCATCAGCACGTGGCCCCCAGAGCCGCTAAAAGGGGCAGAAAACTTGACTCCGAAGCCTAAAGACAGCGCCACTCCGTCAATAGCCGTAAAGTGCTGCAATAGCCGCCACACGCGCGTCCAGAGCCTCCACCTGCTGCAAAACGTCCTCAAAGCTGCGGTACAAAACCTGCGTCTTGGCTGCCACTTGGACGTGAAGTTCTCGGCGCCGATGAGTCGTGGGAAGTCGTCGCTTGAGGCTTGTCGTGGGCTCATAACCTCTGGCGAGTAGCGTAAGTAGTGTAGAAAGAAGAGATGTTTGTTGTAGTCTGTGAAAGACGAAGTGGTAGATTAGAGTTCCTGGCGTGTGTAGTTATCTACTTACAGAGGGTGGATCGTAATATTGTATGACAAAGAGCATACTGCAACAGCCTCCCTGCATCTTTGCATATTATGTGATAAATCACAACACAGAGGTATATCAAGACTGTACAGGTGACTGTTCACAAAATTTTTGGAGTGAGGAAACGGAGGACGGAGGTTCGCTGATCGAACTTCGCCCCGACAGCTAGCTGTTCAGGGGAAGGGAGACACCTTCGTACGCCATGCTCCGAAATTGCAAGACTGTCAAGGGCAGTGGAGGAGGCAAGCCGTCTCTCTCCGGGAAAAGGAAGCCTCCTTCCACTGCAGCCAAGGAGAGGGCCAAGAAGGCAAGGAGGAAAGCGCGGGCAGCTCGGACGGCAGGAGCAGCTGAGATCGACGCAGCAGCTGCGCTCCTTAGCGTCTCTGTAGGAGGGTCGAGAGGCGTAGCCGGGGGATCCGAGCGTCGAGAGGATGTTGCCGCTCCATGGGCTGATCGAGAGCACGCGAGCCAGTAATGAGTGATGTCACTAACTCGAGGGAATATAGTGACAATTCTTGTGCCACCAATGTTACTAGTGCTGTCACAGAACCCAAGATTCCGCCACCAATTGCACACCTAATGTCACAGTGCAGTTTGTGACCGCCAGCCATGAGACCCCTGCAATCGACCAGGAGGCTGGAGCTACAGACCAACGCTCTGCTGTGTTGTCTGAGCTAAACTACTGGTACATTTATGACCAGAATTATGGTCGCGAGCGGCTCACGGTCAAGTCTGACTATGTATCGACTAAGCAAACGTGGAATATTGCTCGGATTATCCAGCGAAAACCCTGTCGATCTGGCTTCATGTACCGAGTTCTGTGGTGTCGCAAGAAGAGCGTGGGTGGGCGATACTATCAACGGACATGGGAGCCTGGACGAGTGCTTTTAGAAGACGGGTTCGCGAAGGAGCTAGATCTCGTGGACCGGTGGAAAACCACGGAGATTGGCAGGTTTGACGACTTCTGCAGGGCCGACGAATTCGGGAAGTTCACGATTGGTGCTGACATGTCAGGTTTGTGTCTGTTCAATTCGTTCAAGCGTGCTGCAGAGCTAGCAGGGCGTCCCGACATTGTGTCACAGAAAGACATTGATGACTTTGTTGTTGACGAGTTGGCTGAACGTGGGCTGGATCTTACAAAAGGAACTTCGTGGAAGGTGTTTTGTGTGTTCCTGAAGCGTCTGCGAGATGCTGGTCGAGATTTTCTCTACAAGGCCATGGTCAAGGTGAATTTCAGTATTGCGGGTCGACGTGGCGCTCGCGTATGGGAAGAGATCGTCTTGGAGAATGGCTTGTATCTCGTGGCTGCTTATAACCACGAATTTGTCGGTCACGCGTGTGTGCTCTCTGTTCAAGGTCCCAATCGACTTATATTTGACTTGGAAAGAGGTGAGCTAGTGTCATCAGCAGAAGACTGGATTAACTTCATTCGTTTGTTCTTCCGTTCATCATCTTCGAGTAGATGATAGGAGTCGGTAGGATTTTCGCTGGTTTGCCTAACCGATAATGGACCTTCCCAGCAAATTTGTCTTTTGTGCATGGATTGTTGTAAATGAACTCATGTGCCTAGATAATTCGGTACTTGACCAGGGAAACCTCAACGAGGGAAAACCATAAGCGAACAAAAAAGATAAAACCCAGTGGGAAAAAAATCTAAAAGGACGCAGGAGGTAGGCACGCTTCATGCAGTTGTAGTATCAGCGTATTTCTATACTGAGTGGCCGGATCCAGCTTTCAGGGGCTTTATCCTGAGCTTGGCCCTTAGTTCTCTGAACTGGTGCTTGTCTAAAGCTTTAGTGAAGATGTCAGCTATCATTATATCTCTTTCGTATTGCAGTAGGTGACGTTGAATTCATGCCTCTCTACCTTTTCTTGCACGAAACAGTATCGTACGTGTATATGCTTTGATCGTCCGTGAAGTTCGGGATTGTAACAGATTTTGATGCAGCTTTGGTTGTCTTCATAAATGATGTTGGCCTGCGTTGTAGCAAAGCCAAGTTCTTTGAGGAGAAGTTTGAGGAAAATCATCTCTTGCATGCAGTGACACAGGGCGATATATTCTGCCTCTGTAGTTGAGAGAACCACAGTGTGGTGCTTCCGGGAGAGCCATGAGATTGGACTACTTGCGAGAATAGTCACATATCCACCGACGGATCGACTCGTGTCGGGGCTGTTAGCATAGTCAGAGTCACTGTAGGCAAGTAGCTTGTCGGCTAGGTTCTCCGAGGTAACGTCGGACGAGCCTCCCAGAAGGAGACCATATTCTTTCGTTCCTGACAGAAATTTTAGTCCACGAATGACTGCTTTCCAGTGTTCCATGCCTGGATTGGCTAGGAATTGACTGACCTCACGCATGTAGAATGCCGTCGGGTCGTGTCCCAACCATTAGATACATGACACTGCCTACCGCTTGGCGATACGGAATAGATTTCATCGCATCTTTCTCTTGCTCACTGCTAGGTTGGCTGCTTACGGAGAGTTTGGCGTTCCGTTCTGCTGGTGTTGCAATAGGGTACGGAATGTAGTCGCTGAAGCGGTCGATGACCTTCGTAGCGTACTTGTGTTGGTGGATAAACATCGTTCGGTTATTACGGTCACGTTGAATGGACCAGCCGAGTAAGTACTTCACCTCCCCTAAATCTGACATGGAAAATCGTTTTTTCAGGGCTGATTTCAGCTCACTGACGAGTGCTGGTGTAGGCGCAATGATCAGTAAGACGTCAACGTACACTGCAATATAACAAGTGACGTTGTCAACAGTGCGTCGAAAGACACATCGATCTTTAATGAGTTTCAGAAACCCAAGGCTCTCTAAAAAGGCAGACAAGGTTTGGTACCAGACACGGGGTGCTTGTTTTAACCCGTATAAGCTCTTAAGAAGTTTGCACACTAGATGCTCCTTGCCCGGGATTTTGAAACCTTCCGGTTGAGCCATGTAGATCTCTTCTTCCAAATAGCCATTAAGGAATGTTGTTTTGACATCCATTTGGTGGACTTCAAGGTCGAGAAGAGCTGCAATAGTAAGCAGTAGTCTGAGTACCTCCATCCTGATGACAGGTGAGAAAATCTCATTGTAGTCGATGCCAAATTCCTGTAGGAACCCGACGCGCCTTAAAGCGGTCAATTTCGCCAGTGCCGGTATATACGAAGACCCATCGGCTACTCAAGATCTTCCTCCTTTTAGGAGGGGTTACCAACACCCAAGTGTTATTGTCCATGAGGGACTTGTATTCCGATTTAGCTGCTGAATGCCACTGGTTAGCGTGGGAAGACTTCAATGCTTCCCGATACGTAGTGGGCTCTGACACATACCGAATAGCTAGTAATGTGTACAGTAAATGCTGACGTTGCTCCTGTTCGTGGCTGTCTTCCTCAGAGTTGAGGGTTACGTCACAGACTTCCTCAGTGTTGAGTCGTGCGTTAGTGGCTTCCGCAGTGAGGCGGGGTCGCTTAGGAGCTGAAGTGTGCGGAGGATCAGAGTCCGTCTCCGTTCGAAATGAGTAATGAATGGCTGTTCGATCAATAGCCTCCCTCAAAGAGGGTAGTACCCGTTTGTTGGCTGTATCTGGTACGGTTCCCGTTGCAGGACCTGAAGTGGGTAATGGTGTCGTCACTGGTTCTGATTCAGGCTCGGTTTCATGCTCTTGTGGTGACAGAACAGCAGGTGCAGGTGACGCAGGTACAGGTACAGGTTCAGCAGGTTGCTGCCTGTTGGTGGGTTGTGTGGGCTCTGGTGTAGACGTCAGGCCTGTGAGAGGGGGAAATTCGTCCTCTTTAAAAACTACATCACGACTATACACAATGGCATGTGTGTTAATGTCCATCAGACGATATCCTTTCTTGTGGTCAGGTACGCCGAGATACATGCACAAACGGGCTCTAGCGTCGAGTTTGCCTCGGTATTGCTCCGTGATGTGGACATATCCACTACATCCAAAGCCTTTGATGTATTGCATCGAGGGTATTCGGTTGTACCAAAGCTCGTACGGGGTTCGACCGTCCGTCTTAGAGCTAGGCGTCATGTTGATGAGAGTTGTCACGTGACAGACACACTCGGCCCACAATCTCTTGGAGAGTTTGCCGTCAAGTAGAAAGGCTCGGACACGCTCCATGATAGTCCGCTTGCGGCGTTCAGCAACTCCATTCTGCTGAGGAGTGTACGCGTTGGTGAATTGTGCATGAGTCCCATACTTTTTAAAGATGATTCGACCCAGCTTCTCGTACTCTTTCGCATTGTCTGCTTGGAGACGTTGAATCTCGAAATTTTCGTGAGACTTATCGTCTTCAGCACTGAACGTGTACTCAATGACAGAGATGTCTTGTCTAAAGATGTTCAGGGCTTTCTTCCTGAAGTCTTCGTAGCAGTCGTACAACTCGCTACGGTTCTTAATTGCATAAGTAAACATAAATCGAGAAAAGTCATCGATAAAGATCAAGAAGTAACGACAACCAGTAAGGCTAGGCACAGGAAGTGGACCACAGATATCAGAATGGACTTTTGACAAAGGTCTTGTGGCACGTTTAACAACTCTATTAGAGTAAAAGGGGGAGCGGTGTGACTTCGCTAACGTGCATGCAACACAGAAGAAATCTGTCTTAGAACCTAGAGGTACAGATTCATCGAGTCCATGTATGGCTTGGCTCCTAGATAGGTCATTCAAGACACGAACGTTAGGATGTCGAAGGCGTTTATGTAAAAGCAGAAATGAACGTTGCTTACCTGAGGCAATACGTGCCGCTGGTGGTGCCGCTGGTTTGGCTTGGAACTGATACAGGTCCGTGTTGTTAGCCATGAGTGCCTTGATCTTGAAGCGCTGGTCGGTTTGCATAGCGCACTGCTTGCGGTCAAAGCTGAAGCGAAAGTCGTGCTTCACGGCTGCTGGAGTTGACAGCAGGAATTGGAGCTGGGGAGCGTACAGGACACCATGAAGGATAAGCTTCTGCATGATGCCCTTTGGAGTCAGAGACTTGCAGTTCGACCCATCCAATGCCTTCAATGGGGATCTGGTTGTTTCCGCCAACCGTGATCGATCCACCACTAGTGGTGATGTCAGTAAACCGCTGGGATTCATGGGACACATGGCGTGTGCAGCCAGAGTCGATCATCCAGGTGGGGTCAGGTTCAACCTTGGCTTGAGCGGTAAGGCTAAACTGGGGATTGACTGTGGTGGCGACAGCAATGAGACCGGTATCACGACGTCCTTGGCGAGACACCTTACGGTTGCCATATTCACTGTCGTTGTCATCATCGTCGTCATTGTCTGACTCGAGAGGGCGGCCCTTGTAGCGCTCTTGACCACGTTGTTTGCCACCGTTCCCGTGTTTCTTGTTGTTGCCACCGTTGTTGCCCGTGAAGTCTCGGTTGTTATTTCCCTTGTAGCTGCGCCCGTTGTTCGAGTTCCGATACGGATGGTCGCGCTTCGAGTTACCCTTGAAAGCAAAATTAGCAGGGAGTACCGTTCCAGCCTTCACTCGTCCATCACGCAGGTCTTTTTGGAGACCGCGGCACTGGCGAATGTTGTGGCGTGGGCGATCACAGTACGAGCAGATATTAGTATTGCCGCGCTCTGGAGCATGTGATGCAGAAGGCCCAGTTGCCACAAGAGCTCGCTCACCCTTGGTTGCAGGAGTCTCAGGGGTACCCTTGGCCAAGGTGTAGCGCTCCTGAGCTTGGAGGTCGCGAACCTTGCCTTTGATACTCTGCTTGAGATCTTCATACGGGATATACTTCCGTTGGCCCTTCCAAATGCGGAGATCATCCTTCCACGACTTGGGCATCGAATGAAACAGGTAGATGGACTTCTGTCCCTCGGTCATCACCGACTCGGTGGCTTCTGACGCGGCTTTCATCGCGTTCTCGAGTTTGAGAAAGAATTCAGTCAAGTCGGATCCTTCCTCATACTTGATCTCCATCAAGTAGTGTTGGATGAAGTACGGGTCACCGTGAAAGGCTGCTCCCTCGTACTTCTGGCAGATGTAGTTGAAAATCTCGTAGGAAGTCGTGAGATTCTTGACCAGCCGCACGTGCATGTTGTCCATCGTCTTCATCAAGAAGGCTTTGGTCTTGGCTTCTTGGCGACGGCGCTCACGCTGGCTAAGAGGCTGAGGCTTCTCTTTCGTCAGGTGCTTACGTGCTCGGCGAGCTTCACGCGAGTTGAACGGTCGGACGGCTGGAAGGTCCTTGCGCTTGATCGATCCATCTGAGCTGGCTCCAGGGCGGCTTTAGCTCGTCATCGCTCTCCTCGTAGTCCACAGCGTCAGAGTCGACTTCAGCATCCTTGGTGGCCTTGGCAGGAGGATCATCATCGTCGGACATGTCACTAGCGCTCTCTTCACTCTCTTCTTCTGACACACCATCGTAGTCGAGCTGCTTCACGTAGCCGAGCAGGTGCTTGCCATCGAGTGCTGCGCACACGCGAGCCTTCCACATGTCGAAGTTCTCGGCGCCGATGAGTCGTGGGAAGTCGTCGCTTGAGGCTTGTCTTGGGCTCATAACCTCTGGCGAGTAGCGTAAGTAGTGTAGAAAGAAGAGATGTTTGTTGTAGTCTGTGAAAGACGAAGTGGTAGATTTAGCAGTTAGAGTTCCTGGCGTGTGCACTGTCAGAACTGTTGGTTCTGGCATATCTGTACTAGTAGATACTATAACTATAGTGGAATCCATAGTTATCTACTTACAGAGGGTGGATCGTAATATTGTATGACAAAGAGCATACTGCAACAGTCTTGAGCTGCACTTGACGTTCTAGCGAGTGCAGAAGCGCCTACTGGGAAGCTGTAAGACGCGTCTCCCGGACGCCGCGGGTGACGCCCATGGTGCCAGGTTTTGTTGTAAAATATCGCTTTTAACGAGGATATCCGGATAAAACAGGGTAGTATACACACTTCAATCAACTTGACCTGTTCAGAGAAATTCCGTAGAATGGAGAATGCGTTCGCAACATTTCATTTTTTTTTAAGAAGTTTTTCTCTTCCATTTCACAATACGCATGGATAAGAATTGTCAGTCTGGAGGAAGGATGGTGAATTATGCTGCGTCATCGTTGGTGAAGCGGAAGAAGTATTTGATGTGGACATCGATGCGGATGCGTCTGTAACCAAGTTGAAAGAGGCCATCAAGGAGGTGAATGACGATGTGAAGTTTTCATCTCATAAGCTAAAACTCTTCCTGGCGAAGAAGAACGGCGCGTGGCTGAAAAACGACGATTCTCATGATTCTCTTGATGCGGTGCTTCTGAGTGGGGATGTCACTCCGTATAAAAAGATGCGCGGGAATTGGAACCTGAGTCATTCGGAATTGCTTGGGTCTGGTGTGTCACCCACAGAGGAGGTGGTTCACGTGCTGGTGGTGATTCCACCTCAAGATCCACCTCAAGGACTCGCTTTAGCTCCAGCAGTACAAATCCCAGAATTTAACCCCTTGAAAAACTGGAAGCAGTACCTGGCAGAGTGTTCGTTGGATGAATGGAAAGCTGGCAAAGTTCGTAAGATTCCTTTGATCTGGCAGATTATGGAGTCCTGTGGTGGACGCACGGCGAAGAAGAAAATCTTCTGGCAAAAGTAGGAGAAGCAAGTAGCGTCGATCCTTTTGAGACGATGGTTCCGAGAGTCTTCAGGTAGTTCCTCCTACGACAAATGGGTCCTTGTGGGGTCTCTTGGAATTGGCAAGTCGACGCTGTTGGTTGTGATGGCGTTCTTCCTCGCTCTCAAACACAAGAAGAATGTGCTGGTGTATCGTCGGTCGACCAAAGTGGACCAGGGTTACTGCCTCTTGTATCTTGGATATCAAGAGGGTAAAGTTGTGTTTTTCACGGTGCAGATATGCTCACCTGAGTGTGCCGTGGCCATTTACTCAGAGCTCGATAAACGTTCCAACGTGTGGCTATTGCTGGATGGACTTGAGTATGAAAGTATTCCACCTGGGCTGATCACGTTCAGAATGCTAGCGACATCGCAGTAAGCGGAGCTGAAGCAAAGATGGGATGAGGAAGCGTATCGCTGTCTATTACCGTGTTGGAAGAAGCAGGACCTCTTCAAATTGGGAAAGAAAGTGTACAAATTTCAAACAGAAGACATGGAAGACCGATTTTACATCTCTGGTGGATCCGTTCGGATATTTGCAAAAGAGACGGCAAACTTTCTCGAGGACATGCGGATAATAGTTTCTACTGTGTGCACGCAGGTGAAAAACCTATTGGCTCTCTATCCTCGGAATGTCGATTCTGGGAGCTATCACGTTGATAAGTTGCGCCGCACGTACGTACGTCAAGAACACGCAAGACCTCGAGAATTATCTGTTCCGTTCGCATTGGGAGAGAGTCATCGATTCGGAGTATGCAGTTCTCTTGCTCTCACAGGAACTTCGGTCGGAAGAGCTTCTTCGCTGTCTTCGCTGGGCTCAAGGTGCTGGTCATGACGCTCTTGCTGGCACCGTTTTTGAGATTTGTTTTCATCGCTTTGCCGTCGATAATGACTTGATCCTGTACATATCGGAATACGATCCACTCAAGCGTAGTAAAGAACGGCAGGTGGTGGACAAGGTTCAGTTGGATCTGAAGGAAGGGGAAGCTTTCTGCTCTGAAACTGCAACATGGTATGGCTTTGAGGAGAAGGAGCTGAAGAAGTGGAGAGACGAGGATTCGTTGTCGTATTGGTATCCCTACTGTGACGATTTCCCGAATATTGATGGCATTGTGAAGCTCAAGCCTTCTTCCTCCAACAAGAAGCGTCGAGAGGCTTTCATTCATCTAGCGGTTGGACAGCAACACATTGTCGATGAGAAGCAGTTGAAGCCACTGATCAAGATTTTCACTGCGAAAGGTTTTGAGTCACCGATCTACATTGTTGTCTGTCCTGATCTCGACTCGTGCAACAAGATCGTTGTAAAGGGTGTGGGTGGGGCGTGCCAAGTCTTTGTGGGTTACTATGATGAATCCCCTCTTGAATACCGAAGCGATGGTTGGCGCTACAGCGCGACTCATCACAAAGAAGAAAAGCCGAGTGAGAGTTATGAGATCCCGCCAAGTAAGCGATCGCGTTTACACTAGGAACACATTTGAAGCATCTAGTTAACCTAGTAATTATGTTACCTTGTGTCGAGGGCTGTCCCGTACCCGGGAATTCTACGTGTGAACCAGCTTCGGTTGTGCTTCTTGTCCGTCGACATTGTCGACTTCGAGTTCACCACGATGCTGAGCGTTGTGACCATACACTGAAGTGGCCGGTGGGCCTAGTTTACTGTCCGAGGTCTACTTTCGTCTACTCTGTTCGCTCTCTTGGACGACGGACGTAGAACGTGAACTACTTCTAAGTACCTCTTGCGTGCTCTTCGCGCTGAGGACGGAGGTCGCCTCTCGGTCTCTAGGTCATCCAAGTTGGAGGTGTGTCATCCCTACAAGTGCTGGTCAAGACCTCGCGTGAATCTAGTCAGAGTCTCGAATTTACCTGCTGAATAACAAGCCAGAACAAGAACTTTTGCATTTTACACTCTCGTCTACTCTTCTACTACTAGTCTAGTCTTCGTGCACCCCGTCCGGGTCCGTACTCTTCAAACAGCCCGCGGGTACCCGATCCTTAGTGACCCACCGAAAAGGGGTCGCGACAAGTGGTGGAGAAGCAGGGTACTCGTCCGCCGGAGTAGGAGTCGCACGGTGCTCACTGACGAAGACTACACATACGGATAAGTGCATCCGGAGAAGGAGCTGCTTTCACTTGCGAGAAGCGTCGCTGCTAGTTCGACAGGGGTCAACTAGGGAGGTGCTCGGCGACTACACCTGAGGTCGGGACCAACTCCGATTCGGAAAGCGTCTTCTTGTGTGTTTAAGTGGTCCGAAGTGAACTACCTGTGAAGATCTACTCAAGTAGACGAGTTACTTTGCAGTACCAACCAGTTGTGTGGGTTCGGTAACAAGAAGTTGATTACCTGGGCGGGAGTGTTAGAAGAAGTAGTCCTGACAGAAGAAACCAAGATGCAACTCACAACTAGTGATGAGAGTGATTTCCGAGTTACGCGCGAGAGTGACTCAGGGAGTTCAACGAGTGAGGGGTCCAATTTGAGTGGACTGACCATGCTATCTTACGGAGTGCTACCGCAAGTCATCTCATCTCAACCGTCGGATTCTCATCAATACCAGTTCGAGTACTCCCAAGCACTCCAAACCCTACCACAGTACTACTTGAAGAACCAGTTTCGAAGTGATCCGTCGCCTTTCCCGAGAGCCATTCCATCCTACCATAACTGTACAGTCTACTCTGCCTCTAGTGCACTTCGGAAACAGACAAGTTCGTCCAGTTCATCAAGTTGAGTTCGAGTTGCAACAAGTAACCAGTTACGAACTAGTCCAAGTTCTTGAAGACTACTCGGTCTTGGAGTACTTGGAGTTGATGACTTCCCACCGAGTCACCTGTCACAGTCCCTGTACCAAGTGTTTCCGAGTGAAGGTGTGATGCAGTTACCAGTCTTGAGTCGAACGTGTTTCCTGTGTGAAGTTGCTGGCCACGCTGCCGTCGACTGCCCAACGAGAGTAGTCCTCAACGACCGAGTGACTAAATCGAAGTTTGGAGCTACGGTGAATCTAGGGAGAAATGAACAGAAGTGCACCAGTGAGCAAGTGACAGTGACTGCGATCCCCACTGACGAGAGAGTCCCCGTCGAGAAGAGCGTTTTGGATGAGCGTGAGTGTTTCCGAGAATCCTGGACAAATCCTGAAGGAGTGTCCTGTGTTTGTGCCGAGTGAGCGAGTTCATCTACCTGATGCACCTGGAGAAGAACTACCCGAAATGACTGGTGTCCGAGCTACCTGATGGAACCCGTAAGAGTAACTCAGCTGAAGTGACCTGTGATATACCCGAAGCCGGTAGAGCTGACGAAGTAGCCCTGACGAGTAACCTCAACCAAAAAAGTGGGAGGTCGAACAGTACTGAAGTCGCTACTGGAGCGTCTACTTATGGCGAACTGGACTACCTACTCGAAGAAGTAGCTGATGAGCAACTAGATGAAGATGAAGTGGACGACAATGAAGTCACTCATCTACTGTTTCAAAGTGGAGGTGTCTGTGGAAGTACCTCGAGGAGTTCACTACCTGAAGTGTATCTTGGCGGAGTCGAAGTGACTGGAGCGGCTCTTGTGAAAGGTGGACTGATGGAAACTGGGTGAGTGAGACTGAATTAGATGGACGACTTACGAAGAGAACTGACAACAACTGGAGTGAACGTGTCTGGAACTGAAGAGCGAAGACTGTGTGAAGGAGTAAATGCGTGCTGGATGAACACTTACGCGAGTGGTCTGATGATGGAGCCAGGAACGAGGTCCGACACAGTATCAAACGGCGTGAAACACCTCATTCGTAGAACTCAACGGAACTTTTGTGACAAGACCCGTGCTGCGAAAACAACAACAACAACTACTACTACTACCGAACCTGCATATCAAGACCTAAGGACGACGGACTGTCCTAGCAGAGGATGGGAGCGTGGTGACCAACGGGGCGTCGTGCCTCAAAAGAGGAGTGACTACATGTATGAGAGTGTGACTGCCAAGTTTGAAGAGTCGAACGAAGACGAAGTGACTGTGCTGGGAAAAGAGGTGATTGCCCTAAACGCTCTAGGAGAAGAGCAACACGAACTACTAAGTGGATTAACTACTACCAACGGGACTGGGAGTCAACAGCTACATCGAATACTTACGGAGAGTTCCCGGACGCAACCCAGACAGACGCACATGGCAAACGGAGTGAGCCGACTACTACCAGAGGGACTGAGACGATTGTGACTAGTTGGGAAGTGGGCACAACTGGAGTGGACAGAGTGCAGACGAGAGTATTCGATCCCGGGGGACTAGTAATCCTGGTTGCAGCTGTGACTGCGAAGTAGACTGGACTCGACAAGATAGTCGATGACTCATGAAGTGAGCCCACAGTGACTACCAGTATGGCTGAGTGAGATGTCAAGTGGATGAAGTCGCGGGGTGATGTATTGATCGATCTCGACTGTTAGTTGGAGTGAGTCAAGTCTTGGTCGGGGAGGCTGCAACTTTATCATGGAGTTTTCGAAGTGATGGTTTGGTCGTGGTCGGGGAGTACCACATACCTGAAGTACCTGCTGCTGATCGACTCATTCACTGACCAAAGTAGTTGATTTTGATCGACTCCGCCACGAACCGAAGTAGCCGCTGGTGATCTACTTCGTCACCGATTGAAGTAGTCGAGTTTGATCGACTCCGTCACTGACCTAAGTAGCCGCCGGTGATCGACTCCTCCATCCGCTGACTGAAGGACTTACTGCTGATTAACTCTACCCGCGACTGAAATAATTGATGCCGATCTACGCTGACGTGAACACTGGCTGAAGTAAAGTACTTGCGGAATGAACTACTTGCTACCTTTCGACTCTGACGTGAACACTGGCTGAAGTAAAGTACTTGCGGAATGAACTACTTGCTATCTTTCAACTCTGACGTGAACACTGGCTGATATAAAGTACTTGCGGAATGAACAACTCGCTACCTTTCGACTCTGACGTGAACACTGGCTGAAGTAAAGTACTTGCGGAATGAACTACTTGCTACCTTTCAACTCTGACGTGAACACTGGCTGAAGTGAAGTACTTGCGGAATGAACGACCTGCTACCTTTTGACTCTGACGTGAACACTGGCTGAAGTGAAGTACTTGCGGAATGAACGACTTGCTACCTTTTGACTCTGACGTGAACACTGGCTGAAGTGAAGTACTTGCGGAATGAACTACTTACTATATTTCGACTCTGACGTGAGCACGGACCAAAGTTGCTGGCGTTCGACTCCACAAGTGACAGAAGCACTAGTAGCCTGGAGTACTAGTTGCCTGAAGTACTAGCTGTCTGGAGTACCAATTGCCTGAAGCACTAGCTGTCTGGAGTACTTGTTGCCTGGGGTACTTGCTGCCTGAACTACCTGGATCTGACTGGTCTACTTGCAGTCATGCGTTTTGGACGAGAATACTGACTGAATTATTTGGACCTTGGATTCGAAGTGAGCTCTAGCTACTTGCTGCTACCAGGACTTGAAGCGAAACACTGGCGCTGAGAGTGAAGTCGAAGTACTGAGTGGAACTCAAGTTGAAGTGAGCAGAGGTTGTGTCTGATGAGCCCACTTAGAGAAGCGGCTTTGATACCCTCTTGCTCATGTGACTTCGAGATGAGTGGCTGGTAGAACATCTACTTCGTGATGAGTGACTGGTCGAGCCACTTCTAACTACTTCGTGATGAGTGACTGGTTTGAGCTTGGAACATCTACCTGGATAAGTGACTGAGTGTCGTGAGACTGCTCGGTGAAGTGACTTTGAGAAGTGTTACTTCTGGACAAGCGGTGGGGCTCTCTTCAATGACTCGCTGAGGCTTATGGCAGCCGTGTCCTGACAATACCAGATGGTTCTCTTTGACAAGGATTCTGGGCCACTACTACTACTCCAAGTGACTACCTGTTTTTCGAGGGAAGTACTCTATCCTGTTCGAGCGACATCGACTACTCCTTCTAATTGTGAGTTCGAAGTTGAAGTGTGAAGTGATCCTGACTGTGGGGACCTCTTGAATGTGAATTGTTCGGTCCGGCCGTGCGGAATATTCACCCTTTGATCTATCCTGTCCGATACTCTGCTACTTCCTACCTGATCCACTATCTGTGCGTTTCGAGTGGTTCAATTACTTCGACTGTATCTTTACTGCGGTGAACTCTACGTCGGCCAGTGTCACACTGGACAACAAGACCTACCGAGTTGAACGAGGACGTTCAACGTTTTGGTCGGGGAGTATGTCCCGTACCCGGGAATTCTACGTGTGAACCAGCTTCGGTTGTGCTTCTTGTCCGTCGACATTGTCGACTTCGAGTTCACCACGATGCTGAGCGTTGTGACCATACACTGAAGTGGCCGGTGGGCCTAGTTTACTGTCCGAGGTCTACTTTCGTCTACTCTGTTCGCTCTCTTGGACGACGGACGTAGAACGTGAACTACTTCTAAGTACCTCTTGCGTGCTCTTCGCGCTGAGGACGGAGGTCGCCTCTCGGTCTCTAGGTCATCCAAGTTGGAGGTGTGTCATCCCTACAAGTGCTGGTCAAGACCTCGCGTGAATCTAGTCAGAGTCTCGAATTTACCTGCTGAATAACAAGCCAGAACAAGAACTTTTGCATTTTACACTCTCGTCTACTCTTCTACTACTAGTCTAGTCTTCGTGCACCCCGTCCGGGTCCGTACTCTTCAAACAGCCCGCGGGTACCCGATCCTTAGTGACCCACCGAAAAGGGGTCGCGACAGAAGAATGTGCTGGTGTATCGTCGGTCGACCAAAGTGGACCAGGGTTACTGCTTCTTGTATCTTGGATATCAAGAGGGTAAAGTTGTGTTTTTCACGGTGCAGAGATACTCACCTGAGTGTGCCGTGGCCATTTACTCAGAGCTCGATAAACGTTCCAACGTGTGGCTATTGCTGGATGGACTTGAGTATGAAAGTATTCCACCTGGGCTGATCACGTTCAGAATGCTGGCGACATCGCAGCAAGCGGAGCTGAAGCAAAGATGGGATGAGGAAGCGTATCGCTGTCTATTACCGTGTTGGAAGAAGCAGGACCTCTTCAAATTGGGAACAGAAGTGTACAACATTCGAAGAGAAGAACATGGAAGACCGTTTTTACATCTCTGGTGGATCCGTTCGGATATTTGCAAAAGAGACGGCAAACTTTCTCGAGGACATGCGGATAATAGTTTCTACTGTGTGCACGCAGGTGAAAAACCTATTGGCTCTCTATCCTCGGAATGTCGATTCTGGGAGCTATCACGTTGATAAGTTGCGCCGCACGTACGTACGTGAAGAACACGCAAGACCTCGAGAATTATCTGTTCCGTTCGCAATGGGAGAGAGTCATCGATTCGGAGTATGCAGTTCTCTTGCTCTCACAGGAACTTCGGTCGGAAGAGCTTCTTCGCTGTCTTCGCTGGGCTCAAGGAGCTGGTCATGACGCTCTTGCTGGCACCGTTTTTGAGATTTGTTTTCATCGCTTGGCCGTCGATAATGACTTGATCCTGTACGTATCGGAATACGATCCACTCAAGCGTAGTAAAGAACGGCAGGTGGTGGACATGGTTAAGTTGGATCTGAAGGAAGGGGAAGCTTTCTGCTCTGAAACTGCAACATGGTATGGCTTTGAGGAGAAGGAGCTGAAGAAGTGGAGAGACGAGGATTCGTTGTCGTATTGCGAAGGATTATAAATGGATCATATTCCGATCAAAACAAAAAAGGTCAATGACCAAATCCGTTGACCACTTCAAAAACGTTGACCAAAGTTGATCGCCTAAAAAAATACATGAACATCAGGTACACGGTATGTGCTCGTGGATATCTAAATTGTAGTACGTGCTCACAGACTGACTCCGTACAGGAGCTGGCCGGGCATTACTGGATGAACGTCCTGGAGATGGCGCCCGTTGTGGCTGTGCAGCAATGTTTATCGCCGCCATCTGAGACGTTGGCAGCGATGCGCTCTCTGTCAGCTTAGGAGGCGAGCCGCCAGCCTTAAGTCTGTTTGCTGGAGGTCGGCGGAATCGGATCACTGCCGGCTTGGGCACGTTCATAATGTACTGCATGGTCTCGTGGAAGCCGTACTCCTTGGCCGATATGTTGTTCACCAGTATAATCTCGTCGTTCTCCTGTACCTGCCAGAGTTGTTTGGACGTTCCCTTGCCTGTAAATGACCGTGCATAAGTTTATTGACACTATTCCAAGACTACAGATTCAGAGAGATTCACTGGTGGCATGACACTTCGCCATGGCATCGATTCGATCGACGTGGGAGAGGATTTGAATCGTGGCGATGAAAGCAGGTAGTGACGGGTGGGGAGGTGGCAATGCGTTGATATCACTCTAGAGGTTTATTGCTGTAGAATTGGAGAAATGGCTGCCTGCTACCTGGCACCAATGATAACAGAGGAGCTTCCACTACACCATGCAGGTCTGGATCGAAATGGCTCCGCCGAGTCCGATGCCCACGCTGGATTACTTTTTTGCATGTAAGCCCATACTTAACTAAGGACAGAGAGATTCAGGGTAGAAGCCATCGTGTACTTGCTTCCAAATAGGTTCCGGAGTACGATCCATACGTGTCGGGGTCATAGTATCAGTAGCCTCTTCCATATCTTCAGTCACAGCCAGTTCCGGCGGCAAAGTGGCACGCCGGCCACGCTGACACGTGTTCTCATCGCGAAACTCGTACTCGTTCTTCTTGTGAATAAATTGCAGTTTGTCTTTGCATTTTGCGCTTCTATATGTGCCATACCTGTACGAGTCCTGACGTCGGACTGGTTGTTGCGTGTAAATGCGTGTCTAGCGGCATAAAACACAGAAATACCTGCGCCTGTTAGGTGCCGCACTTACTTCAACAAGTGCTACTGTAGTGGTTGGTACTGCTATAGTGGTCGGTTCTGCTGTTGCAGGGTTTAGCCTGGGATGAGTAGGTATTGTCCGCTGATCGCCATCGGTATTGCTTTAGCGAGGAGGGTTATTCTCCACCGTTCAATCCCCGAACACCTACTTGGGTGTCGCCCATGCCTGGAATTCCGTCTCTAGCTCTGCCTTGACCACATCCAGAGTTCATGCTTCGTTCGAAACTCCGGCTCCTGCATCGGTGTCGCCCACGTCCAGAACTCCAGCTCCTGCTTCGCCCTTCCACAGGTCTCCGGGACTTGCTTCGGTGTCGCTCACGCCCTGAACTCCGGCTTCTGTTTCAGCTTCGATCATGTTGAGGTTTGAGCTCCGACTTGAAAGGCTTCTGCGCTCCGAGCTCCTGCTTCGACCTGAACGCTTTCTAAGTGAGCACTGCTGGCTGGCGTGAGTGTCAGCGGATGACGGGGGAGATAGTTCCAGCGTCGATACTGATGACGGGGGCCTTCTTGCTGCATAGTGGGTCGGAGGGAGTGTGGGGCACAGAGCCAAAGATGGAATGTCGGGCCAGGTCAACCAATAGATTTGACCAAATCCCTTGACCAGTGCAAAATTATGGGGTTGACCTTTTTTGTGTTGATCGGAATATGATCCATTTAAAAGTCTACCGTCGTATTGGTATCCCTACTGTGACGATTTCCCGAATATTGATGGCATTGTGAAGCTCAAGCCTTCTTCCTCCAACAAGAAGCGTCGAGGGGCTTTCATTCATCTAGCGGTTGGACAGCAACACACTGTCGATGAGAAGCAGTTGAAGCCACTGATCAAGATTTTCACTGCGAAAGGTTTTGAGTCACCGATCTACATTGTTGTCTGTCCTGATCTCGACTCGTGCAACAAGATCGTTGTAAAGGGTGTGGGTGGGGCGTGCCAAGTCTTTGCGGGTTACTTTGATATATCCCCTCTTGAATACCGAAGCGATGGTTGGCGCTACAGCGCGACTCACAAAGAAGAAAAGCCGAGTGAGAGTTATGAGCTCCCGCCAAGTAAGCGATCGCGTTTACACTAGGAACACATTTGAAGCATCTAGTTAACCTAGTAATTATGTTACCTTGTGTCGAGGGCCTCGACTCGAGGCTAATGCAAGATCTGATCGCAAATCTAGTTCAATTTCTCGAGGCAATCAGCTTCTTTCGCTAGGTCCATTAGGGTCCTTCGCCAATTTCCGAGGGCTGTCGACATCGCCACCATTTCCGCTGCGAACGCTGCGTTCGAACCTGTCTATCATCCCACGGTCGCTGGTGCCGAGGCACGACGAATACCAACAGACGTCAAGTGCGTCATATAGCGGCGATGCGGCTCAAATTTTCTCTCGGTCTTCGCGTAAACCTTAATCTCGGTAAAGTCTTTATCCACAACCACGCACTACAGCTAAGCCAGCCTCCCACCTTGCGTCGGAATCATCATTCTCGGTTCCATCGCTGCAGGCTTCTTTCGAGTTTCCTCGACGCAGCCAGTTACCCTCAAAAGACGAGGCCCTTCGAAGTGAGAGCTCTGGGTCTCGTATTCATTTAACCGTACGATGTCAGCAACGTTCCGAGAACATTTGTTTTGTTGTCGAGTAAATTATCGACATCCCCTTTGAGTCTACTGTAGTGAATCACTACTAAGTAAATGTAGTGGTGATCAAGCTGATTTGCGTCAATACGATTCGAAATTCTCCCCTCCCTTATTCAGTCATTTCAGAATCCACCGCCTTCAGGAAAGATGGTGAATCTATGCTGCGTCATCGTTGGTGAAGCGGAAGAAGTAATTGATGTGGACATCGATGCGGATGCGTCTGTAACCAAGTTGAAAGAGGCCATCAAGGAGGTGAATGACGATGTGAAGTTTTCATCTCATAAGCTAAAACTTTTCCAGGCGAAGAAGAACGGTGCGTGGATGAAAAACGACGATTCTTTGGATTCTCTGGATGCGGTGCTTCTGAGTGGGGATGTCACTCCGTATAAAAAGATGCGCGGGAATTGGAACCTGAGTCATTCGGAATTGCTTGGGTCTGGTGTGTCACCCACAGAGGAGGTGGTTCACGTGCTGGTGGTGATTCCACCTCAAGATCCACCTCAAGGACTCGCTTTAGCTCCAGCAGTACAAATCCCAGAATTTAACCCCTTGAAAAACTGGAAGCAGTACCTGGCAGAGTGTTCGTTGGATGAATGGAAAGCTGGCAAAGTTCGTAAGATTCCTTTGATCTGGCAGATTATGGAGTCCTGTGGTGGACGCACGGCGAAGAAGAAAATCTTCTGGCGAGAGGAGGAGAAGCAAGTAGCGTCGATCCTTTTGAGACGATGGTTCCGAGAGTCTTCAGGTAGTTCCTCCTACGACAAATGTGTCCTTGTGGGGTCTCCTGGAATTGGCAAGTCGACGCTGTTGGTTGTGATGGCGTTCTTCCTCGTTCTCAAACACAAGAAGAATGTGCTGGTGTATCGTCGGTCGACCAAAATGGACCAGGGTTACTGCCTCTTGTATCTTGGATATCAAGAGATAAAGTCGTGTTTTTCACGGTGCCGAGATGCTCACCTGAGTGTGCCGTGGCCATTTACTCAGAGCTCGATAAACGTTCCGACGTGTGGCTATTGCTGGATGGATTTTTGTATGAAAGTATTCCACCTGGGCTGATCACGTTCAGAATGCTAGCGACATCGCAGCAAGCGGAGCTGAAGCAAAGATGGGATGAGGAAGCGTATCGCTGTCTACTACCGTGCTGGAAGAAACAGGACCTCTTCAAATTTGGAAAGAAAGTGTACAGATTTCAAACGGAAGACATGGAAGACCGATTTTACATCTCTGTGCGGGAATATTCAAACTGGCAATAACCAAGTTGATCTATTGCGCCAAACATTCGTCAAGAACACTCAAGATCCCGTTATACTTCGAACTGGGAACAACGTGTCGATTCGCACTTTGGTGCTAGGTTGATATCGAAAACCCTTCGGTCAGAGCCTCTTCTTCGCTTCTTTCACTGGGCACGTGCTGCTGGTCATGGCTCTCTGGCTGGTGTAGTGTTTGAGACTTTTCTGAATCGCTTGGCTACCGACAACAGTATGGTTATTCACGTCTCGGAATATGTGATTAAGTAAAATAAGAAGAGTGCACGATCAACAAAAACACTTAAAAAACGATATGAGGACACGGAGACTTGGAAACTGAAGCGAGGTCGCGCTTTTGCCTCTAGTGCATCTCCAACAAAGAAGAAAATTGAGACCCTCCCCGAAGATTTACAAACAGACCTGGAAAATTGGAGAGATAACGACAAAATGTCATATTGGTGGCTAAGGAAGCATCTTCAAGAATACAGAATCTTGTCGCGAAGTCAGTGAAACTTTGGTCGCGGAGCAGGGGGCGTATAGTGAACCCTAGTTATACGACTACTGAAAAGGGTTTTTCAGATCTGTACAACGGTAGGTTGGCGTGTGGTACCTTGCGGTATCCTCGTGGGTTCGTTGTCTTCGGAAATATGACCCTCGCCGGAGTCTGAGAATGTGTTGTGAAGAGAAGTTGGGTTCCCTTGGAGTCTGGTGATCCTTCCAGGAGCGTTCGGGAGTCGGAATCTCTGGGAACCAAGGTGGTTTCCAGGAAGTCGGCGGTCGAAAAGGGGTTAATGTACCAGAGAAAGTCTGAAATCGGTGTCTGAATATCACAGATCCAGAACCGAGATACCTGACTTTCAGAGATAAACAACCAATATACAGAGTTCGAAAATATACAAATATATACAGCCGTTCTTATTCTTTCTAGGCCCTTGAACGGTGGGCTAACACTCCAGGTCAACTAGGGACTCGTTACCAGACACCTGGTCTGTCTGGTATCCCTTTACGTTCGCACACCACCCTCTAGTATAGAGGGAAAATATAAGCCAATACAATCGGTTATATATAACAGTCTACCTTGCACTCTGAAAACGACTGTCTAGTTTCCAGAGCCTGTCCAAACGAGCAATATGAAATGGGCTACCGCTAGAGACAAAACAAACGACCCAACTAGGATATGGAATAGGCGGGTCCTTTCAGGTCTCTACGTTACCTGATCTCCACCTAAGGGGATTGAATTTGGTGGAGATCACACGACATGCAATGATGACGCAGTGGCTTGAATACCTCTCAAGCGGACTTGTGCAGTAGCAAGCAAATTGAACTCTGTTTATCGTTTATCTTCCTCATAACTATCATATATCTCTGGTAACTCTCTCCTTCTTGTCGTCTTTTGCGTCCTTTATGCAGTCAGTCTTCATATCTCAGGTACTCTTGGTCTTTGTATACATCTGGTACTTTGACTTGGTCTCAGTATGCAGTCTGGGCAGCCGATCTCGATGGGTTGACAGGTAGAGACGTCATTACGGGGGATGTGCAGGTCAGTAATCACTTGAATGCGTGACTTGAACTTGGGTTCACTTGGTTTCAGTATGGTCTTGAATCTTCGGTGGTTTCAGAGTCTGGTATCCTGGTTTTCAGAGTCTGATATCACTTGGTTTTTCAGAGTCTTGGTCACTCAGAGTTAGAGATACCAGAGTCTTGAATACGAAACCAGAATACGGAGCACTAATGCTTCAACGTACATGAAGATCTTGAGGGTTGCGCGGGTGCGCGGCGTCCGGCGCGCGATACTTGGTCTCTGCGGGTATATATTGTGAATCCTTGAACCATCCATCGTCGCGCTGGACGGTAACGGGATGAGGTCTCTCAGAGATACGTTCTTCTGAGAGACTTTCCGCCAGAACTTAGGCACTCATCGTCGGGGAAAGTCCGGTGACCAGACGGAGTGTAGTCGACCTTCAGAGTTGTGCACACTCTGAAGTACACTTCTGGTCCTTTGGGCCCCTTTACAGTCAGGCGAAGGTTTATCCACAATCTTCCACAGATGTCGCACGGGTGCGGCCGCGTCCCAAAGTCCCTTTCGCTTATAACCCATAGTATAACCAATCACATCGTAACGTAATATCCACCTGTCGCTCGAAAATCGGAATTAACATCATGTCAACCGCCCCTCCTGGTCACGATCCATCAGTGCGGAACTTTCTCCAAGCTGTGTATCATGGCCAGGCCTATCAAACATTCTGATAGACGGTTTTCAGAGCGTAGCGTAGCTGCAACTCTTTGCCAGTTACCTGGTTTTCAGAGTCTCTGGTGTCCTGTCGCACAATCTGATTCTCTCAGACTCAGAAACTTGAATTTGACTTGCCTAACAGGCGATCATTTTCAAAACTCCGTCCTTTCGCTCATGACTGAGGAAACGAACGCTTCTCTGAGTTTGAACGCCCCACCGAGTGGGGCGGCAGGCGACGCCACAGGCACTTGTCCTGCTTCGGCAACTGCCAATATATCGCAGGGTGGAGATGTTGGTTCAGCCACATCGCCAGGTGGCAGCCCTAGCGCCCCAGCCCATGCATCCAAACCTACCGACTCACAGGTCGATGGTCCGACTGAGGACCTCCTGGTGATGACATGAACTCGACCGGTGTTGGTGATCTCTCGCCACCAGTGGCTTCACGTGGGGAATCTCACTCTGAATTCTCTGAGGGAACTCCTGGTGTCTTCAGACCGCGAGCCTTTGGTGCCCCACGGCTTTTGTCTACGGAAGAGGTCGATCGGCTGTTTCGTCAGGGTCTGGTGACAACCACAGGGGATCAAGTCACGGCGTTGGGGGACTCTGATGTTCCCCAGAACTATATCGCTCCCAGCGTGAAGCCAGAGGGACGTGCCTTTCTGGTGAGTACCCCCGCGCGAGCTGAAGACTTCAGAAGAGGGCGCCACATAGCGAATGCGTACGGTGGCCCCTGTGTACTCGTGGGTTACGAGGCACTTACTGATGAAGACCTCCAGGAGCTGGAGCGAGTGATTCCAAGCTTCGACCCCGCCGAAGTTGTGTCTCCGTGCGCCCAGACTCAGACGTGCGTACTCTGGATGCTTTGACGTCGTCTGTGGATGTTCGCCGGGAACTGGGGTCTCTGGTTTCTCATGTCTCCCCCACTCGGCTTGCCGAGAAAGTTTTTCGGACGGCCGGATGCCTAAAGCTTATGACTGCTGCTCACCGTCGCCTTCGGGAACGCGTTGGTTCTCAGAACGGTGTCGCCTTGATTGATGCTGCAGCAGCGCGCTCTGAATGCGAAGAAATCAAGCGTGAGTGGGTACTGCACTGTCAATACTGGAAACACGAGCTTAAGTGTGCCCAGCAAGACGCCGGTGCGGTAGAAGAACGCATGACTTCGGAGATTCAGGATCTCAAAGCTCACTACCAGGACCAAGTGGAAGCTCTGAAGTCGGACAAGGCAGTTCTAAAGTCCCAAGTCGCTGATCTTCAAGCACAGGTCTCGATTCTGAAGTCGCGTCCTGAGGTCAAGCCCACAGATCCGTGGGGGTTCTCAGAGTTCTTACAAGAGAATTCTGAAATCTCTGGTAATTGGGATCGGCTCCATGACCTTCTGGTGTCATACCAAGAAGACACCACCGTCCCTGATAACTGGACGACTATCATCAGTGTGACAGCCTTGGACGCGCAAAAGAAACCCGTTCCTGACTTCAAGAAACGGCTTTCTGAGGAACGAGCTCGTCAGGCTGCTGAGAAGGCCGCGAGGACCTCCAGAGTTCTGGATCTTACCCGTCCAAGTACTGAAATTTTAGAGTCCAAGAGTGAGAGCCCACGGTACCTGTCATATCCACCGAAGCCCCAGACTCTGAAATCACCTCCGAAGCGACCGCTCAAGTGGGACTCCAAGAATTTGCAGCGTCGCCCGTCCGGACACAAGCCCGTTGAAGAGTCGGCGCTTCCGGCGAATGCAGATTCTAAGGTAGCAAAATCTGAGGTCCACAAGAGGCTCCCTGGTGACGTGGTCTGGAAGGAAGTTCGACCCGACCTCCGCCAAGCCCTGCTGTCTGGGATCAAGTATGATAAAGCCATGGAGTGGTTGGCGTCGGACAAAGCGGCTCACAGTCTCTTCAGCAGTCCGGCTCTCATTCAGATGTTGGTGAGCCTGGTATTCTCTCGTCGCCTGGATTCTACTCTCTGGGCCAAGTACGTCCCTGAAGTATATTACCAGATGGCCGACGAGGTGGTGGATCGTCACATCTCAGCTGGTACCGAGCCTGCAGCCTGGGGTGATCTGGATGGTCACGTAAATTATCCAGAAAGTGATGTCGAGTCCACCGCCGACAACCCCAAGGATGATCCGGATTACAAGGATTCTGGTGTGATCGAGTCTGGAGACGAAGACGACGACGAGAGCTCTGATGATGGTGCGTCTGACGACAGCGATTCCGAGAGCGACAAGTCTGAAGACAAGAAGTCTCAAGACAAGAAGTCTGGGAGCAAGAAGTCTGGGGACAAGAAGTCCGGGAGCAAGAAGTCTGGAGACAACCCGCGTCCTGGTTCCAAGCGTCCCCGGGATTCTGATGACGACTCTGACTCTGATGATGGACCTATCATCCCCACCAAGAAGTCCAAGAGAAGTATCGCATCCGTAAAGGCCCACACCAGTCCGAAGTCTCGCCCGAAGTCCACAAGTAGAAGTGGATCGAGGTCCAAAAGTTCTTCTGGGAAGGCGCGTAGTCTGGTGTCCAAGCCCTATAACTCCCTGACGGTCAAGGAGCTCCAGGTGGTGGAAACACCAGACTGTGAGGCATCCTCCTGGTTGTACTATGGTATCAGGGTACAACGAGTGAGCTCTACCAAGACCACCACTGGCCAGACATTGGGTTTTCCAGACTACGAGGTGCACAAACACTCATGTGCCATCCTCAAGAAGCGCTGGGACTCTGAGCGATACTGCGCAGTTCTCCGCAAGAAGCGCGCCCCCTGGAAAGTCATGTTCGACAACCGATTCTCAGAGTTTTACTTCCACAAGCGGGAAGAACTGGGGCCCATGGTGTTGGCTGACGTGGAAGACATCGTGCGTAGCATGAAGAAGCATGCTCAAGCCTTCTGGGAGCGTACGCATTGGGTGACCATGGATGTTGAGGCTGACGACAAGTCTGCGGAGCTTCACAAGTACCGATCCATGCGTCGAGCCGCCATGATTCGTCAACACAACGCCCTCATCCGAAAAGTCCTGGGGCACAAAGATTTCCCAGAGTCGCTGCTTTCAGAGCCTGGCATCTGGGTTGTCCCAGACAAGTCCTGCCCTTGGATCTGGCAAGATCCCAGAGTCACAGAGCTCGGGGGTCCCAAGTGTCTGAGTCTGGAGACGCAACTGGGTGACTTGGACGCTATTGAGCCTGCTCGGATGCAATGGGCCACGGTGAATGCGGACGAAGAGTGGCTCCAGTATGTCCCCGCTGACATCAAGAAGGATCAGATGACACCTACGGAGCGTTCCGAGAACCCGATCTCCCTTCGCTACTGAGGCTCAGGTGTCCACTATGGCGCCCACAGGAAGGCTGCATTTTCGAGAAGCCAAATAGTTGTCTGCATTTGTGACGTAAATCCCCGGCCTCAGTGTAGCTTCCTAATCCCTTAATCTTTCAATATCACTCCACGTAATCACACTTCTTCTCATCATCTCATTGTTCATAACCTCGTATCCTCCAGTACTTAACTCTCCACAAATTCACTTCCAAATTCACATTCACACAGTCGTTTTATATAAGCAGCAACATGGTCGATCACATATCCAAACGCACGAATTTCAGAAATAGGTCTCTGAAAACACGCACTCAGATTACCACACTCTAAAAATCAATATCTGAAATCCTTCAGATATCAGACTTCCAGATGTGTTTTTCAGAGTTATTAGACCCTGGGGTGATCGTCTCCAGCCTGCATCGCCTGAAAACGGGCTCGTGCTCGTGCACTCTGGTTGAATTCGTAAAGTAATGCTCCACAGTTCAACTTCGATAACGGCAACCACTCAGTTTCATCGTAACCTTTCCACTTAATCAAATATTCGCGCAGGCGTCTGGACGTCCTGGTACGCTTGTTCCAGCGGGTATCCAGAATCTTCTCCACTTCATACTCGTCGTTTTCAATATCAGGTTCCCAACTATCTTCTGGTAACAGGGCGGCGTCAAAATCATCATCTTCTGGAATCTGGAGTTCCACCGTGGGTCGTCTAAGGAACAGGGCCCTTGGCTTCAGACGGCTCACATGCACCCAGGGGTTCACGCGGTAGCCGGTGTCTTCAACCTTGAGTCGTACTCTGAAATCGTCCAGCATCTCCTCGATCCTGAAGGGTCCGTGCCACATGTGTGCTAGTTTTCTGCTCAATCCTGTTTGTACCTTAGGGATGTAGAGCCATACAGCGTCACCTATAGCGAAACCTGACTTCAGACGCTCTGATAACTTGTTCCACTTTCTGGTCTGTTCTTCAGACCGGTCACGCTTTGCCTTCTTCTGGAGATCTTCGGCACGTGCCAGAGCATAGCTATAGTCTCGTTGCATCTTCCGTCTCCATTCGTACGCAGTTCGCTCCTGAGTCGTCGATGGCTTGGGTCCAAGCATAGCGGACACCGTCCCATTAGCATCCCAACCATGTACCAGGTAGAAAGGCGTTTCCAGACGGGTGGCATCGAATGATGTGTTCAGGGCAAACATCAGACGTTCGGCGTGATCATCCCAGTCACTTTGATCAGCTTCAGAGATATATGCCTTAATCGCGCGCACCACAGTCTGTACTGATCTCTCCTGCTGGCCGTTGGCTTGAGGTCGGTACCCTAGAGTAGCTCGTTGTCTGCTACCCAAAAGTTCCCTGAAACACTTGAACACCTCACTCATAAAGCGAGGATCTTGATCATGACGGATCAGAGAGCTAGCACCAAAGTTTCTGAAAACGCGTTCCTCATAAGCCTCTGCTACATCCTGAGCAGTGGTGACGCTCATTGGCTTGCACATTACATATCCCGAAAACATATCCTGGAACAGCAAGAGAAATGTGTTTCCACGTGCGGATTTCGGCATGTGAGTCACAAAATCCATAGACACCACTTCAAATGGCCGGCTGGGCTCAATATTTCCAGGGGACGGTCCAGGATTTGGGGGTCGCCTCTTGCCACTGGCACAGTCTACGCATTCCTTCACAAATCTCTCCACATCGGCATACATACCCAACCAGTAAAATTCCGAACTCAACTTCTCAAAGGTTCTCCTGATTCCTTGATGTCCACCTTGGTAGTCTTCATGAGCATAGTGTAACAAGTCTGGATACAAGTCTCTGGGAACCACCAGTCTGAGTTCGTCAACATTGTCCCGGGGCCGCTCTCGAGTGGCGCGACTCAGGCGATATAGTACATCTCTAGAATCCAGAACGAAATCCTCAGCAACTCTGGCAAGCTTCCTGACTCGGGGTCGTGGTAAATCTCCCACGTCACCTTTCAGAAACTTCATGAGTTCAACCAAGTACGGGTCCTGGCTCTGATGCGCCTTGATCCGTCGCCAGCGTTCTGCCTGGAACTCCAAAGGCCCCAAAGGTTCTCGTTCGTCATCATCCTCAGGCAGATTAGCGTCAGGCGGAGCTTGGGCACGGGTTACAGCAATCAACACTCTGACCGATCGAGGCAGGGGTGCGGATTCCGGATCGAAAACATTCTCAGACTCTGGTGACGCATTATTTTCAGAGTCTGATATCTTTGACTCTTGAGCTTCCATGTCCGGGGCTGAGCAAGGCTTCATCATTTTCTCATGAACTTTGGATACCAGTTGCAGGTGCGTGAGTTCATCCTCGTCTTGCACCTGCCAAGCTTCCCCAAGAGTCAAAGTCTTCGAGGTCAGGTAATCTGCTGCTTGGTTAAACTCGCGCTTCACATGCACCAACTTCAGAGTCCGAAACTTGATTTTCAGAGACTCAAATTCGGCCAACCTCCGTTGCAAGTTAGGCTGATTGCAGTTGATTAGTCCCTGAGCTTGTTGTATCGCGATGCGCGAATCTCCCACGACCACCAACTCCTGTATTCCGTGATTGAGTGCCATCTTCAGACCATAATTCAGACCACAGTATTCCGAGTCATTCACCGTGACATCCGTCAGGGGAAACCCTCGGGCTTCCAGAACGCTCCACCCCGGGAGTTCCCAGAGTATACACCCACAGCTTCCAAGACGGGTAGACGTCTTTGCGGCACCATCAAAACTCAGAATATAGCCCTGATAATCTGCTTCCAGCATTTCCACACTGATAGGAGCTGGCGGCTTGACTCGCCCCTTGACTGGGATCAGATTTTCAGAGACTTCGTCCAGATGCTCCCTGGGGGTAATGCCCGCACCGAGTATAGCTGGGAGTCCATCTTCGTCACGCTGTACCCGGCGGATCTCCAAGTTCCACTGCGACAACTTCATACCCCACTTGACGTTTCTGCCGTCGGTGGAGTTCGATGTCAGCAACCATTTCAGGACAGAGTATCTGGTATAGACCACGATCACCGGACTTGACTCCACCAGAGCTCTGAAGTTTTCCAAAACTCTGAGGATCGCAATCACCTCTTTCTCAGCGATATGATACCTGAGTTCGGCATCATTCAGGACACGACCCGTAAACCGGACCGGGTGTATTATTCCCTCATATTCTTGTCCCAAGACTGCTGAAGCAGCCCAAGGGTTCGCGTGCGGAATAACAACAAACGGTCTGGTTCGGTCTGGATGTCTGAGTAGTGGAGTAGAGACTATCTTGCGTTTCAGAATCTCGAACGCCTCTTTCGCACGAGTCAGGTCTCGTCCAGCACGAATCTTCTCGTCCGTCAGCTCATAGAGGGTAGCAGCAATCACCGGTAAATCCTCAATAAACTTGTTGTAATAGTTGAGGCTTCCCATGAAACTCTGAACTCCCTTCAACGTAGATGGAAATGGCAGTTCTTCAACTCCTTTGACAATCTTAGGTGTTGCCCTCAGACCCTCGGCACTGATTTCGTGGGATAGGTACGGTATCGACAACTTCCCGAACTCGCTCTTGGGCAAACTCACAGAGATGTTCCAATAGCGAAGCCTGAAAAGCAGGGCATTCAAATCGTCACATAATTGGTCCCAAGTCGGTGCTCCATGTGCGATGTCGTCGATGTATGAACTCCTCCCCAGGACTGGGCCCATGCACGTGGGAACGGGAATGTTCCTCTGAAAGACGGTTATCTGACTTGTGAGGGTTGGCATCTCTGAAATCGGAGTATGGTTCTCAGAGTCTGAAAGATGCTTTTTAGAGTCCTGAGGCTGGAGTTGCAGAAATTCCAGAACCTCCGCATCAACTTCAGCTTCTTCTTCTGGTGACAGTCTCACGAATCCCCACAGGCAATTGTCTAACATAGCCTGATACACAAGAGGGGCGTTCTTCAGACCAAACGGCATCCTTACCCACTGAAAATGTCCAAACGGGCAAATGAAAGCTGATATCAGTCGTGCGCGCTCCGTCATCCTGATCGCCCAGAAACCACTAGCCATATCCAGGCTCATGAACCACATGGCAGCCTCAAAACCAATTAAGAGATCGTCAATAAGAGGTAGAGGGTAACGCGACAGTTGAATGAAGCCATTCACGATGCGATAGTCGATGCACATCCGTATGTCAACACCAGTCTTCTTGAGAACGATCACAATAGGAGATGCCCACGGGGAGTTAAAGTACTCGATCAAACCAGTTTCCAGGAGTTTCTTTAGAAGCTCGTATACCTTCAGCATGAGATGAGGGGCGACGGATCTCGGACGTTGAGCTACCGGCTTGGCATCTCCCACATCCAGATCACAGACCACGCCCCTTGCCGGTGCGGGTGCTGCATTGCCATCTCCCAGGAATATTTTCCTGTGATACCTCAGAATATCGCGCAGTTTCTTCTCCATTTCTGGGGTCGTCTTTCCTGGTTCTCCAACATCAGCGCTGTCGATATCACACTCTGGTGTCAACTCTTCCAGCTCAGGCAACATGACCAGTTGGTCACGTAATTGAGCGAGGAGTTCCGTGCCTTCTCGCATATACACACCTGGCTCCAAGTCCAATTCTTCATTCGAAACCTTCATGCACCGCTCATATTCCACTCGTAATTTTTCCACAGGCGTTCCAGGCATCCCCTGAATGGGAATATCCCAGGATTCATCCATTAGGTCGAAATCATCCGCGGGTAACTCAGGGGTCTGAGAGTCACCTAAGAGACACTCCAGCCTTGAGTTAAGGACGTCACCGGCAATAACAACAGACGAGTCACCAGGGTCTGTATGTGGAATACTTTCAGAGGATGTTTCCAAATCTCTGGTATCTGTACTGATGTCCGCACTTCCCGTTGACTCACCGGAGCAACCATCTTCCGTCTGGGTGAATGCATCCAGGGCGAAGCGTACTCGTTTCACAGTCGGTGGTGACTCTGGTTTCACGAACTGCACTCGAGCGTTGTCAAACCTTGGACGTTGCAGTATTTCAGTCGGCCACGGGTAGTCCGGCCGATCTACACACGGGGGCTGCGGCATCAGAGCCTCCAACTCCGCCTCTCTCTTCATACGTTTCTTAGTCTCTGGTGACGGGGTGCTTTCCAGAATCAGAACCTCCCAATCACGATAGGCAGCGGAACCTGGACGCACGAAACGTCCATGCCTTGGGAAGAAACCATATTCCACGATCCTCGCGACATCAGAAAGTTCATTGACCCACGTGTTTTTATCAGAGATGTTTACCACGCGAACGGCCACAGGCCAAGATCGGGCCGCATAGATCAGCTGGGTAACCCAGCGGTCACCGCGTCCGGCCCACACGACTTCCCTTTGGGGGTTCGTTGGCCCGTAGTCAATTCGGACAACAAATTCTTCGCCTGGACTCAGAAGAACAGCCTCACATGGTCTAACCGACCTGTTACGACCAATGTGATCACCAGGTTCCCAATTACACATCATCACCACTACCTCGTCTGGTAACGATACCAGACCTTCACGAGCACTAATTCTCACTCCGGCAGCAAACATAAAACCCATTCCCAGAAGCACGTCAATTCCTTCACCGATATTCGCGACCCAAACATCCACAATATATACCACTCTTGGCCCAAGTGTCAACTTGATCTCAGCGCTGGCACCGATATAGGTTGGAACACCAACCATCCCCGACACTTTGGTCTGCTTGTGTGACTTGAGTCTGAGTCCGAGCTTACGCGCAAAGTCGTAACTCAGAATATTTATGGTCGCACCAGTGTCCAGAAGAATCTTGGTTCGATGGTCATTCACAGCACCATACACCATCACCACATCCCTCTTTGAACGGTCAGGATAGTTGTCTTCCCACCAGCCATAACACTCGCCATCCTTCAACCTGAACGACACTGAGTCGTCTGGTGTCGGATCGGTGTCGTCGGCGATCTCAGGTAACTCGTTCCCTGAGTTTCCAGAAGGTATGGTCGATTCTTGGGCAAAAGTAGCCATGCATTGTTGAGTGTTATCGTGAATCTTTCTCAGCTCTGGTCCTACACACACTAGAACACACAACTCTGGGGTAACGCCATGCCCGGCGCGTTTCGGATCCCCATCCGACGGGCACATTAGTTTAACGGCTTCCCAGAGTCTGCCTCATCACTCAGGAGTTTCTCCCGTAGGTGGTTCGGCATGTCCTTGAGTGCACCTTGTCGAGCGAGTTGCTTGAGTGCTTCCAGAGTTTTCAGATCTTCACAGGGTTTTCCAGGGTGTACTCTTCCACATATGGCATCCGACACATTCGACTCGGGTGTCCCTTTTCCTGACATCGGTCACACGTGACGTCTCTCCAGCAGTCTTCTTCTGAGTGTCCTGAGCGTTGACATTTTTCACAGAACTTGTTCCAGTAGCCACCATTCTCATGACGCCTTTGGTGGAACCCCTGACCTGACGATCCAGACGGGGACTGGGGCGGCGGACGCCATCCCATGTTATCCATCACTCGATATACCTCATTCGTCAGAGTCTGCGTCCAATCTGCACTTGGTGGAGCCTTTGAATTGTTCGAAGATGCCTGCGCAGTACTTTCATCACGGGTAGACTCTGAAGTCGCACTTGGAGTTCTGGAATCACCCGTCTGATCTCTGGTATCCTGATTGGATTTCAGAGATTCCTTATGATGTTCTGAGTTTTCAGAGTCATAGTCTTCAGAATCCACATCTCTTGCGACATAAGTCCGATGCACACGCTTGGGCTTGAACTGCCCTCGCGGAATATTGTCAGCCCGGAAGTCTCGAGACTTGGCAGGGGTCATTTCTTGGTCACCAGTTCGCCACACATCTTCATCTTGCTGCAACGCATATTCCAAGTCTGAAATTCTTCGAAATCTCTGACCTTGCAGCGACGTTTTCAGGCGTGCATCCTTAAGCTTCGTGATGAATCGTAGTACATGTTTCTCAAGACGCTTGGACGACTTTCTGAAATCGATGTCAGCTTTCCCAGCAGCAGAATTAAGTCGGTAGAAAAATTCAAGCGGAGTCTCAGAGTCTTTCATAGCCATAGTGAAGTATCTCTCAGAATACGATGACCGAGCTTTGCAATAACGTTTCTTGAACTCTGAAGATAGCTCTTTCCAAGTCACGGGACACACTTTTGGGAAGCTGGTTAAACCAGTCTCGCGCAGACACAGGGAGTTTCAACTTAAGTTCCTGGATGCGCGTCTTAGTCGACCAACCTCCTTGAGAAGCCATATTCGTAAACCGCTCCCACCAGCGGACACGTTCCCTGAGGGTAGCTCTGGGGTCGAACTCCCCAAGGTTGTTCGAGTTCATGAACGGCCTTAGCGTCAGAAGTGTGGTTCCGGCTTGTGCTTGAGTTGCTGCCGTCAGATTCACCACTTCACCTGGCTCTGAGTTCTCTGATGACGAGGTCGCAGAGTCTGAACTTGAATCGTCAGAGTCTCCTCCGGAGTCTGGTGCTCTATCATGACGCTTCGCTCTGCGGGACGCTCTTCGATCTCCATTAGACCGCCTAGCTTCAGTTCTCTGCGGCGGATCTCGCCTCGGTCTAGTATCACCCTTGGTCTCCGTCACCGAAGTCGCTTGAGTCACCTGGGTGGCCGTAGCAGTAGTAGCGCCGCCATTCCTCTCGGCCTTCACTCGCTTCGTCCCCGCGCTTCGCGCAGGGATGCCTTGCTGGAAGGTTGCAACCTCTCGAGATTCCGCCTTGAGAGCCGGTGAATGTGACATGGGTTCAACCCCAACCCTTCTTGCGTCACTTCTGATTTCCGACCCTGATACTGGATACATAATTGCAACTTCAGGGTTGCCGGTATGTAACACTTGGTTCGAAGTTGCTGAATCAGGGTGACCGACCCTTCGCGCTTCTTGAACTTGGGATAATGTCGCTCGAAGGTTTCTTAACTGACCGGCTTGGAACTGTGGTGGGGCGGATCTGCCAAAATCTCGTTAGGGCAGGTCCCGATCACCACTTGCGCCCAGACACCGACTAACGGAGGGGGTCCCCCGATGATCCGTGATCTAGCTGTGTGTAGTATTCACCTTGTGTACCCGTCGGTAGGCGGGTTACGCTCTTCCAGGTGACTTCTGAAGATGTCTTGTAGGTCGGAAGAAAGTCTTGCGTGACGCAGGGGTTTGAGGTAGCGTGGAAGTTCTTCACTCCACCTCTAAGTACGTGATCCCGGTCGTAGGCGAGTTCTCGAGCCTTGATCCGGGTGCCTGGTTCTTGATCCAGGTCTTCCAATAGTCCAGTATTAGGGATTCGGTCCCTTCCTTTACGTTGCTTGCCGCTTCCGATAGCGGGGGTCTTGAGGGGGCGAGATTCGACGGGATCGTCAGGTCAAACAACCAATTCCTTCCGGTCCGGGGTTTGCACTTAAAGGACAGATCACTAGATAGGGCAAAGCTGGCCAATATATTATCCAGACTTAACCGCTATACTAGGTCACGTATCCTTACCTTCTTGACGCTTGTAGGGCCAATGTAGTTCCCGGTTCCAGGCGTAGCGAAGGCACTTGTGTGGTTCAGGGCAAATTCGAGTCTCTTTATGGTTATTCCTATGCCTACTAATCCCATCCTGATTTACTATCCTACGATCACACGACACTGGCTACAGAGCTGATCCCTAGCTTGATTTCCCTAACCCTGATCTTGAGCCGATTCCGTACTTAAACGAAGCTTGATCTCGCACTTAACCGAAGCTTGATCGCTGCCTGATCCCGCTTGGTGATCCTTCAAAGAATCCGGATCAGGCCACAAGAAGAGTCTGCGTCGCGCCTGGGGTTGACCTTGATCCGGAGCTGATCTCGTACTTATACGGGAGAGGATCATTGCGCGATCTTGCGTGATCTTGCTTCGTCGCCGCCCGGGGAAGTTGGATCGTGCTGTTAGAGGCTTCGGGGCGCCAGGGTAAGCTGATCATGCTCGCTTGGGGCCCCGTCATCGTTGATCGCGCGAGAACATCCTTGATTTCCCCATTCTTCCTCCGGCAGGATTCGGATCACCCACGAACACCACGGCAGGGTTCGGATCACCCACGAACACCACGGCAGGGTTCGGATCACCCACGAACACCGCTCCACCTGCTTCTTCGCCGGTGTCTCCGTTGCCTGTTCCCGGCGGGACCCATCGTACCTTCGTCTGATTCGACCCAGATCTGGCGATCACAGGTCCCCCCTGTCGCTCGTTCCGACTCTATTCGGGTTCGTGGCTGACATCGCCTCTCCGGGAAATTTTTTTTCGTCCGCTTCACCACAGAACCGTTGCATGTTCTGAGAACTTTCTTTCTCCCTGTCGCGTTCCGCTTCCATGTCTTTCATTCGCTGCTGTAGAGCTTCCATTTGAGAAATCCAGTCCCGTTTCATCTCGTCAGTCACACGCGCACGTTCGGCTTCAGTCTCAGCCTCTCTCTGTCGCCAGCGTTCAGCAAACACTGATTCCAGACGTTGGTTTTCAGAGTTCTGGAGCTCCGTTTTCAGAGTTTCCAACTCTGCCGCGCTGCGATTCCTGAGCTTGTTTTCAGAAACCAGACTTCTACGTTCTTCAGCATCGTCGGCGCGTCTCTCAGCCTCCAGCCTCGCGCTTTCCGACTTCAACAAGCGCTCGGTGAGCGTCTGAATTTCGCGCCTTGCCTCCAAGTCACGTTGCTCTCGACGACGATCACGTTCCATGGTCTCCAAGCGTTCTCGGGCCAAGAATTCCATCTGCGCTTGCTCCATCCGGCTTTGCCACTCCTGCTGTTGCCTCATGACGTTCAACTCGATCTGGGCAGGCCCTGATCTCTGAGAGCTTCGAGCTTCAGACTTCGTACGACTCGACGCAATGGAACTCAAGCGTCGGGACGGTGGTCTCGGAAGGTCTTCACTCTTCACACTTTGGCGGTGGCTCTGGTGACTTTCGCTTCGGGTGGAGGCAGATACAGGCGGAATCTCCGGAGACAATTGTTTGAAATCCCGTGAAGAACTTCCGACAGACACCTGGTTTCCAGACTCCGCGCCCGGCACTTCTGGTCTCTCTTCCGGCATGTCGACATCTTCGGACTCTGGTTTCACTGGCAACAGCGTTCGCGTCACTTGGATCCCCATACCTTCAGAGACTGTTCCTCCTACATCAGCACCTTGAGCGATTAACGCCAGACTTCCCGTGGGCGGCGGCATATGTGATGCCGCCCCTCGACTCATGGACATCAAGGACGAGTCCGTAGAGCTTCCTCGTGAAGTCTGGAAACCCGACGACTGGTCGTCTGAGGTCCCAATGACACTGGGAATTGGCACGTCCGACATCTGAGTCTGAGAGATGCTGTGATCTTCAGACATTGGATTTTCAGACTCCGGTCGCGTGTTATCAGAGCGACTCTCGTACTGCGGCAATGAAGACAGCGATGGCGTCGATAAAGCTGACGGTGTTGACGGGATTTGTGGGCGCGGCGGTCTCTGCTGAAGGCGCTTGGACTGCGGCGGCTCGTCACTGCTGGAACCATCAGAGCTGTGCGTCACTCGGAGTCCGGTCACCCGGAGTCGTATGATCAGCCGTCGTCCTTGTAGGTCAGCATCTTCGTCAGGTAATACACTGTCTGCTTCGTTCTTGCCAGTTGTGTCTTCTTGCTTCATGCTGTCTGGGAGTCGGCAAACTTGTAACCTGGCGGTCACTGTGGCCCACTCAACCAATTCCACTGCGAGTCGACTCTGAAGTTCGGACGCCACACTGCGTACTTGAGACCCAACGACGGCTGACGCCTGCGTCTGAGACCAGGTTGGGAGGAGGTTCTGGAATTCGAAACCTGCCTCGTACAACATTGTCTGAAGAACAGCCACACACTCCGGTGCTGTCAACGTGCTCATTGGAATCTCAACATAAGATAGGTCTTGGATCCAACCAAAACCATGACGCCTCACGTGAAACTCTGAGATCCACATATCCTCAGGGAAGACGGAAGAACATCGCCATTTGATGTAGTCGCCGGTCGCTGCAGCAGCCTTCTGGAAAGCATCAGCACTAGGCTTCATCGTCGGCCACATATACTCGACGCTTGGCGGGACGACCTTGCTTGTGTCCATATCTCTCCAACGGCGGAACTCACGGCGCACATACCTCAGAGCTCGTTCCCCGTCAAGCGAATCAGCCCTCCCAGACTCATCAGACGGTGTCTTCAGAGACTCTTCAGACTTGATCGCCATGTCATCAGACATAGGTGCGTCTTCAGACTTTGGGGACCGTGGAGCATGTTCTTCAGAGAGTCCGGGTTCTGGTTTCACTTCATCCACGGACTGGCCGGAAGTTGCCGAATCTGAACACAGATCGATCACTTCCGGGGACTCAACCATATCGGCGCCTCCCTCAGACGCCTCATCACCACCCTCGCGGGCAGTGATCGCCTCGTCACCAGAAGCTTCGACTTCTGACGGGCCTTCAGAACCTTGTTCACCAGGGACAGCAGGTGTCTCTTGAGCTTCTGGTTCCTCAGCAGGCTGGTCTTCGACCGCCGGTTCTGGGACGCTCACATTCTCAGCTGCCTTCTTCTCCCGTGCAGCTTTCCTCTTCTCGCGGGCCGCCTTCTGGATAGCATCCAAGTCTGGTTGCTCTTCAGGCGACAAACCTTGCAGACGCTTGGATTGACGTGTCGGAATACTCCGACCACGACCACGGCGTCCTCCTCTCGTAGATCCTGGCGTAGCCATCTTGAATATAGACGCTTGACAGGAAACTTTCTCTTCTTGTACTCTCAAATCCGGTGATATCACGATTCCAAAAATCCGGGCACGCGCACCAGTTGTCGCGAAGTCGGTGAAACTTTGGTCGCGGAGCAGGGGGCGTATAGTGAACCCTAATTATACGACTACTGAAAAGGGTTTTTCAGATCCGTACAACGGTAGGTTGGCGTGTGGTACCTTGCGGTATCCTCGTGGGTTCGTTGTCTTCGGAAATATGATCCTCGCCGGAGTCTGAGAATGTGTTGTGAAGAGAAGTTGGGGTTCCCTTGGAGTCTGGTGTCGGTATTCAGGAAATCCTTCCAGGAGCGTTCGGGAGTCGGAATCTCTGGGAACCAAGGTGGTTTCCAGGAAGTCGGCGATCGAAAAGGGGTTAATGTACCAGAGAAAGTCTGAAATCGGTGTCTGAATATCACAGATCCAGAACCGAGATACCTGACTTTCAGAGATAAACAACCAATATACAGAGTTCGAAAATATACAAATATATACAGCCGTTCTTATTCTTTCTAGGCCCTTGAACGGTGGGCTAACACTCCAGGTCAACTAGGGGACTCGTTACCAGACACCTGGTCTGTCTGGTATCCCTTTACGTTCGCACACCACCCTCTAGTATAGAGGGAAAATATAAGCCAATACAATCGGTTATATATAACAGTCTACCTTGCACTCTGAAAACGACTGTCTAGTTTCCAGAGCCTGTCCAAACGAGCAATATGAAATGGGCTACCGCTAGAGACAAAACAAACGACCCAACTAGGATATGGAATAGGCGGGTCCTTTCAGGTCTCTACGTTACCTGATCTCCACCTAAGGGGATTGAATTTGGTGGAGATCACACGACGTACGTGATGACGCAGTGGCTTGAATACCTCTCAAGCGGACTTGTGCAGTAGCAAGCAAATTGAACTCTGTTTATCGTTTATCTTCCTCATAACTATCATATATCTCTGGTAACTCTCTCCTTCTTGTCGTCTTTTGCGTCCTTTATGCAGTCAGTCTTCATATCTCAGGTACTCTTGGTCTTTGTATACATCTGGTACTTTGACTTGGTCTCAGTATGCAGTCTGTGCAGCCGATCTCGATGGGTTGACTGGTAGAGACGTCATTACGGGGGATGTGCAGGTCAGTAATCACTTGAATGCGTGACTTGAACTTGGGTTCACTTGGTTTCAGTATGGTCTTGAATCTTCGGTGGTTTCAGAGTCTGGTATCCTGGTTTTCAGAGTCTGATATCACTTGGTTTTTCAGAGTCTTGGTCACTCAGAGTTAGAGATACCAGAGTCTTGAATACGAAACCAGAGTACGGAGCGCTAATGCTTCAACGTACATGAAGATCTTGAGGGTTGCGCGGGTGCGCGGCGTCCGGCGCGCGATACTTGGTCTCTGCGGGTATATATTGTGAATCCTTGAACCATCCATCGTCGCGCTGGACGGTAACGGGATGAGGTCTCTCAGAGATACGTTCTTCTGAGAGACTTTCCGCCAGAACTTAGGCACTCATCGTCGGGGAAAGTCCGGTGACCAGACGGAGTGTAGTCGACCTTCAGAGTTGTGCACACTCTGAAGTACACTTCTGGTCCTTTGGGCCCCTTTACAGTCAGGCGAAGGTTTATCCACAATCTTCCACAGATGTCGCACGGGTGCGGCCGCGTCCCAAAGTCCCTTTCGCTTATAACCCATAGTATAACCAATTACATCATAACGTAATATCCACCTGTCGCTCGAAAATCGGAATTAACATCATGTCAATCTGCTAGATACATAATGGCAAATAATGTATCGATTTCAAAGACAGCTTTTGTTTTCTCCACCTTCTTGGGCCTACAACGGCTCATACTATGCATACATTGAATCGTTGCTAAAAGTGCCGCTGCAGATTTGCACCTCCGCGGAAGTGACGATCGGTTCCCCCCAAATCGCAATTTATTACAACCATTAACGTCAATATTACAGATCCTGAGACGATATTGACGACGCGCACGTGTAGTTCACGTTTCTACTGCTCCTGAATCCAGCCGGTTGCATTCGATGCGCGCACGTCTTGTACTCGTGCAGAAGGCTGAAACAGTGTCTTCGCACAAAGCGATCGATTAGCTTGCGGTACCTGCCCAGATTCAAAATACGAGTGCTCAAAAGAAAAAAAAGAAGAAGCGAACGTTGTTATTAGTATTAGCGTCACTGGGGTGTACGCTTCGTGTACCAGTACGCATAACGTCGTTTTGAAGACCAAGACACGGAAATGCCAATAGGTTGACAAAGCTTCCAGGTGGAGCAAAAGTTTCGTTTACACCCAGTTCGATGGCGAGCACAGGCTCTCTCAGTGACAATAACATGCTCCAATCGTCTTAATGATGTGAACAGTTCTTCTAGTGCCACATTGCTGGTAGGTTCGAAAACAAGATTATTCGCGTACACAACGGTAGCACGCTTTGCCACAGTGTTGACTGTCTTGTCCATATATCTTATGTCGCCGTGATAGACAGTAACGATCTTCAGCCTTGGATGCTGTAAAGCGCTACTAGAAAACAACGACCCAGACATATGAGCCAATTGTTGCTGAAGTTCGATACCGATGCACATCCCGACCCGCGTTTGGAGTGCCACTTGAGCCACGATGTTTCCAACTCCTGAGCCAACATCAAGAAAAACATCCTTCGCTTGAAGGTCCGGGAGAACGTCAAGGATGTCGGAAACACCGGGTGGAGTCACTTCGCCAGTGTGGTGATCTGGAAAAGGAATCGTTTGCCGCGGGACAGTCGCAAAAAGCGTCGAAATGACAAGGTGAATTTTCATGGGTGCATCAGCATTGGCTTTTCGGGTTCCTGGAGCTTTCTTTCCTCTGTCTTGGACACCTGTGAAGCGCCTCGGAAAACCATTTAAGTCGATGCCGTACGTTTTCTTTAGTGTCTTCAGCCGGATTTGGAGTTGGTGTTGGCTTTTACCACAAAATGGCATTCCCAACCACACTTTTCGCCAGCATATTTTTTTTCCTGCGTCCACTTGAGTCTTCGCTAGTCGATACAGTTGCAGGTCTTCTTTATCAGAGAAATCGGCCATCGTACACCGCGTCTTCGACTGAAAAGTGAAACTGGCATACACAAAGAAAGATATTTGGTCCCAAGATCGTTGGAAGGGTTAACCTTAGAAGCACTGTCGACACTAAGGGTCACTCGAAGACACCCAATCAGAGTGTCAGGATCTCGGGACGCATTTTTATTGGCTGTCAAACAAAAGCGAAGACATCGGAGAAAAGCTTGGACTTCAACGTAGAAAGATTTTAGCGCGTAAACGTGAACTTCAACATCCAAACTTTTCGCCAATGTCTTCGCTTTGCGTCTGGCAGCCAATCAGGTTGTGTTCCGGTATTTTGGCATTTGGATTGGCTGAAAACTTCAAACACACTGCACTGTCCCAGCACGCGCCAAAATCCAAACGCAGCTCATTTCCCATTTTTCCCGGACCCAGACAATCCTCACACGAGAGTGGCTACATCGTTACTTGCCTAGCTTCTCTCCGAAATCCATGATACTACTCGCTGTCGGAGACGCTACTCGCCACACTACACAGTATTGCTCTGCCCCGTGTGCTGATCTATGATACTGCTCGCTGTCGGAGACGCTACTCGCCACACCACTATCCGTCATCGTGCTGATTACCCAGTAGCGAAGTTGGATGAGCTTCATCGTTGCTCTCCCATGGCGCCACCACCGTGGTCGCACTGCCACCATGCTCCTTCGAGGATTCGATGAATATTGGCGAGCGCACGCTTCATTGGCACCGTCCAGCGATTCATGACGTCCACATTATCAGTGGAATGTCCGTTCAAGAAGTTCAGTATTTATTGGTGGCGGCGTTTACTATTGGCTGGCTCGAGGATCCGAGCTCTGGTGAACACGCGAAAATTCACAGCAAGGTCGCGATTTGGGGCGAAGCCATCTCTCCACTGCTTGCTTGATGATACTCAGCGAGATGGATGGGTGCGCTTAGTTGTTTGATCCTGGGGAACTGCACCAGCGTGTCAAACATGGCGTTCGGTACACACAGCTCGTTAGCAGAGAAATTCAATTCTGCCTACTGTTCTGGCTATTGGGCCACATCACCATCAGACCGTTATCACTCAACACCTTTGCCGGATATAAAGAGGCCTAATGGGTCTGTTGAAGGTGACGTCAAGGTTGGCCAAGTCATATCTTGTTACAATGCTTGCCTCTTGCGTTGAGTCGTCTACATACTACGGTGGGACATCACGAGTTCTATTCCTCTGCCGTTCATGTAGTACAAGTACAAATAATAAACAATATTCAGACGATTGCTTTGTTTGCGCTTGTATATCCTCCTGAAAATACTGATTTCAAGAGACTCAAGCTTTTGAAAACAACAATTCATGAAATACTCATTTCATTTTCTACAGTTATCCTTCATACAATTTTCAATATATTTGATCCTTTCTGGGCTAAGATGATCCCCGTAAAGCAATCCATGGCAGCAGTATCAAAGAACAGGTGATTCATTCGGTAGTAATTACTGGAAGATCTTTACGTCGTTTTTTTTGTAGACTTCGCTTCTTTGAGGAACGGTGCTTGGGCTTTATAAATCGATGAGCTGCGCATCAATTGCCCATCAATATTAAAGACTTGTTTCGGGAAGTAATATCCATGGAATTTCTGCCAGCACGACCACGACGCTATTTGACACAGATATGGTTTTGTTGTGTCTACAGGATATGTCCGTTTGCACAACGCAACTTTGTGCTTTTCGCTATAATCGGTTTTTTGGGTTGGTGTCCTGCATTCAAACCGACAAATGGTACATTCCCGCATGGCTCGGCTGCGATTTTTTAGTACTAACCAGGACTCTCTGGCAGTGCAAGGTTCTTCAATCAGGTTTGGAATAGCCATTGCGGGTGTCTTGGTTAGAATAGAGGATGTTCCGTCGTGGTTATTCGCAAACAACAGTCCATCCATGTCATCTAAGGACGTCTTCCAGGTCCCGTTAAACATCTCGCGAACCAGGTTCGCCACAAAGGCACGGTGTTCGTCACGACAGCCAGGTATAGGGTTGTCATCAGCTTCTTCATCGTCCACAGGATTGATTCTCCCCAACGCCATTTGATGACATATGTAGGCGTTGCACCGCGCAATATCTATCATCGCCATTGCGAGCTTTTTGTGCCACTTTTTAAACGTGTGACCGTTTGCAACGGAAAACCGGCCCCGCATTTGGTCATGACGATCCACACCCTGCATCGCCGAGTTGTACTCTTTGATGCATGTTGGAGCTGTAAAGGCCTCTCGATCTTGTTGAATGCGGCGGTACACTGTCGTCGTTCCAGAGTCATCAGCATTTGAAATAACATTAACGATAGATCCATCGACCCAGCTTGCCGCGACTATATGCTTCTCCAAACACACTCCTTGCTTCATGGTTCCCCTTTTTTCATCCTCTGGCAGAATCATAGTAAACTTTGGGAAGTGTTTACTTGAAGCGCGCACGGTGCCTCGGCCGTAAAGACCAATCGTTCGTAGACTCTCGAGGAGTAAACACGAGGTATAAAAGTTATCGGTATTTACCACCCTTCTTGATCCTTTCAGCGAGTTGGTGACTTCAAGAACGTGAGTCCTAATGTCTGAAGACTTAGCCGTCAGTGCTGCTAGGTCATCGATCTCGCCATCGGAAACAACGTTGCTTAGACGAGCGCGTAGTTCGCTAGCGCAGTGGAGTTTAAAGTCCAGAACTATCCACGACGTAGAACAACAGCAAGCGTATAGTTTGAAGTGGTACTTCCCGGTCGGTTTGCTTGGGTTAAAGACGATCATGTGCCTCGCGTATTTCGATCTGCACGCAATACTCGCTTCATCAACAGCAACATTTCTGCCTGGAATAACGTGGCGACTACACCGATTCTTCAGCATTGCGATTAGAGGGCGGATTTTGGCGGCGGGGTCTCGTTTTAATTCGGCTGCTGTTATATCTCCACGAAACGCCAAATTGCTGCGAATATGCAGGTATCTCTTCCATGTCATCACCGTTCCCAGACTCGTCGACGAACTTCCAGGAAATATATTGTCATCTTCGCTAGCAAACCAGTAATTTCGGGTCTCTCCCTTGTCTACAAGCGTCATATACCACTGAATACCAAGGAATTTCATCACCTCTTTGAGTGTTATAGGCGCCGCTGGTGGGTTGGCGCTTTTTGAAGCATAGTCATTTGAAAAAATTACAACTTGCTTCCACAGTGATAAAGGTAAAAAGGCAAAAAAGCTTGAGCTTGCGGTTTGACCGAAAAGTGTTTTGCTCGCGTCGCAGAGCTTGGTCGTTGTAGATCCATCGGCGTGTGAAAATAGACCCGGTGCCTTACCAAGTGTAGCCGTCTGCGAAAATGTCATCCCTGAAATCGCCTCTACCTCTGCAGGACACAGATCGATATGCAGCTTGTTCTTGCTCCGAAACACAGACCATTCGCGGTAGTCACCTTCCTTCACCTCATCGAATGCATCTGTCAACGTTGGAATATTTGTATACGTCGGAACCATAGTGCAAAGCGCACTCCAAGATTCACCAAACTCGAAATTCTTCTTCTTGATATCCACATAGTTTTTTTATCCCACGATAAACATCACTTTCTTCGATGTTGTGAACATGAACTTTGCCTTGAAAAACGGTGCTTGTCCATCGGATCTGAAACAAAGCCGTTGGTAGGGCGACACCCCCTACATTTGACTTGTTGAGCACCGAGTACTTAGCAACAATCCCAATCAGAAAACTTGCGCCAACATCTCGATAATGCTGAGGATTCATCCAGCTCTCCTCCGCAGGTGTGAAAGCCACGTTTGCGCCAACAAACTTTTGCGCTGCTACTTGTGTCCGATACAACAATTCCTTTCGATATGTTACTGCAGTTGTTTCTTTCTTTTGGGGGGCCTTTCCTCCGCGTTTTGGCTTCAATGATCTTGCCCGTGGTTTTGTTTCGCTGGAGCGAGATGTTGTATTTAGCGTTGAATTTTGTTTTGCTGCCGTCACGTTTGAGAGTGTTTTCCTGGTGGTTTGGGAACTGCTAGCTGTTTTCGGCTTCGCGTGAGGTGTGGCGGGCTTGGATGCGAGAGTCCTTGGGGACGTTTCGATACTTCGCGTTGAAGCAGAAGGTATACTTAAAGCAGCAATGCGAGGCGAATATTCATCCGCTTGCGCTGACTTCATTTCGTAGCATTTCTTGCTGCAATAGGAAGCATCTCCAAAATCCAGCATTGGCTGTCCATCTGAGTCCAGCAATCCGAGAGTCTTGCAAATGTCATGGGAACAAAAGTGATGTAAAAATGATCCACAAGCCGTACGCTCATCTTCCACACGAGTTGTTTGAGAAGACATCGGAGCACTACGCTCTCTTCGGTAACCAGCCGGAGGGGTGACGCAAGCAAGGCCTAAACTTCCACCATCAATACATTGAACGTATACAACTCGCTCAGAGGCTGTTCTCACAATATCCAATCCGTCATCTCCATAGAAATCGTTAAAATGCTCCACAACAGCGTTTTCACCTAACAAATAGTCTTCTCCCTGTTTCCCATTTGGATTGCCTCCTGGATGGACGTAGCGATAGTGTATATCCAAACTGCGCCTAGAGGGTGGTTTAGATGTCCAACCAGCACGCCGTAACGTTTTCCAGGCTTCCTTGAAACTCACAGACGTAGATGTTGCTATATGTGATCACATTAGTCAGCTATTACGGCGGTCAGATTCAGGAATGAATACGTTACCGCTGGGCAAGACTACTGCACTGTTGTCTTGATGATCAAGCGTTCTACGCGGGCGCTTGATGACTCTTTCCGTCATTTTGCTGTATCCTGGAACTCCTTCGATCCTGATCGCCGTCGTGCTCCGCTCTGCGACTTCGAAGTGAACCCACTGACTATTACACTAGATAGGTTGTGGACCAAATATGGTATTTTTGTATGTGTCATTACGTTGCGTAGTGCACCGTTTTGTGGACCAAATATCGTATTTTTGTATGTCCATCTTACCAAAGCCGGTGGGTAGGCGTGTTGTATGGCATTCAAATCGTCGGTTATTGATCATGGCATGTTATTTGTCGGCAATTCGCCACGCGCTTGCTGGCTCTGGAGATTGCCAGCGTAGTGTCAAAGCAACTTCGTGGAATCAGGACGGTAAACACACGAGGGCTTGGTCGCCCGTATTTCGTTTCGTTTGAGATGCAGGGAATAATTTAGAAAGTGGGTGCTTCTCTATGGGACTGGTCCCAGCGCTTTTCTTTCCTTTAGTCTAGAATCATCCGCATTGGAAAATGAGCCGACGTTCCGTCACTCGAACAGAGATGGAGGCTATGTGCGAATCTCTCAGCGGTTCAAATAACTGCAGCATCAGTAGGTGGTCTGTACTGAAGATCAGGAAGCTCTTCATCCGATTTGGAGTGCCCGCAGAAGAATATTTCGAGCAGCTACAAGCATTTTTTGGGAGATCTAGCGGTGTTATCGATGGGGAATCTATTGAAAGGGCTTTTGGAAGAGGAGCGCCTCGCTTGATTTCTACGAAGCCCATTATGCCTCGACCAGTGCATCCAGTAGAGCCTGAGGACAACGTCGACGGTGCCGCCTCCGATTTTGATGCTCCTGACCCCACAAACGTTCACGAGAAGGTTTCCAAAACCGGTGTTCCCGAGGACGATTTTGATGCTATCATTGCCGATGTTGATGCCACAGAGACCGCAGGCGCTCAGCAAAAACGCTCTGAGTCAGAAGTTGCCGAGGCCGTCGATGCCCAAAACGATGTTGACGTTCCTTACAACATCTATAACACTATTACTCAGGAAGATGCAGACGTTCCTGAGAGCGTCTCTGACACAGACGCTCAGCACGATCCAGTCACTCCCGATAACGTCTCTGAAACAGAGACTCAGGGCGATCCAGACGTTCCTGTGAATGTCCCTGACGCAAGTATTTCCGAACCGATGATGCTATGCTATCTGATAACCACACAAGTCAGAGCGAAGCGAGCGATAACAGCGATGATGAAGCGATGCATGTCATGGAACTGGAGGATAGTGAGTATTACTGCACTATAAGTAACCTCCGCTACAGTGAGGCGGGGGAGTTGTCAGTACTAGCGCGCTGGTCTCCGACGGAAATTCCCGTTCGCGAGGCACTTGCTCCACTTGGAATTGCTGATCAGACAGCAACTTGAAGAAGGATTCACCTCGATCTCCAGCGAAACGAGCTTCGTGCGCGGAAACGATGAGCGTGTTGGGGTGTGACAGGTGCAGGATGGTTTCCACAAATTTCTGGGAGATATCGCGATGACCGTAGACCAGGTCTGAGCACAGAATGACGTCGAATTGGAGTGCCTCCAGCTCGTCCTTCTCACCCCACATCAAACCCTGCGCACGAACAGGGACGGAAATGCAGCCGAGTGTCTGATTCCGGTCGATATTGGCTTGGATCCACGGAACTGCCATGGGCTACCGAGACAAGTTTGAAGTGAATAACTGTCTGCTTAGCATCAATAACAGTCAAATACATACCATGTCAGTGAGTGTAACTTCCTTGGCTCCAATTGCTGCTGCAGCCAAACCAGGCACACCGATGCCACAGCAAAATTCAATCACACGCTTCTTCTCGAAGAAGCCATTCGGGAAAAACTCGTCATTAGCCAGGAACTTGGACAACACTAGCGCACAGTCCCAGACCTTCGCCTGTTGACCCTGTTTCTCCTGGAATACGATCTTCTTGTCGCCACGGAGTTCCAGTGCGCTCTCTGTCACGAGGTCTTTGTCACCTCCCTGAATACGCCGCTGTCTAGCTGCCAGTCCCCATTCTCGCTCTGCATACTGCTCCACGTACCGCGCAGCCTCGCAACGTTTAGCCTGTTGCACTTCTGTCTCTTCGAAAAGGTCATCGCTTTCTATACGTCCGAAGAAATCGTTCTACGAATAGATTGACCACCCAGGGTGAGAAACCAACAAACGAGTAGGTTGCGATAAAGTAGTTGCAATATTCAAAAGGATATATCCCTCTAGCTCCAATCTTTTGGATGAACTGGTCACTGAAACATTCCAGCATCGCTACAACCGCATTTGTGGCAGATGCACAGTAGTAGTGTATCAGAGTTCGAGAGAGCTTACTAGAGAGCTCGATAAACACCATTGACTGTTCATCGGACGTTCATCATCCTACAACACAGTGATCGCACTTTCCCTCATTGAATAGACTTGAGGTCCCAATATTCGTACCCAAGCTCCACCGACTGCTCGTAAAGCTCGTCTTCGACACCTCCACCGCCTAATACCACACTAATCCAATAGCCGCTGGGTTTCAACCGTTTGAACGCAGCAATGTACTCGATCACATTTGGCGCTACGTTAATAAGCAGGTCACGACACTGCCCCAAGATTCTGTAAGATCAAACGATTAAGTGTGAGTATACAAGAAACGTAAGCAGCCTCAAGGACAGGAACACACCTTTATCATTACCGCAGGCCATCAGGAACTCTCCAGCACACGATGCAGCTCCTTGATCCTAGGTGTGACATATCACGCTCCTTCTTGCCCTGCAGCACCACAACAGCAATTTATCATTAAGTGCATACACCAAGACTCTGAGTCGCGTACGAACTGGTGGAGATTGCTCTTGAGCTTGGAGAAGTGGCGCAGAGAACTCAGCAACAGTGTAACTTCGGGAAGCTACACGATCGGTCTATTATCCAATTGTGCATGAACCATACGCTAGAAGACCTTATTGTGGTGGGCAGGATTGACAAAGTGGTGCAAGTTGCGGATGGTGGAGGACTGCGGTAGGGGGCGCTGCATGTCGATGGGCATGGACTACAGGTGCTTCTTGCGGCGGTAGATCTCGCGCATCATGTAGAGCTCATATTCCCAGAAGGAGAACAACGTCTCCTGACCAATTGCCTACCACAGTGTCCATCTGAGGCGTCGCCAGGTTCCTCCACGTCTTCCACGGTACTGCTATTAGTGGGAATGTTGTCGTTGCTAGCGCCAATGTTGCGGTTGAGCGTGGCTCCTTCGTTATTTTGTCGAATCATAACGCAGCATTCAAAAGCATACATGAAGTAGGTTTCAACCTGAAAACCAATTAAATAATCGCTAAGTACGATAATAACCTGATGAAAATTAATATATCAAACCTTACTTCAAGTACGGTTTAACTATTTTCACTTAAATAAAGTATGGATTGCTTAATATAGAAATGGCTCTGGGTGACGATAGGGTTAAGCACGTAAGCGAGGATGTCGGGACAGGATCTACTGGAAGACCTCAGGTCGAAGTAGAGATGAGCGCCAAAGGACTGCCTGTGCAGTGGAACGGCGAGCATTGGGATTTCTACAAAGCAGTGATGATAAGTCAATTCGAGAGATTTGGCTTAGAAGGTATTGCGGATGGCACAGTGAAGGCGCCTACGGCTACTACGGCCGATGACTCACTTGGAGCTGAAAGCTCCGGTTCTGCTGCGGCTACTCGATCAGACGACGAGCTAACTGAGTGGAAGAAAAAACAGGGCACGATCAAAGGATTAATACTCGGGTCGCTATCGTTGAACTTAGCGAGTCGTGTGATGCGGAAGCCGAATGGGACTGCGATGTGGCAGGCTCTTGTGGAGATGTACGAAACACCGTAGAACCAGACACTAAAAGTTCACCAACAACGCCAGCCCATCCATAAGCTGTGGCACACACGTGCACGAAAAGATGAGGACATGGCAGTACACCTAGGAAAGTTGTACGAGTTTCGTGACCGCTTGGAGACCCTCAAGTACGTTGTTCACGACGTGGACATGGTAGATGCGATGCTGAATAGTCTACCTAGGCACGTGAAGTACCTACAGTTGGCAAACATGATAACGTTGAATCCTGCTGGAAGCACTTCTGTAGATGATGTTCGTGACCTGATTTTAGTAGCTGCGTCGCAGTTAAAAGAGGAGAGCTTGGAGCTCTCGGGCGGTCGAGCAACCGCCGGTGCTAACCGAAATGGTGGAGCAGATGTTCGAGCTGGGAAAGCTGGGAATACAAAAGGCCAGCCAAAGCAGCACAAACCGCGGGAAGTGAAATGTTTTCACTGTCACAAAGTTGGACACATTAAGAAAAATTGTCCTGAGCGGGAATTAAGGGAAAGCAGCAGTGCAGAGGTGGTGAAGCCACAGGTGCAGAATTCGGATGTGGACACCTGCGTACAAGATGCAGAGCACCAACAGGAGCTGTCTGAACCTGGTGTATCTAGCGAAGTGGAAGAGTCCATTGATGCTGAAGACATACACAACAACTACAATGCCCGTCGCTGGGTCTACGATACTGGCAGCAGCGGCCATGTGGTAGGAACGATGAAATATTTCGTGACGTACAAAGAATTTGAAGAATGCCCGGAACCAGTAAAGGGATTCGCTAAAAAAGGGATCCAGTCTAGTGCTCGAGGCATAGGCTCGATTGCCTTAACAACTGATATAGGTGGTGGAGCATTGGAGACAATCATATTGGAGGATGTGGCATACGTCCCTGATGTGAATTGGAATTTGTTCTCCGTCGGACTTGCTAGAAAGCAAGGTTTTATCGAGAAGAAGAATGAGGCTACAGGTGAATACAAACTGTACCGTGGAGACGAACTAGTCTTGAGGAGTGAAGTTGGACCTAACAATGTGTGGACTTTTGACGCTCGAAATTTGTGGATTAATGACAACAACAGTGAAGATTTCGGAGTTGTGGCAAATTTCACCGTTGCTGATGGAGTTGCTAGCATTCGTACGTGGCACGCACGACTCGGGCACACATGCGTTCAACACCTGAAACAAATGGCTGACAAAGAATTAGTGAATGGCATGTTTCTGAAAGGTCGAGAGCTGCCGTCCTGGATCACCTGCGAGGTTGCAAAGCAGAAAAGATCGAAGCACAATGCCAGCTTCGAGAGGGACCATCAAGGGCCAAACGACACAATCTACGTGGACTTGATGGATCCGGGACACAAAAATCCGACACGATTCTCGCATGTACTTGTGATTGGGGATGGATATTCACGATGGACCACAGTGTACATGCTGAAAAGCAAAACTGAAACTAGTGGACACTTAAAGAATTATGTGGCATGGGCTGAAAGACAATTTACCCGTCCAGTGAAGAAGATTGTTACTTGTCCAGTGAAGAAGATTGTATCTGATACTGGAAGTGAATTCGTGAACGAAACAGTGAAGAGGTGGTGCGCAGAGCGTGGAATCCAACATATAACGGTTGCACCTGGTGGCTCGTCGGTGAATTATGCTGAACGCTCAATTCAAACATTGCGGAACACCATGAAGACCATGCTGAAAGATTCAGGACTACCGTACAGCCTCTGGCCTGACGCACTTAAACACGCATGCTACATTCGGAATCGAGTGTCGTGCAGCAGCACAATGAAAACTCCGTTTGAAATGTTCTACGGAAAGAAACCTGACCTACACCGTATTCGTACGTTCGGTGCCCTGACCTACGCGCACATCCCGAAGCATTTACGGCCAAAGCATGCAGACACTAGTGACGTAGGTTTCTTACTGGGATATTCGGAGGAAAACATGGGAACGAAAGTATACTTCCCACAATTTCACACGGCTCGAGTTGTGTACACGGTTCGTGTAAATGAGGAAATTCTGTACAAAGATCGCCAGGCACTACCCTCTTCTGTGGTCGGATGGATCGCGGATCAACATGATGATGTTGAGGGAGGAGAAAGTGATAGCAGCAGCGAGAGTTCAGACGATGATATGGATTCGGTCGACTCAATCTTGAGTAGTGATGATGTAGAGATGCCAGAAAATGAAGACCAACGAGTCGATGATGTAGAGAAGTCGTTACCGCTGCGACCTCGAGCTTACTTGCGTTCAATACGGGATGAACAAGACATTGAGCACTACAATAGTGCAAACAGCGATGAAGATGATGTTGCACGTGAAGATGTAGTGGAGGAAGCAGAGGGTGACGCAGACGAAGAGCAATATAACGAGGGGGAGGATGGTGAACCATGCAGTGGTGAGAAAGAACCTCTTGTGGCTGATGTGAACGAGTCTGACGATAACGAAAATGAACTGGCCGTGCCTGAAGAGGAAGACAGTGAACGTTTCGATCACGTCGGCGACAATGAAGATAATCCTGGACCAGAAGAGTATGGTGGAGATGATAAAGCAGTTGATGCTGCACATATTGACTATGTTGAGGCAAATGAAAACGCTGGTGAAGATAATTACGCTGAGAACGATGATGACCTAGTGGAACCTGAGTGCATCAAGGTTGAGACTTGGCGCCTGGAGCAAGATGAACAATCCATCGTTGAGCGCGAGCGAGATATCGTATACAGCATGAGATTACTTAGCGAGACACCAAATCGAAGTAGTATACACCAACGTGATCCAGGAGTTGATCGTCGTGAAGACAACAAAAAGCAACGATTTGAACCTCGTGAACCAAAGAGATCCAAACGTGAGCACAAACTACCGAAGTACCTGGAAGACTACGTCCTGAACGCGACGCTGAGACCGTCACTGATTGGAAAACGTTGGAAAGAGTCAGAGGTGAAAGTACCGCGGACATTTCGTGAAGCAATGAGATCAAAACAGGCGGATGAATGGAAAGCCGCAATGGAGCATGAGATGCAGGCTCTCCGTGAAAAGGGTGTGCTGACGCTCATTGACAAATTGCCGAAGGACAACATGTGATCGATACCAAGTGGGTATACGACCTGAAGGTAGATGACAATGGCTACGCAGTGCGCTTTCGTGCGCGCGTAGTAGCGCGTGGATTCAAGCAGATTCCTGGTTTGGATTTCTTGGAGACATTCTCACCGGTTGCACGACTATCAACTTTGCGCCTGCTACTAGCACTTGCTGTTGCGCTTGGCTGGAAACTCTGGTCTGGTGATGTGAATAATGCCTATCTAAACGCGAAACTAAAAATCAAGCAGTATATACGGCGCATCGACGGATTCCCTGATGAAGACGGGATATTCCGCGTGGACCAAGCCTTGTACGGCCTGAAGCAAAGCGGACGAGAGTGGAATGAGGAAATTGATAACTGGATGAAGGAACGAGGCTTCTCGCAGTGTAAAACTGAACCTTGCTTGTATTTCTACGCTAATGGTGATGTGTTGGCTTTTGTGCTTTTGTACATTGACGATGTCATCTGTACCTCGAACTCGGAGGAGTTTAAGTGCAAGCTGTTCGCTGACTTGGGGGAGACGTATGGGTTTAAGGACCTGGGGCTATTGACAAGCTATCTAGGCATTCGAGTGCGTCAAACTGAAACTGGTGTCACGATTGATCAGGAGGAGTACTCGCGCAAGCTGTGCGATAAGTTTGATCTGAAAGCAGGTCAGTCGAACCGATGTGGTATCCCAATGCAAACATCGATAAAATTGAAGAAGTGTGAACATGAAAAAGATGGAAATTGTCAGCACATACAAGGCAAAGTCCCGTACCGTGAGGCGATCGGGAGCCTTATGTATCTAGTCACTGGAACACGTCCTGACTTGATGTTTGTGGTAGGACAGCTGAGTCGATTCGTGGAGCACCCGACGGAGCAGCATTTCGGCGCGTTGAAGCGCGTGATGCGATACTTGCTAGGAACGGTTGGAAAGGGGATTACGTTTGAGAAATGTGGGTCACTGGACATTGGTCTACACCTACAAGGACATTCAGACAGCGACTGGGCCAACGATGTTGACACAAGAAAAAGCACTACAGGGTACGTGTTTACCCTCACAGGCGGTGCCGTTTCATGGGCATCCCGCCGACAAACAATTGTTGCACAATCAACGGCTGAGGCTGAGTACGTTGCTGCGTGCGAGGCAGCGATGGAAGGCAAAGCACTGATGAACATTTTCGATGAAATTCTGCCCGAGATTAAGTGCCAGATAACATTAGGAGTTGACAATCAATCTTCGTTCGTGATGGCAACGAACCCAACATTTGGAAGACGTACGAGACACATTGAACTCAAGTGGCACTATGTGCGAGAACAGGTCATGAAGAAAGAACTGTATATGTTGAAGGTGAAGTCTGTTGATAACCCTGCGGATCTATTCACGAAGCCATTGGCAAAGCAGCGCTTTGAATTGCTCTCGAGACAACTTGGAATGACTACATCTAAAGTTGCGTAGCTTTGAACCTGACCTGGAAACTAACCGACCTATTACGATGTTGCCAAGCGTGTACTATTGGTGAAGTACAACTAGGCAAAAGGAGGAGTGTTGAAACGTGGACCTCTGCCGTTAGCAAAGGTGCTGTGCTGGACGAAAAGGTGCACAGTGTTGAAGTAGTTACTGGGACGAAGGCTCTGGTAGAACAAAGCGTCCCTTCGCCTCGAGGAGGCTCTGCATATCTAGGAGTAGGAAAGACGACAGAAGCTCAGTCTAAGATTGGAGCCCAACCCAACAAGTTGTCGTTGCATATTCGCCCCGTGTTGCAGTACCATATTTTAACAGTGCTGGTGTATCGTCGGTCGACCAAAATGGACCAGGGTTACTGCCTCTTGTATCTTGGATATCAAGAGGATAAAGTCGTGTTTTTCATGGTGCAGAGATGCTCACCTGAGTGTGCCGTGGCCATTACTCAGAGCTCGATAAACGTTCCAACGTGTGGCTATTGCTGGATGGACTTGAGTATGAAAGTATTCCACCTGGGCTGATCACGTTCAGAATGCTGGCGACATCGCAGCAAGCGGAGCTGAAGCAAAGATGAGATGAGGAAGCGTATCGCTGTCTATTACCGTGTTGGAAGAAGCAGGACCTCTTCAAATTGGGAACAGAAGTGTACAACATTCGAAGAGAAGAACATGGAAGACCGATTTTACATCTCTGGTGGATCCGTTCGAATATTTGCAAAAGAGACGGCAAACTTTCTCAAGGACATGCAGATAATGGTTTCTACTGTCTGCACGCAGGTGAAAAGCCTATTGGCTCTCTATCCTCGGAATGTCGATTCTGGGAGCTATCACGTTGATAAGTTGCGCCGCACGTACGTACGTCAAGAACACGCAAGACCTCGAGAATTATCTGTTCCGTTCGCAATGGGAGAGAGTCATCGATTCGGAGTATGCAGTTCTCTTGCTCTCACAGGAACTTCGGTCGGAAGAGCTTCTTCGCTGTCTTCGCTGGGCTCAAGGAGCTGGTCATGACGCTCTTGCTGGCACCGTTTTTGAGATTTGTTTTCATCGCTTGGCCGTCGATAATGACTTGATCCTGTACGTATCGGAATACGATCCACTCAAGCGTAGTAAAGAACGGCAGGTGGTGGACATGGTTAAGTTGGAACTGAAGGAAGGGGAAGCTTTCTGCTCTGAAACTGCAACATGGTATGGCTTTGAGGAGAAGGAGCTGAAGAAGTGGAGAGACGAGGATTCGTTGTCGTATTGGTATCCCTACTGTGACGATTTCCCGAATATTGATGGCATTGTGAAGTTCAAGCCTTCTTCCTCCAACAAGAAGCGTCGAGTGGCTTTCATTCATCTAGCGGTTGGACAGCAACACACTGTCGATGAGAAGCAGTTGAAGCCACTGATCAAGATTTTCACTGCGAAAGGTTTTGAGTCACCGATCTACATTGTTGTCTGTCCTGATCTCGACTCGTGCAACAAGATCGTTGTAAAGGGTGTGGGTGGGGCGTGCCAAGTCTTTGCGGGTTACTTTGATATATCCCCTCTTGAATACCGAAGCGAGGTTGGTGCTACAGCGCGACTCACAAAGAAGAAAAGCCGATTGAGAGTTATGAGCTCCCGCCAAGTAAGCGATCGCGTTTACACTAGGAACACATTTGAAGCATCTAGTTAACCTAGTAATTATGTTACCTTGTGTCGAGGGCCTCGTCTCGAGGCTAATGCAAGATCTGATCGCAAATCTAGTTCAATTTCTCGAGGCAATCAGCTTCTTTCGCTAGGTCCATTAGGGTCCTTCGCCAATTTCCGAGGGCTGTCGACATCGCCACCATTTCCGTTGCGAACCCTGCGTTTGAACCTGTCTATCATCCCACGGTCGCTGGTGCCGAGGCAACATGGACCGTTTCGACGAGTTCTCGGACGGTGAAATCTGAAACGCTCTGGAGAAAGTGGGCATGAAGACGCAGGTGCGGGCGTTGGAGGATCAGTTGATGAAGACCATGGCGTCCATTGACCACGCGACGGAGAAGAAGCTGCAGCGGATGATCAACATGTCGCGCATCGGTTGAACACAGTGCTGGACTCGGATCGGGTGATGGTATAGAGTGACGGTCGCGTTGTTCAATGAGGATCCGACCGGACACGAGCTCGTTGACCCGGAAGAGCGCCATCGTGAGACTGGTCCGACGATACCGATCTTTCGTTGTTGCGGATGCTGAAAGATAGTCCTTTGAGCACTGGCATTCCATTCTCCTTGGCGTTGAAGACGACATCTAGGAAAGAAATGGATCCAGTACTGGGCCTCTCCGGACGGGTGTTTGGTCGTGACTAGAGATTGAGATGGTGTTAGGTAAATGCAACCCTAACTTGTCCGGGGGAAAGATATTCGTGAAGGTAGACCAAACAGGACACCACTGCTATGACAACGCGCAGCCAATGAGCTCCATGCGAAGTTGGAACCACGTCGAGACCACAAAGTCACAAAAAATCAAGCGCGAGCGTTCACGTCGTTGCGTCGTATATCCGGTTAAGGGTCGAGTAGTTGCGGACTGTTAGCGAGTAGGTCTGGGCGGGGAGCTTAGGGAATACGTAAAATGCAAACTTCTTTCTTCTTGTTGTTGGTTGTTCTTAACTTGGTAGATACACGACTGACTAGATTTCTGGGCGGTCCGGGCCAGCAGTTGTAGGGATGACACCTCACCGGAGTAGAAGAGCATTGAGACTAGGCATGACATCCGTCCTCTCACGATAGCATGATGGTAGACGAGGCAGTAGTAGATGAGAGATACCTCCAAACTGGACCTCAGACACGGACAGTAGGTGACGTTGGACAAGGCCCCGGGACATAGTGCGCGCCCGACGCTGGTTCACACACTATATTCCCGGGTACGGGACAAACTCCCCGACCTAACGTTGTGCGTCCTCGCACAACGCGGTCGCGCTCCATGTCCCGGAGGCACTTGACCACGCGGAGCTCTTCGTCAGTCAATTTGATGTAGTCGACGTCCAGTAGAGTAAAAGCAGCACGAGTCGCAGTAGACGAAGTAGTAGGGCGGGAGGTCGTAGTCGATCTTGAAGTTGAAGTAGTCGGAGGCATCAGGGTAGGGAGTAGCAGGGGTTATCGAAGCAGGATACGGGATAGTTGTAGCCGCATGTCTCGTAGTAGATGACGGATCCATCGGCAGGGTAGTCGCGGCAACTTCTTCGGCAGGGTAATCACGACGGGAACGTAGGTGTCTTCTAGGAGTAGGCTCGGCACAGCGCAGGTTAGATAAGCAGGTAGCTTCACGTTGGTTACACTTCGACCTTGGCGCGAACGGACTGGAGAGCCCTATGCACGACGGCACTCGGAGCGGCATCCCGTAGTCGACCTTGCTCGTCGGTGAAACGCCAGCAGTGCGTCGCGATCCCGACCACGAGGTGAGGCGCCCCAGCGTCGACTTAGCGAAGGACCAAGTCAGTAGACCGTCAGGGTAGCTTGTAGTGTTGATCTATCAGTCATTTTGAGTAGCTCCCAAGGTCTAACTACGTTCAATATCACTTTTCAGTCGAGTCAACTTCTCACCAACATACTCCACTTTTCGTCACGATAGTAGTCTGTCATAGTCGATATTCAGCTTCATCAATCGCATCATATCTCGTCGTCATAGTAGTCATAAAGTCACACGTAATAGTCAAAGTGCATTTCCCTCGGTCGGGTCTACTCCTTTTCAGCATACTTCACTTCTCGTAGTCACAGTAGTCATCAAGTCACACGTCATAGTCAAAATCCATGTCCGTCGGTCGGGTCTACGCCTCTTCAACATGCTCCACTCCTCGTCGTCACAATAGTCATCAAGTCACACGTCATAGTCAAAGTCCACTTCAATCGCGTAGGTAGGGTCACACCTCGAAGGTGGACCCATAGCACTTCCAGCAGTCAACTCTCGTGTCTCGTCATCGTCCTAGCAGGGTAGTTACAATAAACCTCTCACGCGTCTCGTCATCGTTCTCAGGTCATCGTCTTCACAAAGGGGCATCAGGGTCAGTTCATCTAAGGCGAATTCAAGTACTTCCAGTGGTCATCTCCAGCATCTCGCCATTCTCGCAGGATCCATCAGATTCAGTTCATCATATCGCCGGCTAGTCACAAAGCTAGATAGTCACGGGGTCAGGAAAATATGTAGTCGTAAAAGTTCATCGATCGGAGTCATCGTTCAGGCAGGCAGTTCTTCGTCTCGTAGGGTAGGTGACAGTCAACCTCCGATCGGCTCAGGATATTCAGGAAATGTAATATGCAAAACAAAAGAGGGGAAGTACTCCTTAGAGTACTCGGTGGGACAAAGGTCAGCAGGGCATTAGCCCCACAGCCAGTCCGACCATCTATCCTCTAGAAAAGTAGCTCATCCTCGTCGATAGCAGCGTTCGCGTCGGCGAGTCGAGCACTCCGTCGCAACTCCGGGAGCCCTTGCTCCTTGCGACGAGTGTTCTCAAACGCAGCGATAAGTACATCGAACGTCGGTTTCAGCGAAGTAGACGGGCACCATCTAGTCTCGTAAGTAGCTAGTAGAACCAGATACTGCAGCTCTCCGGCCTTCCGTCTTCGAGCTAGTATGTCGACAACAGGAAGAGCACCATCAGTGAATGCCGTCTCCTCTGAGCCGATCACCAGTCGTTCCACGCAACTAGTCCTAGGTAGATCTTCTTCAACTAGTGGACCATCGTCATCTTCTCCGGGGTTCATATCAACGTCAGGTGGGATCTCGGTAGGGTAGGGTCGACTCCATCGACCCTGGAAAGATTTCAGTCGGTTCACGTTGATGGTTACCACTCGGTTGGGGTGAGAGGGGATAGCGATTCGATAGGCATTCTCGCCCACGGTTCCGACCACTCGGTAAGGTCCGTGCCACGAGAACGCCAATTTCCGGGAGGTCTTCTCTCCTCGTCTTGCTCGGAAGTACTGGTACACCCAGACAGCATCTCCTTCGGAGAACTTGACGGGCCTCTGACCTTGTAGTCGATCCTCGTGTCGACCTTGAGCCTTCAACAGTTGACGCCCTACCAGTCGACGGGTGTCCCTGAGGGACAAGTACAGTCGACGTCGATAGGCAGCTACTTCGTTGCTCTTCCACTGAGCAGTCGTATTCAGGAAGGCCAGGTCGAAGGGTAGTACGGGGTCACGTCCATACAAACTGAAAAAGGGTGAGTCGCCGAGAGCTTCATGGTAGGACGTCCGGTAGGCAAAGAGCACTCGAGGTAGGTATAGGTCCCAATCATCTTGCGACTCGCTCACATACATCCTCAGCATACCCAGTAGTGAGTAGTGTGCCGTTGAAGCGTTCTACTAGTCCCTGTGTTTGGGGGTGGTACGCAGCCCCGAATAACTTCTTAATGCCAAGAGTTTCATACAGTGAACGAGCGAGTTCAGAGATGAAATTCGATCCCTGGTCGCTCAGTAGCTTCTCAGGTACTCCATGTCGAGAGATCACTTCATCCACCATAGTCTCCACGAAAGTCACTGAGTCAAGTCGGTTGACCGCAAAAGCCTCTACCCATCGAGTGAAGTAGTCGGCGAACACCAAGATGAACTTGTTCCCTCGAGGGGTAGTCACCGGTGGGCCGACGGCATCCACTACCAGTAGTGAGAAGGGTCCAGACAACTCTTGGATCGGCATCTTCTGCATGAGACCGTTCCCCCACGGTCGGTAACCCTTGCCACTCCCACACACAGTACATTCTCGGACATACTCAGCTACATCCTTCTTCCACCCATGCCAGTAGGCATGTTTGCGTACACGATCCATAGTCTTAGTCACCCCCACATGAGCGGAGAAGACGTCGGCATGACAGTGATGGAGGACGGTCGAGATGTACTGAATGGGTATCACCGGTACTTCCAACGAACTAGCTGGTCCAGCTCGAGCCTTCAAGTGCACTTTCCTCATGAGTACTCCGTTCTTCACAGTGTAGTTGGGGGCGAGCGACAGCACCTTGGCCCTAAGTTGAGCATCTAGAGCCAAAGCTCCACTCTCCAGGAAGGCAATCATGGCGAGGATCCAGGGGGTTCTCTTCTGTTCCTCCAAAAAGCGAGCCTGGTCTAGTCCAAACACGTCGACGGGAGACACGAGTAGTTGGTCGTCGTCGGGTGGAGTAGGTCCTCGTCGACCAACTCTCCTAGTAGTCGCCTCGGTCGGCCTCTCCCCGACCTGGATTCGACCACCCTCCTCTACCATCAGCCCGTTCTTTACTCCCTCAGCAGGAGGAGGTTCACCCAAAGCCTCGGTCGGAGAGTGCTCCCCGACCTCGACTGGAACACCAGTCTCGACTGCTTCCACTCCACAGACGGATCCGATCACTCTCTTCCCTTCCGGAACCACACACTCCTCATCTGCTGCTTCAGGCTCGTCAGCCTCGACAAGCCCGGGCTTCGGTCGGTCTCTCTCAGGCGGAGGCTTGGGAGGTACGGGTTCAGCTACCACATACGCGTAATCATACACGCTGTTCGAGCACTCCCTCGGACAGTTGGGCCCGAGTTCTTCGGCACTCTCGCTAGTTAGTGAGGAACCGTCGAACCGAACTCGCTTGGGAGAGTGAACCTTCCGTTTGGGGAGAGCCGTCCGCAAGCACTCCTCGCAGCGCCCTTCACGCTCTTGCAGCTTGGCTCGAATGAGTGGACCATCACCATGGTACTTCTTCACAACTGTCTTCAAGATCTGTTTCATCACCGATCCACTCATCACTCTATAGTAGGGAGCCACTTTGGCTAACGCTCGCTCATCGAGGTCAGTTCCTTCGAAGTCAACCTCCGGCAGGACGTAGTCGGGCAGTAGTAACGTTCCACAGTCTACACATACCGCATTTGCTTTTTCTTCTTCTTTGACTAAGTAGTAGACTGTCCGGTGGATCAACGCACGCCACTTCGGATCTAGATGTCGACTTCGACGCGCAGAGACCGATACGGCGCTCACGGCACTCGCCGTGAGTGCCTCATTCAAGTCTACCGCCACATTGACGATCACCATTTCCTCTGTAGACGAGGTTGGGGGTAGCTCGTGGAGTGCCCCAACGTCATCTATTTTGGGAGTAGGCGCCATCCTTCCACCTCCAACGTCCCGTTCGTCGGAGTCCTCTCCTGTCACATTAGGCTCGGGCCGTCCACTCTCCGTCGACTTACCAAAGTCGCTGAAATCACGGTTGGCACGCTTGGCCGCACCAGTTGTGGCCAAGGTTTTACGGTACCAGTCCAGCCAGTACTCAGGGGATGAGAGTACACCTGGTGACGACTCACGGGTGCGTGCCAACACTTCCTCCTCAATCCACAACACAGTGCTCAAGTCCTCGAGCGACATCTCGCCCACTTGCGCTGAATTCTCTTTCACTCGTCTCTTAAGTTCCACTTCATCCAAAGGAAAGAGTCGCTCATCTAGTTCCTTGTCATATTCTTCTCTCTCAGTCTCCACGCCTAAGTCCAGTCCTTCAGTCAGCTCATCCAATTCTCCAGTTGAAAATACTCTCTCATGTTCCTTCGTCTCCTCTTGAGTAGCTTCGTTGATGCTCGCCTCACCCCCACCAGTTCCATCGGTGGTAGACGTCACATCCGCAGTTCTGTCCGGTAATATACACCCGCTCTCATCAGGAAACACTTCTAAAGCGTCAGTTGTAGTACTCGCCTCGCCCCCACCAGTCCCATCGGTGGTAGGCGTCACATCTTCTTCGTCATCTAGTTCTTCATCTGGTTCATCGGAAGCCACTTCAGGGTCGGCTTCGGTAGTGGTCGACTCACTATCTCTCGTCGGGGTTGTCGTCCGCTCTTCATTTTTTGTAGGGGTTATCGTCGACTCTTCAATTCTCGTAGGGGTTTTCATCGACTCTTCATTTCTCGTAGGGGTTTTTTCTTCAATTCTCGTAGGGGTATTCATCGACTCACTTATTTCACCCGGCTGCTCCTCCATAGGAGCTACTTCTTCTTCTTGTTTCTTCATCCACACTCTCGCTCATTTCATCAATCACATCCATATTAGGCTCGAAAATACTGTCATCAAAACCCAGGCGGTCACTTCCATTTTCAGTCTCGTTCACTCTCGTCGTTCCGTTCACTTTAGTCGTCCAGTCACATTCAACCACCTTAGGTTTCCGAAGGGGAGATCTCCTATAACTAGGATCGAACCTCCCAGTACTCCCTCTAGTCGGACGGTCATCCTGGTGTAGCTCAAAGTAGGGGTCCTTCATCAGGTCTCCCACATAAGCAGTCACCGTACACTTCTCTTCGTCATCAGCTCTCTCAGCCATTCCATTCACAGTCTCATTCACTTCAATTTCCATCCGTTTACTCATCACAGTTCCCAGAGAGGCCACCAAGGCCGTACCCTTAGTAGTAGTACGACGATCAGTGTCTCTCGTCAAGTCGCCTAGCTGACAGGAGGAAGGGGCGACTCCTTCCTTCCCTTCCTCCAGCCCCCCATCATTGCCTACCAGCATTCGCAGTCGACGACCCAGGGTTCGACTTCTGAGCCAGCTGACTGAGAATCTCACGCGTAGGGCAGCTCGCAACGACGTGGCCATCACCTCCACACAACAAGCACGTCCGAGGACCTCGACGGTACTGGTCGTTCGAGCGAGGGTCCGAGCCATAGTTAGTCGACGGCGGCTGGTTAGGCTGCTGAGGACGTTGGTAGACTCGAGGTAGTTCGCACTCGACGTTGATGTGACCAGTCGTCTGGCAGTTCGTACAGACTGAGTTGTTCCGGCGACAGTTCAAACGACTACACCCTAGGGTGTGACAGCGACCACACACTATGTGTCCCTCTTGGGTATACAGGTCTGGCCCCTGACGGATACCTCTCATAGGAGTAGCTGGCAAAGCGGAAGTAGATGCTTGAGGCGGTACCGCATACACTCCTTGCGTCGTGTTCGGATCCAACTGGTACTGGACGGCGGCTACAGGAGGGGTGACGCTTGAGTCTGTTGCTGAACCAGCAAGTTCTGAGTCTGCTGCATCATAGCGAGCATCTGCTTCATCATGTCGTCGTTGGCTGTCTTCTTGGGCGGCTCATCAGCAAAGTCAGTGTCGTCTTCCACGGGCAAGTGTTGGTTCTTGTACAGCAACACTGCCACAGCCTGAGGTATCGAGTTCACCAGTGAGGTGTCCAGAGTGTTCCTCCACTGCTTGTTCCGTAGTCCAGATAGGAAGTACTGGTATCTCATCTCCGGGTCGAAGTACTGTGCAGCATCACAGAGGCTCGAGATCAAGTCACCCCACACTTCAGCAGACATACCACGAGAGCGCTTCGTCTTCTTCAGTCGCTCCATCATCTGCAGAGGGGTCTGACAGATGAACTGGTTGTGGAATCGTGTACGAAGAGTCTCAAAGTCGTTGATCTGTGAGTACGTCCACCACTCTTCACCAGTCTTACCCTTCAGACACTCCCTGAAGGCACTCAAACGGAGCGAACCGTCAAGTCCCTGAGTAGCTCTCTCGAAGTCGTTCCAAAACGTCCGGGCCTTGTCGACCGAAGCACTGTCAGAGTAGAACGGTTGAATCATCCGGATAGCGTTCTTGATGTTCGAAGGCATTCCGACGGGTTGAGGTCTCGTCACCTGACTCACCGGTTGGGAGTAGACAGAAGGTAGTTGGTTAGGGTAGTAACCCGTACCGGCTACAGACGACTGACCTCATCGGAACACTTGGGGTAGCAGTCAGGGGTACCGGCAACGAAGGTCGCTGAGTCGACGGATTCGAAGTCAATGAATGCATCCGGTAGGCAGAAGGCAGTTGTTGGCTCGGATAGACAGGATGAGACGGCGGAAGCCCTGTAGTCGCAGGAGCAGCTTGAACTCCTTGAGTCATCTGAGGGTACGGATTCGCCATCTGATGTTGCACAGCAGTAGATGTCTGGACGACAGGGGTTGGATTTCCATACGAGAAACCCGCCACAGTAGACCGTCCAGCGGGCTGGATGAAAGGGCTCGTCATCCCAGTCCCAGGTACCCCAGGAGTAGTTCCGATCGTAACGTTCTGGTAACTTGCTATAGCCGACCGGTTCAACTGAGGGACACTTGCGGCAGGAGTCACTACGGGAGCAAGAGTAGATGGCCAACCGGTATTCACACTTTGCTGAGTCGCTGGTAGTTGACTGCCCCATCCAGTAGGGAGTACACCGTTCGGGTTCGAGGCAGCTCCCATACCTTCAACATTCAGAGAGTAGCTCGTAGGTCCTACAGCACTCGCAGGAATAGTACTAGTCGGAACAGAGGTAGCCAAAGGCTGCGGAGGAGGGTCAATCACCAAGGAGTAACGGGATCGCACTGGCTGTTGCATCGTCATCAGATCAGGATTCATAGTAGTCGTAGGTGCCAGTGGTCGCCAGGTTTGACCTGTAGAGGGGTCTACTTCATAACGAGGGGTCGCTCCAGGAGGGACACTTGGAATCGCCGCAAAGCCACTCTCGGGATGGTTCAGGGTGGAGGTAGGTTCCACAACAGCAGGGGAGCTGCTCTCGTCGGGTCTCAGGCCTTCTGTCTGAGGTTCAGAGGAACTTGAACTAGTCTTTGTCGGGGTGGTTGAGGCCGGTTCGAACCTAAGGCGGTTCTACGAACGATGGACTGGACGGAGCTAAGGCCACCAACCGAAGTCAGGTCAGGCCGTCCCGTGTTAGGAGTATGGAGAGTACTCCCTCCACGCAGCAGTTGACCATCCGGTACTTCCTCCCAAGTCGACGGGGACTGAAGTAGCAGCCGACTGCTCTCCTCCAGCTTCAAACCATGTCGTAGAAGGGTGACCGGCGCTCCTTCCTCTACTTGAAATGGGACTGCCGTTGCCTTCGTCAAGTCCGCCGTGTGGACCGAACGAGGACATCTCAATCTCGGGTTCTTCTTCTTCTTCTTCTTCTTCTTCTTCTTCTTCTTCTTCTTCTGTAGTCTTGGGTTCCTGTAGCACTCCCGCCCAGGTAATCCACTCCCAGATCCGGTACACGCCTGTGGGTAGAGTAGATGTAGATGGAGACTGTCTTCACTTAGCAACTCGCTTCGGAGCTAGTCCGCTTGCTTTGAAGGTACTTCCGGAAAGGTCTTGGTCTCGTCCTGAGTGTAGTCGCCGAGCACCTCCCTAGTTGACCCCTGTCGAACTAGCAGTGACGCGATCTCCCACTCCTCGTTGGTAGTACTGTTCTTCGATGTACTTGGCAGCAGGCGTATTCCCTCGTCGGCGCTCACTTAGCAGACCTTTCTCCAGTGGACAACTACCCTGCTTCTCCACCACTTGTCGTATATCCGGTTAAGGGTCGAGTAGTTGCGGACTGTTAGCGAGTAGGTCTGGGTGGGGAGCTTAGGGAATACGTAAAATGCAAACTTCTTTCTTCTTGTTGTTGGTTGTTCTTAACTTGGTAGATACACGACTGACTAGATTTCTGGGCGGTCCGGGCCAGCACTTGTAGGGATGACACCTCACCGGAGTAGAAGAGCATTGAGACTAGGCATGACATCCGTCCTCTCACGATAGTATGATGGTAGACGAGGCAGTAGTAGATGAGAGATACCTCCAAACTGGACCTCAGACACGGACAGTAGGCGACGTTGGACAAGGCCCCGGGACATAGTGCGCGCCCGACGCTGGTTCACACACTATATTCCCGGGTACGGGGCAAAAAGTTTTCAGCGACTGTTTAACGCACCCAACCCCGAACGCTTAGCCACGCTTCTTCTGCCTGTGAGATGTGGCTGAGAACGGGAGGAGAAGACACTTTCAACAACCGAGAGATCTCTCGAGACGGCATGAAGTAAATATTGGCGAACTTGACGTAGAGATACGCGAGCGGGACGATGAAGAGAACGAAAATCTTCACAATGTACATCGTAGTGGCTAACTGTAAAAAGGTGAAGAAGAACGACACCAATAGACTTTTTGTCGCGAAAAGGATATCCGTTTCCACCGGCGTCATGTCTCCTCCGAACCGATTCAGAATTCGACCGATAGGCTTGGTATCAAAGAACCGTAGCGGTGCTAGAAGTCGGAAAGGTCTCGAGCTGCACGGAGACCAGCGGTGCAGGGATAGGAAAAAATAAATTGGTCTTTCCGCCGACAAAAAACTGCTTGCAAAATGCCAAACTGTGGTCATGAGTCCAGTACCAATTCCCAACTGCACTAACCTCAAATATTGCAATTTCCGATTGCGATGTGAGCCGCAATACAAAACGGCTACCTACATTACGTCGGTAATTACTTAAGGCTACACAACCTCGCGCGAGGTCGTTGCATGCGAAGCTCTGATAGCCTTAGCAACGAGTCTGGAGTCCCAGAAGTCTCTATTCACTTTCAGAAACATAACAGCCTCAAAAAGGAGTGGATGCGTCCTGTTCCTGCGGTCCGTCATGACATGCTTAGCAGAGCTGAACAATCGTTCGACAGTTACCGAGGTTCCACGCATGAAGCTCAAATCTTGGTAGGTGACTGTGTGCTCCAACTTCCGTCGTTTGCGCTCTTCCAGCAGTTGTATGTACGGAAAATTTTCACCCCAGTTGATACGTCGTGCTTCGATTTCCTGTGGGTTCTCGAATCTCTTTAGAAGGGTTCTTTCACGACTTGATAGCTCACAACTTCTCTTGTTTTGAACCCTCGTAACAGCCGACTCGAACATTGGATTGTGGACGATTGCAGCGTCTTGAGCTAAGTGGTGGCTTAGCTTAGATTTGTGTCCGGTATTCCACTTATTCGTCGGCATAGACCCACACTTGATGTATTTGTAGACCACGTGTTCAGCTGAGCCGGAGATCTCGAAGAAGTACTTGACGACAGCGGGAACGTCTCCGCGACGCAACTTGATTTTGTTGAATGCCACAGTGTTGGATGGAGGAAACAGGTCGATGGTTACTGGAAAGACGATGTTGTCAAACAGAGGCGGCGGCGGAAGGATGAGAATGTGGAAATGAGGACTAGAACACGGGTGCACAACTAGGAGACTCTATACCCGATCACTCCTTTAAACGAGCAACGGTTTCCGAAAAGAACAGCGCTCTTTGCGATCTGGTTTTGTGCGATGTTGAAGCCCATACTTGAAGCAACAAAGCATATGAAATTGCTGTATCTTTGTGCAGTGCCCGATTGCATGGGCTCCGGAGATTGCAATACAGTATTGCACTCTCTCTAGATCTTGCCATACAAAACTGGGTCAGCAGAAACACTGCTTTCAAAACGGCAATGATATAATATCCTTGCCAATTTATTTTTTCCTATCCCTGCAGCGGTGGCCATCGTCAAAGTTCAAACTCACTCGAATTTTTGTCCACCCGATAAATTGATTCCAATTTCAATCGAAAAGGCCGTTCGGGTGTATGTTGGTATTGAGCTTGTGTTGTTGGTGGTAAATGCCGAAGTGAGTAGATTAAAGTTAACAAAACCTGTTCTACTCGTCCTGTCCTCCTAGTAGCTCCACCGTGTTGTGTCATCGTTGTCGCTCGAACTTAGCCGAGTGTCCTCACACGCTGACCACCCAAGTAAGGTTCCTCTTCTTTAGCCAATAGGAGAACGGTTCCGTTGAACCGTTCCAGTGAACCGTGCATGATACGGTGCACCGGTCCAACACTCCCACTCACCGCTAATGCACGGTAGCCTTGCCCTTGATGCCGCTTGCCTCACGCAGATACTTCAGCGTCTTGGTTCCAAGTGCTTTCGTCAACAAGTCGGCCAGCTGCTGCTTCGTGTCAATATAGTCGACCTGAACCGTTCCGTTCTCCACGTTCTCCCTCGTGAAGTGATGCTTGATGTCCACATGCTTCGTCCTTGAGTTGTATCCAGCGCCCTTAGCTAGTGCAATTGCTCCTTGGTTGTCTTCCCAAATCTGCGTAGCGTTCTCCTGCTCGTGCCCCATGTCTTTTAGCATCGCACGCATCCAAAGTACCTCCTGCACGCACAAACTCAGCGCCATGTATTCCGCTTCCGCCGAGCTGAGTGCAACCGTTCGCTGAAACTTCGACTTGAACACTACTGGAGCGTTCCCCATCAGCACCATGACTCCGGACACGGAACGCCTATCGTCAATGTTCGTTCCCCAGTCCGCGTCCGAGAACGCTTCAACCGTTACACCACCTGGCCCACCTTGGTATACGACTCCGTGTTCACGAGTCGTCTTCAGGTACCGCAGCACACGAATAGCTGCTTTCCAATGCTGCTGCCCCGGGTTCTCCAGAAAACGAGACAGCTGTGTTACCACGTAGGCAACATCCGGGCGTGTACATGTCGTGATGTAAAGTAGACACCCGATGAGAGAACGGTACGGTCTCGACCGCATCTCAGCACGCTCCACATCCGTTCCAGGTGACTGTTCCTTGGACAGTTTCAGTCCTGATGCGCACGGATTATCCACCGGCTTAGCGTTCTGCTGGCCAAACCGTTCCGTGACATCGTCAATGTACCTGGTCTGCTTGATCATGAGCGTTCCAGCCTCCAGGTTGTGATCAATCTCCATGCCCAAGATGAACTTGGCTGCCCCAAGCTCCTTCATCTTAAATTCCGCTTTGAGAGAGTCCTTAACCTCCTGAATTTCACCGGCAGTCTTGGCAGCAATTATCATATCGTCGACGTACAGGCACACGTACACATAACCGTTCCTGGAACGCTTCACGTAGACACACTGGTCTGCTCCACAGCTCTTGAAACCGTTCCTCAGGAATACGCGGTGGATTGTCTTGTTCCATGCCATTGCAGCTTGCTTCAAACCGTAGATGGCCTTCCCCAGCAAACACACTAGATCATCATCACCCGTAGTACCGTCCGGCATCTCCATGTAGACACGATCCATCAACACACTGTTCAGGAACGCTGTATCCGCGTCCAACTGTTCCATGATGTACTCCAACGCAACACACACCGCAAGAACTACTCGGATTGAGTTCATGTTCGCCACAGGTGAGTATGTCTCAAAGAAGTCGACACCATACTTCTGTTTGAAACCCTTCGCAACCAACCGTGCCTTGTAACGGATAACGCAACCGTTCTCATCACGCTTCTTGGCGAACACCCATCGACAACCGATGGTACGCTTTCCGTTTCCACGTGGGACCAATGGCCATGTATCATTCTTCTCGTGGGGCCGTAACTCTGCCTCCATGGCACTTCGCCACTTCGCTGCTTCCGGACTGTCCATTGCTTCCGCGTACGACGTCGGCACATCCGCCGCGTCGACAATATTCGCCACGTACGCCATAACAGCTTCAGCAATCAGTCCTTCCTCATCGAACCGAGCACGCTTAGGGGATGGTGGACCGTCACTTCCTTCGGACTGTACGTAATCACCTCCATCCGAACCGTTCTCCAGCAGGAACACCGGCTCGCGAGGTCGTCGTTCCACTTCTGGTTGAAATACCACGTAACGCTTGAGGCTGCGAATGGTACGCCTCTATTTCTCGTCCTGTTGATCCCGGACGGCCTGGCAACTGTAACTCCAGCGCTTCAACGTCTGGTTCATGCTCTGCCTCGTTCACTTCAATGTCTGGAACGGTTTCTTCAGTCTCCTCCATCGGTACATCCGGAGTTTGCTGGCGTTCCACGCTTGTTGGTACCGTTCCATCATCAGCGTCCTTGGTCAAATTAATAACCGTTCCGTGGGGCTGTAACGAGGGTGACTCATATATTCCTCCCACTTCACGCTCGTCCTGCTTCACCGACCGTGACACTTTGACCTTCAATGCATCCAGGTCGCAGACACGATATCCCTTAGCGTTCTCAGCATATCCGAGGAACATACACCTGAAGCTCTTGGGTTCGAGCTTCGTACGCTTCGCGTCCTCGACGTGAGCGTACACCTGGGATCCGAACACTCGCAAGTGTTCCACCTGCGGTCTCACCTTGAAGCCCAGCTCGTAAGGAGTCACATCCGTGTGTACGCTGCTGGCGGAACGGTCAATCAAGTACACTGCCGTACTCACCGCCCCTGCCCACCACTCCGTCGACACACCCTTGTAGTATAGCATGCTTCGAGCTTTCTCCATGATGGTACGGTTCATGCGTTCCGCAACACCGTTCTGCTGTGGACTGTATGGAACGGTACGTTGGTGCATGACACCGTTCCGGCGGCACAGTTCTGCAACCGTCTTGTTCACGAACTCCGTTCCATTGTCTGAGCGCAGACACTTCAAGCGTTCCCCCCATTGATTCTCATAGAACGCCTTGAACTCCTTCAGCTTGCTAGCTACCTCGCTCTTTTTCTTCATGAAGTACACAGCAACACACCTCGAGAAATCGTCCACAAAGGTCAGAATGTACCTTGCACCACCTTTCGAGAGTGTCCTCATAGGCCCCATCACGTCGGTGTGGACCAGTTCCAGCAGACATGAAGTCTTCGTCGTTGACCGTACTGGGAACGGTTCAACCGAATGTTTCCCCTTCATGCAACCACCGCATAAAGTTTTGACGGAACGGTTCACACGTGGCATACCGTTCGTAGAACGCTGCGTCTTGACCATAGCGTTCTCACTGGAGTGTCCCATGCGAGCGTGCCAGAGCTCCCACTGACTATGAACCCCGGCATACTCCACGAAGCACGCCTCTTCCTGCTCACAGTCTAGCCAGTACGCCTTGCCGACCTTCTTTCCTGAAGCAGTCGCGCAAGTCTTTCCCCAAATAATACACGAGGAACGCTGGAACTCAACGGTTAAACCGTTCTCCGCAAGCTTCCCCACCGACAGCAACCGTCTGTCGAGTCCCGGGATGTAAAGCACCTCCATCATCTTGATGCGCTTACCGTTCATACCCGTCAGCTTGACCGTTCCTTTCCCTGCAGCACGTAGTTTCTTCCCGTCTGCAATCGTTACCTCGATCCCCGAGACCGTTCCTTCGAAGTCGAATAGGTCTCCACGATGTGGCGTCATGTGCGATGTCGCACCACTGTCAATTAGCCACCCGGCGAGGCGTTCCTCGCCCACGGCAAACACTTCGTCATCCGTGTCACCGTTCTTCCTCGGACAGTCCCGTTTCATGTGCCCGACTTGGTCACACCTGAAACACTTGCCCTTAAAACCGTTACCGTTATGTCTTGAACCGTTCTGCGTTACCGTTCACCCGGAACGCTTTCTCCGTGGTTTCCTTCTTCTGCAGTCGCTCGTATTCCTTGAGCAACTTCTCCTTGAACTCGATCAGCGTGATATCCTTCGTGTTCTCCACGATCGACGCGATCAGCTCGTACTCAGGTGGAAGGCTGCTGAGCAGCACCACTAGCTGCCGCGCCTCGTCCACCGGTTCCCCCAACGTCTGGAGACCCACCACCAGCTCGTCGAAAGCGTCCAGATGCTTCGACATAACCGTTCCTTCCTCCATCTTGAACTCGTGCAGGCGCCGTGTCATCGCGACACGGTTGTGCAGCGTGGTACGGTTGTAGTACTCCCGAAGAGTGTTCTAAGCGTCCATGGCACGGATAGCGGAACGGATCTTCGTCTGGTGCTGCAGCTCGACGCCCTGCGCGATGATAGCCAGTTACTTGGCGTCGTTCATCAGCCACGCTTCTGTGATCTCGTTCTCCGGCTTGACGACTTGAACATGAGCGAGCAGTCCCTTCCTGGCGAGCGTCATTCTCATGTTGTACTCCCAGTGGAAGTAGTTTCCACTACCCAGGAGGACTTCGGCGCGCTTGGTCGTCATCTCTTGAAGCGTTCTTGGAACGGTTGAGCGTGTTGCGGCTGTTAACCTGTTGGTATTGAGCTTGTGTTGTTGGTGGCAAATGCCGAAGTGAGTAGATTAAAGTTAACAAAACCCGTTCTACTCGTCCTGTCCTCCTAGTAGCTCCACCTTGTTTCCTCGTTGTCGCTCGAACTTAGTTGAGTGTCCTCACACGCCGACCACCCAAGTAAGGTTCCTCTTCTTTAGCCAATAGGAGAACGGTTCCGTTGAACCGTTCCAGTGAACCGTGCATGAGACGGTGCACCGGTCCAACAGTGTATTGTTATTTTGTACGCTGTCTCTTTGATGGTCTTGAATCGTTCTTTCGTAGTTTATCCTTGTGACCGCTGGATAAAGTCTGCACAAGTTGTGCACTAGTACTTGCCAGCAGTTCGTCTTTGTCACCACCGTTTGGAGGATTACCACCTTGATGTTGAGGGGGAGCTTCCTCATAGTAACCTGCGAAAACTCGGCACGCCTTTTTTGCTTCAGCCAGTTTCTTTTGTGTCGCCAAATTTAAGGTTTCAAACGACTTTCGGTTTGGGCAAAGAGCAATGTAAATAGACGGATTAGCACCAAAGACATCAAGACATCGTTCAGTAGAGCCAGTTGCTTGCCATCAATCTTGTGCTCTTCTGCGATCGTCATTTGGAGAAAGCGACAACATTCGCCCCAATAAAACAACGCTCCAGTTTCACGATGCTGTCAATATTCGTTGTTTGATCCTGGGGAACTGCACCAGCGTGTCAAACATGGCGTTCGGTACACACAGCTCGTTAGCAGGGAAGTCCAACATCCGCCTACCTTTCTGTTCGCATGTGGAATTAGTATGAGTTGTTTCCGAAGCATGGTAAATTCGGAGCTTCCCAGCGAACATGGCGCTGTACTGGAAGGGGGTTGCACTTGATGGATTGTCCTTTGTAGCTATCCCTGTACCGATAGACGGAGCTCCGCTATTTAAATCTTTGAATTAATAACACGCCAATATACGATCAGACATTTGATGTAGTATCCAGGATTTCGCCGTTGTAGTCTTACTGAGACTATAATTGCCTCAAATGATTTCGCTAATGCTGCACTTGCTGTCTGGCATGACTTTAGCCAATCGTTACTATTGAGAAAGGTGTTTGATCCAAGCAGATGCAATCCGTAGTCTGAATGATATGTGGTGATACACAATAGCAGGTTGGAAGGCAATCGTATGATCATACAATTCGCGAGATATTTGGTCCTGTAGCTAAAGGATATCTTTTGGCATACTATTCGCAAGATATTTGATCCATCCGATTTGCAGAATTGAGCGAGTCCACGTCAAGGCACACTTCTCATTCTTGTCTGGAACAACGAGATGGTGGATAACCGACACGACGCCGAAATAATAGAGGTAGAACTCCACATTGTTTGATTGAGATCGGCATTAATGCACTCATTTGTATTGTTGCAGCTTTGGAGCCACATCAAGACACATGCCAGCAACGGGCGCCGCCTGTATTCTGACAATTGTACCAAGAAGTACGTTCAAAGCTGCCTTATTATTTGCGGTTATAAATGACTTCGATTGTGTTCGTATTCGTGGGCCATCTTTAGTGCTGGTACGAAGGTCGCATTTGATGAAATTTATACGATCTCCTTGACTTCACATGATCGGGTACAAGTACATATATAAACCGACTACACATTACGCTTCCTAAACTAACTTCGTGATTTTGATTAGTAGTTCGACCCTGAATTCGGCTCATCGCCAGACGTGAATGACTTTATTGCGGCGTTGCTGCGGTAGAAGGCAAGATGACCCTTGCCAGGGCCTCGATACGATCGATATAACGTATGGACGAGCACGAAATTCGCTTTCCCCGCTAGAGCTGGCTGGATTTTGAAGGGCTCCTGAACTGGAAGATATAGGTCTTAGGGGTGTTTTCAGCATAACAGTCTGTAACTGTGAGCATACTCACTTCCTGGAATCGCAATGCTCTCTCGTCCGATCCAATTTGCTGTTTCACACTCCGGTTCAAATCTATAAGCACGAGGACGATTCAATTCTGCCGTTCCCACTCTCTAATTCATGTCCATGCGCAAGCCACCCCACCAACCCACAATCTCCAGACTGCTTCTTGTGCCACAGTCTCCAAGACCTCATTTATGGGCTCAGCTCACGATCCAAAGCATCTTGTTGCTGTCTAAGAAGTAATAGTGAATAGGTTTCGTTCTCCTTGTCCTCCAGCTTTTCGATGTACACCATGTTTACTCTCCACCAGCGTTGTGAGGGACTTGAGTACGCAGGATTGTCATTGGAGCCTTCAAGTCACTCAATAACAATATGACATGGATTGAGACCGTGTAGCGTAGAAGACACAATAGCACTACAGCTATATTTGTGAATCCTTTCGGTCATGATTGGTAGATAATGATACTTGTGAACCGTCGCCAGCTAATTATTACGTTAGCAAAACACGGAGCATATTTTCATTTGTATAGTGAATTTAGTATACGACTTCACAAAAGAAGTGACAAAGTTTTTTTTCACATCCTTATTTGCTAAACCGTACATAATGTATTTTTTTGTAAACAATCGGGTTAACAGCAAGTACCAATCCGATTTGAGTTTGGGCTCATAACCCTGTTAAAATATGGTACTGCAACACGGGGCGAATATGCAACGACAACTTGTTGGGTTGGGCTCCAATCTTAGACTGAGCTTCTGTCGTCTTTCCTACTCCTAGATATGCAGAGCCTCCTCGAGGCGAAGGGACGCTTTGTTCTACCAGAGCCTTCGTCCCAGTAACTACTTCAACACTGTGCACCTTTTCGTCCAGCACAGCACCTCTGCTAACGGCAGACGTCCACGTTTCAACAAGCACATTCTTCTTGTGTTTGAGAGCGAGGAAGAACGCCATCACAATCAACAGCGTCGACTTGCCAATTCCAGGAGACCCCACAAGGACACATTTGTCGTAGGAGGAACTACCTGAAGACTCTTGGAACCATCGTCTCAAAAGGATCGACGCTACTTGCTTCTCCTCCTCTCGCCAGAAGATTTTCTTCTTCGCCGTGTATCCACCACAGGACTCCATAATCTGCCAGATCAAAGGAATCTTACGAACTTTGCCAGCTTTCCATTCATCCAACGAACACTCTGCCAGGTACTGTTTCCAGTTTCCCAAGGGGTTAAATTCTGGGATTGTATTGCGGGGGCTAAAGCGAGTCCTTGAGGTGGAGCTTGGGGTGGAATCACCACCAGCACGTGAACCACTTTCTCTGTGGGTAACACACCAGACCCAAGCAATTCCGAATGACTCAGCTTCCAATTCCCGCGCATCTTTTTATACGGAGTGACATCCCCACTCAGAAGCATCCAGAGAATCCAGAGAATCGTCATCTTTCAGCCACGCGCCGTTCTTCTTCGCCAGGAAGAGTTTTAGCTTATGAGATGAAAACTTCACATCGTCATTCACCTCCTTGATGGCCTCTTTCAACTTGGTTACAGACGCATCCGCATCGATGTCCATATCAAATACTTCTTCCGCTCACTAACGATGACGCAGCATGAGTCGCGCTGTAGCGCCAACCATCGCTTCGGTATTCAAGAGGGGATATATCAAAGTAACCCGCAAAGACTTGGCACGCCCCACCCACACCCTTTACAACGATCTTGTTGCACGAGTCGAGATCAGGACAGACAACAATGTAGATCGGTGACTCAAAACCTTTCGCAGTGAAAATCTTGATCAGTGGCTTCAACCGCTTCTCATCGACAGTGTGTTGCTGTCCAACCGCTAGATGAATGAAAGCCACTCGACGCTTCTTGTTGGAGGAAGAAGGCTTGAGCTTCACAATGCCATCAATATTCGGGAAATCGTCACAGTAGGGATACCAATACGACAACGAATCCTCGTCTCTCCACTTCTTCAGCTCCTTCTCCTCAAAGCCATACCATGTTGCAGTTTCAGAGCAGAAAGCTTCCCCTTCCTTCAGTTCCAACTTAACCATGTCCACCACCTGCCGTTCTTTACTACGCTTGAGTGGATCGTATTCCGATACGTACAGGATCAAGTCATTATCGACGGCCAAGCGATGAAAACAAATCTCGAAAACGGTGCCAGCAAGAGCGTCATGACCAGCTCCTTGAGCCCAGCGAAGACAGCGAAGAAGCTCTTCCGACCGAAGTTCCTGTGAGAGCAAGAGAACTGCATACTCCGAATCGATGACTCTCTCCCATTGCGAACGGAACAGATAATTCTCGAGGTCTTGCGTGTTCTTGACGTACGTACGTGCGGCGCAACTTATCAACGTGATAGCTCCCAGAATCGACATTCCGAGGATAGAGAGCCAATTGGTTTTTCACCTGCGTGCACACAGTAGAAACTATTATCCGCATGTCCTCGAGAAAGTTTCCCGTCTCTTTTGCAAATATCGTCTTCCATGTTCTTGTATCTGATTGGGTGATATTATTATTTTATTGCAATGGGCAGTTAGTACTAGGGAATGTATTAGTATAGTAATTAATATAAAAGCAGATGTAGGACGGCTGTGGAAGCTTCTAGAAGCTTCCATCCGTCTGAACTGCGGGGGCGGCACTTATAATTGAGCGCGCCCTCCCCCAAAGCTTCCCTGACAAGATATACTGGTAGCACTTGTTGGTCCCAGCAACCTGAAAACCATGCCGACGAACGCACAACTTCAAGCCGAGATCGACCGGCTCAACCAAGCGATGGCGGAACGCACGCGAGTGCCCAGCAACCTACCTAATTTCACCGGCAAAATGGGGAACACGTGCGCGAATGGCTGTTCCAGATAGAGAACGCCTGCCGCATTAACGGGATCGTGATCGACGACGCGAACCCGCGACTACCAGGAATCGCCGGGTCGGCGATGGAGAAGCCAGCTTCGGGATGGTTCCTGCACTGGGCTTCGACGACGCGAGTGGAAGAGCACACGTGGAGTATTTTCCGTGAGCATGTGCTCCTACACTTCGAGGCGTCGAACTACCAGTCAGTGCTACGAGAGAACTGAAGCAAACAGCGGATATCGAGACCTACAACGGCGAGTACTCAGCCCTCATCTTCCGAGTCGAAGGCATGAGCGTGCTTGACCAAGTTCTGCTCTACGGAAACGGTCTCAAGCCTCGCACGCGGAGCTACGTGAAGCTCGAGAATCCTGAGACGCTGAGTGACGCCATGGACTTAGCTGTCAAGTTTGAAGTAACCCACTTTGTGGAGGACGCAAGTGAGCGCAAGGTTCGTCATGAAAAGAATAAGACCTCTGATAAACATGCTTAAGACAACAAGAAAACGTCCAAGGGAAAATCCTTCCGAGGAAAGGGACGATTCAAACCGAGGTCGAACTCCAAGAGCAAGGAGACTCGTACCTGCCACTTCTGCAACAAACCTGGTCATACCAAGGCCAACTGCTTCGCGTGGAAGAAGGAGCAAGGGAAGCAGGGAAACAAGAAGCCACGTCAGTGAAAGAGGGCCCTGTCGTGGAGGAGAAAGCAACCGGAGCAGTTAAGTTTGATAATATCAGTCTTAATGTTCTGAGTGAAAACCCTCTAGTATACAAGTCCCGTCCACTATTCGCCGTCAGCGGTGATATCAGTGTGGCCGGTAAGATGAAGCAAACATCAAAGATGCTTCTAGACTGTAGTGCAACCACGATATACGTGTCGAAGCGGTGGGTAGAAGAATACCAGCTAAAAACAACAAGGTTCAGCGACAAGAACATTCGAGTCAAGTTAGGAGACAACCAGATTGTGGAGGCCCAGCTAGAGGTGCTACCGCTAAGTATCATGGCCTCTGGGTTAGATGATCCGTATGAGTGCGTCGCAGTTGTCTACGCGATACCTGAAGAATTTGACTGCATTGGCATACCGTTCTTCGAGGACATGCAACCACAGATCGACTGGAGAAGTCGACGAGTCGAGGGAACAAGAGAGAGAACTTTGCGCTGGGAACGAGCGGGGGAAACCTGTGGGCCAATCGAGGAAGGCGGACCGGTGATTGCCTCCGGGCTTCGGAGATCTGTCGGGGCGAAAGGCCTATCGGCGAAAAGACCCGATTCCTGTCGAGGTGCCGCGCTGGAAACGTGTGTCCGCTGGCAAGGGTTCAGCAAGCGAAGAGGAGAGGAAGTCGTCGGGACGCAACGGTACTGCTCCTGGGAGCAGCGATACCAAGGGAAGAGAGTCCGTCGTGGAGAAGATGTTCACGATGGGTGTCACAGATGACGCTGGTGTACAGACCAAGTTCATCACGAGAAAGAAACTGCGAAAGTTCCTGAGAATCAAGACCAAGTCGATCGATGAACCAGACTTCATGTTGGTTCTGACAAACGAAACGATCAAAAACGTCGCCCGATCCTTGGAGCGGCGCGACCAGCCCGACAATGTCGGAACTGCTAAAGCTCAACGTTTTCTGGAGACAGACTGGCAAAGTTTCCGGGCGAACCCTGCCTTTGACTTGCTGACGAAGTACAAGGACACGGTGTTCCGACCTGAACTCCCTGAAGGTCTTCCGGAGAAGCGTGAAATCGAGCACAGGATCGACGTGAAAGATCCCAACCTTGCGATGTATCGGCAACAGTGGCGGCAGTCACCTGAGCAACAACGCGAGATCGTGCTCTGGGTTGAAGACATGGTGAAGAAGAAACTTATCCGACCAAGTATCAGTCCACACGCCGCGCCAACCTTCTGCGTCCGGAAACCAGTTGGATGGCGGATCGTACACGATTATCGGTACTTGGACTCCAATACGATACGACAGAGTATACCGATGACGAGGAAAGAAGACATACTGGACGGCATGGCGGGAGGGTACTGGTTTTCGACAATGGATTTGATGTCCGCATATTATCAAGTCCGCATGCGTGCGGAAGATATCAAGTTCACAGCGTTCCAGGCGCCAAACGGACTCTGGGAGTATCTGCTGCTACCCATGGGTGTCTGCAACGCGCCAGCGACGATGCATCGGTTAACGTCAAAACTTTTTCGCGATCTGGAAAACACGAAGTCGTTCTACGATGACATCTACATCTTCACGAAGTCGCAGAGGATTGAAGATCACTTAGACGCTCTCCGCAAAACTTTGGACATCTTGCGAGATAACAAGTTATACGTAAAGCTGTCCAAGTACGTCTTCTGTGCCGACGAGATCCCGTGTCTTGGAGATTTTGTTGGAAGAAACGGCGTGCGGATGGATCCAGATAAGGTGGAGACTATCAAGGACTGTCCAATTCCAAGAACGCAAGAGGAGCTTCATAGCTTCCTCGGCTTGACTGGATACGTCCAACGGTTCTGCCCAGATTACGCGAAGCTGACAGCAAGTATGTTTACTTTGCTCAAGAAGAAGTCCAAGCGCAATGCAAAAATTTGTTTCGACGAAGAGCATTCGAAGAACTTCAAGGAACTGAAGAAACGGTTGTGCAATCCACCAGTGTTGCATTTGCCCGACTTCAATCATCCTATGCATTTGCGTACGGACGCTAGCAAGTTTGCCGTCGGAGGAGTACTGTTCCAGGTTGTCGATGGTGTTGAGCTACCCATTGCTTACACCAGTAGGAAGATGAAATCAGCAGAACTTAATTACCCGACGCAGCAGCAAGAACTTTTGGCAATTGTTCACGCGCTTGCAGCTTTTTGGATTTACTGCTTGGACAAGCCACCAATCGTGGAGACGGATCACAAGAGTCTTGAAGGTCTTTTTACTCAGAAAATGGCGAATCGTCGTCTTGCACGCTGGTATGATATCCTCGCGGAGTATCAGCCTACGTTCTCATACCTTCCAGGTGCGAAGAACGGGATCGCAGACGCGCTTAGCCGAAGACCAGACTTGCGACCAGAAACGAAGTACTTCCATGACTTGATTCAATGATGCGTCCTTTAGTTTGGCAGTCAGCGAGGTGACAACAGACAGCGAATTGATAACCAAGATCCAAACGGCGTACACGAAAGACCGAGAAGCAAAAGCAGTTTTTACAGCCATCCGGCGGCGCGCAGATAGCCAGAATCCGAAAGCCAACAAAAAACAGAAGAAACAGTATCCCTACTATTCGGAAGACAACGGTTTGCTGTGGTACCAGACTCCATCCGACGATGAGCCACGTATCGTAGTGCCCAACGATGTAAAGTTGCGGCAGGTGATCATCGGTGAGTGTCACAATTCCAACTACGGAGGTCATCCAGGGGCGGAGCGAACGTACTTGACCCTTGCTAGGAGGTGGTACTGGACCAAGATGTTGAAGTCAATCCAAGCGTACATTGCTGACTGTGAGCCTTGTCGACGGAACAAACCAAGGCTAACGAAGCCACCGGGACTGCTAGAACCACTGCGTGTTCCCGACGAACGGTGGAGATCGATTTCGATGGACTTCATCACCGACTTGCCACGAACAAAGCGAGAGGTCGATTCCATTTGGGCCGTCGTGGACCGACTGACAAAGCGTTGTCACTTTGTGCCGACTACGAAGAAGGTAGATGCCGAAGGCGTTGCTCGTCTCTTCATCGACCATATCTGGAAACTTCATGGGATGCCAACAAGCATCGTATCCGATAGAGACAGGAAGTTCGTTTCGACGTTCTGGCAACACGTCTTCAAATCAATCGGAACAACACTGAAGATGACAGTAGCTCATCGTGCTTAGGGAGACGGCCAAACGGAGCGGATGAACAGAACACTCGAAGAATACCTGAGGTGCTACGTTGGGCCAGTTCAAGACGACTGGGACATCCATCTCGCCAATGCTGAGTTCGAAGTAAACTCGACCGTGAACAGCAGTATCAAGATGGCGCCTTTCGAGGCTGATCTCGGATACATCCCTCTCAATCCTCTACAGCTCACGGCTGAAAGTCGTGGCAAGGTCCCAACAAGTCGACGTGGCGCTGAGTTCCACGAACGACAAGCAGCTCTTCTTTGTCAATGTCAGGAAGCACTGGCGGAAGCTCAAGAAAGAATGCGCGATGTGTACGACAGAAACCAGGAGGAACAAGTCTTTGAAGTTGGGGACCGAGTGTACTTGAGCACAAAACACTTGGATCGCAGACATACAGGGTTACCCAACTCAAGCAAGCTTGGCCCGAAGTGGATAGGTCCCTATACCGTGGTGAAGAGGATCCACAATCATGCATACGAGCTGAACATCCAAGCCAGGAACAAACTTCATCCAGTCTTCAATACCGGGTCGTTGAAGCCATACAAGGACGCCACTCGGATGTCGAAGCCCCATGATGTCGTTCTAGCCGACGGCACAGTTGGACAACTCATCCAAAGACTCCTCGGCAAGCGAACGCAAAAGCGACGAACCCAATTTCTTGTGAAGTGGGTGGGCAAGGAGAAACCCACCTGGGAGCCGATCGAGAATCTCTCACAGGTCCCAGACCTCATTGCAGACTTTGACGCATCCAGGAGAAGGAAACGGCGAAGAAGATAAACGGCAAAGTCAAGAGTAAAGGGGGCCCGAGAGCCTACATGTATTCCCGATTACATCCCCTACAACTTCTGCTGCTTCTTCTTCTCGCGGCGAGCTTTCTTTCGATTCGGCCTAGCCTTGCGTTTACCGCGGCGGCAACGATACCCTGGATTCAGCTTCACTAATCCCATCCATTTGACCTTGTCGAGATACTCCAAGTTGGTCAATGGTTCCGGGGTCACAGGCGGTTCGACTCCATCCAGTACAGAGACAGCAGTGTCTGGACCCTTCACGAGAACAACAATGCAGTGTCCAACGAGGCCATCACCAACACTCGTGAGATACACTCCCTCACGCAGTGTTTGGACAAACGTCTGGAACAGTTCCACATTCGTGTATGAAGCGTGAAGTGGACTGTGGAAGAGAAGATCGTAATCCAAGGGAAAATGGCTGCGTTGAAGTACGCAAAAGAACTCCGTAGCTTCCGCACGAGAAACTCCATCGACAGTACCCGGATGTTCACGTTCGAAGTCCACCCAAAGTTCAGTAGCCTTAGAGGCAAGCCCAGGGTCACCAAGGTGGTAAAGCGCTGAGCGAAAAGCATCCATGAAGCAGCCACCAGCAGGAGAAGCCTGGTCACGACGCGCGAAATTCTTCTTGTAATAACTGGCAAACGTTCCAGGGCGCAGATCGTCACACCACTGCATTACCTGATCCAGTCGGCGAGCGAATCGTTGGACAAGTTGCTCCTCCCAAACCCAGCTCAGCTGAAGCGGCGAAACTTGCCATTCCACGAGAAAACACCGATGCGGATGTTCGCCGCGGACGTCATGTAGCTGCTCAATGTTGACTGGAACGGAGTAATCCCACGGGGCAGAAGGGTCGTAGTGGTTTGCACGGCCGTTCGCAGGATGTTTTGCCGGAGCAGAAGGCAACGCGTACGGATGCCAGTCACCAGAGTCCGCCCCGCGCTTCAAGCGATTGAGTCCACCTACAGGCTCGGTTTCCTCGTCGCTATCGTCGAATAGACCACTCGTTGATGGGGTAGGGGATGCTGGACGTGCCGCCTGCAGATTCTCCGAGTCGTCGTCCTCCGATTCCTCACTTGAGCTACCGAAGAGCGAACCACAGTACAGCTCCTTCAAGCGGTTCAAACAAGATTCTCCAGACTCATCTGACGCCACCGAAGCGTCGTCCAAGGGTGATGATGGCGCAGGCGAAGCCGCAGGAGAACCAACAGGAGACAGCGGCAGCGACGATGGAAGTGTTGACGGTGTTGATGGTGAAGCGGACTGTGGTGCAGCCTGTGGTTGGTTGGCGGCCGTTTCCGATGATGACCGGGCCAACGAGGCGCGTGCCAGCTGAGACTGAGTCGCACGAAGCCCAGCAGAAGACTGAAGCTCGACCAAGAGAGTACGAGAAGAAGCAGACGAGCGTAATGAAGCCATGGTGACCGCCTCGGGCTGGAACCCACTCAATTCCAGTGCAGCCAGGCCCGCAGGCGAATATGACACCGGTTCAAGCGAGTCCCTGTTGAGACGGCCGACTTCGCCGTCTGCTGCTTTTTCGAGAATGAAGACTATGAAGAGGCGGCGGTTGCCAAAGGGAGGGTGAGTGTATCTGATTGGGTGATATTATTATTTTATTGCAATGGGCAGTTAGTACTAGGGAATGTATTAGTATAGTAATTAATATACAAGCAGATGTAGGACGGCTGTGGAAGCTTCTAGAAGCTTCCATCCGTCTGAACTGCGGGGGCACTTATAATTTAGCGCGCCCTCCCCCAAAGCTTCCCTGACAAGATATAGTTCTTCTCTTCGAAGTTGTACACTTCTGTTCCCAATTTGAAGAGGTCCTGCTTCTTCCAACACGGTAATAGACAGCGATACGCTTCCTCATCCCATCTTTGCTTCAGCTCCGCTTGCTGCGATGTCGCCAGCATTCTGAACGTGATCAGCCCAGGTGGCATACTTTCATACTCAAGTTCCATCCAGCAATAGCCACACGTTGGAACGTTTATCGAGCTCTGAGTAAATGGCCACGGCACACTCAGGTGAGCATCTCTGCACCGTGAAAAACACGACTTTATCCTCTTGATATCCAAGATACAAGAGGCAGTAACCCTGGTCCACTTTGGTCGACCGACGATACACCAGCACATTCTTCGTGTTTGAGAGCGAGGAAGAACGCCATCACAACCAACAGCGTCGACTTGCCAATTCCAGGAGACCCCACAAGGACACATTTGTCGTAGGAGGAACTACCTGAAGACTCTTGGAACCATCGTCTCAAAAGGATCGACGCTACTTGCTTCTCCTCCTCTCGCCAGAAGATTTTCTTCTTCGCCGTGCATCCACCACAGGACTCCATAATCTGCCAGATCAAAGGAATCTTACGAACTTTGCCAGCTTTCCATTCATCCAACGAACACTCTGCCAGGTACTGTTTCCAGTTTCCCAAGGGGTTAAATTCTGGGATTTGTATTGCGGGAGCTAAAGCGAGTCCTTGAGGTGGAGCTTGGGGTGGAATCACCACCAGCACGTGAACCACTTTCTCTGTGGGTAAGATTCCAGTCCCAAAGAGCTCGGAGTCGTTTAGCTTTCACGACCCGTGCATCTTTTTATACGGAGTGACATCCCCACTCAGAAGCACCGCATCCAGAGAATCCAGAGAATCGTCGTTTTTCAGCCACGCGCCGTTCTTCTTCGCCAGGAAGAGCCGCAGAATGGCCGCATCGACGTATTTCGAGTCGTTTGGATTTCTCACTTTGATCGCATCTTTCAACGCGATAACATTTGCACTCGCATCGATATCCACATCAAATACTTCTTCCGCTTCACCAACGATGACGCAGAATAGCTTCACCATTCTTTCCTCCAGACTCGGCGCTTGGCAACTCCTGACAAGTGGCGTATTGTGAGATTCTTAAGAAGAAACGAATTGTTGCGAACGCATACTCCATTCTGCGGAATTTCTCTTAACAGGTCAAGTTGAAGTGTGCATACACCATTATTATATCCAGCAGATCTTATCCGGATTTATCCGTCAGCGATACCTTCACGAGTGAGAAGCGCCTCCTGGGAGGCTGTAAGACGCGTCTCCCGGCCGCCGCGGGGTGACGCCGATAGTGCCATATTTGCAGGTCATGACGCATGCGGAGGCCCACGCATCGCTTCTGCGGTCTCAACAATTGAGATTATGCGAACGAGGCTTGTAGTCGAAGTGAGGTGTTGAATGGAAATCCGAAAGTGATTGAGATTGAATTAGGGGAAACTGTCTGTCCAATATCTTCTACTTCTCCTACATGTATCCTGTATGAAAGTTCAGCCTTTAACTCCTTCTTGTCGAGCCGGGGCTGCGTCAGCAAATGCGCAAACTGACCATCCGTCCGGCAAGTTGAAGTGGTCGATCAATCAGATCCCGCGATATGGGTATGATGGGCAAGGTGGACCAATCACATCTCTCCATTTGCCGTTAAGTGCGCACGGCACGCGCAAAAGGTAACAACCGCACTACAGGCACGCGCTCCGAGGTATCCAGGCAAAAGAGAGAGACTGCGAAGTGTACAATCGCAACACCCTCAATTCGATGTCTCGAGCTTGGGTCCGACGTTGCTGCGCTGCATCAGGTAGCGAAGCGTTTTCGACGATAAGCCCTTGGTCAGGAAGTCTCCGAGCTGGTTCTTGGTCTCCACATATTCCAGCGCGACTTCACCACTAACAACCTTCTCACGAATGAAGTGGTACCGAATGTCAATGTGCTTGGTGCGAGCTTGGTAACCGACGTTCTTGGCAAGTGCCATCGCACCTTGGTTGTCCTCGTAGATCACCGTGGATCCATCTTGCTCAACACCGATGTCCTTGAGTAGAACTCGCATTCCTTCACACAGTCACTGAGCGCCATGTACTCGGCCTCAGTCGAACTCAATGCGACAGTCTTCTGAAAAGTAGAACGCCACACCACAGGCGCACCACACAACAACAGCATCGTCCCGCTCACGGAACGACGGTCGTCACGATCGCCAGCCCAATCGGCATCCGAATAGGCGACGAGTTCTGTTCCAAGTTGTCCATCGTACACGATTCCAACATCCTTGGTCTTCACCAGGTAGCGCACCACCTTAATACCAGCATCCCAGTGCTTCTCACCGGGGTTCTCCAGGAAACGGCTCAACTTAGCCACCGCGACAGCAATGTCGGGTCTCGTTCCACAAGCCAGATACATCAGGCTTCCCACAAGTGAACGGTATGGCTTCGACTTCATCTTCATTTTGTCTTCTTCAGTCTGCGGTCCGTCAGCCCTCGACAAGTGCACACTTGGATCAATGGGGATCAGGCTTGGCTTGGCGTTGTCCGAACTTCTTGATAACTGCCTCCGTATAGGCCTGCTGACTGATACTCAGCGTCCTCTTCTCCATGTCGTAGTCAATCTCGATCCCGAGAATGAAGCGCGCACGTCCGAGGTCTTTGATCTTGAATGTCGAAGCGATTTCCGCCTTGACCGAGGTTGGACTTGAGACGCAACTAGCATGCCATCGACGTACAGGCACACGGTGCACTTGGTGAAGCCATCACCACGAGTGCACACACGGATCAGCATCCGCAGCCCCGAACCCCACACTCCTGAGGTGCTTGTCGATGGTCTCGTTCCACACACGAGACGCCTGCTTGAGTCCGTACAAGCTCTTCGCTAATAGGCACACCAGTTCATCGTCAACCTCAACACTGTCCAGTTCTCGTAACATCTCCACAAGGCCTTCAGGCAGCTCCATGTAAATTTCTTCCTTCAAATCACCGTGTAGGAAAGCGGTATCCACGTCACACTGAACGATGATGGCTCCTTCAGCACACAGCTTGGCAAGGACGGTCCGAATCAAATTGAGAGGCCACCGGCGAGTAGGTCTCCTCGTAGTCAACACCATGACGTTGTGAATATCCCTTGGCGACCAGACGAGCCTTGTAGCGAACCACCTCTCCTTTTTCGTTGTGCTTCAGCGCGAACACCCAACGGCAACCAATTAGTCGTTGGTGTTCCTCTTTCGTCACGAGCTTCCAGGTCCCGTTCCTGATCAGCGATCTCAGCTCGCTCACGATGGCCTTTAGCCACTGGCTTCTGTTCTTGCTTGAAGTAGCTTCCCCGTACGTCTTCGGAACATCTTCACTTGCGATCATTAACTGCTCTCCTCGGATAAGGAGTTGACCCCCACTTCCTTTTGCGCGACCTTTAGTCATCTTCTGACGCTTGGTTCCGCTTGATGAGGGAGCGTCCACGAACTGCTTCTTGCGAGCACCACCCTCCTCGTGTTCGTCGGTTTTTTCAATGCGGCGTGCTCGGGACGTAATCATCGTGTGGGTCGGGCCATACGGAACAACTGCACCATCTCTGGTTTGATCACCTCACCCATTTCAACTTGGCGCGTAACAGCCTGGATCGGTACGATTCTTCTTCCACCAACGGACCCTGGTTCCGTCCCGATGTCATCGTCATCGTCCAAGTCCAAACGCTCCATCAGGTACTCCAGCTTGGTGGTTTCCATGAACTTCACAGTGCGCACGATTTGCACCTTTCCTGTTGTCATGTTGAGGACGCGGTATCCATTCACACAGTCCTCGTAGCCCATGAAGCGACACTTGAACACCTTCGGGTCTAGCTTGCGGCGCTACTCTCCTGGAAATTGAGCGTACCCAAGCGCACCAAACACCTTCATGTTATTGAGCTGTGGCTTGGGACTGCTCACAGTCTCGTACGGTGTCTTCACTGTGGCGGCGTTTGGAATCCTGTTGATGATTCACGCGGCCGTGTTGACCGATTCAGCCCACCACTTCTTCTCGATGTTCTCATAGAGCATGCAGCGAGCCATCTCCACTAGGCTACGATTCATGCGCTCAGCGAGTCCGTTCTGCTGAGGCGTGTATGACACCGTCTTCTCGTGTTTGATGCCCGTCTTGTTCAAGTACTCTTTGAACGGCTTCCCAATGTACTCGCCGCCGTTGTCAGAACGCAGGCGTTTGATCATCTTGCCTGTCGGGTTTTCCATTGCTGCCTTGTAGGTCTTGAACTTGGACAGCACTTCCGACTTATGCTTCAGAAAGTAGACAGTCACGTGGCGCGAGTAAACGTCTATGAATGTTACCGCATAGGTACATCCACCAGGTGTCTTCGTCTGCATCGGACCCATCACATCCGAGTGTACCAGGTCTAGCACACCTGCGCTCTTGACAAGCTTCTCCGGGTGTCGCGGAAAGTTGTCAGCATACATCTTCCCCATGCAGCATCCTGTGCAGACGTCGTCACTTGAAACGTTGCCCGCAACCCGAGGCAGTTTTTCTGCCATCGTCAGTAATTGCTCGTAGCGCTTGTACGGGATGTGGCCAAGGCGTGCGTGCACCACAGCCCATGGCTCCTTATGAGTTGCCGCAACATGGCACACCTCATCCCCCACTGTCACCAACTTGTAGATGTTTCTGTAGCGCTGAGCCTCCATCACCGTAGCATCACCGTAGCGAAATACACACTTATCCTTGCCGAACTGCGCGGTGACACCCTTCTCGGCTAGCTTGGCCACCGAGATGAGGCTCCCATCAACTTCAGGGATGTACAGTACATCTGACAGCGTGACAGACGTCCCGTCCACCAGCTTGATACCGACGGTGCCACTTGCAGCTGCGTCGATCGTCGTGCCATCCGCGATTGTGATGGGGATCGGCGTCTTCAGCTCCTTCATGGACACGAACTTGTCCCGGACGCTGGTCATGTGCGAACTTGTACCCGAATCGACGAGCCACTCAGCCTTGCTCATCGACCCCGTTGCCGTAAAGGCAAACTTCGACGATTCCTGTTGAGCACGCTGTCCGCGTCCCTCGTCGGCCGTCTTCTTTGTGGCACTCGAACTCTCGGTGCCCTTGCTTCTTGCAGTAGAAGCATTTCCCTTGGAATCGGCGCTTGCCGACTTCCTTCTTCTTCGTAGCGAAGGCTTCCTCTTGAGCCGATGACGATTCATCCGTGCTCCCAACACCGGCCAATGCCTCCAACGCGTTGTTGAGGCTGAGGCTGGCCGTGTTCTCCGGTACGCTGGCAATCACGCGATATTCTTCCGGCAGGCTGCCCAGCAGCAACACGATCTGCCGGGTCTCGTCGAGCGGTTCACCGATCGCAGCCATCCGGTGGACCAGTTCCTTGAACGCATCGACATGCTGCGAGAACCGAGTGCCGGGCTCCATCTTGAAGTTGTGCATCATCTTGGTCAGGAGGAGTCGGTTCTTCAGCGTACTTTGGTTGCGCTGCGGACGCAGCGCAACCCAGGCTTCCAAAGCTGTTTGAGCATCGCGCATGTACACTTAGTACGTCTTCAGCAATCATTCCAAGGGCCTTAAGATCGTTCATGGACCATTCAACCGTAGCGCGATTGCTCATCGACGATATGCGCGATGAGTCCCTTTCGAGACAGCCTCATCCGCATGTTGAACTCCCAGTGGAAGTAGTTACCTTCCACGAGCTTAACGGAGTCTGCGTAACTTGGTCTCATAACCAATTGAGATTATGCGAACGAGGCTTGTAGTCGAAGTAAGTTGTTGAATGGAAATCCGAAAGTGATTGAGATTGAATTAGGGGAAACTGTCTGTCCAATATCTTCTACTTCTCCTACATGTATCCTGTATGAAAGTTCAGCCTTTAACTCCTTCTTGTCGAGCCGGGGCTGCGTCAGCAAATGCGCAAACTGACCATCCGTCCGGCAAGTTGAAGTAGTTGACATGATGTTATTTCCGATTTTCGAGCGACAGGTGGATATTACGTTACGATGTGATTGGTTATACTATGGGTTATAAGAGAAAGGGACTTTGGGACGCGGCCGCACCCGTGCGACATCTGTGGAAGATTGTGGATAAACCTTCGCCTGACTGTAAAGGGGCCCAAAGGACCAGAAGTGTACTTCAGAGTGTGCACAACTCTGAAGGTCAACTACACTCTGTCTGGTCACCGGACTTTCCCCGACGATGAGTGCCTAAGTTCTGGCGGAAAGTCTCTCAGAAGAACGTATCTCTGAGAGACCTCATCCCGTTACCGTCCAGCGCGACGATGGATGGTTCAAGGATTCACAATATATACCCGCAGAGACCAAGTATCGCGCGCCGGACGCCGCGCACCCGCGCAACCCTCAAGATCTTCATGTACGTTGTAGCATTGGTGCTCCGTACTCTGGTTTCGTACTCAAGACTCTGGTATCTTTAACCCTGAGTGACCAAGACTCTGAAAAGCAAGTGATATCAGACTCTGAAAACCGGGATACCAGACTCTGAAACCACCGAAGATCCAAGATCATACTGAAACCAAGTGAACCCAAGTTCAAGTCACGCATTCAAGTGATTACTGACCTGCACATCCCCGTAATGACGTCTCTACCTGTCAACCCATCGAGATCTGCTGCACAGATTGCATACTGAAGCAAAGTCAAGATACCTGATGCATACGAGAACCAAGTGTACTTGAGATATGAAGACTGACTGCTCAAAGGACGCAAAAGACGACACGAAGAAGAGAGTTACCAGATATATATGATAGTTATGAGGAAGATAAACGATAAACAGAGTTCAATATGCTTGCTACTGCACAAGTCCGCTTGAGAGGTATTTAAGCCACCGCGTCATTACGTACGTCGTCGTGTGATCTCCACCACTTCAAACCCCTTAGGTGGAGATCAGGTAACGTAGAGACCTGAAAGGACCCGCCTATTCCATATCCTAGTTGGGTCGTTTGTTTTGTCTCTAGCGGTAGCCCATTTCATATTGCTCGTTTGGACAGGCTCTGGAAACTAGACAGTCGTTTTCAGAGTGCAAGGTAGACTGTTGTATATAGCCGATCGTATTGGCTTATATTTTCCCTCTATACTAGAGGGTGGTGTGCGAACGTAAAGGGATACCAGACAGACCAGGTGTCTGGTAACGAGTCCCTAGTTGACCTGGAGTGTTAGCCCACCGTTCAAGGGCCTAGAAAGAATAAGAACGGCTGTATATATTTGTATATTTTCGAACTCTGTATATTGGTTGTTTATCTCTGAAAGTCAGGTATCTCGGTTCTGGATCTGTGATATTCAGACACCGATTTCAGACTTTCTCTGGTACATTAACCCCTTTTCGACCGCCGACTTCCTGGAAACCACCTTGGTTCCCAGAGATTCCGACTCCCGAACGCTCCTGGAAGGATTTCCTGAATACCGACACCAGACTCCAAGAGAACTCCAACTTCTCTTCACAACACATTCTCAGACTCCGGCGAGGGTCATATTTCCGAAGACAACGAACCCACGAGGATACCGCAAGGTACCACACGCCAACCTACCGTTGTACGGATCTGAAAAACCCTTTTCAGTAGTCGTATAATTAGGGTTCACTATACGCCCCCTGCTCCGCGACCAAAGTTTCACCGACTTCGCGACAACTGGTGCGCGTGCCCGGATTTTTGGAATCGTGATATCACCGGATTTGAGAGTACAAGAAGAGAAAGTTTCCTGTCAAGCGTCTATATTCAAGATGGCTACGCCAGGATCTACGAGAGGAGGACGCCGTGGTCGTGGTCGGAGTATTCCGACACGTCAATCCAAGCGTCTGCAAGGTTTGTCGCCTGAAGAGCAACCAGACTTGGATGCTATCCAGAAGGCGGCCCGCGAGAAGAGGAAAGCTGCACGGGAGAAGAAGGCAGCTGAGAATGTGAGCGTCCCAGAACCGGCGGTCGAAGACCAGCCTGCTGAGGAACCAGAAGCTCAAGAGACACCTGCTGTCCCTGGTGAACAAGGTTCTGAAGGCCCGTCAGAAGTCGAAGCTTCTGGTGACGAGGCGATCACTGCCCGCGAGGGTGGTGATGAGGCTTCTGAGGGAGGCGCTGATATGGTTGAGCCCCCGGAAGTGATCGATCTGTGTTCAGATTCGGCAACTTCCGGTCAGTCCGTGGATGAAGTGAAACCAGAACCCGGACTCCCTGAAGAACATGTTCCACAGTCCCATCAAGTCCAAAGAATCTCTGAAGACACCGTCTGATGAGTCTGGGAGGGCTGATTCGCTTGACGGAGAACGAGCTCTGAGGTATGTGCGCCGTGAGTTCTGCCGTTGGAGAGATATGGACACAGGCAAGGTCGTCCCGCCAAGCATCGAATATATGTGGCCGACGATGAAGCTTAGTGCTGATGCTTGTCAGAAAGCTGCTGCCGCGACCGGTGACTACATCAAGTGGCGATGTTCCTCTGTCTTCCCTGAGGATATGTGGATCTCAGAGTTTCACGTGAGGCGTCATGGTTTTGGTCGGATCCAAGACCTTTCCTACGTCGAGATTCCGATGAGCACGTTGACAGCACCAGATTGTGTGGCAATTCTTCAGCCAATGCTGCACGAGGCGGGTTTTGAATTCCAGAACCTCCTCCCAACATGGTCTCAGACACAAGCGTCAGCTGTCATTGAGTCCCAAGTACGCAGCGTGGCGTCCGAACTTCAGAGTCGACTCGCTGTGGAATTGGTTGAGTGGGCCACCGTGACCGCCAGGTTACAAGTGAACCGACTCCCAGAAGACATTAAACGAGAAGACACAACAAGCCAAGATGAAGCAGACCGTGTATTACCTGACAAGGATGCTGACCTACAAGGACGACGACTGATCATGCGACTCCGGGTGACCGGACTCCGAGTGACGCATAGTTCTGACGGTTCCGGCAGTGATGAGCCGCCGCAGTCCAAGCGCTTGCAGCAGGGACCGCAGCGCCCACAAGTCCCGTCAACACCGTCAGCTTTATTAACGCCGTCGCTGTCTTCACTGCCGCAGTATGAGAGTCACTCTGACAACACGCGACCGGAATCTGAAACTCCAATGTCTGAAGATCACAACACTTCTCAGACTCGGAGGTCGGACGTGCCAGTTCCCAGTGTCATTGGGACCTCGGATGACCAGTCGTCGGGATTCCAGACTTCACGCTGAAGCTCTACAGACTCGTCCTTGATGTCTATGAGTCGAGGGGCGGCATCACATATGTCGCTGTCCACAGGAAGTCTGGCGTTAATCGCTCAAGGCGCTGATGTAGGAGGTGCAGTCTCTGAAGGCATGGGGATCCAAGTGACGCGAACGTTGTTACCAGTGAAACCAGAACTTGAAGATGTCGACATGCCGGAAGAGGAACCAGAGGTGTTGATCACGAAGTCTGGAAACCGCGTCTGTCGGAAACTCTTCACGGGATTTCAGACAATTGACCACAGAGATTCCACCTGTATCTACCTTCACCCGAAGCGAAAGTCACCAGAGCCACCGCCAAAGTGTGAAGAGTGAAGACCTTCCAAAACCACCGTCCCGACGCTTGAGTTCCGTCGCGTCGAGTCGTACGAAGTCTGAAGCTCGAAGTTCTCAGAGATCAGGACCTGCCCAGATCGAGTTGAACGTCATGAGGCAGCAGCAGGAGTGGCAAAGCCGGATGGAGCAAGCGCAGATGGATTTCTTGGCCCGAGAACGCTTGGAGTCCATGGAACGCGATCGCCGTCGAGAGCAACGTGACTTGGAGGCAAGACGCGAGATTCAGACGCTCACTGAGCGCTTGCTGAAGTCCGAAAATGCGAGGCTGGAAGCTGAGAGACGTGCCGACGACGCTGAAGAACGAAGAAGTCTGGTATCTGAGAGTAAACTCAGAAATCGCAGCGCGGCAGAGTTGGAAACTCTGAAAACGGAGCTCCGGAACTTTGAAAACCAACGTCTGGAATCAGAGTTTGCTGAACGCTGGCGACAAAGAGAGGCTGAGACCGAAGCCGAACGTGCACGTGCGACTGACGAGATGAAACAGGACTGGATTTCTCAAATGGAAGCTTTACAGCAGCGAATGAAAGTCATGGAAGCCGAGCGCAACAGGGAGAAAGAAAGTTCTCAGAACATGAAACGGTTCCAAGCCGATCAGTTGAGAAACCTCCGAGCGACATTATCCCAAGTTCAAGAGGCGCGAAGTGTCGGTCGCCCTGATTCAGCAACTGCAACCCCGGTGTTTAACACTGGGAACCCTGAAGTTGCAACTATGTACCCAGTATCAGGGTCGAAAATCAGAAGTGACGCAAGTAGGGTTGGGGTTGAACCCATTTCACATTCGCCGGATCTCAAAACAGAATCTCGAGAGGTTGCGACCTTCCAGCAAGCTGCCTTTGCACGAAGCACGGGGACGAAGCGAGTGAAGGCTGAGAGGAATGGCGTCGCTACGACTGCTACGGCCACCCAGGTGACTCAAGCGACTTCGGTGACAGAGACCAAGGGTGATACTAGACGTGCACCTACTCCGAGACGAGATCCGCCGCAGAAAACTGAAGCTAGACGGCCTAACGGAGATCGAAGAGCGTCTCGCAGAGAGAAACGTCATGATAGAGCGCCAGACTCTGGCGGAGACTCTGATAACTCGAGCTCAGACTCTGCGAGCTCGTCATCAGAAAACTCGGAGCCAGGTGAAGTGGTGAATCTGACGGCAGCAACTCAAGCACAGGCCGGAACCACACTTCTGACACTGAGGCCGTTCATGAACTCCAAAAACCTTGGAGAATTCGACCCCAAAGCTACACTCAGGGAACGTGTCCACTAGCGGGAGCGGTTTACGAATATGGCTTCTCAAGGAGGTTGGTCGACTAAGACGCGCATCCAGGAACTTAAGTTGAAGCTCCCTGTGTCTGCGCGAGACTGGTTTAACCAGCTTCCCAAAAGTGTGTCCCGTGACTGGAAAGAGCTGTCTTCGGAGTTCAAGAAACGTTATTGCAAAGCTCGGTCATCGTATTCTGAGAGGTACTTTACGATGGCTATGAAGGACTCTGAGACTCCGCTTGAATTTTTCTACCGACTTAATTCTGCTGTGGGAAAGCTGACATCGATTTCAGAAAGTCGTCCAAGCGTCTTGAGAAGCATGTACTACGATTCATCACGAAGCTTAAAGATGCACGTCTGAAAACTTCGCTGCAAGGTCAGAGATTTCGACGGATTTCAGACTTGGAATATGCGTTGCAGCAAGATGAAGACGGTGGCGAACTGGTGACCAAGAGATGACCCCTGCGAAGTCTCGAGATTTCCGGGCTGACAAGATTCCGCGAGGACAGTTCAAGCCCAAGCGTGTGCATCGGACTTATGTCGCAAGAGATATGGATTCTAAAGACTATGACTCTGAAGACTCTGAAAACCATAAGGAATCTTTGAAATCCAATCAGGATACCAGAGATCAGACGGGTGATTCCAGAACTCCAAGTGCGACTTCAGAGTCTACTCGTGATGAGAGTACTGCGCAAGCATCTTCGAACAATTCAAAAGCCCCACCAAGTGCAGATTGGACGCAGACTCTGACGAATGAGGTATATCAAGTGATGGATAATATGGGATGGCGCCCGCCGCCCCAGTCCCCGTCTGGATCGTCAGGTCAAGGATTCCACCAGAGGCGTCATGAGAATAGTGGCTACTGGAACAAGTTCTGTGAAAAATGTCAACGCTCAGGACACTCAGAGGAAGATTGCTGGAGAGATGTCACGTGTGACCGATGCCTGGAGAAGGGACACCCGAGTCGAATGTGTCGGATGCCACCCTGTGAAGTATGTGGAAGAGTACACTCTGGAAAACCCTGTGAAGATCTGAAAACTCTGGAAGCACTCAAGCAACTTGCTCGACAAGGTGCACTCAAGGACATGCCGAACCACCTACGGGAGAAACTCCTGAGTGATGAGGCAGACTCCGGGAAGCCGTTAAACTAATATGCCCGTCGGATGGGGATCCGAAACGCGCCGGGTATGGCGTTACCCCAGAGTTGTGTGTTCTAGTGTGTGTAGGACCAGAGCTGAGGAAGACTCAAGATAACACTCAACAATGCATGACTACTTTTGCCCAAGAATCAACCATACCTTCTAGAAACTCAGGGAACAAGTTACCTGAGATCGTTGAAGACACCGACCCGACATCAGACGACACAGTGTCGTTCAGGTTGAAGGATGGCGAGTGTTATGGCTGGTGGGAGGGTAACTATCCTGATCGTTCGAAGAGGGATGTGGTGATGGTGTACGGTGCTGTGAATGACCATCGGACCAAGATTCTCTTGGACACTGGTGCGACCATAAATATTCTGAGTTACGACTTTGCGCGTAAGCTCGGACTCAGACTTAAGTCGCACAAGCAGACCAAGGTGTCGGGGATGGGTGGTGTTCCAACATATATCGGTGCCAGCGCTGAGATCAAGTTGACACTCGGGCCAAGGGTGGTATATATTGTGGATGTTTGGGTCGCGAATATCGGTGAAGGAATTGACGTACTTCTGGGAATGGGTTTTATGTTTGCTGCTGGAGTGAGAATTAGCGCTCGTGAAGGTCTGGTGTCGTTACCAGACGAGGTAGTAGTGATGATGTGTAATTGGGAACCTGGTGATCATATTGGTCGTAACAGGTCGGTCAGACCAAGTGAGGCTGTTCTTCTGAGTCCGGGTGAAGAGTTTATTGTCCGAATCGACTATGGACCAACGAACCCCCAAAGGGAGGTCGTGTGGGCCGGACGCGGTGATCGCTGGGTTACCCAGCTGATCTATGCGGCTCGATCTTGGCCTGTGGCCGTTCGCGTGGTAAATATCTCTGATAAGAACACGTGGGTCAATGAACTTTCCGATGTTGCGAGGATCGTGGAATATGGGATCTTCCTAAGACATGGACGTTTCGTGCGTCCAGGTTCCGCTGCTTATCGTGACTGGGAAGTTCTGATTCTGGAAAGCACCCCGTCACCAGAGACTAAGAAACGTATGAAAAGAGAGGCGGAGTTGGAGGCTCTGATGCCGCAACCCCCGTGTGTAGATCGCCCAGACTACCCATGGCCGACTGAAATATTGCAACGTCCAAGGTTCGATAACGCTCGAGTACAGTTCGTGAAACCAGATCCACCACCGACCGTGAAGCGAGTGCGCTTCGCCCTGGATGCATTCACTCAGACAGAGGATGGTTGCCACAGTGAATCAACGGGAAGTGCGGACATCGGTACAGATACCAGAGATTTGGAAATATCCCCTGAAAATACTTCACAGGAAGACTCTGGTGACACCTCCGTTGCCATCGACGATGACGTCCTTGACTCAAAGCCTGAGTGTCTCCTAGATGATCCTCAGACTCCTGAGTTACCCGCAGATGATTTCGACTTAATGGATGAGTCTTGGGATATCCCCATTCAGGGGATGCCTGGAACGCCTGTGGAAAAATTACGAGTGGAATACGAGCGGTGTATGAACGTTTCGAGCGAAGAATTAGACCTGGAGCCAGGTGTGTATATGCGAGAAGGCACGGAACTCCTCGCCCAATTACGCGACCAATTGGTCATGCTACCAGAGCTGGAGAAGTTGGCACCAGAGTGTGATATCGAGAGCGCTGATGTTGGAGAACCAGGAAAGACGACCCCAGAAATGGAGAGGAAACTGCGTGATATTCTGAGGCACCACAGTAAAATATTCCTGGGAGATGGCAATGCAGCGCCCGCACCGGCAAGGGGCGTAGTCTGTGATTTGGATGTGGGAGATGCCAAACCGGTAGCTCAACGTCCGAGGTCTGTCGCTCCTCATCTCATGCTGAAGGTGTACGAGCTTCTCAAGAAACTTCTGGAAACTGGTTTGATCGAGTACTCCAACTCTCCGTGGGCATCTCCTATTGCGATCGTCCTCAAGAAGAATGGTGTTGACATACGAATGTGCATCGACTATCGCATTGTGAATGGCTTTATTCAGCTGTCGCGTTACCCCCTGCCTCTTATTGACGACCTCCTAATCGGTTTTGAGGCCGCTATGTGGTTCATGAGCCTGGATATGGCTAGCGGTTTCTAAGCGATCAGGATGACGGAGCGTGCACGACTGATATCGGCTTCCATTTGCCCGTTTGGGCATTTTCAGTGGGTAAGGATGCCGTTTGGTCTGAAGAACGCCCCTCTTGTGTATCAGGCTATGTTGGATAATTGCCTGTGGGGATTTGTAAGACTGTCACCGGAAGAAGAAGCTGAAGTTGATGCGGAGGTTCTGGAATTTCTGCAACTCCAGCCTCAGAACTCTGAAAAACACCTTTCAGAGTCTGAGAACCATACTCCGATTTCAGAGAAACCAGCACTCACAAGTCAGATGACCGTCTTTCAGAGGAATATTCCCGTCCCCACATGCATGGGCCCAGTCCTGGGGAGGAGTTCATACATCGACGACATCGCACATGGAGCACCGACTTGGGACCAACTATGTGACGACTTGAACGCCCTGCTTTTCAGGCTTCGCTATTGGAACATTTCTGTGAGTTTGCCCAAGAGCGAGTTCGGAAAGTTGTCGATACCGTACCTATCCCACGAAATCAGTACCGAGGGTCTGAGGGCAACACCCAAGATCGTCAAAGGAGTTGAAGAACTGCCATTTCCGTCTACATTGAAGGGAGTTCACAGTTTCATGGGAAGCCTCAATTATTACAACAAGTTTATTGAGGATTTACCGGTGATCGCTGCTACTAACAGACGAGCAGATTCGTGCTGGACGAGATCTGACTCGTGCGAGAGAGGCATTCGAGAGTCTGAAACGCAAGATAGTCTCTACTCCACTACTCAGACATCCAGACCGAACCAGACCGTTTGTTGTCATTCCGCATGCGAACCCTTGGGCTGCTTCGGCAGTTTTGGGACAAGAATATGAGGGAATAATACACCCGGTCCGGTTCACAGGTCGTGTCCTGAATGACGCCGAACTCAGGTATCATATCGCTGAGAAGGAGGTGATTGCGATCCTCAGAGTTTTGGAAAACTTCAGAGCTCTGGTGGAGTCAAGTCCGGTGATTGTGGTCTATACTAGATACTCTGTTTTGAAATGGCTGCTAACATCTAATTCCACCGACGGCAGAAACGTCAAGTGGGGTATGAAGTTGTCGCAGTGGAATTTGGAGATTCGCCGGATTCAGCGTGATGAAGACGGACTCCCAGCTATACTCGGCGCGGGCATAACTCCTAAGGAGCATCTGGACGAGTCTCTGAACATCTGATACCAGTCAAGGGGCGAGTCAAGCCGCCAGTTCCTATCAGTGTGGAAATGTTGGAAGCAAATTATCAGGGTTATGTTCTGAGTTTCGACGGTGCCGCATAGACGTCTACTCGTCTGGGAAGCTGTGGGTGTATACTCTGGGAACTCCCGGGGTGGAGTGTTCTGGACGCCCGAGGATTTCCCCTGACGGATGTCACGGTGAACGATTCAGAGTACTGTGGCCTGAATTATGGTCTGAAGATGGCGCTCGAGCACGAAATACAGGAGCTGGTGGTTGTGGGGGACTCACGCATCGCGATACAACAGGCTCAGGGACTGATCAACTGCAATCATCCTAACTTGCAACGGAGGTTGGCCGAATTTGAGTCTCTGAAAACCAAGTTTCAGACTCTGAAGTTGGTGCATGTGAAGCGCGAGTTCAATCAAGCGGCGGATTACCTGACCTCGAAGACTTTGACCCTTGGGGAAGCTTGGCGAGTACAAGATGAGGATGAACTTATGCACCTGCAACTGGTATCCAAAGTTCATGAGAAACTGATGAAGCCTCGTTCCGTCCCGAACATGGAAGTTCAAGAGTCAAAGATACCAGACTCTGAAAATCATAATGCGTCACCAGAATCTGAGGATGCTTCTGGTCCGGAATCCGCACCCCTGTCTCGATCGGTTAGAATATTGGTTGCCGTAACCCGTGCCCAAGCTCCGCTTGATGCTAATCCGCCTGAGGACGATGACGAACGAGAACCTTTGGGGCCTTTGGAGTTCCAGGCAGAACGCTGGCGACGGATTAAGGCGCATCAGAGCCAGGACCCGTACTTGGTTGAGCTCATGAAGTTTCTGAAGGGCGACGTGGGAGATTTACCACGACCCCGAGTCAGGAAGCTTGCCAGAGTTGCTGAGGACTTCGTTCTGGATTCTAGAGATGTACTTTATCGTCTGAGTCGCGCCACTGAGACTTGTATCCAGACTTGTTGCACTATGCTCATGAAGATTACCAAGGTGGACATCAAGGAATCAGGAGAACCTTTGAGAGGCTGAGTTCGGAGTATTACTGGTTGGGTATGTATGCGGATGTGGAGAGATTCGTGAAGGAATGTGTGGACTGTGCCAGTGGCAAGGGGCGACCCCCAAATCCCGGACCTTCACCTGGGAATATCGAGCCCAGCCGGCCGTTTGAAGTGGTGTCTATGGATTTTGTGACACACATGCCGAAATCAGCACGTGGAAACACATTCCTCTTGCTGTTCCAGGATATGTTTTCAGGATACGTGATGTGCAAACCGATGAGCGTCACCACTGCTCAGGATGTAGCAGAGGCTTATGAGGAACGCGTTTTCAGAAACTTTGGAGCTAGCTCTCTGATTCGTCATGATCAAGATCCTCGTTTTATGAGTGAGGTGTTCAAGTGTTTCAGGGAACTTTTGGGTAGCAGACAACGAGCTACTCTAGGGTACCGGCCTCAAGCCAACGGCCAGCAAGAGAGATCAGTACAGACTGTGGTGCGCGCGATTATGGCATACATCTCTGAAGCTGATCAAAGTGACTGGGATGATCATGCTGAACGTCTGATATTCGCCCTGAATACGTCATTCGATGCCACTCGTCTGGAAACGCCTTTCTACCTGGTACATGGTTGGGATGCTCACGGGACGGTGTCCGCTATGCTTGGACCCAAGCCATCGACGACTCAGGAGCGAACTGCGTACGAGTGGAGAAGGAAGATGCCACGAGACTATAGTTATGCTCTGGCGTGTGCCGAGGATGTAACGGGGTTACACGGCGCTACGCGCCTTGGCTACAGTTGGTGTGGCACACACCGACTATCACACGTCACAGATCTGTGTATGACACATCGTGTTTCCCACACGTCACATATGTAGCCACTTGTTGGCAGTTAGCTCAGAGCCACACATTGCATTTAGATTAGGATTTAGTATGTTAGATACTAAATCCGTTATATTCAGGATTAGGGCAATAAAATAAATAATAATCAGTTTGCGTTTTACATAATTAGTGTTAGTTCCTTTATTATAGGGGCACTGATTGTGAGAGTCCCGTATTTAGTGGACTACGTGGTTCTTGTATAGAACCGAAGGCTACTGCCTTGCAAGCAAGACTCTACGAGTCAACTAAACTTCCTCTGTGTCGTGCACACCTACGCAGCCCCGCTGCATCTGGTAGCACTCGTAGTCAATCCAACTCCTGAGTTGAAGACTGTTTCTCTGTGAGAATGGAGCCAGAAGCATACGCTCACTTGACTCCGAGTCAGCGGGACACGCTTAACAAGCTTATGTCCTTGCTAGGCCCAGAAGGTATGGCGCACCTTGCGTCCCAAGGGCCGGAAGCCGTCAACACGCGCCTCGAGGCATTCGCCTCGTACGACAACGCTCTCGTTGAGCACATCCAACGGAATGTAAAGGGGGTTAACCCCGCTCCGAGAGCTAAGCCCGTCACGCTCAGCGTGAAGACCTTTCACGGTCACGAAGGAGAGAACCTCCTGTTGTGGACCCGAGAGGTCGAAATGGCCATGGGGGCCGCTATGCTCCAGTTGGAAGGCCAACGCGTGGCGTTCGCCATCTCTAAGCTCGAAGGGCGAGCACGAGAATGGGCCTTGACGTCTGGGACGTCGGTAGAAGTGGACTTCCCCACGTGGGGCGAGCTTAAGGCCAAGCTTACGCAAGTGTTTGCTCCGCCTAACCAGGCGTATCGCGTGCGGTCACGCTTCCTTGCTTGCCGACTGGGCAAGAAGGACCTGGTGGACTATGTCCAAGAGCTGCGCACGCTTATTGCCGGCATGGCTGCCGACCCTCTACCTGAGGTGGTCACCGTGACCATCTTCATGGAAGGTTTGCGAGCTGGCGTGGCCAGGACGGAGGCATTCCGTCAGAACCCTCGCACCTTCGAGGACGCTGTCAGCGTGGCACTGAATGCCGAACACAACTTTAAGTTGTCGAGGGTCGGTGCTAACAGCACAGGGTCCGGGGGACCCGAGCCCAGGGACCTCAGCTATGCTGAAGATGAGGTAGCTGAGCTACGAGCTGCGGTGCAGCGTATGAGCACCCGCCGGTGCTATACATGCGGCAGTCCCTCACACCTGAGGCCCAACTGCCCTCTGCGCAAAGAGCGCGCCGGCCAAAATGGCCGCAACCCTGCCGCGGGTCCCGCCTTGGGCTCTGCCCAGGGAAACGACGGCTCCCAGTAGACGCGGGGCGGTCTACTGGGGAAGAACTGAGTTCTGCAGTGCGTGAGAGGCACTGGGGCTCAGCCCCGAAGAGCTCCGTGCTCTTGAACACGGAACGTGTGAGCAAGCAGGGCTTGCTGGTCGTCCAGGTGGACGTGAAGGTCTTTGAGAAGCCGTGGATCGTGTTGATCGATTCGGGGGCATCTGGCAACTACGGCAGACGCTCCACCGTTGAAGGTAGTCAGCAATATGCTGAGGCGCTTCGAGCGCGAAGAGGTGACACCGTCACTGTCCGTCTAGCGACGGGCGTCCGTGTCACGGCGGCCAAGGTCTCCATGGACCTGCGCCTGAAGTTCTTAGACTTCGACAGCGTAGAACGCTGTTTGGTCCTGGACCTGGATTCGAGGTACGACCTAATCCTTGGCATGGCGTAGCTGGAGCGCCACGAGCCATGGGTTGATTGGAGGTCGAAGACCTTAGGTGCTACGCACTTCTCTACTAGTGGAGCTTTGGCGAGTCATGAACCCACCTCTGCTAGGAAGCAGAAGCGCTATTGGCGCGAGCATCGAGCCGAGTCGGCTATGATGCTGGAAGTCGGTGTGTCCGAGTTGGTGGACAACACCGAGTGCGAGGACCGCAGTCCTGTTGAGCGCGTAGCGCTGGTTGGCAGTGAGTCAACGTGTGGGCAAAGCTCACGTAACCCCTGTGGGGCGGCACGTACTCCGCCGAGTGACGCCGGTCATGGATCGTCACTGGATGCCGATGGCATCGGGCCTTACCAGGCCGTGAACTGTGAGGCGGCACGTACTCCGTCGAGCGATACTGGTCGTGGACCAAGTCGATCGCTGAGTGTCTCTGACACTGGACCTGTTACGGTCATTGATTGTGCAGCGGCACGTACTCCGCTGAGCGGCATCGGTCGTCGACCGAGTGGATCGCAGAGTGTCACTGACACTGGGCCGGGTAAGGCCATAGCCTGTGCGGCGGCACGTACTCCGTCGAGTGGACGTTCGTCGGCTAGACGACGACGTCGTAAGGCCCTATGGGCGAGACGCTCTGCGTCTGAGTCGTCCGTGACGTCAAGTGTCAACGCACGGGAGGGCTGTGGACAGCTATACACTCTGGTTGATGGAGTGGACGGCAGTGCCGAAGGCAGCGTCCTGCTGGACGGATTGCCGAGTGTTGACAAGCTCCTTGAGCTAGAGGAGATGTCGTTCGCCGACTTTGGCGATGCCTTGAAGGCTGGCGAACATGCCGAGGTGTTCATCGTTCGACCTGAAGAGGAGTTAAACTCATCGTCCCTCGTTGACGAGTCCGTCTTGGCCGAGGTCAAGAAGGCGTTGAACGCTAGGAGTGGATCGGAGATCCTCAAGAATCCCTCGGATCCCTTCTACGCCTTGCTGAAGGAATATGGAGACGTTGTCTCAAAGGAACCACCGAGTGGCCTGCCTCCTGACCGAGGCGTTCGTCACGAGATCGACTTAGTTCCCGGAACTAAATACTGCGTGACCCGACAGTGGCCTCTTCCTAAAGAGCAATGCGACGTCATTGACGCCTTCTTCCGCGCTAAGCACGCGGCGGGTCTCGTGCGCGAGAGCAAGTCTCCGCACTCCGCGCCAACGTTCTGTGTCAGAAAGCCGAATGGCAAGTGGCGTATCGTTCACGCTTTTAACAAGCTCAACGCTGCCACGATTCCGGCGCAGACGCAGATTCCTAGGAAGGATGTTCTTCAAAACAGCATGGTGGGTTGCACCATGTACAGTGCGCTCGACTTAGTCGATGGCTACTATCAGCTGCTCATGCGAGCCAGTGATATTACGCTTACAGTGGTGAGCACCCCGAGCGGTATGCTCTGGGAGTGGCTCGTCATGCCCCAAGGGCTGTCGAACGCGCCTGCAACGTTCAATCGTCTAGTGACGCAACTGTTTAGACCCCTGCGGGCATTCGCACAGACGTACTTCGACGACGTGTACGTCCACAGTCGTGCTGAGCACGGGAAGACTGATGTCGAGGTACACGTGGAACACGTGAGAGCAGTGTTCGAGTGCATGCGCACCAACAAGTTGTACGCCAACGCGGACAAGTGCGTCTTTGGCGCGGAAGAAATCCCTTTCCTAGGGTGCTTCATTGGGAAGCATGGCCTTCGTGCTGATCCAGCAAAGGTCAAGGCCATTGTGGACTGGCCGGTTCCCTTGAACCAGAAGGACTTGCGTAAGTGTCTGGGCTTGGCCAACTACTTGCACAAGTACAGCGAGAACTACGCTGAGTTGGCTCGGCCACTGTCGGATCTCCTTAAGAAGGATGCCGAATGGGTATGGCGTGCTGAGCACGAGAGTGCGTTCACTCGTATCAAGGATAGCCTGCTTCAGGCACCGATACTGGCGTTGCCAGACCCCGATCGTCCGTTCATCGTCGTCTGTGACGCCTCGGACTTTGCCATCGGCAGTGCTTTGCTACAAGCGGACGCCGACGGGCGCGAACGCGTCATTGCGTTTGAGTCTCGGCAGCTCAAGGCTGCTGAGAAGAACTATCCAGTTCATGACAAGGAGCTACTTGCGATGAAGTACGCTCTCGTCAAATTCAGGGTTCACCTGCTCGGCTCCAAGCCGTTTGTGATCTACACGGATCATGCGTCACTACGCACAGCGACGCAGTCGCCTCACCTCTCGCAGAGGATGGCCCGATGGCTCTCCTTCTTTGCGGAGTATAACTTCGAGGTGAAGTACAAGCCTGGAAGGCAGAACGTCCTCGCTGACGCGTTATCACGTCGCCCGGACTATGAGTTATCTCATGTCACCTCGGTGACGTCGTCCGTGACGGACATGGTTCGAGCAGCGTACGCTCAGGACGACTCTTGTGTCGCCCTGCTTCAAGCTCTAGGGAGCGATGAGTTTAAGGACTCAAAGGTGACTCTGTCACGACGCCTAAAGGCGAGACTCCAACGCTATAGCCTGGAAGGCGGTCTGCTGTACTACAGCACGGGTCAGGATGACCCACCACGTGTGGTGGTTCCTCACGATGAGGATCTGAAGTATCGTATCCTCTATGAGGCCCACGACACGCCCACAAGCGGCCACCTCGGTCGCGAGAAGACCTACGGCTCGGTGAGCTCCATGTACTGGTGGCCGAAGATGTACAAGTGGGTCAGCACATATGTGCACACGTGCGAGACGTGTCAGCGGGTTAAACCCTCGCCGCATGCGGCAGCGCCTTTGGCGAGCTTGCCTGTACCCTCTGGGTGTTGGCAGTCCATGAGTATGGACTTCGTGTTTGGCCTGCCGAAGGATACGGCAGGCAACACGGGCGTTGTGGTCTTTGTTGACCGTCTGATCAAGATGGCTCACCTAGCGGCTGTGCCGGACACCGTCGATGGCGCTGGTACAGCGACGATCTTTATCGATCGGGTCTTCCGCCAGCATGGGCTGCCAGAGACCATTGTCTCGGATCGAGACCCCCGTTTCACGGGTCACTTCTGGACGTCCGTCTTCAAAGTGCTTGGCACTCGACTGGACATGTCCACGGCGGATCATCCGCAGACCGACGGTCAGACTGAGCGCGTGAACCGCGTCCTGGAGGACATCCTCCGCAGCGTATGCGCTGAAACGCCGAAGCGTTGGAGCGCTATGCTCCCTCTCGTTGAGTTCTCAATGAACAACGCGGTGCATGCCTCGTCAGGCTTCACCCCGTTCTACGTGAACGGCCTTGCGCATCCACGCGTCCCGCTCACCCCGCCACGCGGTAGCCTTGGGCTTGGTGGGGGAGAGGCTGTGCCGTCGCTCGACTCCGAGCTTGCTGATATCAGCCCTTCTGCTGTGCGTAAACAAGTCGATGACTTCCTCTCGGTGAGATTGAGCGTATTACGCCGTGTGCGTGACGCGATGGCCGAAAGCCAAGACGTTCAGAAGGAACAAGCTGATGCAAAAGGCAGAGGCAATATGTGGGAATTTAAGGTCGGTGACCAAGTTTTATTAAACGCTAAGAACCTACCTACACATGCAGTGTCGAGTGTCTTTAAGACGAAATTGCGTCCGCGCTTCATCGGACCGTTTGCGGTCGTGGCCAAGAGGGGCCTGGCATACACGCTTGACTTGCCAAAGCGGATGCGAACACACCCCGTGTTCTACGTCGGCTTGCTTAAGCCATATCGGGACCCGCGGGGGTGAACGCGGAGGCGCTGGCGCCGATGGCACGCGCCTAGGCTGCGTCATCTGCAGCAGCGACGTCACCTGACCCCGCAGCTCAGCGAGCTGAAGCTCCTGCTGATGCAGGCGAGCGGTCAGGGACTGAGGCCCTTCGAGCCAAGCCACTCGGCTCTCGATCTCCTCCATGTCGTGAGCAAGACAAGCATGTGAATGCCAAACGCTCTCCACGTTCCCTTGAAGGGACTGAGTCTGACTCTGGAGAGTACCGATCGAGTGATCGAGTTGGTACCAGGCGCGTTGCGACAGATAGCGCTCGTCACACTCATCGAGTATTGCGTTCCGCAGCGAATCGGCCTCCTCCGCCGTTGCTCAATGAGCAGGGGACTCCCCACTACCACGTGGAGCGCCTGATGGCGCGGCGTCGCCATCGTAGTCAAAACCAGTATCTGGTGAAGTGGCGTGGGTATCATCATTCCCAAAACTCGTGGGAGTTTGAAGGGCCCCTGAAGCAGGACTGCCCTGACGTCGTGGACGCTTTTGATCGCGAAGATCGGAGGCGCCCGAAGGGCTCGAGGTCGACCACTCGGTCGACACCCGCTTCTCACCACTAGTGTGAGAAGCGGACGGACTAGCAGCCGAGCTCAGGCTCTGGTCCGTGGCTGGCACAGCCAGCGAGTCTCCCTCGGAGACTGGAGGAGCGTCCTGTGAAGCAGGGAGGGTGGTCTGAGAGGCTGGAGCCACTGCCGTTGTGTGGCGAGGGAAGCGGCAGGGCCGCACGCGTATCTTCGCGTACTGGAAGAGTAGACCTCGAGCGAGGCGGACGTCCACTTCGGCGCAGCTCTCCATGAGCCGATCGAACGACGCGAGCTTCCGTGAAGCCTCGGCCCAGGTGACCACATGGACCATGTAGTCCCGGGTGGTCTCTCCGGTTTGGAGCAGGAGTGGGTAAGTCCTCATCTGAGGCACAGACTCCCGTCGTCGTTGCTTATCTAAGCGTTGCCGATACTCGGCGAGTGTGCACACCTGCGGGGTCAAGAAGCGCTCATGGAGCCCCTGCCGCTGCTGAGTCTCAGCCACCGTACGAGGAGGTCCGCCTATGGTGTAACCATGCAGGTTTGGCTGGGCCATCAACTGTTTCACCTGCTCGGCAGGGTCACGAGGCTCGAAGCCGTAGTCGCGCCGCGACGAAGTCCCTACGATACTCGATGAACCGGTCGACGCGTCCCTGGGGGACTGCTCATGGAGGCCTCCTGCGCCTCATCGAGCGGGTTGGAGATCGTCATCTCTACGCCTCCGGGCGGTTCGGGCTCATCACGAGCAGGAAGTGGTGGCGCGTCGCGCAATGCGTTGAGCACCAGGCTCGAGGGTCCCTCAGGGAACGGATTGGGCTGTCGCAACTGCCGTGGAATGGAATACCGACGCGGATCGCGTGGAGAGCGCTGCTCAGACCGAGTCGTCCGAGGGCTCGCAGGAGCAGGAGACGCAGGGGCATCGCCCGGTACGGACTCCTCATAGTCCACTTCGATCTCGCCGACCTCGGCAGGAGAGCGACGCGGGTCGCGCGTCGGCGACGCTGTCGTGTACTCGAACGGCGAGCCACCACTACCACTTGTAGTCGGGCTGCTCTTGAACATCGCTCCGTAGCGAAGGCGAGAAGCCGCGAAGTACTCCGAGACGGAGAGCGTGAGAGGAGCCGAGGGCTCAGGCGGGGAAGCGCGGAGGCGCTGAGGCTGTGAAGCCAGAACACGGGACACCCGAGGCGAATGGGAGAATGTGCTCGTTGAGCCAGCGCGCACGCGCACTCTCGTCGAGAGAGTTCTTTTATCGGAAAGTTGCCCCTTGACAAGGCAGTTATGTCTGCGGTTGTAGATACTGCGTATCCACGGTTTGGTGGGGGAGGGTGTAACGGGGTTACACGGCGCTGCGCACCTTGGCTACAGTTGGTGTGGCACACACCGACTATCACACGTCACAGATCTGTGTATGACACATCGTGTTTCCCACACGTCACATATGTAGTCACTTGTTGGCAGTTAGCTCAGAGCCACACATTGCATTTAGATTAGGATTTAGTATGTTAGATACTAAATCCGTTATATTCAGGATTAGGGCAATAAAATAAATAAAAATCAGTTTGCGTTTTACATAATTAGTGTTAGTTCCTTTAATATAGGGACACTGATTGTGAGAGTCCCGTATTTAGTGGACTACTTGGTTCTTGTATAGAACCGAAGGCTACTGTCTTGCAAGCAAGACTCTACGAGTCAACTAAACTTCCTCTGTGTCGTGCACACCTACGCAGCCCCGCTGCAGAGGATCTCCAGAAGAAGGCAAAGCGTGACCGGTCTGAAGAACAAACCAGAAAGTGGAATGAGTAATCAGAGCGTCTGAAATCAGGCTTTGCTATAGGCGACGCCGTATGGCTCTACATCCATAAAGTACAAACGGGATTGAGCAGGAAACTGGCGCACATGTGGCACGGACCTTTCAGGATCGATGAAATGCTAGACGACTTCAGAGTACGACTCAAGGTTGAAGGTACCGACTATCGCGTGAACCCCTGGGTGCATGTGAGTCGTCTGAAGCCCAGGGCCTTGTTCCCCAGACGACCCACGGTAGAGCTCCAGATTCCAGAAGATGATGACTTTGACGCTGCCCTGTTACCAGAAGATAGTTGGGAACCTGATACTGAAAACGACGAGTATGAAGTGGAGAAGATTCTGGATACCCGCTGGAGCAAGCGTACCAGGACGTCTAAACGCCTGCGCGAATATCTGGTTAGGTGGAAATGAAACTGAGTGGTTACCGTTATCGAAGTTGAACTGTGGAGCATTACTTTATGAATTCAACCAGAGTGCACGAGCACGAGCCCGTTTTCAGGCGATGCAGGCTGGAGACGATCACCCCAGAGTCTAATAACTCTGAAAACACATCTGGAAGTCTGATATCTGAAGGATTTCAAACATTGACTTTCAGAGTGTGGTAGTCTGAGTGCGTGTTTTCAGAGACCTATTTCTGAAATTCGTGCGTTTGGATATGTGATCGACCATGTTACTGCTTATATAAAAAACGACTGTGTGAATGTGAATGTGGAAGTGAATTTGTGAAGGATTAAGTGCTGAAGGATACGAGGTTATGGACAATGAGATGAGGAGAAGAAACGTGATTAAGTGGAATGATATTGAAAGATTAAGGGATTAGGAAGCTACACTGGGGCCAGGGGTTTACGTCACAAATGCAGACAACTATTTGGCTTCTCGAAATGCAGCCTTCCCGTGGGCACCATGGTGGACATCTGAGCTTCAGTAGCGAAGGGAGATCGGGTTCTCGGAACGCTCCGTAGGTGTCATATGATCCTTCTTGACGTCAGCGGAGACGTACTGGAGCCACTCTTCGTCCACATTCACCGTGGCCCATTGCATCCGAGCAGGCTCAATCGCATCCAAGTCACCCAGTTGCGTCTCCAGACTCAGACACTTGGGACCCCCGAGCTCTGCGACTCTGGGATCTTGCCAGATCCAAGGACAGGACTTGTCTGGGACAACCCAGATGCCAGGCTCTGAAAGCAACGACTCTGGGAAATCTTTATGCCCCAGGACCTTTCGGATGAGGGCGTTGTGTTGACGAATCATGGCGGCTCGACGCATGGACCGGTACTTGTGAAGCTCCGCAGACTTGTCGTCAGCCTCAACGTCCATGGTCACCCAATGCGTTTGCTCCCAGAAGGCTTGAGCGTGCTTTTTCATGCTGCGCACAATTACTTCCACGTCAGCTAACACTATGGGTCCCAGTTCGTCCCGCTTGTGGAAGTAAAATTCTGAGAATCGGTTGTCGAACATGACTTCCCAAGGGGCGCGCTTCTTGCGGATGACCGCACAGTACCGCTCAGAGTCCCAGCGCTTCTTGAGGATGGCACATGAGTGCTTGTGTACCTCGTAGTCTGGGAAACCCAATGTCTGGCCAGTGGTGGTCCTAGTGGAGCTCACTCGCTGTACTCTGATGCCATAGTACAACCAGGAGGATGCCTCACAGTCTGGTGTTTCCACCACCTGGAGCTCCTTGACCGTCAGGGAATTGTAGGGCTTGGATACCAGACTCCGCGCTTTCCCTGAAGAACCCTTGGACTTTGATCCACTTCCACTGGTGGATTTCGGGCGAGACTTGGGACTGGTATGGGCCTTTACGGATGCGATACTTCTCTTGGACTTCTTGGTGGGGATGATAGGTCCATCATCAGAGTCCGAGTCGTCATCAGAGTCCCGGGGACGCTTGGAACCAGGACGCGGGTGGTCGTCAGACATCTTGTCTCCAGACCTCTTGCTCCAGGACTTCTTGTCCCCAGACTTCTTGCTCCCAGACTTCTTGTCTTGAGACTTCTTGTCTTCAGACTTGTCGCTCTCGGAATCGCTGTCGTCAGACGTGAGCTCCCGTCGTCATCTTCGTCTCCAGACTCGACCGCACCAGAATCGTTATAATCAGGGTCGTCCTTGGGGTCGTCGGCGGTGGACTCAACATCACTCTCCGGGTAATTCACGTGACCATCCAGGTCACCCCAGGCCGCAGGCTCGTACCAGCCGATCCACCACTTCGTCAGCCATCTGGTAGTAGACCTCAGGGGCATACTTTGCCCAAAGAGTAGCATCCAGACGACGAGAAAACACCAGACTCACCAACATCTGGACGAGAACCGGACTGCTGAAGAGGCTGTGAGCTTCTTTGTCCGACGCTAACCACTCCATGGCCTTATCGTACTTGATCCCAGACAGCAGAGCTTGGCGGAGGTCAGGGCGGACTTCTTTCCAGACCACGTCACCAGGGAGCCTCTTGTGCACTTCAGACTTTGCCACCTTGGAACCTGCATTCGCCGAAAGCACCGAGTCTTCGACGGGCTTGTGTCCGGAAGGACGACGCTGCAAATTCTTGAGGTCCCACTTGAACGGCCGCTTAGGAGATGATTTCAGAATCTGGGGCTTCGGTGGGTATGACAGTTACTGTGGACTCTCGCTCTTGGACTCTGAGGCTTCAGCACTTGGACGAGTGAGATCCAGAACTCTGGTGGTTGTCGCAGCCTTCTCAGCAGCCTGACGAGCTCGCTCCTCAGAAAGCCGTTTCTTGAAATCAGGAACGGGCTTCTTCCGCGCGTCCAAGGCTGTCACACTGATGACGGTCGTCCAGGTATCAGGGACGATAGTGTTATCTTGAAACGACACCAGAAGGTCATGAAGCCAATCTCAATTACCAGAGATTTCAGAGTTCTCTTGTAAGAACTCTGAGAATCCCCATGGATCTGTGGGCTTGACTTCAGGACGCGACTTCAGAATCGAGACCTGCGCTTGAAGATCAGCAACTTGGGACTTCAGAGCTGCCTTGTCCGACTTCAGAGCTTCCACTTGGTCCTGGTAGTGAGCCTTGAGATCCTGAATCTCAGAAGCCATGCGTTCTTCTACCACACCGGCATCTTGCTGAGCACACTTTAGCTCGTGCTTCCAGTATTGGTAGTGCAGTACCCACTCGCGCTTGATTTTTTCACACCCAGAGCGCGCTGCTGCAGCATCGATCAAAGCGACACCGTTCTGAGAACCAACGCGTTCCCGAAGGCGGCGGTGAGCAGCAGTCATGAGTTTCAGGCATCCAGCTGTCCGAAAAACTTTCTCGGCAAGTCGAGTGGGGGAGACGTGAGAAACCAGAGATCCCAGTTCCCGGCGAACCTCCACAGACGACGTCAGAGCATCCAGAGTACGCACGTCTGGAGTCTGAGCACACGGAGACACGACTTCGTCAGGTTCGAAGCTTGGGATCACCCGCTCCAGCTCTCGGAGGTCTTCGTCAGTGAGTGCCTCGTAACCCACGAGTACACAGGGGCCACCATACGCGTTCGCTATGTGACGCCCTCTTCTGAAGTCTTCAGCCCGTGCAGGAGTACTCACCAGAAAGGCACGTCCCTCTGGTTTGACGATGGGAGCGACATAATTCTGGGGAACATCAGAGTCCCCCAACGCCGTGACTTGGTCTTCTGTGGACGTCACCAGACCCTGACGAAACAGCCGATCGTGGACAAAAGCCGTGGGGCGCCGAAAGCTCGCGGTCTGAAAACACCAGGAGTTCCCTCAGAGAATTCAGAACTGGAACCCCCATGTGAAGCAGCCGTTGGCGAAAGATCACCGGAGCCAGCCGAGTCAATAGTGCCACCAGGGAATTTCTCACCCAGATCATCGACTTGTGAATGCTTAGGCTCGGACGCACGGGCTGGGGCGCTAGAGCTGCCGCCTGGCGATGTGGCTGAACCAACATCTCCACCCTGCACTACACTGGCAGTTGCCGAAGCAGGACAGTTGCCTGTGGCGTCGCCTGCCACCCCACTCGCTGAGGCGTTTGAGCTCAGAGAAGCGCTGGTTTCCCCAGTCATGAGCGAAAGGACGGAGGTTTGAAAATGACCGCCCTTTAGTCGAGTCAGGTTCAAGTTTCTGAGTCTGAGAAAATCAGATTGTGCGACGGGACACCCGAGACTCTGAAAACCGGGCAACTGGCAAAGAGTTGCAGCTATACTACGCTCTGAAAACCGTCTATCAGAATGTTTGATAGGCCTGTCCATGATACACAGCTTGGAGAAAGTTCCGCACTGATGGATCGTGACCAGGAGGGGCGGTTGAAATGATGTTATTTCCGATTTTCGAGCGACAGGTGGATATTACGTTACGATGTGATTGGTTATACTATGGGTTATAAGAGAAAGGGACTTTGGGACGCGGCCGCACCCGTGCGATATCTGTGGAAGATTGTGGATAAACCTTCGCCTGACTGTAAAGGGGCCCAAAGGACCAGAAGTGTACTTCAGAGTGTGCGCTGGGATCAGGTTTTCAGAAACCTCATCCAAATGTTCTCGGGGTGTAATGCCAGCGCCAAGTATGGCAGGGAGTCCGTCTTCATCACGCTGGATCCGGCGAAATTCCGGGTCCCAATGCGACAACTTCAGACCCCACTTCACATTTCTACCATCAGTAGAGTTCGACGTCAACAACCACTTTAGCACAGAATACCACTGGACTTGACTCTTCCAGAGCTCTGAAGTTTTTCAAGACTATGAGAATCGCAATCACCTCCTTCTCTGCGATGTGATATCTGAGTGCCGCATCATTCAGGACACGACCTGTGAACTGGACTGGGTGATCACTCCGTCATACTCCTGTCCTAAAACTGCTGAAGCAGCCCAAGGGTTCGCGTGCGGAATGATGACAAACGGTTTGGTCTGATGCGGGCGTCTGAAAAGTGGTGTGGAAACTATCTTGCGTTTCAGAATCTCGAATGCCTCCTTAGCACATGTCAGGTCTCGTCTAGCGCGAATTTGCTCGTTCGTCAGCTCTTACAGGGTAGCAGCGATAACTGGTAAATCTTCAGTAAACTTGTTGTAGTAATTGAGGCTCCCCAAGAAACTCTGAACTCCCTTCAGCGTAGACAGGAATGGTAGTTCTTCAACCCCTTTGACGATCTTGGGCGTTGCTCTCAGACCCTCTGCACTGATTCCGTGAGAGAGGTACGGAATTGACAATTTCCCCAATTCGCTCTTGGGCAGACTCACAGAGATATTCCAGTAGCGAAGTCTGAAAAGCAAAGCGTTCAAGTCATCACAGAGTTGGTCCCAGGTTGTGCAATGTCATCGATGTACGAGCTCCTTCCCAGGCTTGGACCCATACATGTCGGAACCGGAATGTTCCTCTGGAAGACAGTCATCTGACTTGTGAGAGCTGACATCTATGGTGTCGGTGTATGACTTTCAGAGTCTGAAGATTGGTTTTCAGAGTCTTGAGGTTTCAACCGCAGGAATTCCAGAACATCAGCGTCAACTTCGGCCTCTTCTTCTGGCGACAGCCTCACAAACCCCCACAGGCAATTATCCAGCATAGCTTGATACACGAGGGGAGCGTTTTTCAGACCGAAAGGCATCCTCACCCATTGGAAGTGTCCAAACGCTCAAATGAAAGCCGATATCAGTCGCGCTCGCTCCGTCATCCTGATCGCCCAGAAACCACTAGCCATATCCAAACTCATGAACCATATGGCCGCCTCAAAACCAATCAGGAGATCATCAATGAGAGGTAACGGATAGAGTGACACCTGAATAAACCCATTCACGATACGGTATTCAATGCACATTCGTATGTCGACACCATTCTTCTTCAGAACGATCACAATGGGAGATGCTCACGGTGAATTGGAGTACTCGATCACACCAGTTTCCAGGAGTTTCTTCAGAAGCTCGAATACCTTCAGTATGAGATGCGGGGCAACGGACATTGGACGTTGGCCGGCGGTTTGGCATCCCCCACATCCAGGTCACAGACCACGCTCCTTGCGGTGCGGGTGCTGAATTACCATCCCCAGGAAGATCTTCCTGTGATACTTCAGAATGTCACGTAGCCTCTTTTCCATTTCTGGTGCTGTCTTTCCCGGTTCTCCAACGTCGGCACTATCAATATCACACTCTGATGCCAAGTCCTCAAGGTCTGGTAACATGACCAATTTGTCACACAACTGGGCGAGAAGTTCCGTGCCTTCTCGCATGTACACACCTGGCTCCAACTCCGGTTCTTCGTCCGAGAGCTTCATTCATCGCTCATACTCCGCTCGCAATTTCTCCACAGGCGTTCCAGGCATCCTCTGGATACGGATAACCCATGACTCGTCCATTAGATCTAAATCCTCTGCGGGTAACTCAGAAGTCTGAAGGCCATCCTGGAGACACTCAGATTCTGAGTCTAGGACATCGCTACTAGAGTCAACAGAGTTATCGCCAGAGTCTTCGTGCGAAACACTTTCAGAGAACGTTTCCAGATCTCTGGTATCCATACTGACATCCACACCGCCCATTGATTCATTGTGACAGTCACCATCCGTCTGTGTGGCTGCATTCAGGGCGAAACGCACTCTCTTCACAACTGGGGTCAGGTCAGGTTTCACAAACTGCGCTCGAGCGTTATCGAACCTTGGGCGCTGCAATTTCTCAGTCGACCAAGGGTAATCTGGACACTCCACACACGGGGGTTGTGGCATCAGAGCTTCTAACTCTGCTTCTCGCTTCATACGTCTCTTGGTCTCTGGTGACGGGGTGCTTTCCAGAATCAGAACTTCCCTGTCTTGATACGCAGCGGAACCTGGACGCACGAAACGTCCATGTCTCGGGAAGAAACCATATTCCACGATCCTCGCGACATCAGAGAGCTCATTGACCCAAGTGTTCTTATCAGAAATATTTATCACGCGAACTGCCACAGGCCATGAACGAGCTGCATAGATTAGCTGTGTAACTCAGCTATCACCGCGTCCAGCCCACACGATTTCCCGTTGCGGATTCGTTGGGCCATACTCGATTCTGACGACGAACACCTCACCTGGACTCAGGAGAACAGCCTCACTTGGCCAGACGGACCTGTTACGACCAATATGGTCACCAGGTTTCCAATTACACATCATTACCTCGACCTCGTCTGGTAACGACACCAGACCTCCTCGAGCACAAATCCTCACTCCAACAGCAAACATAAAACCCATTCCCAAAAGCACGTCAATTACTTCACCGATATTCGCGACCCAAACATCCACAATGTACACCACTCTTGGTCCAAGTGTTAGCTTGATCTCAGCACTGGCACCGATATATGTCGGAACACCACCCATCCCTGATATCTTGGTCTGCTTGTGCGACTTGAGTCTGAGTCCGAGCTTACGCGCAAAGTCGTAACTCAGAATGTTTATCGTCGCACCAGTATCTAAGAGAATCTTGGTCCGGTGATCATTTACAGCACCATGCATCATCACCACATCTCGCTTTAAACGATCAGGGTAATCGCCTTCCTACTAGCCATAGCATTCACCTTCCTTCAATTGGAACGACACTGTGTCGTCTGGTATCGGGTCGGCATTTTCAGAGATTTCTGGTAACTTGTTTCCTGAGTTTCCAGAAGATTGGGCAAAAGTAATCATCCATTGTTGAGTTATCTTCAGTTTTTCTCAGCTCCGGTCATACACACACTAGAACACACAACTCTGGGGTATTGCCTTGCCCGGCGCGTTTCGGATCCCATCCGACGGGCATGTTAGTTTAACGGCTTCCCAGAGTCTGCTTCCTCACCCATGAGTTTATCCCGCAGGTGGTTCGGCATGTCCTTGAGTGCGCCTTGACGGGTGAGTTGTTTGAGTGCTTCCAGCGTCTTCAGATCTTCACAAGGTTTTCCAAGGTGCACTCTTCCACAGACTTCACAGGGTGGCACCCGACACATTTTACTCGGGTGTCCCTTTTCCTGACATCGATCACACGTGATGTCCCACCAGCAGTCTTCCTCTGAGTGACCTGAGCGCTGACATTTTTCGCAGAATTTGTTCCAGTAGCCACCATTCTCCTGACGCCTCTGATGGAATCCCTGGCCTGACGATCCAGACGGAGACTGGGGCGGCGGACGCCACCCCATGTTATCCATCACTCGATACACTTCATTCGTCAGAGTCTGCGTCTAATCTGCACTTGGTGGGACTGTCGAGTTACTCGAAGAAGCTTGTGCAGTGTTTACGTCGCGAGCAGACTCTGAAGTCGCGCTTGGAAGTCTGGAATCACCAGTCTGGCCTCTGGTATCATGATTGGATTTCAGAGATTCCTTATGGTTTTCAGAGTCTTCAGAGGCATAATCCTCAGAATCCACATCTCTCGCAACGTAGGCGCGGTTCATGCGCTTGGCCTTGAACTGTCCTCGCGGAAGTCTCGCGACTTGGTGGAGGTCGTCTCTTGGTCACCCGTTTGCCAGACATCTTCCAGACGCGCATCCTTGAGCATCGTAACAAATCGTAGTACGTGCTTCTCAAGACGCTTGGATGACTTTCTGAATTCGATGTCAGCCTTCCCAGCGGAGGAGTTGAGTCGGTAGAAGTTCTAACGGAGTTTCAGAGTCGTTCATGGCCATCGTGAAATACCTCTCTGAATACGACGACCGAGCCTTGCAATAGCGTTTCTTGAACTCTGAGGACAGCTCTTTCCAGTCACGGGACACACGCTTGGGGGTCTGATTAAACCAGTCACGGGCAGATACAGGAAGTTTCAACTTGAGCTCCTGAATGCGTGTCTTGGTCGACCATCCTCCCTGCGACGCCATATTTGTGAACCGTTTCCACCAGTGGACGCGTTCCCTGAGCGTAGCTCTGGGATCAATCTCTCCCAGGTTATTGGAATTCATGTACGGCCTCAGTGTCAGGAGTGTGGTTCCAGCCGGTGCTTGAGTTGCTGCAGTCAGGTTAACTACTTCACCCAATTCAGAGTCGTCTGATGACGAGTCTTCAGGGTCTGAACTCGAGTCGTCAGAGTCTCCACCAGAGTCTGGCGCTCCGCTGCGGCGCTTCTCTCTGCGAGGCGCTCCTCGGTCTCCATTGGGCCTTCTAGTGTCCGATTTCGGCAGCGGATCTCGCTTCGGAGTCGACGTACGTCTTGTATCACCTTTGGCTTCCGTCACTGTGGTCGCTTGAGTCACTTGGGTTGCCGTAGCTTTTGTAGCAATGACGCCATTCCTCTCAGCCTTCACTCACTTCACCGCTGTGCTTCGTGCAGGGGCAGCTTGCTGGAAGGTCGCAACCTCTCGGAGTGCAGTTGTAACGGGAATTTTACACGAATGTTTCTCATTGGTGTGTGACACACGTGGATACATTTATGTGTGGCACACACAAGTAGATTCGTAGATGGCCTCAGAGCCTCACGTTGATTAGGATTTAGTATGCTAGACACTAAATCCGTTACATTTAGGATTAGGGCAATAGAGGTCTTTAGCAAAACACACAAATGCCAATAAGTGGGATCTACATATGTAATTTTAGCCTAACCACCGTCGCCAACCTACGATTTCAACCGAGTAGGTGACCTGAAACCCGCCAAAGCAACCCAAATAATCTGTTCGGGACCCAGTAAAATTAGGTTCTCCTCTGCTGCCAAAACGCCGCAATACCGTTGATAAAACGGAGGTATGGGAAGTTTACACGCAGGGCTTTTTATTGTCGATTCCGTCTCAACCAGTGCAGGTCGCCATGCCATCCACCGGGCCAGCTTCTGCACTACCTGCTCAATCGAGTGAGCATGTCAACGTCCAAGGCCGTTTACTCCGTGAGCTGACAGCAGGACTTCGTCAGTATGAGAAGAAAGCGTACTTGCTGCGTGTTTGGAACGAAGCCTCGCTGTCAAATCAAGTTGTATTAACTGCCGCTATCGCTCAGCACTTCTACGAAGATCAACGCCCGGAGCTGTTTATTCGATGCCGTTCAATTTCAATGCGTTATCAAATGCGGTTTGTCTTGCTAAGTTTCGCTTTGGTAAAGCCCAGATCGAGTGTCTCGTTAAGCGCTTTGGACTGGACGCAGCTATAAGGACTCGCGAACGCACGGTAGCACATGGAGTGGAAGGGTTGTGCATCGTTCTGTGCAAGTTGGCGATTCCGTTGGAAAGACCTTGAATCCGTTCTTGGTCGAAAAGAAAGCGGTCTCTTCAACCTTTTCGTCCATGTTCTAGACCACCTCGACACGAGGTTTTCAGAACTTCTGTACTTCAACCACGAATATGGGGCTCAACATGTTCAGATATACGCCGACGCTGTACTTGAAGCTGGTGGATTGATGCAAAACGTGTGGGCGTTTGTGGACGGAACCGTTAGAGGCATTTGTAGACCAACTGCTCTCAACCTACACCGTGATGGAAAGTATCTTAACCAGAAATACGTTTACAACGGCCACAAACGCAAACATGCTCTCAAATACCAGACACTGTCAACTCCTGACGGATTAATTTGCCACTTGTACAGGCCGTTCCCGGGACGAAACCATGACATTAAGATGTTCAAGGACTCGTGTATTGCGAACGTCGTTCGTCGTGACGCTCGGTTCAAGCCTTATCGAATCTACGGTGATCAAGCGTATGGAAACGATAGCGTACTGTCCAGCCTATTCATGGGAGCGATTGGGAACCTTCTCGTGAACAAAAGCTGGTCAATAAGAGTATGAGTAAAGCGCGCATATCTGTCGAATGAGGTTACGGACTGGTTATCAACTACAGGTCTGCACTCGACTTCAAACGACAGGCTCGCTCTGGTACTCAACCTGTTGGGCCGATGTACCGCGTGGCTGTGTTGCTCACAAATTGTCTTACTTGTGCTAATAGAGGCAATATTACATGTATCAGCGACTACTTTAGACTCCCACCACCTCATCTCGAGGAGTACTTAAAAAGGCGTTAATTCTTCATTATCTACTTAGTTATTGCTGTTGCTGTTGAGCGACCTGCTGAAAATCGTTACGCACTGCAGTATCAGTTGCAGGTTTCGTTCCTCGGCTTCTTCTCGTGCCCGATGAAGTCGTTCTTCAGCAAGCTCGCGAGCTTGTTCCCGATGACGCTCAAATGCCAGCCGATTCTCGTGTTTCTCTCTTTCAAAAGCCAGTCGTTCTACATGTTGTTGCTGCTGTAGCTGCATCTGTCGATCGAACTGCTGACGACGCAGCTCTGTGTCGAGTCGAATGCGTTTATCTTGCCTGTCAACTTCCAATTAGAAGACGCTCTTACGGCGTCCTGTTCTCAACGCTTTAGTTGGTGTTGCCGATGTGCTGACTGACGTAGTTGACGCCACCGAAGCACTATCACCGTCGCTCTCCGAAAACGAGCCGCTTGATAGAATACCTTCACCTCGGAGAGCGCGACGTGTTATAGCCTCAGACACAATTTGAGAAGCGCATAGGTTATTTTGGCTTGCTTCTTGCTTTTTGTGGCGTTTTTTCGGCCTTGAAGTCTTTTTTTTCTAGGGATACGTACTGCCCTACAAGACCGGGTAAGCTATCGTATTAACTCTGCTCGTTTGCTGCATCCTTGGCCTCTTCGATACCACTTCCTACGGTCGCTCGAAGCTCTCCTGCTCGCCAATTCTTCTTCAATAAACGCACACGATCCTGCACCTGCTTGTCGATTACAGCAGCTTTTATAGCCGCTAACACACTTTGCAACTTGAACCCACACCGCGCCAGCCTCCCCGTACTTGGCAGCGTATGGCTTCTGTTTTATAACCTCGCGCATGAGCTCCATATCCATGTATTCCGAGAAGCGAAACACCATCGTTTCTCGTTCACTAAATCGTTGGAGCGCTAATCCTACAATGAGACCTTGCAATATGGCTGAGAAGTGTTCATCTGTCGGTTGTGCTAAAGATACATTGAAACCTGGTGAAGTATGCCATGCTGCGGTTGTGGGCGAAACCTACTAGGTTGTGCTAAAAGCCTCTAATACAGTCAATACAATTCAGCTTGCATTTTTTATAATTAGTGTCAGTTCCTTTGTTTTAGGGTCACGGATTCAGTGATTCCCATATATAGTGGACTACTTGGTTCTTGTATAGAACCGAAGGCTAGCGCCTTGCGAGCAGGACTCTACAAGTCTCCTCTGTGCGGTGCACACCTACGCAGCCCCGCTGCAGCAGTGGTGAGAGCCGGTGAGTGTGAAATGGGTTCACCCCTAACCCCACTTGTGCCATTTCTGATTTCTGGTCCGGATAATGGGTACATAGTTGCACCTTCAGAGTTTCCAGTATTAAACACCGGGGTTGCAGTTGTTGAATCAGGGTGACTGATTCTTTGCGCTTCTTGAACTTGGGACAATGTTGCTCGAAGATTTTTCTACTGGCCGACTGGAAACGTTGCATGTTCTGCGAACTCTCTTTCCCCCTGTCGCGTTCAGCTTCCATGTCTTTCATTCGCTGCTGTAAGGCTTCCTTTTGAGAAATCCAGTCCCGCTTCATCTCATCAGTCGCACGTGCACGTTCGGCTTCGGCTTCGTCTTCACGCTCGCCAGCGATCAGCGAACTCTGATTCCAGACGTTGGTTTTCAGAGTTCCGGAGCTCCGTTTTCAGAGTTTCCAACTCTGCCACGCTGTGATTCCTGAGTTTGCTCTCAGATACCAGACTTCTGCGTTCTTCAGCGTCGTCGGCGCGTCTCTCAGCCTCCAGCCTCGCGTTTTCGGACTTCAAGAATCGCTCAGTGAGTGTCTGAACCTCGCGTCTTGACTCCAAGTCACGTTGTTCGCGACGGCGATCACGTTCTATGTACTCCAAGCCTTCCCGGGCCAAGAACTCCATCTGCGCTCGCTCCATCCGGCTCTGCTACTCCTGCTGCTGCCTCATTACGTTCAGCTCGATCTGGGCAGGCCCTGATCTTTGGGAACTCCGTGCTTCAGACTTCGTACGACTCGGCGCGATGGAACTCAAACGTCGAGACGGTGGCTTCAGAAGGCCTTCACTCTTCACACTCTGGTGGTAGCTTCGGTGACTTGCGCTTTGACTGGAAACAGATGCAGGTGGAATCTCTGGAGTTGATTGTCTGAAATCCCGTGAAGGACCTTCGACAGACGCTTGGTTTTCAGACTTTACGTCCGACACCTCTGGTTTCTCTTCCGGTATGTTGATGTCGTCAGACTCTGGTTTCACGGGTAGCTACGTTCGCGTCACTTGGATCCCCGTACCTTCCGAACCCATTCTTCAGACCTCGGAGCATTGGGCAATCAACGCCAAACCTCTTACGGACAGCGGCATGTGAGACGCCGCCCCTCGACTCAGGGACATCAAGGACGAGCCCGTCGAACTTCCACGCGAGGTCTTGAATCCAGTCGACTGGTCATCAGAGGTTCCAATAACACTGGGAACGGGTACATCCGTCATCCGAGTCTGAGAACCGTGGTCTTCAGACATTGGGTCTTCGGACTCCGGTCGCGTGTTATTAGAGCGACTCTCGTACTGGGGAAGTGAAGACAGCGCCGGCGTCGACAGAGCTGATGGTGTTGACGGGACTTGTGGGCGCGGCGGTCTCTGTTGCAAGTGCTTGGACTGCGGCGACTCACCACTGTCGGAACTGTGCGTCACTCGAAGTCCGGTCAACCGGAGTCGCATAACCAGCCGTCGTCCTTGTAGGTCAGCATCCTTATCAGTAATACACTGTCGGCTTCATCTCGGCTTGTCGCTGCTTCTTGTTTCATGCTTTCTGGGAGTCGGTTAACCTGTAACCTAGCGGTCACTGTGGCCCACTCAACCAGTTCTACAGCAAGTCGACTCTGAAGTTCGGTCGCCACACTGCGTATCTGGGACTCAAAGACAGCCGACGCCTGGGTCTGAGACCATGTTGGGAGCAGATCATGAAATTCAAAACCTGCCTCGTACAACATTGTCAGGAGAACAGCCGCACACTCTGGTGCCGTCAGCGTGCTCATCGGAATCTCGACGTAAGAACGGTTTTGGATCCGAACAAAACTATGACATCTGGCGTGAAACTCTGAAATCCACATGTCTTCAGGAAACATAGATGAACATAGTCCCCGGTGGTTGCAGCAGCTTTCTGGAAGACATCGGCACTAGGCTTCGTCGTCGGCCACATATACTCGACGCTTGGCGGAACGACCTTGCCAGCATCCATATCCCTCCATCGGCGGAACTTTCGACGCGCATACCTCAGAGCTCGTTCCCCGTCTAGGGAATCAGCCCTCCCAGACTCATCAGACGGTGTCTTCAGAGATTCTTCGGACTTGATGGCCGTGTCATCAGACATTGGTGCGTCTTCAGGCTTTGGGGACTGTAGACCTTGACTTCCAGAGACTTCAGGTTCTGATTTCCCTTCATCCACAGATTGTCCGGACGTCGACGACTCTGAACGCAGATCGATTACCTCCGGGGAGTCAACCATATCGGCGCCTCCCTCAGACGCCTCATCCCCACCCTCGCGGGCAGTGGTCACCTCGTCACCAGAAGCTTCGACTTCTGATGGGCCTTCTTCAGAATCTTGTTCATCAGAGACAACAGGTGTCTCCTGAGCTTCTGGTTCTTCAGCAGGCTGATCTTCGACCGCTGATTCTGGGACGTTCACACTCTCAGCCACCTTCTTTTCACGCGCAGCCTTCCTCTTCTCGCGAGCCGCCTTCTGGATAGCATCCAGGTCTGGCTGCTCCTCTGGCGGCAAACCTTGCAGACGCTTGGACTGACGTGAAGGAGCACTCCGACCTCGACCACGGCGTCCTCCTCTCATAGGTCCTGGTGTAGCCATCTTGAATATAGACGCTAGACACGAAACGTTCTCTTCTTGTACTCTCAAATCCGGTGATATCCCGATACCAAGATCTTGGCACGCGCACCACGCGCGTCGCGAAGTCGGTTGTCGCGAAGTCGGTGAAACGTTTGGTCGCGGTGCAGGTGGCGTTTAGGGAACCCTGGTTATATGACTACTGAAAAATGGTCATCAGAGTAGTACAACGGTAGGTTGGCGTGTGGTACCTTGCGGTATTCTCGTGGGTTCGTTGTCTTCAGAAATATGACCCTCGCCAAAGTCTGATCGTGTGATGGGAAGAGAAGTTGGAGTTCCCTTGGAGTCTGGTGTCGGAATTCAGGAAATCCTTCCAGGAGCGTTCGGGAGTCGGAATCTCTGAAATCCAAGATGGTTTCCAGGAAGTCAGCGGTCGAAAAGAGCTTAATATACCGAAGAAAGTCTGAAATCGGTGTCTGAATATCACAAATCCAGGACCGAGATACCTGACCTTCGGAGATAAACAACCAACATACCGAGTTCAGGAATATACAAATATATACAGCCGTTCTTATTCTTTCTGGGCCCTTGAACGGTGGGCTAATACTCCAGGTCAACTAGGGATTCGTCACCAGACACCTGGTCTGTCTGGTATCCCTTTTACGTTCGCGCACCACCCTCTGATATAGAGGTAAAATATAAACCAATACAATCGGCTATATACAACAGTCTAACTTGCACTCTGAAAACGACTGTCTAGTTTCCAGAGCCTGTCCAAACGTATACTATGAAATGGACTACCGCTAGAGACAAAACAATCGACCCAACTATGATATGGAATAAGCGGGTCCTCTGAGGTCTCTGCGTTACCTGATCTCCACCTAAGGGGTTTGAAGTGGTGGAGATCACACGACGTACGTATTGGACGCAGTGGCTTGGATACCTCTCAAGCGGACTTGTGCAGTAGCAAGCAAATTGAACTCTGTTTATAGTTTATCTTTCTCGTAACTCTCATATATATATATGGTAACTCTCTTCTTCTTGTCGTCCTTAGCGTTCTTCATGCAGTCAAGTCAGTCTTCGTATCTCAGGACTTGGTTATTGTATGTATCAGGTATCTTGACTTGGTTTCAGTATGCAGCCTGTGCAGCCGATCTCGATGGGTTGACAGGTAGAGACGTCATTACGGGGGATGTGCAGGTCAGACATCACTTGATTGCGACTTGAACTTGGGTTTACTTGGGTTCGGTATGGTCTTGGATCTTCGTTGATGTCAGAGTCTGGTTTCCTGGTTTTCAGAGTACGAGAACACTTTTGGTTTTCGGAGTTCTTGGTCATTCAGAGTTAGGGATACCAGCGTCCTGAGTAGAATATCAGAGTACGGAGCACTAATGCTTCAACGTACATGAAGATCTTGAGGGTTGCGCGGGTGCGCGGCGTCCGGCGCGCGATACTTGGTCTCTGCGGGTATATATTGTGAATCCTTGAAGTATCAATCGTCGCGCTGGACGGTAACGGGATGAGGGCTCTCAGAGATACGTTCTTCTGAGAGACTCTCTGCCAGAACTTAGGCACTCATCGTGTGGGAAAGTCCGGTGACCAGACCGAGTGTATTTGACCTTCAGAGTTGTGCACACACTGAAGTATACTTTTGGTTCTTTGGGCCCCTTTACAGTCAGGCGAAGGTTTATCCATAATTTTCCATAGACTTTACACGGGTGCGGCCGCGTCGCAAAGTTCTTTTCGCTTATAACCCATTCTATAACCAATCACATCGTAACCTAATATCCACCTGTCGCTCGAAAATCGGAAATACCATCATGTCATCCACATTATACCCGCAGAGACCAAGTATCGCGCGCCGGACGCCGCGCACCCGCGCAACCCTCAAGATCTTCATGTACGTTGAAGCATTAGTGCTCCGTACTCTGATATTCTACTCAGGACGCTGGTATCCCTAACTCTGAATGACCAAGAACTCCGAAAACCAAAAGTGTTCTCGTACTCTGAAAACCAGGAAACCAGACTCTGACATCAACGAAGATCCAAGACCATACCGAACCCAAGTAAACCCAAGTTCAAGTCGCAATCAAGTGATGTCTGACCTGCACATCCCCCGTAATGACGTCTCTACCTGTCAACCCATCGAGATCGGCTGCACAGGCTGCATACTGAAACCAAGTCAAGATACCTGATACATACAATAACCAAGTCCTGAGATACGAAGACTGACTTGACTGCATGAAGAACGCTAAGGACGACAAGAAGAAGAGAGTTACCATATATATATATGAGAGTTACGAGAAAGATAAACTATAAACAGAGTTCAATTTGCTTGCTACTGCACAAGTCCGCTTGAGAGGTATCCAAGCCACTGCGTCCAATACGTACGTCGTGTGATCTCCACCACTTCAAACCCCTTAGGTGGAGATCAGGTAACGCAGAGACCTCAGAGGACCCGCTTATTCCATATCATAGTTGGGTCGATTGTTTTGTCTCTAGCGGTAGTCCATTTCATAGTATACGTTTGGACAGGCTCTGGAAACTAGACAGTCGTTTTCAGAGTGCAAGTTAGACTGTTGTATATAGCCGATTGTATTGGTTTATATTTTACCTCTATATCAGAGGGTGGTGCGCGAACGTAAAAGGGATACCAGACAGACCAGGTGTCTGGTGACGAATCCCTAGTTGACCTGGAGTATTAGCCCACCGTTCAAGGGCCCAGAAAGAATAAGAACGGCTGTATATATTTGTATATTCCTGAACTCGGTATGTTGGTTGTTTATCTCCGAAGGTCAGGTATCTCGGTCCTGGATTTGTGATATTCAGACACCGATTTCAGACTTTCTTCGGTATATTAAGCTCTTTTCGACCGCTGACTTCCTGGAAACCATCTTGGATTTCAGAGATTCCGACTCCCGAACGCTCCTGGAAGGATTTCCTGAATTCCGACACCAGACTCCAAGGGAACTCCAACTTCTCTTCCCATCACACGATCAGACTTTGGCGAGGGTCATATTTCTGAAGACAACGAACCCACGAGAATACCGCAAGGTACCACACGCCAACCTACCGTTGTACTACTCTGATGAACAACGGCTACAAGTGCCACGGCATCATTCTGCAGAGAGATGACATGGACAGCATGGGCGGCTTGGCTCGTTCGACCTGGCTGCCGCCAAGATACGCTCCGAAGAGGGCGCGTATGCTGGTATTACTATGCAAAAGAATATATGAAGTCCATTATACCAAATATTTTCTATAAATTTACCCCTTTCAAACATGATCGGATCAGTTGCGTTTTAACCTGCGTTAGCTATTATGTAGCTCGCTGTTGAATACAGTAAGCACTTGAACTGACGAGGGTTCCCATGGACATCAACCACAGCGAGTCCCCCCGTCGTCTCTCTGCCCGGGTGGTTGGAGACGAAAGGAGAAACGACAATGAAGTTGGAGCCTGGTCAGCAACCTCTCTTGCTATCACAAGCCCCCCCCCCCCCCCCTTCCCCAAAAGGTGCCGAAAGCACCGTTTCCTAAGAAACCTGGGAGATCGAAGGGGTCAAAAACCAAGGCGGAGATAACGAGCAGCGAGGTACCCTCTGGAGAGCCTCCACGCAAGCGAGGACGGTCGTGCGGAAACAAGAATAAGCCCAAGAGCAATTTGTCTTTTGCGCTTGAAGAACAACTGCAGCCCACAGCTGTACAAACTTCTGAAGCTTTTGCTCAACCCGATACCCAACCATCGAAAGTACAACTCGCCGCGTCCGGAGTCTAGCGGTACAACGCGCTTTAGTCGTCGAAGCTACAGATGTACCAGCGACACAGACTACAAATTCAGCTCTTGTCCAGCCAAGCGTCCAGGTGTACAACTCGCTGCACCAGAGGCTGGCCAATATGTAGCGTCACAAGTTGCTCCAGTCGTCGAATATGAGAATGGCCTAACAAGTATTGCGACGCAGAATACAGGTGTGGTCCCCGGCGCGACTGCAAACACTCAAAATATGCCGCCTGTACAAGGCCAAATACCAACACCGCCACCCGCAGTTACGAGACCTGGACCAAGTGCATCGGGACAATTACCATCCCTGTCAGCTCTGTATGTGGCGAAAAAGCAACACACTGGTTGCGTTTTCGCCTACAAAAAAAGGTTGGGCTTCCTCAAGAAAATATGTTGGTGTTGGTAGTACAGACATTGTTGGAAGAGTTTGCCGTCTTGTGAAGTGACTATATCAAGTCAGGTGGCTCGACTCTCAGTTTCAATCTCACGTGGAGAACATGGCTTTAGGTAATACGAACTACAGCTCGTTTTACGCTCGGGCAAATGGACCTGGCTGGAGTCAACTCTGTGCGGTGGACTCAGGAGAAAGTGTTGTAATTGATGGAGGTATGGAAGGTTTCGAAGTTTGTAAGGAGCACTATGAACCTCCGATTTCAGTCCCGAATTTTGTTGCGCAAGTGGAAGCTGTCGTGAATTTTCGCTTCGAGCCGTCACAAGTAATGGAAGCTCCTAGCGATCTTTATCAGCACTCGGATAAACTACTACTACGAGACTGTGACCAGAATTCCGTCATATTTTCGAGCACTCAGGTTTAGCAAAAAAAAATTGCGTATATTCCGGTAGGATTTTGGCAACAAGTTCTGGGGGAGACAAACAGCTATGCCCAATTCAATTTTATCGCACTCAGGATGTCATTCACCCTTCAAGAGATCATGACGTTTCTGGGCATCATATTTTACATGTCGCTCGTTGACAAGGGCGAGTACAGCAACTACTGGGGTACTCATGTACAGGATGTGATTTTCTGCGGTAATTCTGTGGGTCTCGACAACATCATGCCATTCGACGCTTTAAGCAGTTGCGTCAATGCTTTACCTTCCGTTGCGTCCAGCCGAATAGCACCAACAACGACCAGGCAGCTCGTATTCGTCCGCTGATCAACTTGCTCAAGTCTACAGGACCAAAATATGTTGAAGTTGGCAGGAACGTTGCGCTGAACGAGGCTAGTGTCGCCTGCCGGTCCAAGTACAGTAAACCTCTTATCGTTTACAACCCAATGAAGCCTATGGGCAAGTACCACCTTCGAATTTCAAGACGTGCTGCGCCACGTCGTGGATCTCCCTGACTTTAGACTTCATTGCGCGAGTACAATATCAGACCGGCTAGCCGGTGCTGCGTTGGTCGAGGAGGCAAATGAAATTGGCAGTGAGCTGGCAGCCGCCTCAGCGATTCGGCAGTGCGTGCGCCTGGCGCGATGACCCTCTGAAACACTCCTTTTTCTCCAGCCTCACATGCTGTGGAAAACGGTCACTCTTTTTACGAACGGTTTCTCGAGAGAGTAAAGACCCTTCACCCGTAGAGCTTCCAATAGTTGTACCGATGTGTAGTAGTTGTCAGAGTTCACCACACGACTCGTGCCAAACACTGGGTGGACAACTTCAGTATCTACGACCCACAAAATTGTTGCTGTATCCTGGTACGACAGCGCAATTGTAAATGTTGGCCGGCGCGTCCACCCTGCCGACGGTGGAGCGCCAAGTCCAAGCCAACAAGCGTACATTCAGCGCCCGACGTGCGTGAAGGAGTATAACACCTACATGCAAGGTGTTAATCGCTTAGATGAGCTACGAGGAAGTTTTCAATTGCTGATGGTCATTCCTTCAAGAAGTGGTTCAAGAAGCTTGGGTTGGCTTTGGTGGATGTCGCTTGAGCAAATGCATTTATGACGCGCAAACGCGGGCTGGATCTATGCTTCAGAAGCAGAATCCACACTTGGGCAGTGATAGGAACCCACCGAGCCTTTATTGTACAGCTAGTAACGCAGCTCTTCAACGGGAAATGGAAAGAAGCTCCCAGCGAGCAGAACATGCTGTTCACCGATGGCGGGAGTTTGGGAGCGACGCAACCGGATGAACCGAAAAAAAACGGCGACAGTGTGTTGCCGATGGGAGGAACGCTACCCTACAAAACTCACCGATTATTGCTTTCTACACGGCGTGGCGTTGTGCAAAGTTGTCCACATAGAAGGCGTTTCAAAGGCCTTCATGTGTCCGCACGTGTCTTGGACACGTTGGGACAAATATCATCGGTTAGTTACATGTCAAGGCTTTATTCTCAGTCAAAGGTAGGTTCGCACGAGCTCGGAACATTGAAGCACCATCCTAAACATGAGTGAATAAATTATTCTAAAGCGCTGCGCATGGTACTTGAATTAACTATACTAAAGAGATGCGCATGGTACTTGAATTAACTATACTAAAGAGATGCGCATGTTACTTGAATTAACTTTGGAAATATTAGCAAAGTCTGCTTCATTGTGTAAGTTCTCCGAGTGCATTACTTAGATGGCCACACTACAGTCATATGCAGCGTGCCCACACAACGCACGCCATCTTCCTCGCTGCCATAAATGTACGCTGACCGACTAACAGATGTGAAAACGCAGATTGCATTGCCCTCTCTTGAAATGCCCGGTAGTATAGACTGTTTTTCATAGCATTTACACCGTCACGCTGGATATCTTCTCCAGAAGCTTTGTTATACAACCAGGTAATATCTCACCGACATTACGGTGGATGGAGTGCTTATCATACGTCTTGACTAACTTGGTGGGTATTGCCAAAAAATGTTAAAGCCCCCTTCGACTGGCCCAGAGAGCGTATCTGCAAATTAACCCCCGGTGGCGTTATGGCACTTGCATCCGGTCGATTCGAAGCACTACCACGAGGTGCCCTTCGTAGTTGAGGAGCTGTCGCAATAGCTCGTAGTTGCTGAATTACTGCAGCAGGCCGCCCTCGAGACCGCTGCACTGGCGTGAAAAATACTTCGAGGGAACTGCGAAATTAAGTTGCCTTGCGATCTTTTCAACGACCGTAGCCGCTGTTTCACGGCGGAAATCTGCCCTGTGTGACGCATGTTGTGCACCACATTCGCCCTCACGATTCGCGCGCCGGCATTTTCGTATCGCCGCACTAGTTGGACGAGTTGCTTGTCGTCGTCGAAGCTGAATGAAGTTCTGACCATTGAATTCACCTGGTGGCGCGTAGGAAAATCCCGTATTGACAATTGGTGAAGTTGTTTGAAATAAAGTATGATATATTTGTTTTATGTTCAAGAGCCGGAACATTTTGTCAGAGACGCGACTTCGTAGAGTTTTCTCATTGGTAGAATGAATACGGGTTGGGTTAGGCTTGAACGTTAGTCAACCAGGGCATTCTGCCCCTATTGATGGTGGTATGGCTTCCCATCTTGTATATTGGCACCAAAAGGGACAGAATGCACCGCTTCTTCACAAAAGGGTTAAGTGCGATTTTACGTAAATTTGAATTTCCAAAATACCATTTAACATGCTCTATTCAGTCATATTGTGTAGTACAATGCTGGCTAGGACCAGGATTTTCAATATGGGAGAAAGCGAGATCCAGTGCGCGCAAACTTCCGGAATAAAAGAGAACCATGCAGCCAGATTCGAACGGCGTTACGGCAACCATACAACGACAGCACGACACGAATTAGCACAACCATATCGCCTAAAGCAACCTCAAAACAAAGGTTTTAACCGTAATTTATAATAGATCACTGCCACGTCGCCGTCGTCATCACTTGAGCAATATAATACATTGAATTGCACTACAAATAGAGAAATGTGTACCACACAGTAGTGTGTGTGTTACACTTCATGTCCATGTGTCACACATTCTTCACACTCCTCGTTTTTCAACTACACGCAAGGGCCTCACGACGATGGATAGAAGCTCGCTATCACATGAACTGGTACGAGCAAGACGCGAAGAGCTCACGGACACAAGACGCAAGCTGGATGAGATCGGGGATATACTGGGACAAATACTCAGGGTTCAGATGGAGCTGATGTCCCGGATCGAGGAGAATGAGGAATGCTTGTACACTATGGACTCTGATTTGGGCAGTGATGGCGTGGTTCAAGACGGTATGGTGCTGCTAGAGATGGCAGTAAATAAATTAAGAAACTAGGTAGTGGAGTGGAACTGTATTAATTGTTTACACAGATTCACATGACTACTTGAGCTGATCCTGGAGCTTCTGACCAATTTCGGCTGCTGTAGAAGCATCAACGTTCGGTATTCGGCGCTTGCGGGACCGCAACAGCATCAACCATAGCATCCGCAAGCTCATTACGTCGACATCTGTCTTGCTATCATTGTAGCAATGCAGGTTTGCGTTCCCAGCAACGATTCTATGCTCGTGAGCGACGGTCAAAGCACCACAACTAGAGTTATCAGGTTGTTGAGGGGCATCCACCTAGGTAACTGGATCGACTCCCGGGATTTGATGACTTGTGCCAGCGATCAATAAATCCTCGCAGCCCTTCTCGCAACCAATTTGCCATAAAATCAAAGACACCACGCAACAACACCCCGCGGATGCTGCAATTTCACTCAAGCAGAGCTCAATCGAACTGTCAGAGAGCCACCCACGACAAACACTTCCGACCAGTTCTTCGAAAGGAGTTATGACCTTGTAACACCTGTACCGAACGCGCTGCGAAGACAACATTTTGTAAACTTCGAGATCACTTCGTTGGCGAGAGATTGGTGGCGCTTTCAGACAGTTTCGCGCGTTACACCAAGTTTGCGTTTCCTTCGCGAGAAAGTCAACATCCGCGTCCAATTCAGATCAATTGCGTTCAAGCCACTTTCGATCTTCGACCCATGACTTGGCCTTGGCCTTTCCTCGGTAGAATTCTGTCGACGCATTAACGTATCAACTGCAAACAAAATAGCAACCATATTAGTAAAGCGACCCTATAAAGCAACCACAACAATTTCAGCAACCTTATCTGCAGAACTTCCATAGTTTTGGGTCGATGTTTGCAACAATGTCAAGAACAATTCCTTGCTATGATACACTGGGGACGAGCTTGTCGGGTTCGTGCTGTTCCGTTCGTGCAGTAGTAATTGCAGCCTCCATTGACCGTGTGATATCAGCAGGAATAACAAAAGGATGTATGTTGTCGCCAGTTCTCATGGCTTCCCATTGGTACTCAATGACCCGCGACCTCAAGTAGGCGTCTGTCAGTTGGACTGGGTATTTCTCCATAGTTGTCAAGACATGCTTCACCTTGGGAGGATTTTGAAGAGGTGTTCTCCAGGTACAAGAAGAAGAACAAACTCAAGTTTTCGAGTGCGGAGTTCAGAGAAAACGGCTCTATACAGCAGGTACGATTGATATGCTTATACTAGTGGCTTTCAGAAGCCCCGGAAAATGAAAATCACGTAGTGAAAAATGTGCTTTTTGACTAAGGGTTTTCGGTACGAAAGGCCGCTTCAGGTTTACCGGAAAAATAAACCCGTGACAAAATCACGTAGTCGGACTTATAAAAGTCCATTCGAGCACTCTTCCACGACCAGATCTGAGCCTCATACAGCTCATAAGCGCATGGCCCGCACATCCGGGTAAATATTCCATCCGGGCCTTTCATTAGGACGGGCATGGCAACCGAGCCGAGACCGGTGGCTTCCGCGCTGAAATTTGGTAGCGTTACCCCGTAGCAAGAGTGCTCGGCACGGGATCGAAAAACACGTCCGAAGGGTCGTGCTAAAAATAGATGGCTGCGCTGCGTGAATATCTCTACCCTCTAGGCTAGTGCCGTGTCTGTGTGTCCGTTGTGTGTCCGTCCGTCATTGCAACGTCATAGCGCATAAACCTGCGTAGCTACCTGTCTCTCCATTTTGTACACGTAGGTATTCTATACTGTATTTTCCCATGGTTTCGCCTATCCCTACGTTCTAGACTGCTCTCAGGAATGCCAAAATTACAAATATAGCCCACTAATGATAACCCTCTCTGTGGCCTCTGATTGGTCCGCACAACCGGCCACAAAATTTTCATTGGATAAAATTAAGCTAAGTACGATAAAAATGCTTTGATAAGTACGAACTCGCAGCTTTTACAGACCGGTGATTGGCTAAAATGCATCCTACCGAGCGAAGCGAAGGTAGCACCTCGGCCAACTGGCGCGCGCCGAAGGTGTGGCGCCGATGGTGAGTAGTGGGGCGAACTGGAACAGTGAGCCCCACGGGTTTCAACCAAACACATACACACCGCCCGCAAAAGCGGGCGGCACTCGGCTAGTCTTAAAAAATGAGGAGAGCATGGTGTCTGTCTGTCTGTCCGTCACACGGATCACCATATCGATTTTAGCCAATTATATGTTTTAAATATTTGTAACCAATTAGTTGCTGCCGAGCGCGAAGGCGGCTACAAAGCACTTTTCAGCTAATTTTGTTTTTTATGTCAATTTTTACTTTTTACAGTTATTTGTTTTTACTTTTGTTAAAACCGAATTTACTTTTATATTTTATTTGTTTTTAATTTTATACTTTTTGTTATTATTTTGCTTTAACGTTTTTATTTGTTTGTTTAACTCTCTTCTTGCTTTTTACTTTATTGTTACTGTTGTGTCACGCGTCAATGGCCCCTGCCCCGAGAGCAGAGCGACGCGTTCTTCGCCGCGAAAGGTGAAAGCGGGAATCGTGCGGGAATCGAAGTCCCCGCACTCGACACCAACCTTTCTCTTACAGACAACGACGGCACTCACTGAAAAATATCTTCCACAAATGACACGACAGAAAAATCCGCCATGAATAAAAACCCTCTAAAACTATGTCTAAAGAAATAGATGTATATACAAATTTGTAACTTGGTCATCTTCAAGTGATTTCACTCACCGTTGTTGTTTTCTGCTTTACACTTAATCTTTTTACACCTAAAGACTCTGGAAGCACTCAAGCAACTCGCCCGTCAAGGCGCACTGAAGGACATTCCAATTTATTGTACTTCAGGAACCTAGGATGGTGATTTTTACTTCAACGATGTAAACGCGATCCGTGTCATCATTTCCCAAATTGACAGGCGAGCAGCAGGACGGGTTCGAGCCGGAGGCGGAAACGAGCATGTTTATTTGTCTACAGTTCTTCTCTAGAGCTGCCCGTGTTCTACAAATGGTTTAGCGGGAAGGAAGAAACCGGTATAGGTTTGCGCTCCCGTGTGTGTGTGTGTGTGTGTGCAAATTAAGTACGCAAGTCCGTAAGGAGGACGTAAGTCAGTGAGAGAAAGCTAGGAAGCGAGTGAGAGTGGGTGAGTGAGTGAGTGAGAGTGGAGTAAGTAAGAAAGTAAGTCAGTCAGTCAGTCAGTCAGCCAGCCAGTCAGTGTCAGTCAGTCAGTCCGACGACTCGTGGGTGAATGATTTTAATGTGCGTGCAAGACAGAAAGTCAAAAAGATGTATAGGGAAGCAGGTGTTTAAAAAGTTATGTGTAAAGCTAACCTGAAAACTACCCTTTATTGTGTGGTACAAAATAACTTTTACGCTGTTAAAATAATTTGCCGTAAACATCCTTTTAAATACCATATGTCAAAACGAACTCTAGCCTAGATGGCTGTGCAACGTGTGTTTGAAATGTGGATTCCTGGTTCGAACCTCTTCGGGAAATACTTTTACAAACATAATATTTTCAAGTTTGACAAATATTAAACGTGAAAATTAAAACTGAAAATCTTTTTAAAAAATGCTTTTTTAATATCAAAAAAAATACTTTTTACTGACCAATAAAACCCGAGCCTTACAAGTTGTAAGTTACAACCCAAACACACCGCCGCGTAGCGGCGGCGCCCGGCTAGTGACTAATAATATTTGATCGCATAATAAGGTTGCAGTAATGCTTCTAAGATGGGTATTCAGATCACCCTCCCCTCGTTAATTTTTCAGTTAAACGGTATTATAAATAAATACAGTCCTGCACCTCCAATTCGGCACCCATGTCACATCATAACCTGTACGACCTAATGCCATTAGGTCGTACAGGTTATGATTAGTAATGGCGGTCCAGACCAAGGGTGATGGACGGTGATGGGCGGGTAGGGCGCAATGAACTGATTTATGAGGTTTTATTGTGGTGGTCGACGTTCACCATTCGAGCGGGAATTCGCTTCATCCTTAGCTAATTAACCAAATCAGTACATTTTGTGTTGAGTCGGGTGCCTGAACAATGTAATAAGCCTTGCATCTTGATATGTCCCACTCTGCCGAATTGGAGGTGCAGGACTGTACGATTCGAAATTCTCCCCCCCTTATTCAGTCATTTCAGAACCCACCGCCTTCAGGAAAGATGGTGAATCTATGCTGCGTCATCGTTGGTGAAGCGGAAGAAGTATTTGATGTGAACATCGATGCGGATGCGTCTGTAACCAAGTTGAAAGAGGCCATCAAGGAGGTGAATGACGATGTGAAGTTTTCATCTCATAAGCTAAAACTCTTCCTGGCGAAGAAGAACGGCGCGTGGCTGAAAGATGACGATTCTCTGGATTCTCTGGATGCGGTGCTTCTGAGTGGGGATGTCACTCCGTATAAAAAGATGCGCGGGAATTGGCAGCTGAGTCATTCGGAATTGCTTGGGTCTGGTGTGTTACCCACAGAGAAAGTGGTTCACGTGCTGGTGGTTATTCCACCCCAAGCTCCACCTCAAGGACTCGCTTTAGCCCCCGCAATACAAATCCCAGAATTTAACCCCTTGGGAAACTGGAAACAGTACCTGGCAGAGTGTTCGTTGGATGAATGGAAAGCTGGCAAAGTTCGTAAGATTCCTTTGATCTGGCAGATTATGGAGTCCTGTGGTGGATGCACGGCGAAGAAGAAAATCTTCTGGCGAGAGGAGGAGAAACAAGTCGCGTCGATCCTTTTGAGACGATGGTTCCGAGAGTCTTCAGGTAGTTCCTCCTACGACAAATGTGTCCTTGTGGGGTCTCCTGGAATTGGCAAGTCGACGCTGTTGGTTGTGATGGCGTTCTTCCTCGTTCTCAAACACAAGAAGAATGTGCTGGTGTATCGTCGGTCGACCAAAGTGGACCAGGGTTACTGCCTCTTGTATCTTGGATATCAAGAGGATAAAGTTGTGTTTTTCACGGTGCAGAAATGCTCACCTGAGTGTGCCGTGGCCATTTACTCAGAGCTCGATAAACGTTCCAACGTGTGGCTATTGCTGGATGGACTTGAGTATGAAAGTATTCCACCTGGGCTGATCACGTTCAGAATGCTGGCGACATCGCTGCAAGCGGAGCTGAAGCAAAGTGAGCGTGAGGAAGCGTATCGCTGTCTATTACCGTGTTGGAAGAAGCAGGACCTCTTCAAATTGGGAAGAGAAGTGTACGACTTCGAAGAGAAGAACATGGAAGACCGATTTTACATCTCTGGTGGATCTGTTCGGATATTTGCAAAAGAGACGGCAAACTTTCTCAAGGACATGCGGATAATAGTTTCTACTGTGTGCACGCAGGTGAAAAACCTATTGGCTCTCTATCCTCGGAATGTCGATTCTGGGAGCTATCTTGTTGATATGTTGCGCCGCACGTACGTCAAGAACATTCAAGACTCCGAGAATTATCTGTTCCGTTCGCATTGGGAGAGAGTCATCGATTCGGAGTACGCAGTTCTCTTGCTCTCACAGGAACTTCGGTCGGAAGAGCTTCTTCGTTGTCTTCGCTGGGCTCAAGGAGCTGGTCATGACGCTCTTGCTGGCACCGTTTTTGAGATTTGTTTTCATCGCTTGGCCGTCGATAATGACTTGACCCTGCACGTATCGGAATACGACCCACTCAAGCGCAGTAAAGAACGGCAGGTGGTGGACATGGTTAAGTTGGGCCTGAAGGAAGGGGAAGCTTTCTGCTCTGAAACTGCAACATGGTATGGCTTTGATGAGAAGGAGCTGAAGGAGTGGAGAGACGAGGATTCGTTGTCGTATTGGTATCCCTACTGTGACGATTTCCCGAATATTGATGGCATTGTGAAGCTCAAGCCTTCTTCCTCCAACACGAAGCGTCGAGTGGCTTTCATTCATCTAGCGGTTGGACAGCAACACACTGTCGATGAGAAGCAGTTGAAGCCACTGATCAAACTTTTCACTGCAAAAGGTTTTGAGTCACCGATCTACATTGTTGTCTGTCCTGATCTCGACTCGTGCGACAAGATCGTTGTAAAGGGTGTGGGTGGGGCGTGCCAAGTCTTTGCGGGTTACTTTGATATATCCCCTCTTGAATACCGAAGCGATGGTTGGCGCTACAGCGCGACTCACAAAGAAGAAAAGCCGAGTGAGAGTTATGAGCTCCCGCCAAGTAAGCGATCGCGTTTACACTAGGAACAGAATTGAAGCGTTGAGGGGATACATGTTTCTCTTTTATCTAAGTAACTATCGTATTTTCTTTGCCGAAATATGTTATTGTATCGTGTTCGCCAGCAACGGCTGAGCCAACTGCTGCAAAACAATCTCCCGTGCAGCTCCTTTTAAGCTCCTGCTCCAGCTCCTTCTTCACATCTGCAGTCGTTTCTTGAATCTGTGGGATACCTCGAGTGAAAAGACCTACGAGACCGCTAGGACCAGAGAAGCGAAACAGCGTCGACACGTCCACCAGCAATTCGTTCATAGCATTGGCGCTACTGGTGAAGTCTAGCGCCTCGCTGGTCTGCGCGAATTGAATCTCGAACGGAGTGATCTGCTCGCGTAGAGTCAGCAGGTGCTTGACGAGAAAGAGGGACCCGTGGAGACCGCCCTGAGTCGCCGTGATGTCTGCTGAAGCCATCTTCAATGACGCCGTGCAAATTTGAATGGCGTCTTGGGCCAATTCCTCGAAAATCTCCATCTTAACGAAGTGATATCCCTTCGACAAGCACATCAGCGTGTGCTCCAGAGACGGGTACCATGTAGCATACAGCGATGAGCCGGCTTGTTCTGCTGCTACGAGCTTCGCTGGGTAGTCTAGATCACTTGAAGTCGGCACAAAGCCTTCGATCTCGTCGCGGATGTATATCTGCATGCACAGGATAAGACGTTCCTGTGCATCTTGGATCATCCTATGCATCACTGGTTCGGCATAGCCCACTAGCGCTGCCCGTGGGGTAATTGCCGCCTCAATTACCTCGCTCCGTAGCACTTGAATGACTTCACACAGCACTTCCAGGTCCTTTTGCGCTAGAAATTGAGGGCGGACAGTGTTGTACAGCAGGCCACTGAGCTGAAAGATGAGACGTCTAACGAGGCAAATCAAATACCACCAATTAGCCCAGTACTCGTCATAAACAGCCAAGAATCAGCAACTTACTCAAAGGCGTTTTCGTTTTCGTCCTCGTCTTGATCGTCCTCTCCTATACTCAAATCGATTCCCGAGAAAGTGAAGAGTTCGTCACTCGGATCGTGGCCAAAAAGTTTCAAGAATAGTCGAAATTCCGCTTCGCAAACCTTCAATAGCTGCGCACAAGTGGCACGAAGTACGTTGACGATATCCGACGTCTGAGAGACAGCAGCCAGCCAGGCTCCAAGCACTGGTGACAGCAACTGCACTCTCTGCGTAGCATACGCGTCGACTACTTCCCCCAATACCCGCAAATTCCCAATATTATCCTGCTGGGGCTGAGCCTTCAGCCGTTCAAGCTGCTTCGCCGTAGCCGCCAGAGCAGGAGCCACCAGCTGAAAGTTCACGTAATAGGCTGAAGTCTCGTCCAGCTGACCTACGAGCGACATCGTCACTCCGCTCTGCTGGGCAGCCATCGTTTCCTTCTGAACTGCCTCATACACTGCGTCCTTGGCTGCTTCCAGTCCACTGAGTGCATAATCCTTCAAACACTGGATACCTCCCGCTGCTACAGTCTTGTACGCTTCAATAAAGCAGGCCGAGTCCTTGTACTCCAACTAAAAGCAAATAAAACATTAGAATACTCACAAAAAAACAGTAACATCCGACATGTGCCTACATGTTGCGTCAGATATGCCACAGAAGCATCAATTTTCTCCAACGCCTGCTCGAAACTCGACGTCGTAGGGTCAATACCTCGTCGATGCTGGAAAACCTGCACTGCCTTACTGGAGTCCAGTGAAGGAGGCGCTTTACTGCCTGCTCTTTCCATCAGTACGTGGCCCCCAGAGCCGCTGACTCCGAAGCCTAAAGACAGCGCCACTCCGTCACTAGCCGTAAAGTGAGGCATTGGAGCTGCAATAGCCGCCACACACGCGTCCAGAGCCTCCACCTGCTGCAAAACGTCCTCAAAGCTGCGGTACAAAGCCTGCGTCTTGGCTGCCACTTGGACGTGACTCGCCGCTACTAAAGAGTGGGAAGTGTGCGCGTGGACGTATAGAGCGTCCCACTTGGACATGCAAGTGTCCATCTGAGTTGACAGATGGACAAACGAAGTGTCCAACTGGACAGGGGATTTATTCTTACGACTTTCACCCACGTTGTTGTCCACGAACACGACAGAAAATGTTGTCGCACGAAGGTGGCTGGAATGTATGCGTGTCAAATGTGGCACACACCACATTTGACACGCCTACCAGCATTATCAAGCACACTTCCAGTTCCAGCCAATGGCCACATCCCGATCCACAAGCGGCCATCCCTCACTCGCAGCGCCACGATGCCGGGACTCACGGGATTGCAGCTACCAGCGGAAACTCTGGCTGCTGGTGATAGGATCGAGTATTTTTCCCGAATGTTCGTCTGTGAAGACAAGCGCGGCCTTCGCTCGGCCGTCGTCATCCTGGTAGACCCCCAGGACGACCTGTATCCAGTGCGCGTGGATACCGAAGAGCTTCTGCCGCTCGATAGCATGATGCGCCGGACTGCGGACGCGCTGGGCAATCATGTTGACGACGTCAGTGCAAAGTGGCGCAAGCTACGAACCTACTAACTCACGCCCGGAAGCTTTTCTGCGCCGACACGCTCCAGCACCTTGAATTCCGCGTTGGCCGCAATCGTACGGGGGGCAATCCCCTCAGCGCATCACGAAGTTGCACTCCAACGCGAGCGAACGTTACCGGGAGGGCCACAGCCGGACAGAGAGAGCACAAGCCATGCGACATACAAATCCAAGGACGCCGCGTCGTCCAGCACATCCGTCGCTTACTGCAGCAGGCCCGAGAGCTCTGGAAAAGTTGCCGAAGACTCCAGTCCTTCTCGTTTGCCCGAGGATTCTATCACACCGCCCACGCGTAAGTTGACTGTCATCGATTTTGCGTCTGACTCTGATGCAGGATCTAATTCACTCCTTGTTTCAGAAGCCAGCCCGGCCCCCACGGATAGCGAGTTGCTGGACGCAAAGGCGTACCTCAGTAGCGTGCCGAACCGGTACGCAAGAGACCGTATTCGACACCAGAAGAAGCGCCGCGCGGGAGAGTGGCATGTTGCCAGGTCAAGGAAGCGCCGTGACCAGCGCAAGTGCGCGGTCACTCAAAGTGGGGACCAGATCCACCATGCCCATACGGTGACTGCACTGAAGATGAAGCAGCTTCTTTCATTACCTGCTGTGCGCTTACGTCTGGTAGATCTTCACGAGAGACGGAAGGCGTACATGGCACCAGTCCACGATGCTAGGTTCGCACGCAGAGGTTCCTTGGCCAGCTGGGGTAGAGCGAATCGACTGTAGCGTACCGAGCGGAGTTGTGTTTCCCGACTTAGGGGGGACTGCTTCATCGATACTTGCAAAAATTCGGCTGCGGCTGTGTACTGCACGGAGATCTGCTGTAATTTGGGGGCGCTGTGCAGTAACGCCCCCCGCGCTCGTGACACTTTAAAGCTCTTTGACACTGGCCGCGTCCGGCTAAGTGTGTACACGACGGCCGACATGGACGTCGGGGACATTGTAGGGAAGTACGCTGGGGAGCTGGCCGAGTACGACGCAGTAGTCCCGGGACAGCCGCCCGTCGCCGTTAAAGAGAACAGTGGATATACGCTGCTGATGAACGTTAAGTCTCAGCGCAAGAAGTATGTCTACATTGATGCACAGCGCTGCGGGTCTATTACACGCTTCCTCAGCCACTCATGCAAACCCAACGCTGCTTTCGTGGAGTTTCAGAACGGTTCGGAGGTGAAGGTGCTAGTCCGGATGCTGAAGGATGTCAAAGCGGGTGCGCAGATCACAGTAAACTACGGTGATGAGACCTGGTTCACATGCATGTGTGATGAGTGCTGGTCGGCGTCGGCCAAGGATTCCCTGCAGGACGACATGGTGTAGGCTGTTAAGATTCGCTCACGTACATGTAGCTCGCACTTGTGCATTAATACTCTAAACACTATCAACAATTGTGAAACGTCAGTTACCGACGTGCTGGAGCAACCTTTAGAAATATATTACTTGTAACTCAGTACTGGGCCTACGGAGGAAGGGCGACCTCCCAAGGCTGACCTTCTACCTCCTTCCGAGCATAATTGGCATCCATCTGTGCGCTGACAGCAATTCCCTCCTTGTTTGGGGCAACAGCGATGCGAGGAGGTCGCATTGATTCAACAGAAACCACTTGGCGAGCTCCAGCACACGCGGGCTCAAACTCATGCCCTTCCGACAGCGACAGTAACCCTCCTCTACGCATGTCTGCCGTCCTTTGAACGAGGTTTTCTACTGGAAGCGCCCGGAAGTGAAAGCGTTTCCCTGTTTCAGAAAGCTACGGAGCAAACTTGGCATCTCTCGCTTGACGAACGCCTCCTGCGTCCTGGCGAAGGGTATGTCGTACAGATTTGTCACGATCATTGCCGCCACACCCGAGGGAAAACCTCGCATTGCCTTGTGAACGTTTTCCGTTAGGTGGATAAAGCACATTAAGAACTGATAGCCAGCTGTGTCTCCAAAGGCTGTAAACAGAGCATTATTCGATTGCACACGCCATGGTGTTGCTGTGCGTGACCTCGTACGTCTTCAGCTCCTACATCAGGTGCCGCGTCCAGGTTGACCGCCTTCTCGCGCCAGTCAAGACGCCTGGGCATTATCGCTCGGGTGCTTTCGACGGCAGATGACGTAGCCCTGCGATCGTCGAGCATGACGCGCAACAATTGCGAGCGCTAGTTGGTTGTGCGAGCAGTCCGCAGCCCGAACCCACTCCTCAGCAGAAAAGAACCATTTTAGACAGAAACCAGCGCCTGCCACGATCAGCCAAAGTACTGGTTGCTGTAACTCGTGCTCAAGATCCACATGATGCGGATCCACCTGAGGACGATGGCGATGAACGTGTGTCCACGGGACCTTTGGAGTTTCAAGCAGAACGCTGGCGGCGAATTAATGCCAACAGGATCAAGATCCGTATCTAGTCGAACTCAGGAAGTTTCTGAAAGGTGACGTTGGAGATTTACCACGTTCCAGAGTAAGGAAACTTGCGAGAGTCGCAGAAGATTTCGTCTTGGATTCCAGAGATGTGCTGTATCGTCTAAGTCGTGCTACTCGAGAACAGCCCCGAGACAACGTTCCCATAGATTTACACTCAGACTTGCTGCACTATGCTCATGAAGACTACCAAGGTGGACATCAGGGAATCAAGAGAACGTTTGAGAAACTGAGCTCAGAGTTTTATTGGTTGGGAATGTATGCTGACGTGGAGAGATTTGTGAAAGAGTGTGTTGATTGCGCTAGTGGCAAGGGGCGACCTCCAAATCCTGGGCCGTCACCTGGGAATATCGAACCCAGTAGACTATTTGAAGCCGTCTCCATGGATTTTGTGACAGCTCTTCTTGAGGATGGCACATGAGTATTTGTGCACTTCGTAATCTGGAAATCCCAACGTCTGTCCTGCGGTCGTTTTCGTGGAGTTCACTCGTTGCACTCTGATACCATAGTACAATCAGGAGAACGCCAGTCCGGTGTTTCCACCACCTGGAGCTCCTTGATCGTCAAATAGTTGTATGACTTGGACACCAGACTCCGTGACTTTCCAGAAGAGCCCTTGGACTTCGATCCACTTCTACTGGTGGACTTCGGGCGAGACTTCGGGCTGGTGCGGGTAATAACAGAAGCACGACTTCTCTTGGATTTCCTGGTCGGAATGATAGGTCCGTCGTCAGAATTGGAGTCGTCATCCGACTCCCGTGGGCGCTTAGAACCAGGGCGTGGGTGGTCGTCAGACTTCTTGATCTTAGACTTCTGGTTCCCATGCATCTGGTCGCCAGACTTCTTGACTCAAGACTTATTGCCCTTGGATTTATCACTTCCAGAATCGCTATCTTCAGACTCGTCACTTGAAGCTTCGTCTTCATCGTCATCTTCAGACTCAGACTAAGACTCGGCGACACCAGGGTCCATAATTAACGTGACCGTCCAGAGCTCCCCAAGCTGCAGGCTCAGTACCAGCCAAGATGTGTCGGTCCACCACTTCGTCTGCCATCTGGAAGTAAACCTCGGGTACGTACTTTGTCCAAGGAGTGGAGTCCAAGTGGCAAAAGTATATCACGCTTGCCAGCATCTGGACAAGAACGGGACTGCTGAAAAGATTATGAGCCTCTTTATCTGACCCCAACCACTCCATGACCTTGTCGTATTTGACCCCGGAAAGCAAAGTTTGGCGAAGGTCAGGACGCACTTGTGGTGAAGTGGATTCAAATCAAGCCGGATATGACGCGGAATGACCACGATGATGGGTGACATGCGACATGGTGCTACGATAAGGACAGATCCCGGGAACTGGGTACCTACTCTAGGGCGGACCCTAAGTTGGGATCCACTTGGCCTGGCTGACCTAAGTTCGGATCCCACAGTCCTAAGTGCGGATCCGGCAGTCCTAAGTGCGGATCCGGCGGTCCTAAGTGCGGATCCTTCAGACCCAAGATCCTCTGATCCAGTCGTCGGATCCCCGTGATCCAAAGCCTTCGGATCCAAGATCCTCGGATCCTGAAGCCGGATCCTCAAGATCCAAGATCCCAAGATCCGGGATCCGAGACTCAGGATCCGGGATCCTCAAGATCCAAGATCCCAAGATCCAGGCTCGGATCCTCACGATCCAAGACATCAACGAGGTGAAGCAGTTACCGGAGAGCCAGCATGACTCAAGATAGAGATTTGCGATGGGAAAGATAGGGTACAGGATGAGAAACTGGATAAGCATAAATCAGAGAGTCGAATTTACCTTCTAGTGCGCAAGTGGTTTTCTTCAGGACTTAAGACAAGGGAAGAGGATAGTGTATTGGCCTCCCCTTAGTCTTCCTGCAAGTTTCTTCGCACACCTAGCTACAGCTAAGACCGGATTCCCGATTTGGCCGGCTTACCTTACGCTAGTGAAGACCCCGGATCCAACGGTGTTGATTGCTTAACCGTAGGATCCCTCGACCTCTCAACACCCTCAAGATCAACCGCTACAGGAGTCGGCAAGCAAGACAGTAAAGGGAAGGAAAGGGACCCCACACCCACCAAGGCAACCCCGGATCCAAGGATCCACAAGATCTTCGAGTCCAAGACCAAGATCCCCCCAACCAGGACCTGTGTGCAGGAATACCCACGCAAGTCCAACCTCCCAAGTCCCCGCCAAGGACGTTCAAGCCCTCACGCCTGTGTATACTCTCCCGTTCCTGAGAGAGCAGATCCCGCCCACTGACGGGTACACAAGGTGAGCCTCAGCAACCCCCACGGTTATCGGAGTACCCCCTCCGTTAGTCAGTGTCTGGGCGCCGTGTGTGAACGTTGGATCCCTGCTCATTCCAGCGGATCCACTACACCACAATGGTGCGCGTGCCCGGATCTTTTGGGGACGGCGGATATCACCGTGAGTCCGAAGAGACTGTACAAGTGAAGGAAGAACCGGGAGAAGAAGTGCCGACGGTCGTTGGATCGCTGTCAGCACCGCTGAACGCTAGATCCACGGATCGGCGGAGCCCTGGGAGGAGCTCTGCCGACAGGAAGGAGGCGAGTCTGGCAACCGACTCGGAAGAAAAACCTCCCCCTCCTCCCCAGGTCCCTTCGGGGACCCCCGCGGACCGGAACGCGAGTTCTGATCCGCTGGGTGGGGATTCAGCAGCGAAAGTTGTTGGATCTTCATCCACCACCACCACCCCCGCGCAGATCTCAGGTGGTAAAAGAAGAAGAAGAAGATGAAGACTGCGCGGAAGAAGCTGAGGGCACCAGGATCTGATGTCGACGAGAAGCCGGTGGTGAAATCGGAGTGGTCGTCGACCCAGCTGGAGGCTTCGTATCGCAGGATCGCGCTCGAGGACTTCCTCCGGGAAGACCCTGTGATGAGGATCCTACAACCCCAGTTGGTTGGATCCCTCACCGGCCCGATCACGGCACCGGCTCAGTCTACGAACAGTTTGGACAGCGCTTTGGATCTCCTACGCCTGCTCGAGGAAGCTGGTTTTGCTGCGGGTGTTTTCGACGGGGATACCCTCTTCCGCTTGGATCACAACAGGATCCGTATCGCAGCGGCCTCGCCCTTCAGCCGACTGAAGCCCCTCGTCGGTGAGCGACGAGTGATCCGAGATCCGATGTCCAAGCTAGCGCAGTCCCCAGAGTACCAGACAGGATCCTCGCGATACGCTTCGGCGGAGTCCGAAGCAGGATCCGACAGCTCGTCGGAACCCCGACGTATGGCACTCGGCCCTACAGGTGCTGCGATGTTGGCAGCCCGTATGACCAGCCGCATACATCCACCAAGGGACTGCAAGCCTACTTCCAATCAGCCATGGACAAGTTCTTGAAGGAGCGGCAGATGACTACGGTCCCAAGAGCCACGACGCGAGCTGTGGATCCTGTGTATCGGGACGTCGAGATGGAGTCAGTAGGATCACACCCTGAGAACTGGGAGTATGACCCTGACGACCTTGACGGATTGGCTCCCCGGCGTACGGCGACGACCACCGCTGCATCCGTTACGGCAGGATCCAGCACGATTCAACGGATCCGGATTTCTGCAATATCGGACCTGAAGGAGTTCACGGGCAAGGATCACGACGAGGAACGAGCAAGATCATGGATTAGTAAAGTCAAATCAGCCTTCACGAGAGATCAAGCATCGGACGAAGAAAAGTGCCTCACCTTTGGCGATCTTCTCACTGGTCCAGCGCGAAACTGGTACAGACAACTCAGCCGATCCACAAGGCTGAAGTGGAGTGATCTGCTGAAAGCCTTCCAGACGCAGTACTGTGGCCTCGGAGTCTCGGTGGCGTGGCAATACTACCACGCTCGCAAGAGATCCGATGAGTCGCCATGTACCGATTGAACGTAGCAGGTCTTCGTGCGAGAGTGATGATCAAGGATGGAGATGCCAAAGCTCGCCACGAGCACGTCGAACACTTCATCGAGACGCTTGGGGATGCAGATCTGGCAGACCAACTGACATTACTCCGACTTGCGGACGCGGATCAACTCGAAGACGTACTTCGGGCCAGAGATCGCGCAAGATCCAGACAGAAGAAGCCGTCGTCAGGATCCAGCAAGTTCCGGCCGAAGCCCACGACGGCCCCGCAGCCAACCGGTCCGACGCGTGCGATCCGCTCCATGCAAATGGTGGAATCTGAGGGATCCGACTCCGAGGACTCCGGATCCGACGGTGAGCTTCGCAGAGCATACGTAGCAGCCTCGAGCGAGCGACCGATTACATCGACGACAGCCGGATCGACAGAGACCAAGACGGGAACTTCTGATCCTAAGAAGGATCCGGATCCAACCCAAGCCAGCTCGGATCCGGTGCCACAGGATCGTCGACCGCGTTTTTCCAACGAAGGGCAACGCTGCTCGCACTGCGGATCCAGGAAACATTCGGATCTTGGCTGTTGGAAGCGTCTCACCTGCCAGAAGTGCGGCAAGAAGGGTCATCCGTCGGACCGCTGCTTCTTCGTATGTCGCGGCTGCGGAGAACTTCATGACCACGGCAAGTGCCAAATGGAGGAGTTCTACAACCTCATCCGGCAGTGGTTCGATCCAAGTAAGCACATGCTTCCAGAAGCTGCCGAGAAGATGTTAAACTAGAACGCTCGCCGGTTTTGAATCCGGTACGAGACGAGCGTTCAACGTCTTACATCTATGCATATGTGAACAAGAAGGCCATGGATCAAGTTAGCAACAAGCGAACGGATCTATTGGATAATACATGTGAACTTCATGGGAAACGTACGGCTAGAGTTGCAAGCTTCCGCTCTACAGACGATGAATACCAGAGATCCGAGATCGCTATGTCCTTGTGTCGCGAAGTCGGTGTAACTTTTACCGCGGTGCAGGGGCGTACAGTGAACCTGGAAGTGTGACTACCGGTAGTGATACCGGAGTCGCACAGCAAGGTGGGCGTGTGTTACCTTGTGCTGTCCTCGTAGGTTCGTTGTCTTGGTAATGAGACCCTCGCCGGGGTCGTGAGAGCGTTGATGAGAGTGAGGGTTCCTTGCGTAGACCGTCGGATGTCCTTCTGGTCCTCACAGGAGCACTTGGGAGTCGAACGTTTTCCGGTGAACACTTGTGTACACCAGAGATTTCTGAAGGCAAAAGAGAAATTAATACAATGGAGTCCAGTAAATAGACTTCCGAGATAACCGCAATATAGAGTTCCGATATACAAATATGTAGCTGCTCTTATTCTTTCCTGGCCCTTGAGCAGTGGGCTAGTTCTCCAGGTCAACTAGGGAAATGTTCACCAGACACCTGGTCTGTCTGGTATTCCCGTAACTTTCGCGCACCACCCTCTAATATATAAAGGGAAAATAAACCAATACACTATCAGTTATATAACAGTCTACCGAGCGTCTTGAGAGCGACTGTCTAGCTCCCAAAACCTGTCCAAACGTACAATATGAAATGGGCTACCGTTAGAGACAAGACAAACGACTCAACTAGGAAATGGAATAGGTGGGTCCTCTCAGGTCTCTACGTTACGCTGATCTCCACCTAAAGGGCTTGATAGGTGAGAGATCACACGACTCAAAGCTTTGTCGTGGCCTTACTACCGAAGAACCGACGAATCGACCTTGTGGTTGTAACGCAAAATTGAACTCGGGGGTACCGGTCAAATTGAACTCTGGTTATCTATCTTGTATCTCTCTGTCTTCTGTCTTCCATATTCTCATATACACTTGGTCTCAATATAACTCAGGAATCTTCACTTGGGCTCACTATGGTAGTCGATGCTGCAGATCTTGTCGAGTCGATACTTAATGATGTCATTACAGGGATGAGCAGGTTGCGTTTCACTTGATTGCGTGAGGTCGTGTTGGGTACACTTGGTTTCAGTATGGGGTGGACTTCAGAGTTTCAGAGTCTGGTATCCTGTTCATCAGGGTCTGGAATCGGAGACATGTTCATCGGAACCATGTACTCCGGAATCATGTACGTCAGAGTTGTAATACCAGAGTCGTGACACTTGGGTCTGATCATCGGAGTCTTGTACGTCGGAGTCTGTTCATCGGAAACTGGTGATGTCTGGAATATTGCTTGTATATAAGCCGGACACATCAGACTTGTTCACCAGAATCATGTTCGTCAGACTCCTTGTACGTCGGACGTCATGTACGTCGGACTTTATGTACGTCGGACTCGTGTACGTCAGACTTCATGGTGTGATATCAGGGTTTCCATACGTGATACCAGAAATCCATGAGTGTTTTTAGGATGCGGAGCACGTATGCTGCAACGCACGAAGTCCAATTGGGATATGCGCGGGGTGCGCTACGTCCGGTGCGCGATACTTGGTATCTTGTGGGTAAAATTGTATTCCTTGAACCATCATCGTCACACAGGACGGCAACGGGATGAGGTCTCTCAGAGATACATTCTTCTGAGAGACTTTCTGCCAACCTTTAGGCACTCATCGTCGGGGAAAGTCCGGCGATCAGACTGAGTGTTGTTGTCTCTCGGAGTTTGTGTACTTTTCCGAGGAACACTTCTGATCTCTTGGGCCCCTTTGCAGTACAGGTGAAGGTTAATATATATAGCGGTGTTCTTCCACAGATCCATTATTGTCGCACGGGACATAGCCTCGTCCAACATCTCCCTTTCTCCCACAACCCAGTGTACGTCCAATCACATCACAGCGTAACGTCCATATCCACTCAAAAAATCGTAATTAGCAACGTGTCACTTGGATCTCATGCCTGGAGAGTCACGCGGGTACTGGAAGTACCATGTCCCCAGCAAACACTTCAAGCAGGCCGAGGCAACGTGCAAGATCAACAATGCCAAGTCCACCGTGCTTCTTGACTCGGGATCCGAGGTGTCGATCATCGATGCCGCCTTTGCTCGTAAGGTTGGATCCCAGATTGATACTAGTCAAACACAAGAATGCCTCGGAATTGGTGAGCAGCTGTACATTGCAGCAGGCAAAACAAGGATCAAGGTTACCTTGGCTGGATACTTGGTGTATTTCTGCGACGTCTGGGTCGGCGAGGATCTTCCACCCGACTGCGACGCGATCCTCGGCATGGACTTCATGGTACCGGCCGGGATCCGACTCGACCTGGGTGACGGATCCGTGTGCTTGCACGACGAGATCCGCGTGCGACTCCATGGACGACGGCAGATCTTCAGCGGCCGGGCTCGCCCGCTACTCCTCCAAGAAGGTATACGGCTGGAGCCCGGCGAGATCTTCGAGCACCCGGACCGGATCCACCTCAAGGAGTATGAGAAGCTGTGGTTACGGAGAGGAAAACAATGGGTACCAACGTTAGCACAAGGTCCAGGCAAGATCCGCTATCTACAACTTACCAATGTCGGTGAGAAAGCGGTCTCCCTCAACCACAACGAGGAGATCGGCATGTGGCTGGCCGGGGATCACGTTCCTCGCACCCCGGGCTTCATTTCCGTCGGATCCCGGCGCTACAACGAATGGCAGAACCTTGCCATGAGCGCCACGACGGAGATCCCGCCGGCGGTGGATCGGCCGAAGTACGCAGAGCCGAGAGGGATCCTGAAGCGCCCCGTCCACACCGCTGTCGCGTCACGCTGCCCCGGCTCGCCACCTACGTCGGACCGGATCCTTGAAGGAACGGTCGACTGGCGAGACAGGATCCAGTCCGACGGTCCGATCCGACGACGTCTAAGCTCCAAGCGCACCACCGTGTGCAATTTGGACCAGAGGCCGCAAAGGATGCTGCGCCAGGCTTATCGGATCGAGGGGTGTCCTCACACGCCCGGATCCGAGATCCACAGGCTCAAGGATCCTCGGATCCCCTTCAGCTTGTCTGATTGAAGATCCGGCAACGTGTATTGTCTCTGGCCAGAGACTGGACGCCACCGTTGAGGATCGGCAGCATGTCCATGCGACGGGCGACGACCATCACTCATCTCCGACAAATCAGTCGGAGATGATATTTTGGGGCGCCCTGGGGCGAATATGAATGCCCCGCTGCCAAGGTTGGTATGGACATGCAGTGCGAGGCGAGGCGTCTAACGAGCCATCGCATGCCTCAAATGGGGCCCTAGAAGCCGAAGGGCCCATGTCGACGCGCCTCCTTGTGTCGCGCACCTCCCCGGCTGGGTCGGTACCTGTGGCTGTTTGGGTGAGTACAGTCCTGAGTGGGGCCTCGGAGTTTGTCGAAGTAGAGTCTTGTAGAACGCTTTTAGTAATATAAAAATACGTAAATTTGTTCTTGTCTTCTCTCGACCAGGGAAATTCGCAACTAAAAGAAATAGGGGGAGCGATAGCACTACGCTCCTAGGGACGACACCTCGTCCACCTCGCACACCTGGGCCTATGACCTGCCATCCGTCCTTGCAGTAGGCACCTGTCGCCCAACGAGAGTAGCATCTTCCCACCTTCAGGGGCGTCCATTGGTCCGAGCAGCTCTGCGGACCTCCACGCTTCCGGATCACGAGCGTCTAGCGCCATCTTTCCAAGGGGCGCATCCCCCTAGTGATACGGTACCACAGGAACGGTACCGGGAGTGTAGCCGCTGGGTGGTGTAGCCATCCTACGGGTCCTAGGTCGGGTCCTCATCCTAGCTTGGCTCGAGTCCACCACCGCTGGAATGGGTCCTGCAATCCCGGGTACGGGACATTCCCCCCGACTAGACGTTCGCCGTCCTCGGCGAACACGGTGTTGGAACTCGTCAGCCAAGCCCCGTAGCGATTCGACCATGTAGGCGTCGGCCGTCGTGAAGTGTTCCGGCATCGAAGCTCGACGAGCAGGAACGCTAGCGGCAGGTGAAGGTCCTTCTTCAGGCTCGTCCTCTGACGAGGCTGACTCTTCATTCCCTCCGCGATCACTCTCCTCACTAGACGCCTCTTCCTTGGGCATCACTTCGGGCCCACGTAGACGTTGCAGGCTGGCTTCCTCCGCACGGCAACGCTCGTCAGCGTTCCTCTGCACGCTGTCCAAAGCTTCTTCAATGATTCCTCGAGGAGCAATCTTGCGCAGACGACCTCCACGGTCTCCCAGGCGCCATCCATGCGTTACTAGACCGACAACGGCCACGACTCCGGTGATATTATACCCCCAAGAAGTCCATCTCTCACCGTAGTTCAGCACATTCAGGACAATCAACACCACGACCACACCTGTGCTTCCGCACAGCACAAACTCCAGTAGATCGTAGAGCATCATTGGCAGATGTATAGCCATCGAAAGCGTTAGAAGCGTTATCCAGCACAGTCCTTGCACGCCAGCATACACGCGTCTCCAAGCGTTCACGCTTCCTCCTCCAGGCCTGGTAGTAGCGTCTAGCTGACTCAGTAGTTTCCAGCAAAAGGTCGGGACCGTACTCTCCGAACGTGATCTGTCCCGCAACCCACCAACTTCGGTGCATTTGTCCATAGCGACCGTACTCGAGAGCGTTCTGCTCCAATACTTGAACAGGGACAGCAAAGAGAGCGCTCCACAGAGCAAAACCGTAGGCTAAACCGTTCAGTTGGCGCAAAGCAGGGTTCCGCATCACTTCCTGGTATCGCGCCGTGAAGTCAAGCCACATGCCACCGTTCAAACGAGTCACTCTCCACGCTTCAGCACCAAACGTCCAGAACACATTCCTCAGGGGCGTGGTCACAATCCAGATGAGAACCGTCCCCAAGTAAACCGGCAATAGCTCCCAGCGAGCGTATTCTACGAGCACAAAGCTCGCCCACTCGTCCATCAGTCCTTCTTGCGAGAGGTGAGACCAAAACGGAAATGGCCCCTTCGGCAACTTCCGACTCGAGCGTTCGGTCAGTTTTTCAGAGCTTATCGCACGCTGTAGTACCAAAACCAGTCACCTGGCATCATCGAAGGTATTTCCTTTCAACCATCGGGACTCGATAGTCCAATCCACCCACCAACCGTAGTTAGTAGTCAAAATCGGTCCATTTGTATCACACGCTTCACTTTCTCGGATAAGGCCTTCGCAAAGTCCCAACGAGAAAGGGGCTCTTTCTCACATTACAGTTCCTTCCACGTCGAGAACACCACCGGCAACAAAGTCGCCATGGGCAAGTCCAGGCTCGAGGAGGAATACGACGGGCTGTTCAAGCGTCTCGTCAAGCGCTACGCCGCGGAGGATGAGAGGGAAGAGAGGGAGGAGGAAGACATGTCGCCCACGCAGGCTCAAGTCGCCTTCTGGTCCGAGATGAGAGAGGTGTTGAGCGTCAACGAATGTTCCACCGGGCTCGACATCCTGGACGACATTGCCGAAGCTGTCATCGACCAGACAGGGTACGCTTCGGACGCGTTCGGGGGCCCCGTTCTCGTATTGCCCAAGCCTTCGCGTCAGCGTTTCAGCAAGAGGGCTGAGCTGCATCCCCGCTTCACAGGTCCTTCGCCCAAGAGCGCTTCATCCCGGGGCTCTTCCAAGACGACGTCCTCCCCTAAGTCATCTTTGTCCAAGAAGCGCAAGGAACGGTCTCGAAACTCTTCGCCTTCGTCCTCTCCGGAGCGCAAGAAGTCGTTCTTCACGGTCGAGCTCGCTGTCACCACGCCCCAAGAGATTCACGACGACCTTGAAGAGCTCTACAGCGACGCCGCGGAGAAGGGGAAGACACCGTTCCAGTTGGCGTATCCGTGGGAAGGCTCGAGTCTCTGGTACGATCCTGAAGCGTACCCCGAAGTGTACCGAGCTCATTGGCGCTGGTGGAATCATGATCGTCCCGTCTTCTGGGAATGGAAGCTTCACGCGCCTCTCAAGTCTTCAGCCGCACAGACTCGTCGTCGCAAGGCCAAGATGGAAGCGGTTGCCGGGCGCATGAAGTTTCTGAGCCTCTGCATCGAGACGTGGGGGTATTATAACTTCCTCCAGCTCCTCGAGGACTGCCACGACCCCAAGCTGCTGATGTGGTGGGGTGGTCAACCGGGACGGAACCAGTCGCGAGGCCCGGGTTACCATGGCCCGATCATCGACAGTCTCGTTTCTCTCCGTCGCAGGGACAAGGCCGAGTACGAAAAGAAGATGAAGCACGCCTTGGAACCGTTCTTCCTGAACCGCGACTCCTTCTCCGACGTTCCTGATCTTCTCTACTGGACGGAGGCTTTGGACCCGGACAACATCAAGGTGGAGAATCGTCTCTCCGACGAAGCGTTGGCCCGATGCTTGATCGACATCCAGTCCGATCGCACGCCTCGTAAGGGGTGGGCCGTGGACACTCACCAAGGTACCTGGCTGTGTCTTCGCAAGAGTTCTCGCATCGTCGCGTTGGCTAAGAGCATGGTGAAGCAGCTCCAGAACGGTTCGTACAAGGTCTCCACGACAGTTCCAGCGCTCGAGTCCTCCGAGGTGGTCGGCGGCTATGATCGTTTCCGACGCAAGGGCCGTCCGACAGCTCGCGGTACGGGGCGCCTGGATCCCAAGCTTCTCGTTCCCCACTTCAAGAAGTCCAAGTCTAAGTCGGGATCCTCGCCAAAGACGCGTTCCAGCGACTTCTCGGTGGCTCCGGACGCTTCCCCGGAAACGTCCCCTCCGGTCCCCAAGGCTGCGACTCCTCCGAAGTCTCCCAGGAACGCTTCTCCTGCCGTGACGCCCAAGACCAGCCCCAAGAACGCTTCTCCTACTGCTTCAGGGAACGCCTCGCCGACCAAGTCCAAGCCGGCTTCCCCATCGTCACCCGAGGCGAAAGCGTCCACGCCGTCCAAGCCTAAGTCTCGCAGCCCTTCGCCGGCCAAGGCCGACTCCCCGAAGAAGCCGAGTCCCCCACCCAAAGTGTCCAACCGCGACCAGAAGGCCGAAGAAACTACCCAAGTCAAGAAGGAGACGTCAGATGACTTCCTGGGCAGCAGTAGCGACGAGAGTGATTCCGAGGCAAGCGAGAACGACGACGAGCATCAGTCCGACGACGAGTCTCACGAAGACGAGGACGAGGAGAAACCCGCAGCCAAGAAGCAGAAGATCCTCGACTTGTCGGGAGGTAACAGCACTTCGTAGTGTCCCGAGCTTCTAGGAACGGTAGCGTAGCGTTCCTTGCATATCCTTCATAATAATCTTTTCTCTTTTCCTTTCTGCTTTAGTCGTCTTCATTTGTTTTTCGTAGCTTCTTTCCCCCAAAATATAAACACACTGGCCCCTTTGCGTTCTCCAACACGCATACAGTTTCACATCGAGCGTTCCTCGATAGCCTTACGGTCCCCGACCGCGGACGCATCGATGAGCACGTACAGCTTCGACAGTGTGTTTTTCGACAAGAATAAACACGCACGGCCCACGACCGAGCGTTCTCCAACGTGTAGGCACGATCCTCTGACCGAGCATTATCCAAGAATGTAAACACGGTCCCCTGACCGAGCGTTCTCCAACATGTAGGCACGGTTCCTTGACCGAGCGTTCTCCAAAATATAATCAAATATAAAGCCACCACACGAGAGCCTTCTTCTCGCCCTCGTTCTTCAAGCTCGCATTGTCCGTAATAGTCACCACACAGACAATCAGCCCCCCTCTTCTCTCTAGAAGAGCATGTCATCCTCGTCGACAGCGACGTTGGCCTCTGCCAACCGTGCACTGCGACGCAGTTCAGGTAGACCCTTCTCCTTTCGTCGAGCGTTATCGAATGCCTGCAGAAGCGTTCGATAGTTAGGAAGAAGCGTAGCAGCAGGCCTCCAGCTCACTTCGTAGGTAGCCAACAGTACTAAGTACTGCGTGACACCGTTCTCCTTCCGTCGAGCCAGGATGTCGACAACCGGGTTGCTCGTCCCAGAGACAGCCGTCTCTTCACCACCGATTACCAACCGTTCCACGTAGCTGGTCGAAGGTAAGTCGGCCTCCTCAAGAGGTCCTTCATCATCAACACCAGGACGGGACGTCACACCCTCAGGCACCTCCGTCGGGTACGGTCGACTCCAGCGTCCTCGAAAACGCTTCAAACGGTTCACGTTGATGGTCACCACCCGGTTCGGGTGCGAAGGGATCGCCACCCGGTACGCGTTCTCGCCCACCGTTCCTACAACGCGGTAGGGACCGTGCCAGGAGAAAGCTAACTTCTTGGTGGTACGCTCGCCTCTGCGAGCTCGGAAGTATTGGTAGACCCACACCGGGTCTCCTTCTTCGAACTTCACCTCCACCTGCTCCTCAAGGCGAGCAGCGTGCCGGTCCTGCGCCTTCAGCAGCTGACGCTCCACCATCCTTCTGGTGTCCCTCAGCGACAGGTACAAACGCCGTCGGTAGGCGGCCACTTCGTTGCTCTTCCACTTGTTATCCGTGTTTAGGAACGCTAGGTCTAGCGGTAACACGGGATCTCGACCGTACAGCGAGAAGAACGGCGAGTCCTTTAACGCTTCGTGATAAGAAGTACGATAAGCGAACAGTACGCGCGGCAGATACAGATCCCAGTGGGTCTGGGCCTCATTCACGAACATCTTCAGCATGCCAATAAGCGTTCCGTTGAACCGCTCTACCAATCCCTGAGTTTGCGGGTGGTAGGCGGCTCCGAACAGCTTCTTAATGCCAAGCGTTTCGTAAAACGAGCGCGCCAGCTCCGAAATAAAGTTGGATCCTTGGTCGCTAAGCAACCTCTCGGGCACCCCGTGCCGCGAGATAACTTCATTCACCATCGTCTCGACGAAGGTGATCGTGTCCAAGGCTTCGATCGCGAACGCCTCCACCCAGCGGGTGAAGTAGTCGGCAAAGACTAGAATAAACTTCTTGCCCGAGGCGTCGTAACCAGGGGTCCGATAGCGTCCACGACCAGCAACGAGAACGGTCCAGACAGGTCGTGCACCGGCATCCTTTGCATCAGACCGTTCCGCCAGGGACGGTAGCCCTGCCGCTGCCGCAGATCGTGCACTCGCGCACGTACTCCGCCACATCCTGCTTCCAGCCATGCCAGAACGCATGCTTGCGGACCTTGTCCAGCGTCTTCGTCACTCCGACGTGGGCTGCCAATACGTCCGTGTGGCAGTGGTGCAGAACGGTTGAGATGAACGGTAACGGGATCACTGGCACCTCAATAGAACTAGCAGGTCCCGCCCGGGCCTTCAAGTAGACCTTCCTCATCAGCACGCCGTTCTTGACGGCATAGTTAGGAGCCATCAACAACGTCCGCGCCCGGAGCTGGGGATCAAAGGCGAGAGCCCCATCCTGGAGATACGCGATCATCGCCAAGATCCACGGCGTCCGTTTCTGCTCGTCCAGGAACCGTTCCTGTTGCAGGCCGAACAAGTCCACTGGGGACACCAACAGTTGATCGTCGGGGTCAGGAGGAGCAGCGTTACGACGAGCTGACCCCCCGACCGGAATGGAACCACGCTCTCCAGCTTCACTGTCTCCCGTCCCATCCACCGTTCCGTCTTCAGGAACGGTTCTCCGCGTAGTATCGTCTCCTGGCACAGCAGTCCCCCCGACTTCGTCGGGACCATCCACCACAGGATCGGCCGCGTTAAGCAGATCCGCCATCGAAACGGCGTTAATAGTCACCGCATGTAGACGCGAGAGTCCATCCACGTGGCCCATAGCCGTTCCAGGCTTGTGGAACACCTTAAATCGTAGCTGGGAGAGTTCCATCGCCCACCGTGCCAATTTAGCGTTACTGGTACGGTTCCTCTCGTCAAAGACCCACGTCAACGCTTTGTGGTCCGTGTACAGGTCGAACTCACGCCGATCGAGGTAGCAACGGAACTTCCGCGTAGCCCAAACAATGCCCCAGCACTCAATCTCCGAGGTGCCGTTCTGTTTGTTGACCCAGTTCTTTTCGGATCCAACTAGCAACTTGCTAGCGTAGGCTACCACGCGTTCCCTTCCTTCCACGGTCTGCATAAGACACGCCCCGATCGCCAACGTGGAGGAGTCCACGTACAGTTTAAAACGCTTCGAGAAATCCGGGTACACCAGGATAGGCGGCTTCACGAGCCTCCGTTTCAGCTGTCGGAACGCCGACTCGCAGTCCTCCGACCACTTGAACGGTACTCCCTTCCCCTTCAACCGTTCTATGGGCGCCGTGATAGCGGCGTAGCCCGGTATATAGCGACGGAAGTAGCTCGTAAGCCCCAGGAACGCCTCGCACGGTATGAAGGTCGTGTGGGCTCTTCAAAGTCATCACTGACTTCACCTTCTCAGGGTTCGGCAGGATGCCGGACGGCGTTACAATATGACCCAAGAACGCTACCTGGTCACGCCCCACTTGCACTTCTTCATCTTCAATTTGAAGCCGGCCGCTCGGAAGCGTTCCAACACTCTGCTTCAACCTTACCAGGTGCGTCGGGAAGTCCTCGCTGAAGACAACGCAGTCGTCCAAGTACACAAGGCACGTCCTCCACTTGAGGTCCACGAGCACGTTCTCCATGAGTCTCTCGAAGGCAGGCACAGCGTTACATAGGCCAAAAGGCATAACTAACCACTCGAATAAACCGTACTTGCACGTGAACGCCGTTTCTCGATGCTCCCCACGGCCATAGGCACGTTCCAGTAACCGGACGCGATATCCATTGTCGAGAAGAGCTTAGCGTTCCCCAGGACATCTAGAATGTCATCGATAAGGGCATAGGGTAACAGTCCTTGATGGTGACAGCGTTCAGGCGCCTATAGTCGATGCAGAAGCGTATCCCGCCGTCAGGTTTGCGTATCATCAGGACAGGACTCGCCCACGGACTCGTGGACGGTCGGATGATCCCCAAGTCGAGGTATTGTTGGATCTCCGCCTCCATGACATCCCCTTCCGCTCTCGACACTCGGTACGGTCTTTGCTTGATAGGAGCGTTCTCTCCGAGTGTCGATCGAGAACTCTAATAGATCCGTTCTGCCAGGCTTCATCGAAGTCTCCACAAACATGTCAGAGAAGGACTCGAGCAGCTCCGAGAACAGCCCCTGCTGCTCGGGCGATAGTTTGGAGTCCGTGAAATCCACCTTGAACTCCTTCTTCAGCTCCCTCATTCCAACTCCAGGCATGGGATCTATGGACGTTCCAGGTAGCGACTCAACCGCGCCGATGATCGAACTTACCCAGTCCGATCCACGCTTCGAAGCGTTCTCTGCATCCTCGAAAGTGAAGGCTGACTCCGGAACGACCGTGGCGGCCGCGATAAGCGTTCCTTTCTTGATGATCACGTCTTCAGTGGAAGCGTTACAGACCTCCACCACCACCTTGCCTTCGTTCACCGTGCACAAGGTCCGAGCTACCTTCACAGTTTCATCCAGGTCCACGTAACCCTCGACTAGCACAGTAGTGTTATCGGCCGCCTCTCCCTGCACATCCGAGACCACTAACGCCTGGCCTCCCGGGCATAGTCGAACGGTCGAGTTGATTCGGGCCGTGTACATCTCCTCCACACGAGGCGATCCGATGGGGAACACTTCCTTAGTGTCCTTGAGAGTCACGGTGCTAGCGTCTAAATCCACGACAGCCCGGTACGCTTTGAGCGTGTCCGTCCCCAATATGACGTCCACATGCAGCTTGTCGACAACCACGAACGGTCTTGTCATCTCACGGGACCCAAGTCGCATGGGTAGATCGACCATCCCGCGTACTCGCAGCGAGTGACCCGAAACACCCTTCAATCCTTGCGGGTACGGGGACATCGGAGCGTCCGCCCTTCCCAACCGTTTCAGCACACGGTAGTCGATCAAACTCGCGACAGCACCGGAGTCGATCAGCATAGCTGTCGGCAGGCAGTCAATGTAACCCACAGAGAGAGAGCCTCCACCCCTCCGACGGAGCCGATGATTCGCTTACCTTCCGGGACTACCTCGTCCTCATCCTCGGAGTCGCCAGCCCCCGGCCCTAGAACCTCCCTGAGTCCACCCTTCTGGGGTTTAGCCTTTCGGTCGTCCGAAACTGCCTGAGCGTACTCGTACACTCCGTTCGCTTGGTCTTCCTTCGAACTGAGCGTTCCCAACGCCTCAGAACGATTAGCGAACAACGCCGAGCAGTCGAAAGACACGCTTCGTAGATACGGTCCTCGTTCAGGGTTCCTCACGAGTGTGCGACACCGTTCACAAGTCGGGGTCCTCTCAAGTATCTTACACCGGATGGTGTCGGCGAAGCGTAAGTAGTTGTTCTTGATCTCTTGAACAAGCATACTCTTGAACGGTTCACTCAGGTGAGGGTCCGCCTGCTGGAGGAACGGTTCGATCTTCCTGTCCATGGACTGCAACTGGAAGTCGAGCCAGCGGTCTCGAACGCCATTTAGGTCCTTCCTTCCCCGAATCTTCACTTGGCAGGACCCACAGGAACGCTCCTTGACCATCAATTCCTGGCCAATGAGTTGATACACCGTTCTCCGGATTAGTTGTCTCCATTGAGGGTCAGCGTCGATCTTGTCCAGCACGGGCACGGTCGACAAAGGCGACGATTGCGTTCCCGGTACGGGTTCCCTCAAGGGAATCCCGATGTTCTCGGCCACGGTTTCAGTCTCGACGGGGTCGCCCTTTTGCACCAACTTCCTCTTCTTCCTCTCCTTCTCCCTCTTGTACGACCTTCGATGAAGTTTGCGTCCACCGCCGACGTCTCGTTGGTCTGAATCCCGGCCATCCTCGACGACAACGCTCGCCACGGCGCCTTCGTCAGGCGGTTCCTTGCTGAAGTTACGGTTAGCACGCTTCGCAGCCTCGGAGGCAGCGAGAGTGGAAGCGTACCACTTAACCCAGTACTCTGGCGTCGACAGCTCACCAGGCGACGACTCCTTCGTTCTCTCCAGCGTCTCTTTGGGGATGCTGAGGATGCAGCTCAGCTCCGCGAGAGTCAATTCCTTCTTTCCTTCTTTGTTTTTCTTCACACGTCTCCTCAGTTCTACCTCATCCAGAGGGAACAGGCGATCCTCGAGCTCCTTCTCGAACTCCTCCTTCTCTTCTCCAACCGCAGACGCGAGGCCTTCTTCCAATGCGTCTAACTCCTCGGTTGTGAAGAACTTAGCCCTGGGCTGTCTTCCTCTAAGAGTCACTTTCCCAGCCTGGGACCCGGGCTCACCGGCGACAGGGTTTGCCCCTTCGCTACTCTTCTCCGTTATCTCCTCCGACGCTAAGGTAGTCGTTCCTCCAGATTCTACGTAGCGTTCTTTGCCAGACTCTTCATTCTTGTCCGGATACGAAGCGTTCTCCAGATGGAGCGTTTCAGTGTCAGGTTCTCGTCCAGAGACCTCGTGGCCCTTAGTCGTCGCCTCATCCGCTACCGCAGCGGTTTTGTCTTCTCGTGGGCTAACTGACTCCCCGGCTTGGTCCTTATTTTCTCCGGCACCTCCTCCCTCCTCCGTTCCACGCTCTCGTTCCTCGCTAGACTTAGAGTCCGCCAAAAAGCGTACGTAGATCTTCTCCGCGTCCTTATTGTGTTTGCACGCGGGTCCCTGGAACAGTACTCGAACAGCACTCACATCGCTGTCAAACCGTTCCGTCGACTCCTTAGACATCTCCAACTTGGGTGACTTAGAACCTGGTGGCACTCTGTACCGTTCTTCTTCAGCGTTCCGCTTGATGTCACCCTCCACAACTCCTCCTACCTCAGGAACAGTCTCGCTATCATTATCTTTTTCAGCTTCATCAGGAACATTCTCGTCCCATTGAACGCTACCAGCGACTCCTAGTTGCGCGGTCAACTCAACCGGCATTCCTTCTTCCAGACTAGCGATCCCTTTGTAGTCTGCATAGTAATCGCAAAAGTAATCCTCTTCTCCTTCGGAGACCACCGCGGCCTCGTGCTCTGCTGGTAGTAGCGTTCCTTCTCTAGTTTCTTCGGGTAGTTCCGAAGCCTCTCGATAATCGTAGATGAACTCTCTTCCGGGAGCGCTTAGCCTCTGCTTGGATCCTCCGACCCGCACGCTCCCAACGTTCCTCCGAACGTCCTTCGCTGTAGTTGCTTTCTTCTTCGGGAACGCTTGCCTCTGCTAGGATCCTCTGACCCTGGCGTTCCCAACGTTCCTCTGAACGCTCTTCCTTGTAGTTGTTTTCTTCTTCAGGAACGCTTGCCTCTGCTAGGATCCTCTGACCCTGGCGTTCCCAACGTTCCTCAGAACGCTCTTCTCTTTCTTCAGTAACAGTCTTGTTCACAGCAATTTCAGTCGTTTCACTCCCAAATCCTACGGCGGTAACCGCGTATTCTCCTCCGAACGCTCTACTCCCTCCTTCCTCAAAGGAAGAAGCGTTCTCGGACATGTGTCGCTCGTCAGACAAGAGGAAGGGTCGACACCCCCTCCCTCCCTCCTGTCCTCTTCATTGTCGCCTAGACGCTGGTCCCTGCCCGGACGAGCCTCCAGCCTTGCTTTGAGCCGACAGTTGAGTAAGTATTTTCTTCGTTGGGCAATTGGCCACTCGATGGTCAGTGCCGTCGCAGAGGAAGCATCCAGGGTTCCTGTAATAACCGTTCGTCTGTCTGTTTGAAGCGGGTTGCGAGTTGGAACGGTTCTGCTGCTGTTGTTGTCCTCTTGGTTGTTCACATTCCAAATACACATGGCCCTTAACCTTGCAATTCGAGCAAGTAGCACCAGCCCGACGACAGTTAATGCGGTTGCACCCTAAGGTGTGGCATCGACCGCAAACTATCTTCCCTTCCTGCGTGTACATGTCCGGACCTTGCCGTATTCCTCTGACCGGGCCCTCCGGAGCAACTGCATTCACGGTGGGCGGAGCGTTCTCGAACGCAGGATCCTCGTAGTGAGCCACAGCAATGGTAGGAGCAGTTTGCGGAACGCTCGAGTGAGCGTACTGCTGCTGTTGCTGCTGTTGTTGTTGAGCCAACATGTTCTGCGTTTGCTGCATCAAGTTCAGCATCTGCTGCATCATCGTATTCTCTGAACCCTTGGAGGACGCCGCGTCTTCGAAGTCCGCGTCGTTCTCGACTGGGAGATGCATGTTCTTGTATAGCAGAACGGTCACGGCTTGAGGAATGGAGTCGACCATAGCGTTCGAAAGCGTGGCCTTCCATTCACGGTTCCTCAACCCAGACAAGAAGTACTGGTAACGCATATCCGGATCATAACAGCGTGCGTCGTCACACAACCGAGGGATCAGGTAACCCCACACTTCCGCTGACATTCCCCTCGATCGGGTCGTCTTCTTCAGCAACTCGATGCGCTGTTGAGGCGTCTGACAAATGAACTGGTTGTAGAACCGCGTCTTCAGCGTGTCGAAGTCATTGATGCTCGAGTGCACCCACCACTGGTCGCCAGCCTTACCCTTGAGGCACTCACGGAACGCACTCAACCGTAATACATCGTCTAGACCCACTGTAGCACGCTCAAACGACTCCCAGAAACTTCCAGCTCTCTCAGCAGTAGAGTCATCCGAATAGAACGGTTGTAGCATCCTAATAGCGTTCCTTATACTCGTCGGCATACCGATCACAGGCTGAGCAGGTTGCGAGGGCTGCACGGCCGGGAACGGCTGCTGAGCAGGAACGGTAGGAGTTGGCTGAAATGCGTGCCCAAGAGCAGGCGGGCGAGCGTACCCATGCCACGCTCCAGTAGATGCTCCAACTTGCGAAGGCCCAGGGTACATCCCGGGGTGGCCAAGGGAGGCCGACGACGGGAGCTGTCCCGGTGGACCGCTCGGGGCACCGCCTCCCCGAGGGTAATACGACCCTCGATTCATCACTGTCGTCTTCAGGGGCCCGGGTGTTCGCTGCGAGGGCATCACCGGGGCGGCCGTCGAGTCTGGAGCCGATTTCTGGAACGGTTGTTGGCGATACGGTAGCTGTTGCCGCGGCAACGGTTGTCGTGGGGGCACCCCCATAGGCTGCGTCGAGTGCTCAGGGTTTTCGACCGTTCCAGGATAGGCCGAGACGTCCACTGGAGCATGGGTCTGGTGCGAAGAAGCCGAGATCATCGTCGACGGCTTCGGATTGACAGGCACCCGGCTGACCGGCGGGTGGAACAGACCGTGAAGCCCATAATCTCCAGGACTCGAAGGGTTCTCCATGGTTACGTTACGGTAACTCGCTATCGCGCCCCTTGTCTGAGGCGTCTTCGAGGCCGACGAAGCGTTCTTCACAGGGTCACTGACTCCTTCCCACGCTGGGATCGACGGTCGGGACGACTCAGCGAACGCGGAATATCCAGGAGCACGCCCGCTAGCGTACTCTCGCGTCCAGGTTACTGGGGCCTGAACGGTCTCTCCGGTGGAACTCCACGCTCCCGGAGGCATCGAGGCGGAAGGCTCTGCTCGCCAGTAGCGTTCCGGGTCTCTACTAGTACGGCCGTAGTACTCATCTCGGTAGGCGAACTCCTCGGCGCTCGGCTTCTCCTCAAGCGGCTCAGGGGGGTTCATGCCGAAGGGATCTTCACCGTAGGGTGTATGCTGTCGGGGCGCTCCCCGAGCATACTCACTTGGGTTGGTTCCTTCCCCTGAAGGAACCGTTCTTCTTGAAGCGTCGCCCGCACTCGGGTCCTCGGACTTCCCAAATCCCACTCTGGGAGCCACACTTCTTCCTGGTTGTTCAGTCGACGTTCTGCCTCCTCCGGCCGCCCACTGAAGAACGGTAGACCTCACTGCACTAAGGCCTGCCGTCGTCGTCACATCCGGAGCGTCACCTTCCAGCACGCTCCCGGCCCTGGAGTAACGGTCCGCTGAGCCCAGCGACCTGTGTCCTCCACTTCCGTCCTCAGATCCGCCTGAGAACGCTCTCTCCCCCTCTGGGGCTGCCCCGTAGGGGTTGCTTCCTTGCCCGAGAGTCTCCATCGTCACCTTCACGATGTAGTCCTCCGGGACTTCCTCCTTGCTGCTCGCGTAAAGTCGAGGTCCCACCCAGGGAATCAACTCAAAGATAAAGCGCACAGCACTTGGCTTCTAGTAGCGACGGCTACTGTCTCCTTCGAACGGTCCGCTTGGACTTCTTCGGTCGCTCTCGACTCCGGCAGAACGGTTCCGCGCCTCAGTAGTCTCTCGTCGGTGAGTGTTCCCGGCGACGTTCACTCCACGCGTTTGGCTTGTAAATGGCCCTCTGGCTTGCCAAGCGTGTTAACGACCCGTTCCTGACTCGATTACCCCGAGACCTTGCTACTTCGCAGCCACCTCTGTGGTTGTTCTGGAACTCCTAGTGCGCCAAACGGGACCTTCTCCAGCTAACAGGTACCCTGCTTCTCCACCAAATGTCGCGCACCTCCCCGGCGTCGGATCGGTACCTGCGGCTGTTTAGCGAGTACGGTCCCTGGGTGGCTCGGGAGCTCGTCCGCAGTGGGGTTTTAGGAACGCTTCAAGTAATATAAAAGTAGTTCTTGTTTGTCTTACTACCGGGTAAATTCACGACTGAAAGAAATAAAAGATAAAGCAGGAGCATTGCACAACACTCCTAGGGACGACACCCCGTCTCCCACACTCACCTAGTACCTTGGCATGACATCCGTCCTTGAAGTGCTACCTGTCGCCCATTGACAGTAGCTGCTCCCCGTTATTCTCCTTGTTCATTGGCTCGCACATCTCCTTCGACTTCACAGACGCCAGACCTTCCTGTCTAGCGCCATCAAGATCTCACACGGTACCGTGCCGCAAGAACGGTACATAACTCCACTTCAATGTAGCCATCTAGCTAGCGTAGCCATCTCGCCACTTGGCTCCGGTCCAGCGACCCTGGAATGACACCTGCAATCCCGGGTACGGGACATTCCCCCCGACTTAAGGTTTGACGTCCTCGGCAAACGATGAGCTGGACCGCCATATCCGAGCCGTTGTGCATATTCACTCACTGCAGACGTTGAAACCATCACAATACTAGCAGCTCGAACCGGAACGCTTCGAAGCGTTCTTGCACTTGATTTGTCGTACCACAACCGTCTCTGGTAATAACCACCTTCGAACGCTCCAAGGAGAACGCCATACGCGAAATGAACCATATTCACCAGTCTGCACCCCAACGCGAAAATCACCCAATGCGCCAAAACACTGTTCCCTTCCGTAGCATACGGAGACACCACGTCAACGATCAAAGGAACACGCTTCTTCCGCTCCCAACACCAGTCATTCAGGGTTTCGAAAGCGCCCTCAGGAGATATTACCGCCTGTATATCAGGGGTAAACGGAGCATTGACGGGATCGAGTAACCCCCCGACTCGGACACAATCACCCCTTCTGGAATCGACGCCAACACGCTTGCTAATTGAAAATATCTTCGTCGACCTGAATCCTCCAAGCGTTACAAGCCGTGTCGACCACACACTTCGATGCAGATAACCGTCCCAATCATTCCTAACGTTCGGCTTGGACACACTAGCTTCAATGCAGCTCACAAGCGATGATCTCCATGGCACCACTGGTAACTGCAACAATGATATCGCCTTCTTCTCCACTTGGCACGAGTTCTGCTCTCCACCCCCCACGTCACGATCGTCTGATTCCTGTTTGACTCCAGATATAGTAAGGTCTTCATCGCTCCTTTTCCCGACGGAATTCTCCTCCTGTAGCTGTAACCCTCGCCACCAAGAAACAACGCCGTCTCTTTTCTTCACAGGAACTCCAGATAACGGTTCCGAGGGCCCTGTCAACCCTCCCGACGCCGCTCCAAAGTTTTCCGCAATAACCGTTCCTTCTTCAGACATCCACCACTGGGCACATCCCAGCACCCTCACCTTCTTCCTCCTCTCCGTCGACTGCTGTCGATTCCATCCGCCGCCGACATCCCGTTCGTCGGAGTCTCCGTCTAAGCAGAGCTGAACGCTCGCTAGTACGCCATTTTTAGCAGATAATTCACGGAAGGTACGCTCAGTACACTTCGTAGACCGGAATGCAGCCAACTTGGAAGCGTTCCAACCTTCCCAGCGCTCGGGTGGTCCGTCCCGTGAAGACTCTCCCGTCTTCACCACCGTTACCTCGATAACCTTCACACGCTTCTCAAGTTCGACCTCATCCAGAGGGAACAACCGTTCTCCAGATTCCTTCTCACACTTCATCCCATCGTCTTTGAGCGACCCCACACCGGCTTCTTCAGAATCATCCAGCTCTTCATCCATGAACAACCTCGAGGGTGGTCGATTACCATGTATAGACTTCTTCTCCAATTGAGGTTTAAGCTCAACAGCGACAGATAACGTTCCTTCGCTTCCGGTCAGAATACCGTTTCCCGAAATGGTTCTTCCTCGTCTCTTAGTGTCCACTCCTCCAGATTCGCCATCCATGAGCGTATTTGTAGCATTCTCGCTGGAGAATATTATTGTACAGGGTTCTCGGTAATTATGCTCGGAGTCCTTGTTCGCTGCCTGGTCCGCTACCTCAGCGGCTTGGTCTTCTCGTAGGCTAGACGAATCTCCGACACATTCCTCTTCATGATTTTTCTCCTCAAACTCGAACCGATCTGCTACTTCTTCCTTGCTCACCTCCTCGAACGCTGTAAAGCGTGCGCGAATCACCCTTCTCTCTTCCGGACACCTTTCAACCGGTCCCGGGAACAGCACTAACCGTTCCTCAAACACTTCTGTCACGTCTAGCGTTACTAATCCAGACGCCGATGGTGCCTGACACCTATTTCCTCCGGCACTTCGTTCTGGATCAGTCTCGTCCCTTTCTGCAGCCGTTCTCTCAAGTACGGTCTCTACTCCTTCTTCGACCTCTGACACGGTCTTCACTACCCGAACGCTACCAGCGACCTCTGTTCCCATGATATTCTCGACTGGCCTTCCTTCTTCTAGACTCGACAACATCTCATAGTCTGTGTAGTAACCTCCTCCACCCTTAGAGACCTCCCAGGCCTCGCTCACATCGCGTAGAAGCGCCCCTCTTGGTACTTCTTCCTTCAACTCGTCTTCTTCACAGTGATACCACTTACGTTCGCTTTTGGGAGCGTACCCCATTTCAAGGATGTACGGGTCCACCTCACCGTATCCCCCTCCGACAGAACAGTCCGTTACGCCCTCTTCTTCGTCAAAACCGATCGCTACTTTGAGGCCAGGACTATCATAGAGAGAACCGTTACCATTCCCAACGTCACCGTCCTCTGGTCGGTTCGAAGTATGTTGAGGACTAGAACGATCTTGCGTCATTTGCATTACGGCGTTCACCTGAGAAGCGTTCCCAAAATCTTCGTCATTCTCCACCGGACGATGCATGTTTCGGTACAGTAGAACAGCCACGGCCTGCGATATTGAACAAACCCAAGCGTTCGAAAGCAGTGCCGTCCACTCGTGGTTCCTCAAACCAGCCAAGAAATGCTGGTATCTCATATCGGGGTCGAAACAACACGCGTCATCGCACATCTTGGAGATCCAGTCTCCCCATACTTCAGCAGACATCCCTCTCGGCCTCGTAGCAGTGTTTAGCAACTCAATGCACTGCTTCAGGGTTTGCGTCATGAACTCGTTGTGAAAGCGTGTCTTCAGTGTATTAAAATCATCAATTCGCGAATATGTCCACCACTGTTCTCCAGCGGCACCCTCCAAGCGTGACCGGAACGCACTCAACCGTACCCAATCCTCCAGTCCAACCGTGGCACATTCGAACGCTTCCCAGAATTCTCTCGCTCTCTCGACCGTAGCACCATCCGACTGGAACGGCTGCAACATCTTCACAGCGTTCCAGATACTCGTTGGCATTCCCGTCACCGTCATGACAGGCTCCATTTCTGAACCGTAGCCAACCCAACTTTCTCGTAGATGAGACTAGTTCGGGACCGTTCTGTACCATTCCGCCTGTGTTGTATACTGTACAGGATGACCTACGAATCCGGCAGCTTGCACTTGTCCTGCTCCGGGTGCTTGATATACCGAGAAACCATGGTAAGTGGCGATAGCTCCTCTAGACCTCATAGCCGATGTAGTGTCTCCTAACAGCTCTCCAGACACCTCACAGGCCATGATCTTGGGTCGCAACGACCGTGCAGAATTCTGGTACGCTCGAGAAGCGTAACTTTCACACGTAGAATAGTACGCCGTTCCTCTCGAACGCTCCCATCCTGCACCGTTCCTAGCATCTGCTAAGAACGCTTGTCCCACGCTTGGGGTCCCTCCATAGGTATCACTTCCTCCTCTTAGGCTTTCCATCCTGACTATGACGGCGTAACCTCTCGCAGCTTCTTTCTTCTCGCGCTCCACCCAGGGAGTTGACTCCCAGATAAAGCACACAACACTTGGCTTCAAGTAGCGACGGCTACTGTCTCCTTCGAACGGCCTTGTCCGGGTTCCTCGGTCGCTCTTGACTTCGGCAGAACGGTTCCGCGACTCAGTAGTTTCTCGTAGATGAGTGTTCCCGGCGACGTTCACTCCACGCGTTGGCTTATAAATGGCCCTCTGGCTTGCCAAGCGTGTTAACGACCCGTTCCTGACTCGACTGCCCCGAGACCTTGCTACTTCGCGGCCACCTCTGTGGTTGTTCTGGAACCCCTTGGACACCAAACGAGACCTTCTCCAGCTAACAGGTACCCTGCTTCTCCACCAAATGTCGCGCACCTCCCCGGCTGGGTCGGTACCTGTGGCTGTTTGGGTGAGTACAGTCCTGAGTGGGGCCTCGGAGTTTGTCGAAGTAGAGTCTTGTAGAACGCTTTTAGTAATATAAAAATACGTAAATTTGTTCTTGTCTTCTCTCGACCAGGGAAATTCGCAACTAAAAGAAATAGGGGGAGCGATAGCACTACGCTCCTAGGGACGACACCTCGTCCACCTCGCACACCTGGGCCTATGACCTGCCATCCGTCCTTGCAGTAGGCACCTGTCGCCCAACGAGAGTAGCATCTTCCCACCTTCAGGGGCGTCCATTGGTCCGAGCAGCTCTGCGGACCTCCACGCTTCCGGATCACGAGCGTCTAGCGCCATCTTTCCAAGGGGCGCATCCCCCTAGTGATACGGTACCACAGGAACGGTACCGGTGGTGTAGCCGCTGGGTGGTGTAGCCATCCTACGGGTCCTAGGTCGGGTCCTCATCCTAGCTTGGCTCGAGTCCACCACCGCTGGAATGGGTCCTGCAATCCCGGGTACGGGACACTTGAAGATCCGGAGGGCTGCCCTGTCTCTGCGCAGAGCCGGGACAATGATGTCGAAGGGTCGCCCCGTATTCATGAGACAGGTGACCATCACTCAGATGGCACAGTCGGATCCAAGCTTTCGGAGTGCCCTAAAGCTCACAGGAATGCCCCGGAGCTTGGGGAGCGCTCATTATACGCGCCTACTCAAGACCTTCCCAATGAGGTGCCCCACGCCCCGCACCGACGCCAACAAGCAAAGTCAGATCCCAACCTGACACAGCTTGAAGATCGGTGTCGCGTATGCGACAGAGGTCAAGGATGGGGCAGGTCCGAACAGTCGTCTGATTCCGCACTTAGTGGGGATCTGAGCTCCTCATATTCGCACAAATGCGAGCGAACGGCGGAGACGGCCCGCAGGAAGGGCACCGCCGATTGCAAGGCACCCAGGGCGATCTACGCGTGTACCAAGGGTGCTACAGATGCGCCTCCGCAAGACGAAGATGATGGTGCGCGCCAAGGCAAGATTGAAGGCTCAGGGGCGCCAGGAGATCCGGATCAAGGCGTGACGGCACAAGAAGAGCTGGACCAAGGGACGGCGACGTACGTGGACGCGGTGAAGATCCCAGAAGACGATCCGAGAACTGGACGTGATGTGCCGAAGGGTGATCCTGCTGTTGAATCCGGTTTGAGCGAAGTCGGAAGACCTGCCGAGGGAGGTGCCGCTCGTGGACCGGATCCGTCCACAAGAAAGCTGGATCCTGGTAGCCATGTAGCAGCCAGTGATCCGCCCAGAGTGGAGACAAGTGGGGATCTGTCACCGGCGTCAGGACATGGAGATCATAAGTTCGCCTCAGACAAGGATCTCGTGGTTGGATCCCGACCGGATCTCGTGGCTGAGTCCCAGTCGGATCTCGAGGTTGGTGCCCGGCCCGATCCTGGATCCGCTACCCAGTCAGAACATGCCGTCAGGGCAGCGGATCCCGTTGCTGAGACTCGACCGGATCCCAGTACCGCAGAAGATCACGTCGACGACGGAGTGTTTGTCCACGAGAATGGTGGATCCTACGTGGAGGATCTCGATAAGGAAATGGCGGTGTTGCCAGAGGTGGTGACGGCGACGGTCGAAGTGAAGATCGAGGATCTCCAAGTGGGGGATCCAGCCTCCAACACACCCGAGGAGATCCAACGATTGGCGAATGAGATCTGGAAGTACAAGCACTTGTTGATTGGGAAGGGTAATGTCCTGCCCCCTCCTGCCGTGGGCGCGATCTGCGATATTGACGTGGGAGACGCGAAGCCAATTGCCCAGCGAGTGCGTAAGGTGGCGCCGCAGTATCGCGAGAAGCTCTCGGATCTAATCAAGGGATTGTTGCAAGCGAAGATCATCCAAGTCTCTACGTCACCATGGGCCTCTCCAATTGTCGTGATCATCAAGAAGAATGGCGTTGACATCAGGCTCTGCATCGACTACAGGTTGGTGAATAGCTTGACGAGGCTGATGGTATATCCCATGCCTTTCATCAACGATCTACTGGAGGATCTCGACGCCGTGTTGTGGTACTGTTCTCTCGATATGGCCAGTGGTTTTTGGGTCGTCTCTATGACGGATCGCGCAAGGGCCAACTCGACATTTATCACCCCGTTTGGATTGTTTGAGTGGAACCGGATGCCGTTTGGTCTCAAGAATGCCCCGCAGATCTACCAGCGTTTGTTGGACAACGCCCTCTATGGGTTCCTACGGATCCCGCCCACGGCCAGATCCGGATCCGCGTTGGATCGCTTCCGAGATGGGATCCCGGAGACGAACGGTGAACAGTCTGTACTTGGACGAAGATCGTATATTGACTACATCTTAGTGACTGCTGGATCCTGGGATCACCTATGTGACCGAGTGCGTCTGCTGCTAGAAGCTTGTGACAAGTGGAACTTATCGATCAGCGTGGCCAAGAGTTTCTGGGGTCTGAAGAAGGTCGATTACCTGGGACACCGAGTGTCTAGCGAAGGACTAGAGGCACATCCGAAGGACCGAGAAGCGCTGGTGGATCTTGCGTTCCCGAGATCGCTGCGCGCTATGCAATCTTTCCTGGGTAGCCTAAACTACTACGCTCGATTCATGGACATGGCGGTCTACGCGTCGGTACTCTACGAACTGAGGGAGGTCGACTTCGCGGAGTTAAGGTCCAGCTGCAAGATCCTGCAGCCAACCGACTCTGTGATCAAGGGTCCCGAGGATCTGTCGAGCCCGAGAGATCCGGACGAGAAGTGGATCCGTGCTTCAGCCGCCTTCGAGGCCCTGAAGAGGAAGATCGCTATGACTCCTACACTTCGGCATTTCGATCCCGACAAGCAACCGGTGGTGATTGTCTACGCCAATGAATGGGCCATTTCAGCTTCCCTGACGCAGAATCACGATGGAATCTACATGCCGGTGATGTTCGTTAGCAGATCCCTGAAACCGAACAAAGTAAACTACGGGATCGTGGAGAAAGAAGTGCTAGCCCTGCTAAGGATCCTTATTCCATGCTGGTTGGACGACGGATCCGGATCCTGACCAGGCACTCTACCCTCGGGTGGCTGTTCCGCTCCACTGAGTTGCAAGGAAGATTGGGCCAATGGGCAGCGCTGTTATCGCCTTGGGCCTTGGAGATCATGAAGTGTACGAAAGGGGAGGACGAGATCCTCGGATCCCTCGCCGCAAGTATCACCCCGAGATCCGAGGTGGATCAAGCTCTAGTGAACATTGCCCCGAGGAAGAAGCCGCGCCGAGCGATCCAGACGCCAGTACCGACCGTAGCGTCGGAGGAAGAGTTGTGGGTGGTTAGTTTCGACGGGTCCGCCAGGGTGAAAAGTGACGGAGGATCTTTCAGTGCGATCGTCTGGAAGTTGCCCGAATGGAAGTGACGTCTAAGTACGCAGAGAACCTGACGGTCAACGAAGCAGAGTACAACGGACTTCTATTATGTTTCGAGTTACTCGAGGATCTGGCTAAGGGGCGACTTGTTATCTGCGGAGATTCGAATCTGGTGATCCGCCAGATGCGCGGCGAGATCGACTGTAAGGCGCCGGCCCTTACGTTACTGAGACAGAAGGCGCTAATGCGGCTTCGGAATTGGCCGGATCACGACCTGCTACATACGTGGAACGCAAGCGCCGACAGCTTGGCCAGTGCAGCATTGCAACGAGAGAGCGGGGCTACAGTCGACCAAGGGGCGGACCACGAGGATCTCGTCACTTTGAATCGGTTGGATGAGATTCTGACCTCGGGATCCGAGAAACCGACACCACGGATCAATACAGTGGCTACTCGAAGACAAGCCAGAGAGGCGCGACCCCGAGTACTCGACGAGGAGTCCGGGCAACGGCTGAGGATCGACCGGATCCGACAAGCCCAAGACGAAGAAACATGGATCTTCAACCTGAAGTCGTTCCTACGGGGACAGCTGACGGGTCTGACTGCGGCCGAAGCCAAGACGTGCCGTCTGCTAGCAGACAATTTCGAGTTGGACGAGGATGAGTTGTTGTTCTATTGCACGCCGTCACGAAGGGCCGAAGCCGATCGAGATGGATTGTTACGACTGGTTATACCGGAGACGCTCCAGGCGGACCTGCTGCATCATTATCATAGCAGTCTAGAAGGAGGACATCAAGGGATCGGCCGTACGTACCAGAGGATCAAGGACCACTTCTACTGGAGAGGACTTTTCAGATCCGTGCAACAGTTTGTCGGAGAATGCGTGGATTGTGAGACGGGCAAGGGGCGACCTACTATCCGTGGAGTGTTGCCAGGCAACATTCAAGCCACCTACCCGTTTCAGGTGATCGTCATGGATCATATACCCTCGCTACCAAGATCCAAGAACGGGAACACCGAACTTCTAGTATGGGTGGACCTCTTTACTGGCTACGTGATCGTCAATGCTAATAACTCGCGAACAGCACAAGCTGTGGCGGAGCCCTATGAGATCTGTGTGTTTCGTCGTTTCGGCACCAGCCTGGTGATCCGGCACGACCGAGAACCCGGATGCATGTCCGACTTCTTTCGTGCTTTCAACCGGATCTTAGGCCAGCGCCAGAGAGCCACTATGGCTTATCGACCACAGTCGAACGGCACGGCTGAGCGGATGGTGCAGACGATTACTCGAGCAATCAAGATGTACGTCCAAGATCCCGACCAGCGCGATTGGGACGAGTATGCCGAACGCTTGACCTTCGCCTTGAACACTGCGCAAGATCGAACTAGGGGCGACACGCCGTTTTACCTCGCCCATGGCTGGGATCCCAAGACCACTCTGGAGGCAACGCTATCCGTGGGGAATACTGGACGCCGGGATATAGATCCACGACGTTGGAGGTATCGGTTCCAACGACACTATCAACTGGCCAGAGCTGAGGTGAATGACCGCCTGAAGCAGACGATCTCGGATCGTGCCGACCGGCAGAACGAGACGGCGACTCAACACTCCATCGAGGTCGGATCCCAAGTGTGGCTGTTCTTAGACAGAGTTAAGGAGGGATACGCCAAGAAACTGGCTCACCTGTGGCATGGACCGTTCCGTGTGGCGGAGATGACAAACGAGTATGCAGCTCGCTTGGAAATCGTTGGTACAGACTACCACTTGTTTCCGGTGGTGCACATCTCCAAGTTGAAGCCGGTCAGGACGTTCCCAGACCGACCGAAGATCCAGTTGACGGTGGACGAAACGGATCGCTTAGACTTCGACGAAGCCTTGTTACCGGAGGACAGCTGGGAGCGTGATCTGGAAGACGGCGAGTTTGAAGTCGAGCGGATCACGGACGTCCGGACCGGGCGACCCACTCGGTATGGCCGGATCCGACGAGAATTCCAAGTTTTATGGAAGGGGTACGAGGATCCTACCTGGGTAGATGAAGCAGACCTGAACTGCGGCGCGTTACTGCATGAGTTTCTCTAAGAACGGAGCAAAATGAACCGATTCCAAGCGATGCAGTCACATGAGGAGGAGTAGCCGAGGTGGTGGATCTTTCATTGGTGAGGGCGCTCGCCAACGTGGAAGAAGACTGGCAGCCTACTGCGAGTGGACGCACTGTGTATTTACATTTGAAGAAAAGAAGGGTGACCTCTAAATGGGGATCGGATGGCAGCTAGGTCGATGCCCGATCACTTACTCAGATCTCAGGCGGGATCCTCGGATCTCCAAGTTGAATCCTTGGGTTCTGAAGTCGGATCCTCGGGTTTTGAAGTTGGATCCTTAGGTCCTAAGGCGGGATCCTCGGGTTTTTGAAGTTGGATCCTTGGGTCCTAAGGCGGGATCCTCGGATCTCCGAGTTGGATCCTTGGGTTCTGAAGTCGGATCCTTGGGTTTTGAAGTTGGATCCTTGGGTTCTGAAGTCGGATCCTTGGGTCTTCTGACAATGGGCCTCACTATCGTTTCTTGGAGGACTGAAGTTAGAGTGTGCGGATCCTAAGTGAAAAAGCCAGAATGGACGAGAAAAATATATGGGGTTAAGTAACGCAGCTTACAGAGTTTGGGATCTGGCGGCGTCGGGATCGAATCCCGGCAGTGAGCGGACGAACATGGAGAGGCGACTGGCACCGAGGCTGGGATGGGAAGATCCGGAACGATAGTGGGTACGCCAAGGATCCTGACGATCACAGTCTTCATAGCAGCAATAAGGTTTTGCGGAGGATCCGCTCCAGCGGCGACAGCTTCAGTTCCCGGGTACCAGGTGGTATCTTCCAAAGGCAGTGGGAAGTGAATGAAGTGTGGGTCCAACCAGAGATCCAAGTCACAACACCCGGTTAAGCGCATCCTCTCAAATATCTTGTTCTGCAGCTTGCGGTAATTATCCCGCGCGTGAGATCCACGATTCTTCCTGCGGCGATAGAAGCCTGCGAACCAGCTATCCGCCTGGCGTAGCTCAGTGGAGATAGGGAATGAATGCATGGACTCCCAAATCGCTTGGAGATTGGCAGACTCAAACGCGTCGTACCAACTCAAGATCTCCGCAAGTTGAGGCGACAGATCCTCCTGGAAGGTGAAAGGGGGCGGGGCTTGAGACTGGAGATCTTACCACGGCTCCGTCGCGTACAGCTGAATAATATGGGCCTGGGAGATGAGCTCAGGGGCGTAACTGACCCGATCCAACGCACCACGGCCGATACGGAGCGGGAACAACCACCCAGGACGACGACAAGCGGTCAAACCACTGGCGGAAAGCGTTCGGAGACTCAGCTGGCTAACTTCGTTCGCGATCCAAGGGGCCACTTCTTCGGAAGCCATTAGGCGGATCTCGGGCGGCAGGAACGAACTCCGTCAGCGGACCAAAAGCTTCAAACTGCAGGTCTTCTACGTTTCCCCGAGAGCCCGTCTCAGGAGCTACTGAGGACGTAGGTGACGAACGGCTGGACCCGTTATCGGGCTGAACAGTGGAAGCATCGCCGATCTCGATAGGAGCGGACGCTGATCCCTCCCCGGATGAACGCCGACGTAATTCTGACCGGGAGCGCGACTTGGCGGCCCGTATCTGCTCGTCCTCAGATCCCTCCGACTACCCATCTGAGCTGGCTTCTCGGTCATCTTGTACGGCTGATCCGGACGAATTCCCCTCGCCGGAATCTTGCGGCTTCTTGCGGTTTTCGATAGCGGGGTCCTTAGGAACTGCTAGATCAGGGACCTTGGCTTTCTCACTTGAAGGAGGCTCTTCGGTTGGCTGGCTTGGAGTTGCTCCAGGTTCGGAATCGGCGGAGTCTGGATCCTGCCCCGAACACTTTTCCCTTGCGTCCCCAAAATCAAAATCCGGATGTTTCTCCGTTTCGTTCCCCTCCGTGTGGACGGGAGTAGGCGTAGGCTGGGACGTGACGTTGGAGGACTTCGCAGTGCTAGTGCGGCGTGGGACCTTAGGCGGGGGTTCTTCTGTTGAAGAAGAAACGTCGCTGTGCCGACGTTTGGAAGAAGAAGACTCTTTGGCAGTAGACGTCTCCGACTGTACGCTCGGCGCATTCGACGAGCTGCGCATCGCCATAGAGGCGATCGACGCCAGATTGCGAAGAGCTGCGGTACGCTCGTCAATGACGCTACGGTGCTCTTCCTCCAGGGCAGTATGCTCCTGTCTGAGTGCGTTATGCTTCGTCTTGAGGTCTTGATGCCTTCCGCGGAGACGCTTAAGATGTTCTTGGTCGACCGATGCTTGCGCCAACGACGCCGCCAACTGCTCGGATTCCCCCTTGAGGCGCTGGATCTCGACCCCTTGATCCCGAATGATCTGGTCCTTCCCGGCGAAGACTTGTCTCGCTTGATCTCGCTCAAGAGTTACGGTGGAAACTTTCTGTGTGGCCTCGTCCAGAGCTTGGGTCGCCTGATCTCGCACACGAAGAGCGTGATCTCGCTCGTCGGACACGCGATCCAATTCCCTGGAGACCGCGGCGGACTTCCGCGTAGCCTCGTCACGCTCGAGGCGGATCCGATCGAGATCCGCACTCGTCTTCCTCTGTTCCGACGTCTGGCTCCGGATCCTGTCGCGTTCGCGTTTGGCCCTCTCTCTGGCTTGATCCGCACGATCCCGTCGGTCATTCGCTTCCAGCAGATCCTCCTCAGCCCTTTTGAGACGTTTTTCAGCGGTCAGACGCTTGAGCGCGTTGTTCTCAGCCCGTCTCTGCTGACGTTCCATCTCTTCCCGGGCGTTAAGGTTCTCCGTTTCGAAGCGCACAAGGTCCTCTTGGGCTCGGTCAAGCTTCTGAAGGGTATGTGCATATACCCGGTGAAGATCTTCACGTCTACGCTCTGACTTGGCGAGAAGCCCTTCCAACTCAGTGATCCTCTCCTTCCGGACATGAAGCTCCAGCTTGAGCGTTTCGACAGTCTTGGTGAGGTTCGGCTGGGAGAGATGCTTGAGCGATTCGCGCAACCGATCCCGGTGGGCCCGGAGGTCTTCGATCTTATGCGCCTGTTGATCGCAACGGATAGTGGACTCTGCGAGCTGGACGCTGGTACGATTGCGTTCGAGCTCAGCCGCATCTCGTGCGGCCTCCACCGCCCGCAGCCGAGTTTCCAGATCGGTCGCACGCTCCAATAGCTCCGAGGACTCTTCGCGCTGATCCTCGAGATCTTGGACCAATCGGACTACCGAAGGATTCTCCACTGAGACATCTTCCCCAGCAATCTGCTGCTCGAGCCCCACCGTATAATCTTGCAAAACGGCGTAGGCTTATGCCGAAGATACCTCCAGATCGGAATACCGGACCTTGAGAGTGTCTAATTCGCGCAAGCGATCCTTGAGCCGATCCAGATCCTGCACCCGCTTCCGCTTCTTTTTGTTTCGCTAATCGGAGAGCAGCTTGGGATACATCATACCGGCGCTGCGTGGAATCAATGAAGGCTTGGGCAACGTTCAGGCGGGGTTGCAGTATGTTGTGGAGTTCTTCATTATGCCGGCGCGCTGCGGTCAGATCATGGAGCACTTGTTGGTAGCTGTCCTGCATCTCGGTATACCCAGCAGCGAGTGACTGGAGCGAGGCAATGGCATCATACACTGGATCCAGATCTGGAACCGTGGGGGTCGTAGCCGCAGCGGGGTCGGAAGGGGCTTGGTCACAATGAGGGCAAGGGAGCTGGGTCGCAGAACGATCTTGGCCGAAGAACACCGTGGTGTACGCGGAAGAACTGGCGTCGGCGGACCGATCCATTTTCGCTGAAGTGATGATTTGAAGAAGTGGTGGATCGGACTGAGAATTTGTATGGGAACGACGTGATGCCGTCGTGCGGCAACAACCTCGTCCCAGGGGCGATTGTGGTGAAGTGGATTCAAATCAAGCCGGATATGACGCGGAATGACCACGATGATGGGTGACATGCGACATGGTGCTACGATAAGGACAGATCCCGGGAACTGGGTACCTACTCTAGGGCGGACCCTAAGTTGGGATCCACTTGGCCTGGCTGACCTAAGTTCGGATCCCACAGTCCTAAGTGCGGATCCGGCAGTCCTAAGTGCGGATCCGGCAGTCCTAAGTGCGGATCCGGCGGTCCTAAGTGCGGATCCTTCAGACCCAAGATCCTCTGATCCAGTCGTCGGATCCCCGTGATCCAAAGCCTTCGGATCCAAGATCCTCGGATCCTGAAGCCGGATCCTCAAGATCCAAGATCCCAAGATCCGGGATCCGAGACTCAGGATCCGGGATCCTCAAGATCCAAGATCCCAAGATCCAGGCTCGGATCCTCACGATCCAAGACATCAACGAGGTGAAGCAGTTACCGGAGAGCCAGCATGACTCAAGATAGAGATTTGCGATGGGAAAGATAGGGTACAGGATGAGAAACTGGATAAGCATAAATCAGAGAGTCGAATTTACCTTCTAGTGCGCAAGTGGTTTTCTTCAGGACTTAAGACAAGGGAAGAGGATAGTGTATTGGCCTCCCCTTAGTCTTCCTGCAAGTTTCTTCGCACACCTAGCTACAGCTAAGACCGGATTCCCGATTTGGCCGGCTTACCTTACGCTAGTGAAGACCCCGGATCCAACGGTGTTGATTGCTTAACCGTAGGATCCCTCGACCTCTCAACACCCTCAAGATCAACTGCTACAGGAGGCGGCAAGCAAGACAGTAAAGGAAAGGAAAGGGACCCCACACCCACCAAGGCAACCCCGGATCTAAGGATCCACAAGATCTTCGAGTCCAAGACCAAGATCCCCCCAACCAGGAGTGTACAGGAATACCCACGCAAGTCCAACCTCCGAAGTCCCCGCCAAGGACGTTCAAGCCCTCACGCCTGTGTACAGGACGCACTTCTTTCCAGACCACTTCGCCAGGAAGTCTCTTGTGTACCTCAGACTTGGCTACCTTGGTGATGGCATTCGCCGAGAGCACAGAATCTTCGATAGGCTTGTGCCCAGAGGGGCGACGCTGCAGATTCTTGAGGTTTGACTTGAACGGCCGTTTGGGAGATGACTGCTGACTCTGGATCTTGGACCAGTACGCGAGACACCTTGGACTCTGGGACTTGGAGTCTGAAACCCTTACATCAGAACGAGTCAGGTCCAGAACTTTGGGAGACTTCAGAGCTTCCTCAGCAGCCTGACGGGTGCGTTTGCAGCGGGGCTGCGTAAGTGTGCACCGCACAGAGAAAGTTTACTAGACTCGTAGAGTCCTGCTCGCAAGGCACTAGCCTTTGGTTCTATACAAGAACGGAGTAATCCACTAAATACGGGACTCACAGAGTCATTGTCTCAATAATAAAGGGCTAACACTAACTATGTAAAATGCAAACTGATTTTTATTGACTTTTATTGTCCTAATCCTAAATGTAACGGATTTAGTATCTAACATACTAAATCCTAATCAAATATGCAATGTGTGGCTATTAGCCAACTGCCCCTATATGGCTACATGTGACGTGTGAGAATAATGTGGCGCCGTGTAACAGGGTCACTTTCAGGATAATTAACGTGACCGTCCAGAGCTCCCCAAGCTGCAGGCTCAGTACCAGCCAAGATGTGTCGGTCCACCACTTCGTCTGCCATCTGGAAGTAAACCTCGGGTACGTACTTTGTCCAAGGAGTGGAGTCCAAGTGGCGAAAGTATATCACGCTTGCCAGCATCTGGACGAGAACGGGACTGCTGAAAAGATTATGAGCCTCTTTATCTGACCCCAACCACTCCATGACCTTGTCGTATTTGACCCCGGAAAGCAAAGCTTGGCAAAGGTCAGGACGCACTTCTTTCCAGACCACTTCGCCAGGAAGTCTCTTGTGTACCTCAGACTTGGCTACCTTGGTGATGGCATTCGCCGAGAGCACAGAATCTTCGATAGGCTTGTGCCCAGAGGGGCGACGCTGCAGATTCTTGAGGTTTGACTTGAACGGCCGTTTGGGAGATGACTGCTGACTCTGGATCTTGGACCAGTACGCGAGACACCTTGGACTCTGGGACTTGGAGTCTGAAACCCTTGACATGATGTTAATTCCGATTTTCGAGCGACAGGTGGATATTACGTTACGATGTGATTGGTTATACTATGGGTTATAAGCGAAAGGGACTTTGGGACGCGTGCGACATCTGTGGAAGATTGTGGATAAACCTTCGCCTGACTGTAAAGGGGCCCAAAGGACCAGAAGTGTACTTCAGAGTGTGCACAACTCTGAAGGTCGACTACACTCCGTCTGGTCACCGGACTTTCCCCGACGATGAGTGCCTAAGTTCTGGCGGAAAGTCTCTCAGAAGAACGTATCTCTGAGAGACCTCATCCCGTTACCGTCCAGCGCGACGATGGATGGTTCAAGGATTCACAATATATACCCGCAGAGACCAAGTATCGCGCGCCGGACGCCGCGCACCCGCGCAACCCTCAAGATCTTCATGTACGTTGAAGCATTAGTGCTCCGTATTCTGGTTTCGTATTCAAGACTCTGGTATCTCTAACTCTGAGTGACCAAGACTCTGAAAAACCAAGTGATATCAGACTCTGAAAACCAGGATACCAGACTCTGAAACCACCGAAGATTCAAGACCATACTGAAACCAAGTGAACCCAAGTTCAAGTCACGCATTCAAGTGATTACTGACCTGCACATCCCCCGTAATGACGTCTCTACCTGTCAACCCATCGAGATCGGCTGCACAGACTGCATACTGAGACCAAGTCAAAGTACCAGATGTATACAAAGACCAAGAGTACCTGAGATATGAAGACTGACTGCATGAAGGACGCAAAAGACGACAAGAAGGAGAGAGTTACCAGAGATATATGATAGTTATGAGGAAGATAAACGATAAACAGAGTTCAATTTGCTTGCTACTGCACAAGTCCGCTTGAGAGGTATTCAAGCCACTGCGTCATCACGTACGTCGTGTGATCTCCACCAAATTCAATCCCCTTAGGTGGAGATCAGGTAACGTAGAGACCTGAAAGGACCCGCCTATTCCATATCCTAGTTGGGTCGTTTGTTTTGTCTCTAGCGGTAGCCCATTTCATATTGCTCGTTTGGACAGGCTCTGGAAACTAGACAGTCGTTTTCAGAGTGCAAGGTAGACTGTTATATATAACCGATTGTATTGGCTTATATTTTCCCTCTATACTAGAGGGTGGTGTGCGAACGTAAAGGGATACCAGACAGACCAGGTGTCTGGTAACGAGTCCCTAGTTGACCTGGAGTGTTAGCCCACCGTTCAAGGGCCTAGAAAGAATAAGAACGGCTGTATATATTTGTATATTTTCGAACTCTGTATATTGGTTGTTTATCTCTGAAAGTCAGGTATCTCGGTTCTGGATCTGTGATATTCAGACACCGATTTCAGACTTTCTCTGGTACATTAACCCCTTTTCGACCGCCGACTTCCTGGAAACCACCTTGGTTCCCAGAGATTCCGACTCCCGAACGCTCCTGGAAGGATTTCCTGAATACCGACACCAGACTCCAAGAGAACCCCAACTTCTCTTCACAACACATTCTCAGACTCCGGCGAGGGTCATATTTCCGAAGACAACGAACCCACGAGGATACCGCAAGGTACCACACGCCAACCTACCGTTGTACGGATCTGAAAAACCCTTTTCAGTAGTCGTATAACTAGGGTTCACTATACGCCCCCTGCTCCGCGACCAAAGTTTCACCGACTTCGCGACAACTGGTGCGCGTGCCCGGATTTTTGGAATCGTGATATCACCGGATTTGAGAGTACAAGAAGAGAAAGTTTCCTGTCAAGCGTCTATATTCAAGATGGCTACGCCAGGATCTACGAGAGGAGGACGCCGTGGTCGTGGTCGGAGTATTCCGACACGTCAATCCAAGCGTCTGCAAGGTTTGTCGCCTGAAGAGCAACCAGACTTGGATGCTATCCAGAAGGCGGCCCGCGAGAAGAGGAAAGCTGCACGGGAGAAGAAGGCAGCTGAGAATGTGAGCGTCCCAGAACCGGCGGTCGAAGACCAGCCTGCTGAGGAACCAGAAGCTCAAGAGACACCTGCTGTCCCTGGTGAACAAGGTTCTGAAGGCCCGTCAGAAGTCGAAGCTTCTGGTGACGAGGCGATCACTGCTCGCGAGGGTGGTGATGAGGCGTCTGAGGGAGGCGCCGATATGGTTGAGTCCCCGGAAGTGATCGATCTGTGTTCAGATTCGGCAACTTCCGGCCAGTCCGTGGATGAAGTGAAACCAGAACCCGGACTCTCTGAAGAACATGCTCCACGGTTCCCAAAGTCTGAAGACGCACCTATGTCTGATGACATGGCGATCAAGTCTGAAGAGTCTCTGAAGACACCGTCTGATGAGTCTGGGAGGGCTGATTCGCTTGACGGGGAACGAGCTCTGAGGTATGTGCGCCGTGAGTTCCGCCGTTGGAGAGATATGGACACAAGCAAGGTCGTCCCGCCGAGCGTCGAGTATATGTGGCCGACGATGAAGCCTAGTGCTGATGCTTTCCAGAAGGCTGCTGCAGCGACCGGCGACTACATCAAATGGCGATGTTCTTCCGTCTTCCCTGAGGATATGTGGATCTCAGAGTTTCACGTGAGGCGTCATGGTTTTGGTTGGATCCAAGACCTATCTTATGTTGAGATTCCAATGAGCACGTTGACAGCACCGGAGTGTGTGGCTGTTCTTCAGACAATGTTGTACGAGGCAGGTTTCGAATTCCAGAACCTCCTCCCAACCTGGTCTCAGACGCAGGCGTCAGCCGTCGTTGGGTCTCAAGTACGCAGTGTGGCGTCCGAACTTCAGAGTCGACTCGCAGTGGAATTGGTTGAGTGGGCCACAGTGACCGCCAGGTTACAAGTTTGCCGACTCCCAGACAGCATGAAGCAAGAAGACACAACTGGCAAGAACGAAGCAGACCGTGTATTACCTGACAAGGATGCTGACCTACAAGGACGACGACTGATCATGCGACTCCGGGTGACCGGACTCCGAGTGACGCATAGTTCTGACGGTTCCGGCAGTGATGAGCCGCCGCAGTCCAAGCGCTTGCAGCAGGGACCGCCGCGCCCACAAGTCCCGTCAACACCGTCAGCTTTATTAACGCCGTCGCTGTCTTCACTGCCGCAGTATGAGAGTCACTCTGACAACACGCGACCGGAATCTGAAACTCCAATGTCTGAAGATCACAACACTTCTCAGACTCGGAGGTCGGACGTGCCAGTTCCCAGTGTCATTGGGACCTCAGACGACCAGTCGTCGGGTTTCCAGACTTCACGAGGAAGCTCTACGGACTCGTCCTTGATGTCCATGAGTCGAGGGGCGGCATCACATATGCCGCCGCCCACGGGAAGTCTGGCGTTAATCGCTCAAGGTGCTGATGTAGGAGGAACAGTCTCTGAAGGTATGGGGATCCAAGTGACGCGAACGCTGTTGCCAGTGAAACCAGAGTCCGAAGATGTCGACATGCCGGAAGAGAGACCAGAAGTGCCGGGCGCGGAGTCTGGAAACCAGGTGTCTGTCGGAAGTTCTTCACGGGATTTCAAACAATTGTCTCCGGAGATTCCGCCTGTATCTGCCTCCACCCGAAGCGAAAGTCACCAGAGCCACCGCCAAAGTGTGAAGAGTGAAGACCTTCCGAGACCACCGTCCCGACGCTTGAGTTCCATTGCGTCGAGTCGTACGAAGTCTGAAGCTCGAAGCTCTCAGAGATCAGGGCCTGCCCAGATCGAGTTGAACGTCATGAGGCAACAGCAGGAGTGGCAAAGCCGGATGGAGCAAGCGCAGATGGAATTCTTGGCCCGAGAACGCTTGGAGACCATGAAACGTGATCGTCGTCGAGAGCAACGTGACTTGGAGGCAAGGCGCGAAATTCAGACGCTCACCGAGCGCTTGTTGAAGTCGGAAAGCGCAAGGCTGGAGGCTGAGAGACGCGCCGACGATGCTGAAGAACGTAGAAGTCTGGTTTCTGAAAACAAGCTCAGGAATCGCAGCGCGGCTGAGTTGGAAACTCTGAAAACGGAGCTCCAGAACTCTGAAAACCAACGTCTGGAATCAGTGTTTGCTGAACGCTGGCGACAGAGAGAGGCTGAGACTGAAGCCGAACGTGCGCGTGTGACTGACGAGATGAAACGGGACTGGATTTCTCAAATGGAAGCTCTACAGCAGCGAATGAAAGACATGGAAGCGGAACGCGACAGGGAGAAAGAAAGTTCTCAGAACATGCAACGGTTCCAAGCCGGTCAGTTAAGAAACCTTCGAGCGACATTATCCCAAGTTCAAGAAGCGCGAAAGGTCGGTCACCCTGATTCAGCAACTTCGAACCAAGTGTTACATACCGGCAACCCTGAAGTTGCAATTATGTATCCAGTATCAGGGTCGGAAATCAGAAGTGACGCAAGAAGGGTTGGGGTTGAACCCATGTCACATTCACCGGCTCTCAAGACGGAATCTCGAGAGGTTGCAACCTTCCAGCAAGGCATCCCTGCGCGAAGCGCGGGGACGAAGCGAGTGAAGGCCGAGAGGAATGGCGGCGCTACTACTGCTACGGCCACCCAGGTGACTCAAGCGACTTCGGTGACGGAGACCAAGGGTGATACTAGACGTGCGCCTACTCCGAGGCGAGATCCGCCGCAGAGAACTGAAGCTAGGCGGTCTAATGGAGATCGAAGAGCGTCCCGCAGAGCGAAGCGTCATGATAGAGCACCAGACTCCGGTGGAGACTCTGACGATTCAAGTTCAGACTCTGCGAGCTCGTCATCAGAGAACTCAGAGCCAGGTGAAGTGGTGAATCTGACGGCAGCAACTCAAGCACAAGCCGGAACCACACTTCTGACGCTAAGGCCGTTCATGAACTCGAACAACCTTGGGGAGTTCGACCCCAGAGCTACCCTCAGGAACGTGTCCACTGGTGGGAGCGGTTTACGAATATGGCTTCTCAAGGAGGTTGGTCGACTAAGACGCGCATCCAGGAACTTAAGTTGAAACTCCCTGTGTCTGCGCGAGACTGGTTTAACCAGCTTCCCAAAAGTGTGTCCCGTGACTGGAAAGAGCTATCTTCAGAGTTCAAGAAACGTTATTGCAAAGCTCGGTCATCGTATTCTGAGAGATACTTCACTATGGCTATGAAAGACTCTGAGACTCCGCTTGAATTTTTCTACCGACTTAATTCTGCCGCTGGAAAAGCTGACATCGATTTCCGGAAGTCGTCCAAGCGTCTTGAGAAGCATGTACTGCGATTCATCACGAAGCTTAAGGATGCACGCCTGAAAACGTCGCTGCAAGGTCAGAGATTTCGAAGAATTTCAGACTTGGAATATGCGTTGCAGCAAGATGAAGATGTGTGGCGAACTGGTGACCAAGAAATGACCCCTGCCAAGTCTCGAGACTTCCGGGCTGACAATATTCCGCGAGGGCAGTTCAAGCCCAAGCGTGTGCATCGGACTTATGTCGCAAGAGATGTGGATTCTGAAGACTATGACTCTGAAAACTCAGAAAATCATAAGGAATCTCTGAAATCCAATCAGGATACCAGAGATCAGACGGGTGATTCCAGAACTCCAAGTGCGACTTCAGAGTCTACCCGTGATGAAAGTACTGCGCAGGCATCTTCGAACAATTCAAAGGCTCCACCAAGTGCAGATTGGACGCAGACTCTGACGAATGAGGTATATCGAGTGATGGATAACATGGGATGGCGTCCGCCGCCCCAGTCCCCGTGGATCGTCAGGTCAGGGGTTCCACCAAAGGCGTCATGAGAATGGTGGCTACTGGAACAAGTTCTGTGAAAAATGTCAACGCTCAGGACACTCAGAAGAAGACTGCTGGAGAGACGTCACGTGTGACCGATGTCAGGAAAAGGGACACCCGAGTCGAATGTGTCGGATGCCACCCTGTGAAGTATGTGGAAGAGTACACCCTGGAAAACCCTGTGAAGATCTGAAAACTCTGGAAGCACTCAAGCAACTCGCTCGACAAGGTGCACTCAAGGACATGCCGAACTACCTACGGGAGAAACTCCTGAGTGATGAGGCAGACTCTGGGAAGCCGTTAAACTAATGTGCCCGTCGGATGGGGATCCGAAACGCGCCGGGCATGGCGTTACCCCAGAGTTGTGTGTTCTAGTGTGTGTAGGACCAGAGCTGAGAAAGATTCACGATAACACTCAACAATGCATGGCTACTTTTGCCCAAGAATCGACCATACCTTCTGGAAACTCAGGGAACGAGTTACCTGAGATCGCCGACGACACCGATCCGACACCAGACGACTCAGTGTCGTTCAGGTTGAAGGATGGCGAGTGTTATGGCTGGTGGGAAGACAACTATCCTGACCGTTCAAAGAGGGATGTGGTGATGGTGTATGGTGCTGTGAATGACCATCGAACCAAGATTCTTCTGGACACTGGTGCGACCATAAATATTCTGAGTTACGACTTTGCGCGTAGCTCGGACTCAGACTCAAGTCACACAAGCAGACCAAAGTGTCGGGGATGGGTGGTGTTCCAACCTATATCGGTGCCAGCGCTGAGATCAAGTTGACACTTGGGCCAAGAGTGGTATATATTGTGGATGTTTGGGTCGCGAATATCGGTGAAGGAATTGACGTGCTTCTGGGAATGGGTTTTATGTTTGCTGCCGGAGTGAGAATTAGTGCTCGTGAAGGTCTGGTATCGTTACCAGACGAGGTAGTGGTGATGATGTGTAATTGGGAACCTGGTGATCACATTGGTCGTAACAGGTCGGTTAGACCATGTGAGGCTGTTCTTCTGAGTCCAGGCGAAGAATTTGTTGTCCGAATTGACTACGGGCCAACGAACCCCCAAAGGGAAGTCGTGTGGGCCGGACGCGGTGACCGCTGGGTTACCCAGCTGATCTATGCGGCCCGATCTTGGCCTGTGGCTGTTCGCGTGGTAAACATCTCTGATAAAAACACGTGGGTCAATGAACTTTCTGATGTCGCGAGGATCGTGGAATATGGTTTCTTCCCAAGGCATGGACGTTTCGTGCGTCCAGGTTCCGCTGCCTATCGTGATTGGGAGGTTCTGATTCTGGAAAGCACCCGTCACCAGAGACTAAGAAACGTATGAAGAGAGAGGCGGAGTTGGAGGCTCTGATGCCGCAGCCCCCGTGTGTAGATCGGCCGGACTACCCGTGGCCGACTGAAATACTGCAACGTCCAAGGTTTGACAACGCTCGAGTGCAGTTCGTGAAACCAGAGTCACCACCGACTGTGAAACGAGTACGCTTCGCCCTGGATGCATTCACCCAGACGGAAGATGGTTGCTCCGGTGAGTCAACGGGAAGTGCGGACATCAGTACAGATACCAGAGATTTGGAAACATCCTCTGAAAGTATTCCACATACAGACCCTGGTGACTCGTCTGTTGTTATTGCCGGTGACGTCCTTAACTCAAAGCCGGAGTGTCTCTTAGGTGACTCTCAGACCCCTGAGTTACCCGCGGATGATTTCGACCTAATGGATGAATCCTGGGATATTCCCATTCAGGGGATGCCTGGAACGCCTGTGGAAAAATTACGAGTGGAATATGAGCGGTGCATGAAGGTTTCGAATGAAGAATTGGACTTGGAGCCAGGTGTGTATATGCGAGAAGGCACGGAACTCCTCGCTCAATTACGTGACCAACTGGTCATGTTGCCTGAGCTGGAAGAGTTGACACCAGAGTGTGATATCGACAGCGCTGATGTTGGAGAACCAGGAAAGACGACCCCAGAAATGGAGAAGAAACTGCGCGATATTCTGAGGTATCACAGGAAAATATTCCTGGGAGATGGCAATGCAGCACCCGCACCGGCAAGGGGCGTGGTCTCTGATCTGGATGTGGGAGATGCCAAGCCGGTAGCTCAACGTCCGAGATCCGTCGCCCCTCATCTCATGCTGAAGGTATACGAGCTTCTAAAGAAACTCCTGGAAACTGGTTTGATCGAGTACTCTAACTCCCCGTGGGCATCTCCTATTGTGATCGTTCTCAAGAAGAATGGTGTTGACATACGGATGTGCATCGACTATCGCATCGTGAATGGCTTCATTCAACTGTCGCGTTACCCTCTACCTCTTATTGACGATCTCTTAATTGGTTTTGAGGCTGCCATGTGGTTCATGAGCCTGGATATGGCTAGTGGTTTCTGGGCGATCAGGATGACGGAGCGCGCACGACTGATATCAGCTTTCATTTGCCCGTTTGGACATTTTCAGTGGGTAAGGATGCCGTTTGGTCTGAAGAACGCCCCTCTTGTGTATCACGCTGGGAGCGATATAGTTCTGGGGAACATCAGAGTCCCCCAACGCCGTGACTTGATCCCCTGTGGTTGTCACCAGACCCTGACGAAACAGCCGATCGACCTCTTCCGTAGACAAAAGCCGTGGGGCACCAAAGTCTCGCGGTCTGAAGACACCAGGAGTTCCCTCAGAGAATTCAGAGTGAGATTCCCCACGTGAAGCCACTGGTGGCGAGAGATCACCAACACCGGTCGAGTTCATGTCATCACCAGGGAGGTCCTCAGTCGGACCATCGACCTGTGAGTCGGTAGGTTTGGATGCATGGGCTGGGGCGCTAGGGCTGCCACCTGGCGATGTGGCTGAACCAACATCTCCACCCTGCGATATATTGGCAGTTGCCGAAGCAGGACAAGTGCCTGTGGCGACGCCTGCCGCCCCACTCGGTGGGGCGTTCAAACTCAGAGAAGCGTTCGTTTCCTCAGTCATGAGCGAAAGGACGGAGTTTTGAAAATGATCGCCTGTTAGGCAAGTCAAATTCAAGTTTCTGAGTCTGAGAGAATCAGATTGTGCGACAGGACACCAGAGACTCTGAAAATCAGGTAACTGGCAAAGAGTTGCAGCTACGCTACGCTCTGAAAACCGTCTATCAGAATGTTTGATAGGCCTGGCCATGATACACAGCTTGGAGAAAGTTCCGCACTGATGGATCGTGACCAGGAGGGGCGGTTGACATGATGTTAATTCCGATTTTCGAGCGACAGGTGGATATTACGTTACGATGTGATTGGTTATACTATGGGTTATAAGCGAAAGGGACTTTGGGACGCGGCCGCACCCGTGCGACATCTGTGGAAGATTGTGGATAAACCTTCGCCTGACTGTAAAGGGGCCCAAAGGACCAGAAGTGTACTTCAGAGTGTGCACAACTCTGAAGGTCGACTACACTCCGTCTGGTCACCGGACTTTCCCCGACGATGAGTGCCTAAGTTCTGGCGGAAAGTCTCTCAGAAGAACGTATCTCTGAGAGACCTCATCCCGTTACCGTCCAGCGCGACGATGGATGGTTCAAGGATTCACAATATATACCCGCAGAGACCAAGTATCGCGCGCCGGACGCCGCGCACCCGCGCAACCCTCAAGATCTTCATGTACGTTGAAGCATTAGTGCTCCGTATTCTGGTTTCGTATTCAAGACTCTGGTATCTCTAACTCTGAGTGACCAAGACTCTGAAAAACCAAGTGATATCAGACTCTGAAAACCAGGATACCAGACTCTGAAACCACCGAAGATTCAAGACCATACTGAAACCAAGTGATGTCGCGAAGTCGGTGCAACTTTTACCGCGGTGCAGGGGCGTACAGTGAACCTGGAAGTGTGACTACCGGTAATGATACCAGAGTCGCACAACAAGGTGGGCGTGTGTTACCTTGTGCTGTCCTCGTAGGTTCGTTGTCTTGGTAATGAGACCCTCGCCGGGGTCGTGAGAGTGTTGCTGAGAGTGAGGGTTCCTTGCGTAGACCGTCGGATGTCCTTCTGGTCCTCACAGGAGCGCTTGAGAGTCGAACGTTTTCCGGTGAACACTTGTGTATACCAGAGATTTCTGAAAGCAAAAGAGAAATTAATACAATGGGAAGTCCTGTCACTAGACTTCCGAGATAACCGCAATATAGAGTTCCGATATACAAATATGTAGCTGCTCTTATTCTTTCCTGGCCTTTGAACAGTGGGCTAGTTCTCCAGGTCAACTAGGGAAATGTTCACCAGACACCTGGTCTGTCTGGTATTCCCGTAACTTTCGCGCACCACCCTCTAATATATAGAGGGAAAATAAACCAATACACTATCAGTTATATAACAGTCTACCGAGCGTCTTGAGAGCGACTGTCTAGCTCCCAAAACCTGTCCAAACGTACAATATGAAATGGGCTACCGCTAGAGACAAGACAAACGACCCAACTAGTAAATGGAATAGGTGGGTCCTCTCAGGTCTCTACGTTACGCTGATCTCCACCTAAAGGGGCTTGATAGGTGAGAGATCACACGACTCAAAGCTTTGTCGTGGCCTAGTACTTACGGGAAGCAGCAGGCAGACGACCTCGTTATAACAAAGCAAATCGAACTCGTTACAACAGGGAAAATTGAACTCTTTACAACGAGGCAAATTGATCTCTGGCTATCTATCTCGTATCTCTCTCTCTCTCTTCTGTCTTCTGTCTTCCATATTCTCATATACACTTGGTCTCAGTATAACTCAGGAACTTTCACTTGGGTTCACTATGGTAGTCGATGCTGCAGATCTTGTCGAGTCGACACTTAATGATGTCATTACAGGGATGAGCAGGTTGCGTTTCACTTGATTGCGTGAGGTCGTGTTGGGTACACTTGGTTTCAGTATGGGGTGGACTTCAGAGTGTCAGAGTCTGGTATCTTGTTCATCAGGGTCTGGAATCATGTGCATCGGAGACATGTTCATCGGAACCATGTACTCCGGAATCATGTACATCAGAGTCGTAATACCAGAGTCGTGACACTTGGGTCTGATCATCAGAGTCTTGTACGTCAGAGTCTGTTCATCGGAAACTAGTGATGTCTGGAATATTGCTTATATAAGCCGGACACATCAGACTTGTTCACCAGAATCATGTACGTCAGACTCATGTACGTCGGACTTCATGTACGTCGGACTTCATGTACGTCGGACTCATGTACGTCAGACTTCTGTACGTCAGACTTCTGTACGTCAGACTTCATGGTGTGATATCAGAGTTTCCATGCGTGATACCAGAAATCCATGAATGTTTTTAGGGTGCGGAGCACGTATGCTACAACGCACGAAGTCCAATCGGGATATGCGCGGGGTGCGCTACGTCCGGTGCGCGATACTTGGTATCTTGTGGGTATAACTGTATTCCTTGAACCATCATCGTCACACAGGACGGCAACGGGATGAGGTCTCTCAGAGATACATTCTTCTGAGAGACTTTCTGCCAACCTTTAGGCACTCATCGTCGGGAAAGTCCGGTGATCAGACTGAGTGTTATTGTCTCTCGGAGTTTGTGCACTTTTCCGAGGAACACTTCTGATCTCTTGGGCCCCTTTGCGAGTACAGGTGAAGGTTAATATATATAGCGGTTGTCTTCCACAGATCCATTATTGTCGCACGGGACATAACCTCGTCCCACATTTCCCTTTCTCCCACAATCCATTATATGTCCAATCACATCACAGCGAAACGTCCATATCCACTCAAAAATCGTAATTAGCAACGTGTCAACCGCCCCTCCTGGTCATAATTCGTCAGTGCGGAACTTTCTCCAAACTGAGCATCATGGCCAGGACAGTACATCAGAGGTCCCGTGAACATAGTGTAGCTGTGACGCTCTCAAAACTTCCGAGATTTCATAATCTCTGGTGTCCTGTCGCTCAGTCTGGATTCCATCAGACTCAGAAATAACCAACTGTCGTATCCCATAAACGGCCACATCCCGATTTCCTTTCTGACACACAAGTCAGAAGAAGATCCTGCAGCCATGAGTTCCCCATCGGCTTCTACCATTGGCGACGCCTCGGGCACTGGGCCTGCTTCGGCATCTGTAGCATCGCGAGGTGGTGGTGACGGTACTTCCGCATCACCTGGTGGCAGCTCAAGCGCCCCAGCCTCACAGTCGAGCGCGTCCGCCGCTCCGAAGCAGGGCGTTGATGCTGCTGACAGCGATAATAGCACGATCGTGCCTGCCACGTCTACGGCTTCTGCCTCCACGAATCCTTCTTCCAGCGTCTCAACTCCATTCCCTAGAGGGCCGCACATCCTTTCCACCACTGAGGTGGATAGCCTGTTTGCGCCTGGGCAACAACTATTGGGCGACATGACTGCTGACGCCCCTTCCAACTGGGTGGACCCTGAGCCAACGCCTGACGGACAGCCATTCCTGGTTGGTGTTCCGGCGCTCGCCGAGGACTTCCGTGTGGGCAACCACATCGCGAACATCTATGGCGGACCTGGTGTTCTGGTGGGCCTTGAAGAGTTCACGTCGGCGGACATCTCGGAGCTTGAGCGTGTTATCCCTGACTTCACTGAAAGTCAGATGCTCGTTCCTCACGTGGATAGCCGTGACCGCCAGAACCTCGAAGCGCACATGGGGTCCGTCGATGTCCATCGGGAGTTGGCGTCAATCCTCCTGCACCTCCTTCATCAGCGTCTCGCTGAGCGGGTGTACAAGACATCCGGCTATCTGAAGCAGATGGCCGGCGCTCACCGTCGGCTTCGACTTCAAGTTGAGTCCCAGGGCAACACATCTCTGGTGGACACGGCCGCTATCCAGAACGAGTCCGAAGATCTCAAGCGTCAGTGGGTTTTCAACTGCCAGTATTGGCGCCATGAAGTGCTGGACGCCCGACGTACTGCTGGTGAGGTCGAAGATCGTCTGAATGCAGAGTCCAAGAGTCTCGCGGCCCATTATCAGGACCAGATAGATGCTCTGGAGTCCGAGAAAGCGGCCTTAGAGGAACGCCTGGCGGACTCTCAAACGGAAGTCCGGTTGCTGAAGGCTCGCCCCACGACCACGGCCACAGACTCCTGGGGTTTTCTGGAGTACCTGTTTGAACACGGGGAGTTGAACGGCAATTGGGTGCGTCTTCGGGAGCTTCTGGTGAACTTCCAAGAGGGCAAGGCGCCGCCTGGAGACTGGGACACTATCATCAATGTGACGGCAATGGATCAGCGTAAGGCGGAAATTCCTGACTTCTCCAAGCGTCTGGCGAGAATTCGCTTCGATCAAGCTGCGGAGGCCAAGAAATCGACCAAAGTGCTGGATCTGACGGGTGCTGGCAGTGGTGTGAAGGTCTCCGGTGAACATGCGGGTGGCCCCGAAAAATCAGGCACTCGCCCGGTGAACAAGTCTGGGTCGCCCACCAGGTCACCCAAATCTTCCGGATCTCCACCACTCAAGCCCAACCGGCCGTCTGGGAAACATCGGGTTCGTGTTCCTCAGGATCGCCCCAAGAATTACACGCCTGGTATCGATTCGGTGCGTCCGGCGAACGCCAAGTCTCCGGTGTCCAAGGACGTGGTTCACACCACATTACCACCTGGAGTCGTCTGGGAAGAAGTTCGTCCGGACTTGCGCTTGGCTCTGCTCGCCGGCATTTCTTACGAGACAGCGATGAAGTGGCTGCGCACGGACAAGCCCGCCCACAGTCTGTTCACGGGGCGCCCCTTGGTAAAAATGCTAGTGAGCATGATGTACTGGCGCAAGCTGAATCAGACCCCGTGGACTTCGTACGTCCCAGAGACGTATTACAAGATGGCTGAGGAGGAACTGCGCCGGCTTCAGAAGAACGATGTGGAGCCACCGGTCTGGGAGGCACTGGACGCTCACGTCCCGTATCCCATCAGTGAGCCTGAGTCCACAGAGGATGACCCTCAGAAGGACCCGGACTTCAAGGAGTCTGGTGAACAAGAATCTGCATCCAGCGACAGCGAGTCTGACGACGAGAAGTCGAGCGGCAACAGCGATGACTCTGACGACGATGAGTCTGATGATCATTCGCACGCCGGCAACAAGCGTCCACGGGACTACGAGTCCAGCGACTCGGACGACTCGGGTCCGATAATCCCTACCAAGAAGTCCAAGCGGGATAGTGTACACGAGGCATCCAGGTCCAAGTCAGGCAGTCAACAGTCGGTGGCACTTCCACGTCAAGTCCCAAGAGCAAGAAATCCGGTGGTTCGCCCAAGTCGAGTTCCAAGGACAAGAAGTCTCAAGACTCCAAGTCGCCTAAGAGTTCTTCGGGCAAGCGACCTTCTGGTAAACTCCGGAAGTCAAGTCTGGTGTCCAAGTCGTACAAGTCGCTGACGCCAAAGGAATTACTGACGATCGAGGCCCCGGACACACATTGTTCTTCGTGGTTGTACTACGGCATTCCGGTCCAGCCGACAAGTGACACCAAGACGTCCATCGGGCAGACTCCAGGGTTCCCAGACTTCGAGCCCCACAGACACAGTCTGGCACGCCTCAAGAAACGTTGGAATTCCAAGAAATACCAAGCCCTGCTGGATGAAGTGCCAGCGCCCTGGGACGTCATGTACCAGAACCGTCGGACCGAACTGTACTTTCACCGGCGTGAAGACCTCTGTCCCTTGGTTCAGGCGGACATCGAAGAACTCGCGTCTCTCATGCGCAAGCACGCCCAAGCGCTATGGGAACGCACTCACTGGGTGATCATGGATCCCGACGAGGACCTGCTGTCCGGTGAACAGCACAAGGAACGTGGGCTCCGACGTGCATCGTTACTGCGCCAATATCGAGGGGCAGTATCCAAGATTCTGAAGCACAAGGATTTCCCGGAAACGCTCATGTTCGAGCCTGGTATCTGGAAGGTCCCGGACAAATATTGCCCATGGATCTGGCAGGACCCACGTGCACGTGACATCGGAGGTCCCAAGTGCCTGAGCTTGCGCAAGCAACTCGAAGCTATCGACTCAGCGGAACCGGCGCGCACGCAGTGGGCCACAGCGTCTTCCGACAAGGACTGGATGGAATTCGTGCCATCCGATCTCCGGAAACAAGCTCTGACGCCCGCTGAACGCGCCGAAAATCCTGTCTCTCTGAAGTAAGTACGCCAGAAGTCCGGTGTACTCTTCGCGACATCTCCGGGGAACTACACTTCTTCTTCCAGAACAACTTAGCCGTCTGCATATCGTAGCGTAGTAACAATTCCAAATATAGCTCCCCGACGACTTTCTCCTTTAACATCCTCACATGTCGTTCAGTAATCTTCTTCTCATAGCATCATCATAATCCACTTCGTAAAATTCCATCATACACACACAACCACAAAATCATCTCCATACAAATTCACATAACAATCACCATCCCTGGGAGTCACGTATCCCCGAAATCACATTTCCGAAAGACATGTCTCTCAGACACCTCATCTCTGAAATACATCGTCTGGTGAACAGTGATGTTCACCAGAGTTCTCAGAATAAGTCTCAGAGTTTAAACTCTGGGGTGATCGTCTCCAGCTTGCATTGCTTGGAAACGAGCTCGCGCTCGTGCGCTCTGATTGAACTCATACAGTAAGGCGCCACAGTTCAGCTTTGACAAGGGTAGCCACTCTGTCTCGTCGTACCCCTTCCACTTGACCAGGTATTCGCGAAGTCTCTTGGAGGTCCTGGTACGTTTGCTCCACCGAGTGTCAAGTATCTTTTCCACTTCGTATTCATCATTCTCGGTGTCGGGCTCCCAACTGTCTTCTGGTAACAGCGCTGCATCAAAGTCATCATCCTCGCGAACATCGAGTTCCACAGTCGGTCTTCTGGGAAACAAGGCTCTCGGCTTCAGGCGACTTATATGAACCCAAGGGTTCACCCGATACCCGGTATCCTCGACCTTCAGTTTCACACGAAAATCGTCCAACATCTCTTCGATCCGGAAAGGGCCGTGCCACATGTGTGCGAGTTTCCGACTCAACCCCGTTTGTACCTTGGGGATGTATAACCACACGGCATCACCGACGGCAAATCCGGACTTCAGACGTTCCGACAACTCCTTCCACTTTCGGGCCTGTTCTTCAGAACGCTCCCGCTTGGCCTTCTTCTGAAGTTCTTCAGCACAGGCTTGAGCGTAGCTGTAATCTCTTTGCATCTTCCGACGCCACTCATAAGCAGTGCGCTCTTGTACACTAGAAGGTTTTGCACCAAGCATCGCGGACACAGTCCTATGAGCATCCCATCCGTGCACCAGAAAGAAAGGTGTTTCCAGACGGGTCGCATCAAAGGAAGTGTTCAACGCGAACATCAGACGTTCGGCGTGGTCATCCCAGTCACTTTGATCAGCTTCGGCGATGTAGGCCTTGATGGCACGCACGACCGTCTGAACAGACCGTTCTTGTTGGCCGTTCGCCTGGGGACGGTACGCCAGAGTCGCTCGTTGTCTGCTTCCCAGGAGGTCCCGAAAACACCTGAACACTTCACTCATGAACCGAGGGTCCTGATCGTGGCATATCAGAGAACTAGCTCCGAAGTTCCGGAAGACACGCTCCTCGTAAGCCTCAGCGACATATTGAGCCGTAGTAATACTCATAGGCTTGCACATCACATAGCCTGAGAACATGTCTTGGAACAACAACAGGAACGTGTTGCCTCTGGCGGACTTTGGGATGTGCGTCACGAAATCCATGGACACCACTTCAAAAGGTCGACTGGGCTCGATGTTGCCGGGCGACGGTCCAGGATTCGGGGGACGCCCCTTGCCACTTGCACAGTCCATACACTCCTTGACGAACCTTTCCACATCAGCGTACATACCAATCCAGTAGAACTCGGAGCTCAGCTTCTCGAACGTACGTTTGATTCCCTGGTGAGCACCCTGGTAATCCCCATGAGCATAGTGCAGCATATCAGCATGCAAGTCTCTGGGAACCACAAGTCTGAGTTCATCGACCATGTCTCTCGGACGTTCCCTGGTAGCCCGGCTGAGGCGGTACAAAACGTCTCTGGAATCCAAGATGAAGTCATCGGCAATCCTGGCCAGCTTCCTCACTCGGGGTCGTGGTAGATCTCCCACGTCACCCTTAAGGAACTTAATGAGTTCTGCCAGATGAACATCTTGAGTCTGGTGAACTTTGATCCGCCGCCAGCGTTCTTCCTGAAACTCTAATGGGCCCATGGGTTCACGAGCCTCCGCGTCATCTGGTAGGTTTGCTTCTTCCTGATTGCGTGCACGAGTGATGGCAACAAGCACCTTGGCAGCATGAGGCAGGGGCGCAGACTCTGGCCCTGGGTCATCCATCTCCGGTGTACAATCATGTTCACCAGAGGTCTGGTGAACATCGTCCGGGGCTTCAGAAGACACCCCTTCGGGAGGCTTCATCAACTTCTCTGGGATCTTGGACACCAATTTCAGATGAGTCAGTTCGTCAGGGTCTTGGACCTGCCAGGACTCGCCAAGAACAAGAGTCTTGGACGTCAAATAGTCCGCTGCTTGGTTGAACTCACGCTTCACGTGCACTAGCTTCAGAGACTGGAACTTGATCTTCAGAGACTCAAACTCGGCCAATTTCCGCTGCAGGTTCGGCTGATTACAATTGATCAGACCTTGGGCTTGCTGTATAGCGATGCGGGAGTCTCCGACAACTACCAAGTCTCGGATGCCACGTTCCAAAGCCAACTTCAATCCATTGATCAAACCACAGTATTCTGAGTCATTCACAGTGACATCTTTCAGAGCGAACCCTTGGGCTTCCAGGATGTTCCACCCCGGGAGCTCCCAGAGCACACATCCGCAGCTTCCCAGGCGAGTGAATGTCTTGGCGGCACCATCAAAACTCAGAACACAACCTCGGTAGTCAGCCTCTAGCATCTCCACGCTAATGGGTGCTGGAGGTTTGACTCGCCCCTTGACGGGGATGAGGTTTTCAGAGACCTCATCGAGGTGTTCACGGGGTGTGATGCCCGCTCCAAGAATAGCCGGGAGACCATCTTCATCTCGCTGGATTCTGCGAATCTCAAGTTCCAATGTGACAACTTCAATCCCCACTTCACGTTCCGACCATCAGCCGAGCTGGATGACAGGGAGCCATTTCAACACCGAATGTCTGGTGTACACCGTGATCACGGGACTCGTGTTTACCAGAGCCCGAAAGTTCTCCAGAACCCTGAGAATCGCGATGACCTCCTTCTCTGCAATGTGATACCGGAGTTCTGCCTCATTCAGCACACGTCCAGTGAACCGTACAGGGGTGTATCACTCCATCGTACTCCTGTCCCAAGACAGCTGAAGCAGCCCACGGGTTCGCATGAGGTATAATGACGAAAGGTCTGGTGCGATCCGGGTGTCTGAGGAGCGGTGTCGAGACAATCTTGCGCTTCAGAATCTCAAAGGCTTCCTAGCTCGAGCCAAATCTCGACCAGCACGAATCTGTTCATCAGACAACTCGTAGAGCACAGCAGCGATCACCGGTAAGTCCTCGATAAACTTGTTGTAGTAATTCAGACTTCCCATGAAACTCTGTACTCCCTTGAGTGTCGACGGGAACGGCAATTCCTCTACTCCCTTGACGATCTTCGGTGTAGCTCTCAGTCCTTCAGCACTGATCTCATGCGACAGATAAGGAATCGTCAGCTTCCCGAACTCGCTCTTGGGCAAGCTCACAGAAATGTTCCAGTATCTGAGTCTGAAGAGCAAGGCGTTCAGGTCTTCACAAAGTTGATCCCAGGTGGGCGCCCCATGAGCAATGTCGTCAATGTAGGAACTTCGACCGAGTACCGGTCCCATGAAGGACGGGACTGGGATGTTCCTCTGAAAGACAGTTATTTGGTCGGTGAGCACCGGAACCCCTGGCATGTGTTCATCAGAGTTCTGAAGTTGTTCACCAGACATCAGACCATGTACGTCAGAGTTCTGGGGTTCTAACTTCAGGAATTCCAGCACATCGGGGTCAACCTCAGCTTCTTCTTCAGGTGACAATCGCACGAACCCCCACAGGCAGTTATCCAACATCGCCTGGTATACCAGGGGCGCGTTCTTCAGACCGAAGGGCATTCTTACCCACTGGAAATGTCCAAATGGGCAGATGAACGCTGAGATCAGCCTCGCACGCTCCGTCATTCGAATAGCCCAAAAACCACTCGCCATATCCAGACTCATAAACCACAGTGCTGCCTCAAAACCAATCAACAGATCGTCTATCAGGGGCAACGGATAACGCGACAACTGGATAAAACCATTCACCACTCGATAATCAATGCACATGCGTATGTCCACACCATTCTTCTTGAGGACAATCACAATTGGTGATGCCCAAGGCGAAGTCGAGTATTCGATGAGTCCGGTCTCCAGGAGTTTCTTCAGAAGTTCGTACACCTTGATCATCAGGTGAGGGGCAACGGACCTCGGACGTTGGGCAACAGGTTTAGCGTCTCCCACGTCCAAGTCACAGACCACGCCCCTTGCCGGGGCAGGTGCGGCATTGCCGTCTCCCAGAAAGATTTTCCGATGATACTTCAGAATGTCCCTGAGTTTCTTCTCCATTTCCGGCGTTGTTTTCCCGGGTACCCCGACGTCAGCCTTGTCGATATCGCATTCGGGAGTCAGATCTTCCAATTCAGGCAGCATAACCAGTTGGTCACGTAATTGAGAGAGTAGGTCCGTTCCTTCCCGTATGTAGACACCGGGTTCCAGATCCAACTCCTCATTCGTGACTCGCATGCACCGCTCGTACTCGGCTCGGAGCTTTTCCACAGGGGTGCCTGGCATACACTGGATTGGGATGTCCCATGAACAGTCTGTCGGATCCTCATCTCCCATAAACAGTTCACCAGAAACACTCAGGGTGACTTCATCCTCGACCATGTTACTCGGAATTCCAGGCATGGTTCCAGAGTCCTTCGGAGTCGTTTCTTCTGATGGCAATTCCGAATCTCCGGTGTCCACAGCGGTATCTCGGGTCTCCTCTCTTCCGGCATCCACCCAGTCATCTGTCTGCGTAGCCGCATCCAAAGCAAAACGAACTCGTTTTGTTCGTGGGACCGAAGTAGGCCTCACAAACTGTACTCGAGCATTGTCCAGCCTTGGGCGCTGTAAGATCTTAGTTGGCCACGGGTATACCGGGTGATCCACACACGGAGGTTGAGGCATCAGATCCTCCAAGTCAGCTCCGGCCTTCAGGCGTCTCTTCGTCTCTGGTGATGGAGTGTTTTCCAGAATCAAAACTTCCCAGTCACGATAGGCTGCAGAGCCTGGCCGTACAAAGCGACCATGTCGTGGGAAAAATCCATACTCCACAATCCTTGCAACGTCAGAAAATTCATTCACCCACGTATTCTTGTCAGAAATGTTCACCACGCGCACCGCCACAGGCCATGACCGGGCTGCATAAATCAGCTGAGTCACCCAACGGTCTCCACGTCCCGCCCACACGACTTCTCGTTGTGGGTTCGTCGGACCATAATCAATGCGAACAACAAATTCTTCACCAGGTCTCAGAAGTACAGCTTCACTTGGTCTGATGGACCTGTTCCTGCCGATATGATCACCAGGCTCCCAGCTGCACATCATCACCACGACTTCGTCTGGCATAGATACCAGTCCCTCACGAACGCTGATCCTCAGACCAGCAGCGAACATGAATCCCATTCCCAATAGCACGTTTATACCTTCGCCGATATTCGCAACCCAGACATCAACAATGTAAACCACCCTCGGTCCGAGGGTCAGCTTGATCTCAGCACTGGCACCAATGTACGTCGGAACTCCTCCCATCCCAGACACTCTTGTTTGTTTGTGTGACTTGAGCCTGAGTCCGAGCTTACGCGCAAAGTCGTAACTCAGGATGTTGATAGTCGCACCGGTGTCCAGGAGAATCTTGGTCCGATGATCATTGACAGCGCCATGCACCATAACCACATCACGCTTTGCAGGATCAGGGTAGTGATCCTCCCACCAGCCATAACATTCCCCGTCTTTCAGACGAAACTGGATTGTGTCGTCCGGAGGCGGTTCATTGTCTCTCGGAAAGTCCGGTGAACAGTCTTTCGGAAAGTCCGATGAACTGTCTCTCAGACGCGGAATTTCTGCAGACATGGCTGATTCTTGAGCTAAAGCGGTCATGCAATGTTGATTTTTAGGTTGGGTTGTTTTCAGCTCCGGTCCTACGTACACTAGAACACATAACTCTGGGGGTGTGCCTTGCCCGGCGCGTTTCGGATCCCCATCCGACGGGCTTGCTAGTTTAACTGTTTCCCAGAGTCAGCCTCGTCACCCAGGAGTCTCTCCAGTAGGTGATCCGGCAGGTCCTTCAGTGTACCTTGACGGGCTAGTTTCTTGAGGGATTCCAGAGTCTTGATGTCTTCGCATGGTCTCCCCAGAGTGCACCTTTCCGCAAACCTCACACGGCGGTACTCGGCACATCCTGCTCGGGTGACCTTTCTCCTGACATCTGTCGCAGACAATGTCTCTCCAACAGTTCTCTTCAGAGTGACCCGAGCGGCGACACTTCTCGCAGAACTTGTTCCAGTAATCAGGGTTGTCCCGACGTGTATGTTGGAAGTCTTGACCTGATGATCCTCGGGGAGACTGGGGCGGCGGTCGCCATCCCATGTTATCCATGACTCGGTAGACTTCGTTTGTCAGAGTCTGAGTCCAATCAGCACCACCAGGCGCCTGAGAGGCAGATTGTACACCAGACGAAGATTGTACACCAGACATCTCGCGATCGTGCTCTGACGACGAAGCTCTGGCATCCTTCTCTTGAGTTCTGGTATCCACATCGACATCGTCAGAGGCATTCGAGTCTGCTTCTCGGGCGACGTAAGTCTTCCCCATACGCTTCGGCTTAAACTGTCCGCGTGGGAGATTGTCCGCTCGGAAATCCCGATGTCTGGTGGTCGTAGTGTCTTGATCAGCAGTTCGCCAGACATCTTCGTCCTGTTGCAGAGCATATTCCAAGTCCGAGATACTCCTGAACTTCCGGCCTTGTAACGCGATCTTCAGACGCTCGTCCTTCAGCTTGGTGATGTACCTCAGGACATGTTTCTCCAGGCGTCTGGAGGATTTTCTGAAGTCCACCTCAGCTTTTCCGGCGGCCGAGTTCAGGCGATAGAAGAAGTCCAACGGAGTCTCGGAACTCTTCATTTCCATCGTGAAATATCTCTCGGAGTATGATGACCGGGCCTTGCAATAGCGCCTGCGAAACTCCGACGATAATTCCTTCCAGTCACGGGAAACACTCTTCGGAAGCTGGTTGAACCAATCTCTGGCAGACACCGGGAGCTTCAGCTTGAGTTCCTGTATGCGGGTCTTGTTCGTCCATGCTCCCTGAGATGCCATGTTCACGAAGCGCTCCCACCAGTGAACACGCTCCCGTAGTGTCGCTCGGGGATCAAATTCTCCGATGATACTGGAGTTTATGAAGGGCCTCATAGTCAACAAGGTCGCTCCAGCTTGTCCCTGGGACGCAGAAGTCAGGTTGACCACCTCCGGAGGATCCAAGTCATCAGAAGACGAATCACTTGAGTCCGAGCTTGAATCACTGGAGCTTCCACCCGGGTCTGGGTCATTCCTGCGTCTTCCAGGCCTTCGAGGAGCGTCCCGGCCATCTTCAGAGCGTCTTTCGCTTGGTTTCCGGTGTCCTTCGCGCCTGGGAGTCGCTGGGCGCCTTCCTTCAGTCTTGATCTCGGTCAGGGGAGCCGCTTGAGCCGTCTGGGTCGTCGTAGCGGCCGCGGTGGCCGCGCCATGCCTTCCAGCCTTCGCGCGCTTGGTGTCGGTCGTTCTCCGTAGGGGAAGAGGCGTATGGAAGGCCTCCGTCGTTTTAATGGGTGTAACCCTACCCCTGCTGGCGACTCCTTCTGATCTCTCCTAACCCCGGTGTGCAATCTCCCGTATCCCGACTGTTCACCGAAGTCCGGTTGCCGGTTTAGGGTCATGTTCACCGGAGATCCGACTTGAAGTTGCTACTTCAGGGTGGGCGACCCCTTGAACTTGGGACAATGTTGCACGAAGGTTCCTCAATTCTGCGGCCTGGAAACGCTGCATGTTCTGGGAACTTTCTCGCTCCCTGTCGCGCTCCGACTCCACGTCGTGCACCCGCTGTCGTAAGGTCTCCATTTGCGAAATCCAGTCACGTTTCAGCTCGTCTGCCCAACGCGCACGTTCGGCCTCGGCCTCGGCTTCCCGTTGTTTCCAGCGATCTGCAAACTCGGTTTCCAGACGCTGTACGTCAGAAAACTGTTCACCAGAGACTTGTACGTCGGACACCTGTCTCTCAGACGACTTCGAATGGTACTTGAGCTTGGACTCTGACGCTTGACCCCGACGTTCTTCCAAGTCATCCGCGCGTCTCTGGGCTTCCAGTCTGGCGCTCTCAGACTCAAGTAGTCGGTCGGTAAGTGTCTGGATCTGCTGGCGCGTATCAAGTTCTCGTTGTTCACGTCGACGTTCACGCTCCATGGATTCCAGACGTTCTCTGGCCAGAAATTCTTTCTGCTCCTGTTCCATTCGACGCTGCCATTCCTGTTGCTGCCGCATAGCGTTCAGTTCGATCTGCGCTGGGCCTGATCTCTGAGAACCTCGTGTGTGGCTTGACGCAACAGAACTCAGGCGTCTGGAAGACACTTTCTGGTGATCCTCGCTCTTCAGACTCTGGTGCCTGCTCTGGTGGCTTCTCCCACGACTCGAGACGGACGATGATGGGGCTTCCGGCGTCCGGTGAACAGAATCTCTGGTAGACAACTGCTTCTCGGACTTCACTTCTGGAAACTCCGGCTTCTCTTCCAACATCTCGAAGTCTTCAGGCTCCGACTTCACCGGCATCAGTGTTCGCGTCACGTGGATTCCCATAGACTCTCCGGCGAGCATTCCTCCGGCTTCAGCACTTTGGGCGATCATCGCCAGACCTCCGACGGACAACGGCATATGTGCAGACGCCCCTCGACTCATTGACATCAGCGACGAGTCTGTGGAGCTTCCACGAGAGGTCTGGAGTCCCGACGAGTGCTCATCAGACGTACGCGAGGTCCCAATGACACTTGGCACAGGCGCATCAGTCGTCAGAGAGCTACCTCGATCTTCAGACATTGGCACACCAGACTCCAAGTGGGTGCTATCAGAATGACTCTCGTATACCGGCAGTGAACTCAACGACGGCGTCGACAGTGCAGATGGTGTCGACGAGACTTGCGGGCGTGGCGGACCATGTTGCAGAGCGCTTGGACTGCGGCGGTTCTCCACTGCTGGACCCGTCAGAACTATGTGTGACTCTGAGTCCGGTCACCCGGAGTCTCATAATCAGCTGTCGTCCTTGTAGGTCAGCCTTCTCATCGTGTAATATACCATCAGCTTCGCCTTGACGTGCTTCGTTGCCTGCTTTTGTGTCTTCTGGGAGTCGATTGACCTGTGACCTGGCGGTCACCGTGGCCCACTCGACCAGTTCTTCAGCAAGTCGGCTCTGAAGCTCCGTCGCCACACTGCGCACTTGAGGTTCGAAGATAGCAGACGCTTGGGTCTGAGACCACCTCGGTAGCAGGTTCTGGAACTCAAATCCTGCTTCATACAGCATCGTCTGAAGCACAGCGACGCATTCAGGTGCCGTCAGAGTATTCATCGAGATCTCGACGTATGACAAGTCTTGGATTCGGCCAAAACTATGGCGCCTCAAGCAGAACTCCGATATCCACATGTCTTCCGGAAATACTGAAGAACACCGCCACTTGATATAATCGCCCGTTGCTGCCGCAGCCTTCTGAAAGACATTTGCGTCAGGCTTCGCTGTTCGCCAGGCGTATTCGACGTTCGGCGGAACAATTCTTCCAGCGTCCATGTCCCTCCAGCGGCGGAACTCACGGCGTACGTACTTCAGGGCACGTTCTCCATCCAGCGAATCGGCCCTCCCAGACTCATCAGACGGTGTCTTCAGAGAATCTTCGGACTTCATCGGCATGTCATCAGACATCGGAGTGTCTTCGGACTTTGGAGTCTTCGAGACACGTTCATCAACCAGTCCGGGTTCCGTCTTCACTTCCCCCACGGACTTCCCAGAAGCCGTCGACTCAGAACATAAGTCAATGACCTCCGGGGACTCAACCACGTCGGCGCCTCCCTCAGACGCCTCATCACCACCCTCACGGGCAGTGGCCACCTCGTCACCAGAAGCTTCAGCTTCGGACGGACCTTCCTCAGAACCTTGTTCGCCAGACACATCGGGTGTCTCTTGGGCTTCAGGCTCCGCAGCAGGCTGGTCTTCGACCGCCGGTTCCGGGACGTTCACCTCCTCGGCTGCTTCCTTTTCACGTGCAGCCTTCCTCTTCTCGCGTGCCGCCTTCTGAACAGCATCCAAGTCGGGTTGTTCGTCAGGCGGAAGACCTTGAAGACGCTTCGACTGACGTGTCGCCACACTGCGACCACCGCGTCCCCGACGTCCTCCTCTCGTAGTTCCATGTGAAGCCATCTTGAATATAGACGCTTGACAGAAACCCTCTTCTCAAACTGTCTTAGATCCGGTGATATCACGATACCAAGATCCGGGCACGCGCACCAGTTGTCGCGAAGTCGGTGCAACTTTTACCGCGGTGCAGGGGCGTACAGTGAACCTGGAAGTGTGACTACCGGTAATGATACCAGAGTCGCACAACAAGGTGGGCGTGTGTTACCTTGTGCTGTCCTCGTAGGTTCGTTGTCTTGGTAATGAGACCCTCGCCGGGGTCGTGAGAGTGTTGCTGAGAGTGAGGGTTCCTTGCGTAGACCGTCGGATGTCCTTCTGGTCCTCACAGGAGCGCTTGAGAGTCGAACGTTTTCCGGTGAACACTTGTGTATACCAGAGATTTCTGAAAGCAAAAGAGAAATTAATACAATGGGAAGTCCTGTCACTAGACTTCCGAGATAACCGCAATATAGAGTTCCGATATACAAATATGTAGCTGTTCTTATTCTTTCCTGGCCCTTGAGCAGTGGGCTAGTCCTCCAGGTCAACTAGGGAAATGTTCACCAGACACCTGGTCTGTCTGGTATTCCCGTACCTTTCGCGCACCACCCTCTAATATATAGAGGGAAATAAACCAATACACTATCAGTTATATAACAGTCTACCGAGCGTCTTGAGAGCGACTGTCTAGCTCCCAAAACCTGTCCAAACGTACAATATGAAATGGGCTACCGCTAGAGACAAGACAAACGACCCAACTAGTAAATGGAATAGGTGGGTCCTCTCAGGTCTCTACGTTACGCTGATCTCCACCTAAAGGGGCTTGATAGGTGAGAGATCACACGACTCAAAGCTTTGTCGTGGCCTAGTACTTACAGGAAGCAGCAGGCAGACGACCTCGTTATAACAAAGCAAATCGAACTCGTTACAACAGGGAAAATTGAACTCTTTACAACGAGGCAAATTGATCTCTGGCTATCTATCTCGTATCTCTCTCTCTCTCTCTTCTGTCTTCTATCTTCCATATTCTCATATACACTTGGTCTCAGTATAACTCAGGAACTTTCACTTGGGTTCACTATGGTAGTCGATGCTGCAGATCTTGTCGAGTCGACACTTAATGATGTCATTACAGGGATGAGCAGGTTGCGTTTCACTTGATTGCGTGAGGTCGTGTTGGGTACACTTGGTTTCAGTATGGGGTGGACTTCAGAGTGTCAGAGTCTGGTATCTTGTTCATCAGGGTCTGGAATCATGTGCATCGGAGACATGTTCATCGGAACCATGTACTCCGGAATCATGTACATCAGAGTCGTAATACCAGAGTCGTGACACTTGGGTCTGATCATCAGAGTCTTGTACGTCAGAGTCTGTTCATCGGAAACTAGTGATGTCTGGAATATTGCTTATATAAGCCGGACACATCAGACTTGTTCACCAGAATCATGTACGTCAGACTCATGTACGTCGGACTTCATGTACGTCGGACTTCATGTACGTCGGACTCATGTACGTCAGACTTCTGTACGTCAGACTTCTGTACGTCAGACTTCATGGTGTGATATCAGAGTTTCCATGCGTGATACCAGAAATCCATGAATGTTTTTAGGGTGCGGAGCACGTATGCTACAACGCACGAAGTCCAATCGGGATATGCGCGGGGTGCGCTACGTCCGGTGCGCGATACTTGGTATCTTGTGGGTATAACTGTATTCCTTGAACCATCATCGTCACACAGGACGGCAACGGGATGAGGTCTCTCAGAGATACATTCTTCTGAGAGACTTTCTGCCAACCTTTAGGCACTCATCGTCGGGGAAAGTCCGGTGATCAGACTGAGTGTTATTGTCTCTCGGAGTTTGTGCACTTTTCCGAGGAACACTTCTGATCTCTTGGGCCCCTTTGCAGTACAGGTGAAGGTTAATATATATAGCGGTTTTCTTCCACAGATCCATTATTGTCGCACGGGACATAACCTCGTCCCACATTTCCCTTTCTCCCACAATCCATTATATGTCCAATCACATCACAGCGAAACGTCCATATCCACTCAAAAAATCGTAATTAGCAACGTGTCAGTGAACCCAAGTTCAAGTCACGCATTCAAGTGATTACTGACCTGCACATCCCCCGTAATGACGTCTCTACCTGTCAACCCATCGAGATCGGCTGCACAGACTGCATACTGAGACCAAGTCAAAGTACCAGATGTATACAAAGACCAAGAGTACCTGAGATATGAAGACTGACTGCATAAAGGACGCAAAAGACGACAAGAAGGAGAGAGTTACCAGAGATATATGATAGTTATGAGGAAGATAAACGATAAACAGAGTTCAATTTGCTTGCTACTGCACAAGTCCGCTTGAGAGGTATTCAAGCCACTGCGTCATCACGTACGTCGTGTGATCTCCACCAAATTCAATCCCCTTAAGTGGAGATCAGGTAACGTAGAGACCTGAAAGGACCCGCCTATTCCATATCCTAGTTGGGTCGTTTGTTTTGTCTCTAGCGGTAGCCCATTTCATATTACTCGTTTGGACAGGCTCTGGAAACTAGACAGTCGTTTTCAGAGTGCAAGGTAGACTGTTATATATAACCGATTGTATTGGCTTATATTTTCCCTCTATACTAGAGGGTGGTGTGCGAACGTAAAGGGATACCAGACAGACCAGGTGTCTGGTAACGAGTCCCTAGTTGACCTGGAGTGTTAGCCCACCGTTCAAGGGCCTAGAAAGAATAAGAACGGCTGTATATATTTGTATATTTTCGAACTCTGTATATTGGTTGTTTATCTCTGAAAGTCAGGTATCTCGGTTCTGGATCTGTGATATTCAGACACCGATTTCAGACTTTCTCTGGTACATTAACCCCTTTTCGACCGCCGACTTCCTGGAAACCACCTTGGTTCCCAGAGATTCCGACTCCCGAACGCTCCTGGAAGGATTTCTTGAATACCGACACCAGACTCCAAGAGAACCCCAACTTCTCTTCACAACACATTCTCAGACTCCGGCGAGGGTCATATTTCCGAAGACAACGAACCCACGAGGATACCGCAAGGTACCACACGCCAACCTACCGTTGTACGGATCTGAAAAACCCTTTTCAGTAGTCGTATAACTAGGGTTCACTATACGCCCCCTGCTCCGCGACCAAAGTTTCACCGACTTCGCGACACCCTTACATCAGAACGAGTCAGGTCCAGAACTTTGGGAGACTTCAGAGCTTCCTCAGCAGCCTGACGGGTGCGTTTGCAGCGGGGCTGCGTAAGTGTGCACCGCACAGAGAAAGTTTACTAGACTCGTAGAGTCCTGCTCGTAAGGCACTAGCCTTTGGTTCTATACAAGAACGGAGTAATCCACTAAATATGGGACTCACAGAGTCAGTGTCTCAATAATAAAGGGCTAACACTAACTATGTAAAATGCAAACTGATTTTTATTGACTTTTATTGTCCTAATCCTAAATGTAACGGATTTAGTATCTAACATACTAAATCCTAATCAAATATGCAATGTGTGGCTATTAGCCAACTGCCCCTATATGGCTACATGTGACGTGTGAGAATAATGTGACACACATATATATGTGACGTGTGTCCAAGTCGGTGTTGACCACATACAAAGTAGCCAAGGCGCGCGGCGCCGTGTAACAGGGTCACTTTCAGGATAATTAACGTGACCGTCCAGAGCTCCCTAAGCTGCAGGCTCAGTACCAGCCAAGATGTGTCGGTCCACCACTTCGTCTGCCATCTGGACGTAAACCTCGGGTACGTACTTTGTCCAAGGAGTGGAGCCCAAGTGGCGAAAGTATATCACGCTTGCCAGCATCTGGACGAGAACGGGACTGCTGAAAAGATTATGAGCCTCTTTATCTGACCCCAACCACTCCATGACCTTGTCGTATTTGACCCCGGAAAGCAAAGCTTGGCGAAGGTCAGGACGCACTTCTTTCCAGACCACTTCGCCAGGAAGTCTCTTGTGTACCTCAGACTTGGCCACCTTGGTGCTGGCATTCGCCGAGAGCACAGAATCTTCGATAGGCTTGTGCCCAGAGGGGCGACGCTGCAGATTCTTGAGGTTTGACTTGAACGGCCGTTTGGGAGATGACTGCTGACTCTGGATCTTCGACGAGTACGCGAGATACCTTGTACTCTGGGACTTGGAGTCTGAAATCCTTACATCAGAACGAGTCAGGTCCAGAACTTTGGGAGACTTCAGAGCTTCCTCAGCAGCCTGACGGGTGCGTTTGCAGCGGGGCTGCGTAAGTGTGCACCGCACAGAGAAAGTTTAATAGACTCGTAGAGTCCTGCTCGTAAGGCACTAGCCTTTGGTTCTATACAAGAACGGAGTAATCCACTAAATACGGGACTCACAGAGTCAGTGTCCCAATAATAAAGGGCTAACACTAACTATGTAAAATGCAAACTGATTTTTATTGACTTTTATTGTCCTAATCCTAAATGTAACGGATTTAGTATCTAACATACTAAATCCTAATCAAATATGCAATGTGTGGCTATTAGCCAACTGCCCCTATATGGCTACATGTGACGTGTGAGAATAATGTGACACACATATATATGTGACGTGTGTCCAAGTCGGTGTTGACCACATACAAAGTAGCCAAGGCGCGCGGCGCCGTGTAACAGGGTCACTTTCAGGATAATTAACGTGACCGTCCAGAGCTCCCTAAGCTGCAGGCTCAGTACCAGCCAAGATGTGTCGGTCCACCACTTCGTCTGCCATCTGGAAGTAAACCTCGGGTACGTACTTTGTCCAAGGAGTGGAGCCCAAGTGGCGAAAGTATATCACGCTTGCCAGCATCTGGACGAGAACGGGACTGCTGAAAAGATTATGAGCCTCTTTATCTGACCCCAACCACTCCATGACCTTGTCGTATTTGACCCCGGAAAGCAAAGCTTGGCGAAGGTCAGGACGCACTTCTTTCCAGACCACTTCGCCAGGAAGTCTCTTGTGTACCTCAGACTTGGCCACCTTGGTGCTGGCATTCGCCGAGAGCACAGAATCTTCGATAGGCTTGTGCCCAGAGGGGCGACGCTGCAGATTCTTGAGGTTTGACTTGAACGGCCGTTTGGGAGATGACTGCTGACTCTGGATCTTCGACGAGTACGCGAGACACCTTGGACTCTGGGACTTGGAGTCTGAAACCCTTACATCAGAACGAGTCAGGTCCAGAACTTTGGGAGACTTCAGAGCTTCCTCAGCAGCCTGACGGGTGCGTTTGCAGCGGGGCTGCGTAAGTGTGCACCGCACAGAGAAAGTTTAATAGACTCGTAGAGTCCTGCTCGTAAGGCACTAGCCTTTGGTTCTATACAAGAACGGAGTAATCCACTAAATACGGGACTCACAGAGTCAGTGTCCCAATAATAAAGGGCTAACACTAACTATGTAAAATGCAAACTGATTTTTATTGACTTTTATTGTCCTAATCCTAATGTAACGGATTTAGTATCTAACATACTAAATCCTAATCAAATATGCAATGTGTGGCTATTAGCCAACTGCCCCTATATGGCTACATGTGACGTGTGAGAATAATGTGACACACATATATATGTGACGTGTGTCCAAGTCGGTGTTGACCACATAAGTAGCCAAGGCGCGCGGCGCCGTGTAACAGGGTCACTTTCAGGATAATTAACGTGACCGTCCAGAGCTCCCTAAGCTGCAGGCTCAGTACCAGCCAAGATGTGTCGGTCCACCACTTCGTCTGCCATCTGGAAGTAAACCTCGGGTACGTACTTTGTCCAAGGAGTGGAGCCCAAGTGGCGAAAGTATATCACGCTTGCCAGCATCTGGACGAGAACGGGACTGCTGAAAAGATTATGAGCCTCTTTATCTGACCCCAACCACTCCATGACCTTGTCGTATTTGACCCCGGAAAGCAAAGCTTGGCGAAGGTCAGGACGCACTTCTTTCCAGACCACTTCGCCAGGAAGTCTCTTGTGTACCTCAGACTTGGCCACCTTGGTGCTGGCATTCGCCGAGAGCACAGAATCTTCGATAGGCTTGTGCCCAGAGGGGCGACGCTGCAGATTCTTGAGGTTTGACTTGAACGGCCGTTTGGGAGATGACTGCTGACTCTGGATCTTCGACGAGTACGCGAGATACCTTGTACTCTGGGACTTGGAGTCTGAAATCCTTACATCAGAACGAGTCAGGTCCAGAACTTTGGGAGACTTCAGAGCTTCCTCAGCAGCCTGACGGGTGCGTTTGCAGCGGGGCTGCGTAAGTGTGCACCGCACAGAGAAAGTTTAATAGACTCGTAGAGTCCTGCCTGCAAGGCACTAGCCTTGGTTCTATACAAGAACGAAGTAATCCACTAAATACGGGACTCACAGAGTCAGTGTCCCAATAATAAAGGGCTAACACTAACTATGTAAAATGCAAACTGATTTTTATTGACTTTTATTGTCCTAATCCAAATGTAACGGATTTAGTATCTAACATACTAAATCCTAATCAAATATGCAATGTGTGGCTATTAGCCAACTGCCCCTATATGGCTACATGTGACGTGTGAGAATAATGTGACACACATATATATGTGACGTGTGTCCAAGTCGGTGTTGACCACATACAAAGTAGCCAAGGCGCGCGGCGCCGTGTAACAGGGTCACTTTCAGGATAATTAACGTGACCGTCCAGAGCTCCCCAAGCTGCAGGCTCAGTACCAGCCAAGATGTGTCGGTCCACCACTTCGTCTGCCATCTGGAAGTAAACCTCGGGTACGTACTTTGTCCAAGGAGTGGAGTCCAAGTGGCGAAAGTATATCACGCTTGCCAGCATCTGGACGAGAACGGGACTGCTGGAAAAGATTATGAGCCTCTTTATCTGACCCCAACCACTCCATGACCTTGTCGTATTTGACCCCGGAAAGCAAAGCTTGGCGAAGGTCAGGACGCACTTCTTTCCAGACCACTTCGCCAGGAAGTCTCTTGTGTACCTCAGACTTGGCCACCTTGGTGCTGGCATTCGCCGAGAGCACAGAATCTTCGATAGGCTTGTGCCCAGAGGGGCGACGCTGCAGATTCTTGAGGTTTGACTTGAACGGCCGTTTGGGAGATGACTGCTGACTCTGGATCTTCGACGAGTACGCGAGACACCTTGGACTCTGGGACTTGGAGTCTGAAACCCTTACATCAGAACGAGTCAGGTCCAGAACTTTGGGAGACTTCAGAGCTTCCTCAGCAGCCTGACGGGTGCGTTTGCAGCGGGGCTGCGTAAGTGTGCACCGCACAGAGAAAGTTTAATAGACTCGTAGAGTCCTGCTCGTAAGGCACTAGCCTTTGGTTCTATACAAGAACGGAGTAATCCACTAAATACGGGACTCACAGAGTCAGTGTCCCAATAATAAAGGGCTAACACTAACTATGTAAAATGCAAACTGATTTTTATTGACTTTTATTGTCCTAATCCTAAATGTAACGGATTTAGTATCTAACATACTAAATCCTAATCAAATATGCAATGTGTGGCTATTAGCCAACTGCCCCTATATGGCTACATGTGACGTGTGAGAATAATGTGACACACATATATATGTGACGTGTGTCCAAGTCGGTGTTGACCACATACAAAGTAGCCAAGGCGCGCGGCGCCGTGTAACAGGGTCACTTTCAGGATAATTAACGTGACCGTCCAGAGCTCCCCAAGCTGCAGGCTCAGTACCAGCCAAGATGTGTCGGTCCACCACTTCGTCTGCCATCTGGACGTAAACCTCGGGTACGTACTTTGTCCAAGGAGTGGAGCCCAAGTGGCGAAAGTATATCACGCTTGCCAGCATCTGGACGAGAACGGGACTGCTGAAAAGATTATGAGCCTCTTTATCTGACCCCAACCACTCCATGACCTTGTCGTATTTGACCCCGGAAAGCAAAGCTTGGCGAAGGTCAGGACGCACTTCTTTCCAGACCACTTCGCCAGGAAGTCTCTTGTGTACCTCAGACTTGGCCACCTTGGTGCTGGCATTCGCCGAGAGCACAGAATCTTCGATAGGCTTGTGCCCAGAGGGGCGACGCTGCAGATTCTTGAGGTTTGACTTGAACGGCCGTTTGGGAGATGACTGCTGACTCTGGATCTTCGACGAGTACGCGAGACACCTTGGACTCTGGGACTTGGAGTCTGAAACCCTTACATCAGAACGAGTCAGGTCCAGAACTTTGGGAGACTTCAGAGCTTCCTCAGCAGCCTGACGGGTGCGTTTGCAGCGGGGCTGCGTAAGTGTGCACCGCACAGAGAAAGTTTAATAGACTCGTAGAGTCCTGCTCGCAAGGCACTAGCCTTTGGTTCTATACAAGAACGGAGTAATCCACTAAATACGGGACTCACAGAGTCAGTGTCCCAATAATAAAGGGCTAACACTAACTATGTAAAATGCAAACTGATTTTTATTGACTTTTATTGTCCTAATCCTAAATGTAACGGATTTAGTATCTAACATACTAAATCCTAATCAAATATGCAATGTGTGGCTATTAGCCAACTGCCCCTATATGGCTACATGTGACGTGTGAGAATAATGTGACACACATATATATGTGACGTGTGTCCAAGTCGGTGTTGACCACATACAAAGTAGCCAAGGCGCGCGGCGCCGTGTAACAGGGTCACTTTCAGGATAATTAACGTGACCGTCCAGAGCTCCCCAAGCTGCAGGCTCAGTACCAGCCAAGATGTGTCGGTCCACCACTTCGTCTGCCATCTGGACGTAAACCTCGGGTACGTACTTTGTCCAAGGAGTGGAGTCCAAGTGGCGAAAGTATATCACGCTTGCCAGCATCTGGACGAGAACGGGACTGCTGAAAAGATTATGAGCCTCTTTATCTGACCCCAACCACTCCATGACCTTGTCGTATTTGACCCCGGAAAGCAAAGCTTGGCGAAGGTCAGGACGCACTTCTTTCCAGACCACTTCGCCAGGAAGTCTCTTGTGTACCTCAGACTTGGCCACCTTGGTGCTGGCATTCGCCGAGAGCACAGAATCTTCGATAGGCTTGTGCCCAGAGGGGCGACGCTGCAGATTCTTGAGGTTTGACTTGAACGGCCGTTTGGGAGATGACTGCTGACTCTGGATCTTCGACGAGTACGCGAGACACCTTGGACTCTGGGACTTGGAGTCTGAAACCCTTACATCAGAACGAGTCAGGTCCAGAACTTTGGGAGACTTCAGAGCTTCCTCAGCAGCCTGACGGGTGCGTTTGCAGCGGGGCTGCGTAAGTGTGCACCGCACAGAGAAAGTTTAATAGACTCGTAGAGTCCTGCTCGTAAGGCACTAGCCTTTGGTTCTATACAAGAACGGAGTAATCCACTAAATACGGGACTCACAGAGTCAGTGTCCTAATAATAAAGGGCTAACACTAACTATGTAAAATGCAAACTGATTTTTATTGACTTTTATTGTCCTAATCCTAAATGTAACGGATTTAGTATCTAACATACTAAATCCTAATCAAATATGCAATGTGTGGCTATTAGCCAACTGCCCCTATATGGCTACATGTGACGTGTGAGAATAATGTGACACACATATATATGTGACGTGTGTCCAAGTCGGTGTTGACCACATACAAAGTAGCCAAGGCGCGCGGCGCCGTGTAACAGGGTCACTTTCAGGATAATTAACGTGACCGTCCAGAGCTCCCTAAGCTGCAGGCTCAGTACCAGCCAAGATGTGTCGGTCCACCACTTCGTCTGCCATCTGGAAGTAAACTTGGGTACGTACTTTGTCCAAGGAGTGGAGCCCAAGTGGCGATAGTATATCACGCTTGCCAGCATCTGGACGAGAACGGGACTGCTGAAAAGATTATGAGCCTCTTTATCTGACCCCAACCACTCCATGACCTTGTCGTATTTGACCCCGGAAAGCAAAGCTTGGCGAAGGTCAGGACGCACTTCTTTCCAGACCACTTCGCCAGGAAGTCTCTTGTGTACCTCAGACTTGGCCACCTTGGTGCTGGCATTCGCCGAGAGCACAGAATCTTCGATAGGCTTGTGCCCAGAGGGGCGACGCTGCAGATTCTTGAGGTTTGACTTGAACGGCCGTTTGGGAGATGACTGCTGACTCTGGATCTTCGACGAGTACGCGAGACACCTTGGACTCTGGGACTTGGAGTCTGAAACCCTTACATCAGAACGAGTCAGATCCAGAAATTTGGGAGACTTCAGAGCTTCCTCAGCAGCCTGACGGGTGCGTTTGCAGCGGGGCTGCGTAAGTGTGCACCGCACAGAGAAAGTTTAATAGACTCGTAGAGTCCTGCTCGCAAGGCACTAGCCTTTGGTTCTATACAAGAACGGAGTAATCCACTAAATACGGGACTCACAGAGTCAGTGTCCTAATAATAAAGGGCTAACACTAACTATGTAAAATGCAAACTGATTTTTATTGACTTTTATTGTCCTAATCCTAAATGTAACGGATTTAGTATCTAACATACTAAATCCTAATCAAATATGCAATGTGTGGCTATTAGCCAACTGCCCCTATATGGCTACATGTGACGTGTGAGAATAATGTGACACACATATATATGTGACGTGTGTCCAAGTCGGTGTTGGCCACATAAAAAGTAGCCAAGGCGCGCGGCGCCGTGTAACAGGGTCACTTTCAGGATAATTAACGTGACCGTCCAGAGCTCCCCAAGCTGCAGGCTCAGTACCAGCCAAGATGTGTCGGTCCACCACTTCGTCTGCCATCTGGAAGTAAACCTCGGGTACGTACTTTGTCCAAGGAGTGGAGCCCAAGTGGCGAAAGTATATCACGCTTGCCAGCATCTGGACGAGAACGGGACTGCTGAAAAGATTATGAGCCTCTTTATCTGACCCCAACCACTCCATGACCTTGTCGTATTTGACCCCGGAAAGCAAAGCTTGGCGAAGGTCAGGACGCACTTCTTTCAGACCACTTCGCCAGGAAGTCTCTTGTGTACCTCAGACTTGGCCACCTTGGTGCTGGCATTCGCCGAGAGCACAGAATCTTCGATAGGCTTGTGCCCAGAGGGGCGACGCTGCAGATTCTTGAGGTTTGACTTGAACGGCCGTTTGGGAGATGACTGCTGACTCTGGATCTTCGACGAGTACGCGAGACACCTTGGACTCTGGGACTTGGAGTCTGAAACCCTTACATCAGAACGAGTCAGGTCCAGAACTTTGGGAGACTTCAGAGCTTCCTCAGCAGCCTGACGGGTGCGTTTGCAGCGGGGCTGCGTAAGTGTGCACCGCACAGAGAAAGTTTAATAGACTCGTAGAGTCCTGCTCGCAAGGCACTAGCCTTTGGTTCTATACAAGAACGAAGTAATCCACTAAATACGGGACTCACAGAGTCAGTGTCCTAATAATAAAGGGCTAACACTAACTATGTAAAATGCAAACTGATTTTTATTGACTTTTATTGTCCTAATCCTAAATGTAACGGATTTAGTATCTAACATACTAAATCCTAATCAAATATGCAATGTGTGGCTATTAGCCAACTGCCCCTATATGGCTACATGTGACGTGTGAGAATAATGTGACACACATATATATGTGACGTGTGTCCAAGTCGGTGTTGGCCACATACAAAGTAGCCAAGGCGCGCGGCGCCGTGTAACAGGGTCACTTTCAGGATAATTAACGTGACCGTCCAGAGCTCCCCAAGCTGCAGGCTCAGTACCAGCCAAGATGTGTCGGTCCATCACTTCGTCTGCCATCTGGAAGTAAACCTCGGGTACGTACTTTGTCCAAGGAGTGGAGCCCAAGTGGCGAAAGTATATCACGCTTGCCAGCATCTGGACGAGAACGGGACTGCTGAAAAGATTATGAGCCTCTTTATCTGACCCCAACCACTCCATGACCTTGTCGTATTTGACCCCGGAAAGCAAAGCTTGGCGAAGGTCAGGACGCACTTCTTTCCAGACCACTTCGCCAGGAAGTCTCTTGTGTACCTCAGACTTGGCCACCTTGGTGCTGGCATTCGCCGAGAGCACAGAATCTTCGATAGGCTTGTGCCCAGAGGGGCGACGCTGCAGATTCTTGAGGTTTGACTTGAACGGCCGTTTGGGAGATGACTGCTGACTCTGGATCTTCGACGAGTACGCGAGACACCTTGGACTCTGGGACTTGGAGTCTGAAACCCTTACATCAGAACGAGTCAGGGCCAGAACTTTGGGAGACTTCAGAGCTTCCTCAGCAGCCTGACGGGTGCGTTTGCAGCGGGGCTGCGTAAGTGTGCACCGCACAGAGAAAGTTTAATAGACTCGTAGAGTCCTGCTCGTAAGGCACTAGCCTTTGGTTCTATACAAGAACGGAGTAATCCACTAAATACGGGACTCACAGAGTCAGTGTCTCAATAATAAAGGGCTAACACTAACTATGTAAAATGCAAACTGATTTTTATTGACTTTTATTGTCCTAATCCTAAATGTAACGGAGTTTAGTATCTAACATACTAAATCCTAATCAAATATGCAATGTGTGGCTATTAGCCAACTGCCCCTATATGGCTACATGTGACGTGTGAGAATAATGTGACACACATATATATGTGACGTGTGTCCAAGTCGGTGTTGGCCACATAAAAAGTAGCCAAGGCGCGCGGCGCCGTGTAACAGGGTCACTTTCAGGATAATTAACGTGACCGTCCAGAGCTCCCCAAGCTGCAGGCTCAGTACCAGCCAAGATGTGTCGGTCCACCACTTCGTCTGCCATCTGGACGTAAACCTCGGGTACGTACTTTGTCCAAGGAGTGGAGTCCAAGTGGCGAAAGTATATCACGCTTGCCAGCATCTGGACGAGAAAGGGACTGCTGAAAAGATTATGAGCCTCTTTATCTGACCCCAACCACTCCATGACCTTGTCGTATTTGACCCCGGAAAGCAAAGCTTGGCGAAGGTCAGGACGCACTTCTTTCCAGACCACTTCGCCAGGAAGTCTCTTGTGTACCTCAGACTTGGCCACCTTGGTGCTGGCATTCGCCGAGAGCACAGAATCTTCGATAGGCTTGTGCCCAGAGGGCGACGCTGCAGATTCTTGAGGTTTGACTTGAACGGCCGTTTGGGAGATGACTGCTGACTCTGGATCTTCGACGAGTACGCGAGACACCTTGGACTCTGGGACTTGGAGTCTGAAATCCTTACATCAGAACGAGTCAGGTCCAGAAATTTGGGAGACTTCAGAGCTTCCTCAGCAGCCTGACGGGTGCGTTTGCAGCGGGGCTGCGTAAGTGTGCACCGCACAGAGAAAGTTTAATAGACTCGTAGAGTCCTGCTCGTAAGGCACTAGCCTTTGGTTCTATACAAGAACGGAGTAATCCACTAAATACGGGACTCACAGAGTCAGTGTCTCAATAATAAAGGGCTAACACTAACTATGTAAAATGCAAACTGATTTTTATTGACTTTTATTGTCCTAATCCTAAATGTAACGGATTTAGTATCTAACATACTAAATCCTAATCAAATATGCAATGTGTGGCTATTAGCCAACTGCCCCTATATGGCTACATGTGACGTGTGAGAATAATGTGACACACATATATATGTGACGTGTGTCCAAGTCGGTGTTGGCCACATAAAAAGTAGCCAAGGCGCGCGGCGCCGTGTAACAGGGTCACTTTCAGGATAATTAACGTGACCGTCCAGAGCTCCCTAAGCTGCAGACTCAGTACCAGCCAAGATGTGTCGGTCCACCACTTCGTCTGCCATCTGGAATAAACCTCGGGTACGTACTTGTCCAAGGAGTGGAGTCCAAGTGGCGAAAGTATATCACGCTTGCCAGCATCTGGACGAGAACGGGACTGCTGAAAAGATTATGAGCCTCTTTATCTGACCCCAACCACTCCATGACCTTGTCGTATTTGACCCCGGAAAGCAAAGCTTGGCGAAGGTCAGGACGCACTTCTTTCCAGACCACTTCGCCAGGAAGTCTCTTGTGTACCTCAGACTTGGCCACCTTGGTGCTGGCATTCGCCGAGAGCACAGAATCTTCGATAGGCTTGTGCCCAGAGGGGCGACGCTGCAGATTCTTGAGGTTTGACTTGAACGGCCGTTTGGGAGATGACTGCTGACTCTGGATCTTCGACGAGTACGCGAGATACCTTGGACTCTGGGACTTGGAGTCTGAAATCCTTACATCAGAACGAGTCAGGTCCAGAAATTTGGGAGACTTCAGAGCTTCCTCAGCAGCCTGACGGGTGCGTTTGCAGCGGGGCTGCGTAAGTGTGCACCGCACAGAGAAAGTTTAATAGACTCGTAGAGTCCTGCTCGTAAGGCACTAGCCTTTGGTTCTATACAAGAACGGAGTAATCCACTAAATACGGGACTCACAGAGTCAGTGTCTCAATAATAAAGGGCTAACACTAACTATGTAAAATGCAAACTGATTTTTATTGACTTTTATTGTCCTAATCCTAAATGTAACGGATTTAGTATCTAACATACTAAATCCTAATCAAATATGCAATGTGTGGCTATTAGCCAACTGCCCCTATATGGCTACATGTGACGTGTGAGAATAATGTGACACACATATATATGTGACGTGTGTCCAAGTCGGTGTTGGCCACATAAAAAGTAGCCAAGGCGCGCGGCGCCGTGTAACAGGGTCACTTTCAGGATAATTAACGTGACCGTCCAGAGCTCCCCAAGCTGCAGGCTCAGTACCAGCCAAGATGTGTCGGTCCACCACTTCGTCTGCCATCTGGAAGTAAACCTCGGGTACGTACTTGTCCAAGGAGTGGAGTCCAAGTGGCGAAAGTATATCACGCTTGCCAGCATCTGGACGAGAACGGGACTGCTGAAAAGATTATGAGCCTCTTTATCTGACCCCAACCACTCCATGACCTTGTCGTATTTGACCCCGGAAAGCAAAGCTTGGCGAAGGTCAGGACGCACTTCTTTCCAGACCACTTCGCCAGGAAGTCTCTTGTGTACCTCAGACTTGGCCACCTTGGTGCTGGCATTCGCCGAGAGCACAGAATCTTCGATAGGCTTGTGCCCAGAGGGCGACGCTGCAGATTCTTGAGGTTTGACTTGAACGGCCGTTTGGGAGATGACTGCTGACTCTGGATCTTCGACGAGTACGCGAGATACCTTGGACTCTGGGACTTGGAGTCTGAAATCCTTACATCAGAACGAGTCAGGTCCAGAAATTTGGGAGACTTCAGAGCTTCCTCAGCAGCCTGATTTGGGTGCGTTTGCAGCGGGCTGCGTAAGTGTGCACCGCACAGAGAAAGTTTAATAGACTCGTAGAGTCCTGCTCGCAAGGCACTAGCCTTTGGTTCTATACAAGAACGGAGTAATCCACTAAATATGGGACTCACAGAGTCAGTGTCTCAATAATAAAGGGCTAACACTAACTATGTAAAATGCAAACTGATTTTTATTGACTTTTATTGTCCTAATCCTAAATGTAACGGATTTAGTATCTAACATACTAAATCCTAATCAAATATGCAATGTGTGGCTATTAGCCAACTGCCCCTATATGGCTACATGTGACGTGTGAGAATAATGTGACACACATATATATGTGACGTGTGTCCAAGTCGGTGTTGGCCACATAAAAAGTAGCCAAGGCGCGCGGCGCCGTGTAACAGGGTCACTTTCAGGATAATTAACGTGACCGTCCAGAGCTCTCCAAGCTGCAGGCTCAGTACCAGCCAAGATGTGTCGGTCCACCACTTTGTCTGCCATCTGGAAGTAAACCTCGGGTACGTACTTGTCCAAGGAGTGGAGTCCAAGTGGCGAAAGTATATCACGCTTGCCAGCATCTGGACGAGAACGGGACTGCTGAAAAGATTATGAGCCTCTTTATCTGACCCCAACCACTCCATGACCTTGTCGTATTTGACCCCGGAAAGCAAAGCTTGGCGAAGGTCAGGACGCACTTCTTTCCAGACCACTTCGCCAGGAAGTCTCTTGTGTACCTCAGACTTGGCCACCTTGGTGCTGGCATTCGCCGAGAGCACAGAATCTTCGATAGGCTTGTGCCCAGAGGGGCGACGCTGCAGATTCTTGAGGTTTGACTTGAACGGCCGTTTGGGAGATGACTGCTGACTCTGGATCTTCGACGAGTACGCGGGATACCTTGGACTCTGGGACTTGGAGTCTGAAATCCTTACATCAGAACGAGTCAGGTCCAGAAATTTGGGAGACTTCAGAGCTTCCTCAGCAGCCTGACGGGTGCGTTTGCAGCGGGGCTGCGTAAGTGTGCACCGCACAGAGAAAGTTTAATAGACTCGTAGAGTCCTGCTCGTAAGGCACTAGCCTTTGGTTCTATACAAGAACGGAGTAATCCACTAAATATGGGACTCACAGAGTCAGTGTCCTAATAATAAAGGGCTAACACTAACTATGTAAAATGCAAACTGATTTTTATTGACTTTTATTGTCCTAATCCTAAATGTAACGGATTTAGTATCTAACATACTAAATCCTAATCAAATATGCAATGTGTGGCTATTAGCCAACTGCCCCTATATGGCTACATGTGACGTGTGAGAATAATGTGACACACATATATATGTGACGTGTGTCCAAGTCGGTGTTGGCCACATAAAAAGTAGCCAAGGCGCGCGGCGCCGTGTAACAGGGTCACTTTCAGGATAATTAACGTGACCGTCCAGAGCTCTCCAAGCTGCAGGCTCAGTACCAGCCAAGATGTGTCGGTCCACCACTTCGTCTGCCATCTGGAAGTAAACCTCGGGTACGTACTTGTCCAAGGAGTGGAGTCAAGTGGCGAAAGTATATCACGCTTGCCAGCATCTGGACGAGAACGGGACTGCTGAAAAGATTATGAGCCTCTTTATCTGACCCCAACCACTCCATGACCTTGTCGTATTTGACCCCGGAAAGCAAAGCTTGGCGAAGGTCAGGACGCACTTCTTTCCAGACCACTTCGCCAGGAAGTCTCTTGTGTACCTCAGACTTGGCCACCTTGGTGCTGGCATTCGCCGAGAGCACAGAATCTTCGATAGGCTTGTGCCCAGAGGGCGACGCTGCAGATTCTTGAGGTTTGACTTGAACGGCCGTTTGGGAGATGACTGCTGACTCTGGATCTTCGACGAGTACGCGAGATACCTTGGACTCTGGGACTTGGAGTCTGAAACCCTTACATCAGAACGAGTCAGGTCCAGAAATTTGGGAGACTTCAGAGCTTCCTCAGCAGCCTGACGGGTGCGTTTGCAGCGGGGCTGCGTAAGTGTGCACCGCACAGAGAAAGTTTAATAGACTCGTAGAGTCCTGCTCGTAAGGCACTAGCCTTTGGTTCTATACAAGAACGGAGTAATCCACTAAATATGGGACTCACAGAGTCAGTGTCTCAATAATAAAGGGCTAACACTAACTATGTAAAATGCAAACTGATTTTTATTGACTTTTATTGTCCTAATCCTAAATGTAACGGATTTAGTATCTAACATACTAAATCCTAATCAAATATGCAATGTGTGGCTATTAGCCAACTGCCCCTATATGGCTACATGTGACGTGTGAGAATAATGTGACACACATATATATGTGACGTGTGTCCAAGTCGGTGTTGGCCACATAAAAGTAGCCAAGGCGCGCGGCGCCGTGTAACAGGGTCACTTTCAGGATAATTAACGTGACCGTCCAGAGCTCCCTAAGCTGCAGGCTCAGTACCAGCCCAGATGTGTCGGTCCACCACTTCGTCTGCCATCTGGAAGTAAACCTCGGGTACGTACTTGTCCAAGGAGTGGAGTCCAAGTGGCGAAAGTATATCACGCTTGCCAGCATCTGGACGAGAACGGGACTGCTGAAAAGATTATGAGCCTCTTTATCTGACCCCAACCACTCCATGACCTTGTCGTATTTGACCCCGGAAAGCAAAGCTTGGCGAAGGTCAGGACGCACTTCTTTCCAGACCACTTCGCCAGGAAGTCTCTTGTGTACCTCAGACTTGGCCACCTTGGTGCTGGCATTCGCCGAGAGCACAGAATCTTCGATAGGCTTGTGCCCAGAGGGGCGACGCTGCAGATTCTTGAGGTTTGACTTGAACGGCCGTTTGGGAGATGACTGCTGACTCTGGATCTTCGACGAGTACGCGAGATACCTTGGACTCTGGGACTTGGAGTCTGAAATCCTTACATCAGAACGAGTCAGGTCCAGAAATTTGGGAGACTTCAGAGCTTCCTCAGCAGCCTGACAGGGTGCGTTTGCAGCGGGGCTGCGTAAGTGTGCACCGCACAGAGAAAGTTTAATAGACTCGTAGAGTCCTGCTCGCAAGGCACTAGCCTTTGGTTCTATACAAGAACGGAGTAATCCACTAAATATGGGACTCACAGAGTCAGTGTCTCAATAATAAAGGGCTAACACTAACTATGTAAAATGCAAACTGATTTTTATTGACTTTTATTGTCCTAATCCTAAATGTAACGGATTTAGTATCTAACATACTAAATCCTAATCAAATATGCAATGTGTGGCTATTAGCCAACTGCCCCTATATGGCTACATGTGACGTGTGAGAATAATGTGACACACATATATATGTGACGTGTGTCCAAGTCGGTGTTGGCCACATAAAAAGTAGCCAAGGCGCGCGGCGCCGTGTAACAGGGTCACTTTCAGGATAATTAACGTGACCGTCCAGAGCTCCCTAAGCTGCAGGCTCAGTACCAGCCCAGATGTGTCGGTCCACCACTTCGTCTGCCATCTGGAAGTAAACCTCGGGTACGTACTTGTCCAAGGAGTGGAGTCCAAGTGGCGAAAGTATATCACGCTTGCCAGCATCTGGACGAGAACGGGACTGCTGAAAAGATTATGAGCCTCTTTATCTGACCCCAACCACTCCATGACCTTGTTGTATTTGACCCCGGAAAGCAAAGCTTGGCGAAGGTCAGGACGCACTTCTTTCCAGACCACTTCGCCAGGAAGTCTCTTGTGTACCTCAGACTTGGCCACCTTGGTGCTGGCATTCGCCGAGAGCACAGAATCTTCGATAGGCTTGTGCCCAGAGGGGCGACGCTGCAGATTCTTGAGGTTTGACTTGAACGGCCGTTTGGGAGATGACTGCTGACTCTGGATCTTCGACGAGTACGCGAGATACCTTGGACTCTGGGACTTGGAGTCTGAAATCCTTACATCAGAACGAGTCAGGTCCAGAAATTTGGGAGACTTCAGAGCTTCCTCAGCAGCCTGACGGGTGCGTTTGCAGCGGGGCTGCGTAAGTGTGCACCGCACAGAGAAAGTTTAATAGACTCGTAGAGTCCTGCTCGTAAGGCACTAGCCTTTGGTTCTATACAAGAACGGAGTAATCCACTAAATATGGGACTCACAGAGTCAGTGTCTCAATAATAAAGGGCTAACACTAACTATGTAAAATGCAAACTGATTTTTATTGACTTTTATTGTCCTAATCCTAAATGTAACGGATTTAGTATCTAACATACTAAATCCTAATCAAATATGCAATGTGTGGCTATTAGCCAACTGCCCCTATATGGCTACATGTGACGTGTGAGAATAATGTGACACACATATATATGTGACGTGTGTCCAAGTCGGTGTTGGCCACATAAAAAGTAGCCAAGGCGCGCGGCGCCGTGTAACAGGGTCACTTTCAGGATAATTAACGTGACCGTCCAGAGCTCCCTAAGCTGCAGGCTCAGTACCAGCCCAGATGTGTCGGTCCACCACTTCGTCTGCCATCTGGAAGTAAACCTCGGGTACGTACTTGTCCAAGGAGTGGAGTCCAAGTGGCGAAAGTATATCACGCTTGCCAGCATCTGGACGAGAACGGGACTGCTGAAAAGATTATGAGCCTCTTTATCTGACCCCAACCACTCCATGACCTTGTCGTATTTGACCCCGGAAAGCAAAGCTTGGCGAAGGTCAGGACGCACTTCTTTCCAGACCACTTCGCCAGGAAGTCTCTTGTGTACCTCAGACTTGGCCACCTTGGTGCTGGCATTCGCCGAGAGCACAGAATCTTCGATAGGCTTGTGCCCAGAGGGCGACGCTGCAGATTCTTGAGGTTTGACTTGAACGGCCGTTTGGGAGATGACTGCTGACTCTGGATCTTCGACGAGTACGCGAGATACCTTGGACTCTGGGACTTGGAGTCTGAAATCCTTACATCAGAACGAGTCAGGTCCAGAAATTTGGGAGACTTCAGAGCTTCCTCAGCAGCCTGACGGGTGCGTTTGCAGCGGGCTGCGTAAGTGTGCACCGCACAGAGAAAGTTTAATAGACTCGTAGAGTCCTGCTCATAAGGCACTAGCCTTTGGTTCTATACAAGAACGGAGTAATCCACTAAATATGGGACTCACAGAGTCAGTGTCTCAATAATAAAGGGCTAACACTAACTATGTAAAATGCAAACTGATTTTTATTGACTTTTATTGTCCTAATCCTAAATGTAACGGATTTAGTATCTAACATACTAAATCCTAATCAAATATGCAATGTGTGGCTATTAGCCAACTGCCCCTATATGGCTACATGTGACGTGTGAGAATAATGTGACACACATATATATGTGACGTGTGTCCAAGTCGGTGTTGGCCACATAAAAGTAGCCAAGGCGCGCGGCGCCGTGTAACAGGGTCACTTTCAGGATAATTAACGTGACCGTCCAGAGCTCTCCAAGCTGCAGGCTCAGTACCAGCCAAGATGTGTCGGTCCACCACTTCGTCTGCCATCTGGAAGTAAACCTCGGGTACGTACTTGTCCAAGGAGTGGAGTCCAAGTGGCGAAAGTATATCACGCTTGCCAGCATCTGGACGAGAACGGGACTGCTGAAAAGATTATGAGCCTCTTTATCTGACCCCAACCACTCCATGACCTTGTCGTATTTGACCCCGGAAAGCAAAGCTTGGCGAAGGTCAGGACGCACTTCTTTCCAGACCACTTCGCCAGGAAGTCTCTTGTGTACCTCAGACTTGGCCACCTTGGTGCTGGCATTCGCCGAGAGCACAGAATCTTCGATAGGCTTGTGCCCAGAGGGGCGACGCTGCAGATTCTTGAGGTTTGACTTGAACGGCCGTTTGGGAGATGACTGCTGACTCTGGATCTTCGACGAGTACGCGAGATACCTTGGACTCTGGGACTTGGAGTCTGAAATCCTTACATCAGAACGAGTCAGGTCCAGAAATTTGGGAGACTTCAGAGCTTCCTCAGCAGCCTGACGGGTGCGTTTGCAGCGGGGCTGCGTAAGTGTGCACCGCACAGAGAAAGTTTAATAGACTCGTAGAGTCCTGCTCGCAAGGCACTAGCCTTTGGTTCTATACAAGAACGGAGTAATCCACTAAATATGGGACTCACAGAGTCAGTGTCCTAATAATAAAGGGCTAACACTAACTATGTAAAATGCAAACTGATTTTTATTGACTTTTATTGTCCTAATCCTAAATGTAACGGATTTAGTATCTAACATACTAAATCCTAATCAAATATGCAATGTGTGGCTATTAGCCAACTGCCCCTATATGGCTACATGTGACGTGTGAGAATAATGTGACACACATATATATGTGACGTGTGTCCAAGTCGGTGTTGGCCACATAAAAAGTAGCCAAGGCGCGCGGCGCCGTGTAACAGGGTCACTTTCAGGATAATTAACGTGACCGTCCAGAGCTCTCCAAGCTGCAGGCTCAGTACCAGCCAAGATGTGTCGGTCCACCACTTCGTCTGCCATCTGGAAGTAAACCTCGGGTACGTACTTGTCCAAGGAGTGGAGTCCAAGTGGCGAAAGTATATCACGCTTGCCAGCATCTGGACGAGAACGGGACTGCTGAAAAGATTATGAGCCTCTTTATCTGACCCCAACCACTCCATGACCTTGTCGTATTTGACCCCGGAAAGCAAAGCTTGGCGAAGGTCAGGACGCACTTCTTTCCAGACCACTTCGCCAGGAAGTCTCTTGTGTACCTCAGACTTGGCCACCTTGGTGCTGGCATTCGCCGAGAGCACAGAATCTTCGATAGGCTTGTGCCCAGAGGGGCGACGCTGCAGATTCTTGAGGTTTGACTTGAACGGCCGTTTGGGAGATGACTGCTGACTCTGGATCTTCGACGAGTACGCGAGATACCTTGGACTCTGGGACTTGGAGTCTGAAATCCTTACATCAGAACGAGTCAGGTCCAGAAATTTGGGAGACTTCAGAGCTTCCTCAGCAGCCTGACGGGTGCGTTTGCAGCGGGGCTGCGTAAGTGTGCACCGCACAGAGAAAGTTTAATAGACTCGTAGAGTCCTGCTCGCAAGGCACTAGCCTTTGGTTCTATACAAGAACGGAGTAATCCACTAAATATGGGACTCACAGAGTCAGTGTCTCAATAATAAAGGGCTAACACTAACTATGTAAAATGCAAACTGATTTTTATTGACTTTTATTGTCCTAATCCTAATGTAACGGATTTAGTATCTAACATACTAAATCCTAATCAAATATGCAATGTGTGGCTATTAGCCAACTGCCCCTATATGGCTACATGTGACGTGTGAGAATAATGTGACACACATATATATGTGACGTGTGTCCAAGTCGGTGTTGACCACATAAAAAGTAGCCAAGGCGCGCGGCGCCGTGTAACAGGGTCACTTTCAGGATAATTAACGTGACCGTCCAGAGCTCTCCAAGCTGCAGGCTCAGTACCAGCCAAGATGTGTCGGTCCACCACTTCGTCTGCCATCTGGAAGTAAACCTCGGGTACGTACTTGTCCAAGGAGTGGAGTCCAAGTGGCGAAAGTATATCACGCTTGCCAGCATCTGGACGAGAACGGGACTGCTGAAAAGATTATGAGCCTCTTTATCTGACCCCAACCACTCCATGACCTTGTCGTATTTGACCCCGGAAAGCAAAGCTTGGCGAAGGTCAGGACGCACTTCTTTCCAGACCACTACTGCCAGGAAGTCTCTTGTGTACCTCAGACTTGGCCACCTTGGTGCTGGCATTCGCCGAGAGCACAGAATCTTCGATAGGCTTGTGCCCAGAGGGCGACGCTGCAGATTCTTGAGGTTTGACTTGAACGGCCGTTTGGGAGATGACTGCTGACTCTGGATCTTCGACGAGTACGCGAGATACCTTGGACTCTGGGACTTGGAGTCTGAAATCCTTACATCAGAACGAGTCAGGTCCAGAAATTTGGGAGACTTCAGAGCTTCCTCAGCAGCCTGACGGGTGCGTTTGCAGCGGGGCTGCGTAAGTGTGCACCGCACAGAGAAAGTTTAATAGACTCGTAGAGTCCTGCTCGCAAGGCACTAGCCTTTGGTTCTATACAAGAACGGAGTAATCCACTAAATATGGGACTCACAGAGTCAGTGTCTCAATAATAAAGGGCTAACACTAACTATGTAAAATGCAAACTGATTTTTATTGACTTTTATTGTCCTAATCCTAAATGTAACGGATTTAGTATCTAACATACTAAATCCTAATCAAATATGCAATGTGTGGCTATTAGCCAACTGCCCCTATATGGCTACATGTGACGTGTGAGAATAATGTGACACACATATATATGTGACGTGTGTCCAAGTCGGTGTTGACCACATAAAAAGTAGCCAAGGCGCGCGGCGCCGTGTAACAGGGTCACTTTCAGGATAATTAACGTGACCGTCCAGAGCTCTCCAAGCTGCAGGCTCAGTACCAGCCAAGATGTGTCGGTCCACCACTTCGTCTGCCATCTGGAAGTAAACCTCGGGTACGTACTTGTCCAAGGAGTGGAGTCCAAGTGGCGAAAGTATATCACGCTTGCCAGCATCTGGACGAGAACGGGACTGCTGAAAAGATTATGAGCCTCTTTATCTGACCCCAACCACTCCATGACCTTGTCGTATTTGACCCCGGAAAGCAAAGCTTGGCGAAGGTCAGGACGCACTTCTTTCCAGACCACTTCGCCAGGAAGTCTCTTGTGTACCTCAGACTTGGCCACCTTGGTGCTGGCATTCGCCGAGAGCACAGAATCTTCGATAGGCTTGTGCCCAGAGGGCGACGCTGCAGATTCTTGAGGTTTGACTTGAACGGCCGTTTGGGAGATGACTGCTGACTCTGGATCTTCGACGAGTACGCGAGATACCTTGGACTCTGGGACTTGGAGTCTGAAATCCTTACATCAGAACGAGTCAGGTCCAGAAATTTGGGAGACTTCAGAGCTTCCTCAGCAGCCTGACGGGTGCGTTTGCAGCGGGGCTGCGTAAGTGTGCACCGCACAGAGAAAGTTTAATAGACTCGTAGAGTCCTGCTCGCAAGGCACTAGCCTTTGGTTCTATACAAGAACGGAGTAATCCACTAAATATGGGACTCACAGAGTCAGTGTCTCAATAATAAAGGGCTAACACTAACTATGTAAAATGCAAACTGATTTTTATTGACTTTTATTGTCCTAATCCTAAATGTAACGGATTTAGTATCTAACATACTAAATCCTAATCAAATATGCAATGTGTGGCTATTAGCCAACTGCCCCTATATGGCTACATGTGACGTGTGAGAATAATGTGACACACATATATATGTGACGTGTGTCCAAGTCGGTGTTGGCCACATAAAAAGTAGCCAAGGCGCGCGGCGCCGTGTAACAGGGTCACTTTCAGGATAATTAACGTGACCGTCCAGAGCTCCCCAAGCTGCAGGCTCAGTACCAGCCAAGATGTGTCGGTCCACCACTTCGTCTGCCATCTGGAAGTAAACCTCGGGTACGTACTTGTCCAAGGAGTGGAGTCCAAGTGGCGAAAGTATATCACGCTTGCCAGCATCTGGACGAGAACGGGACTGCTGAAAAGATTATGAGCCTCTTTATCTGACCCCAACCACTCCATGACCTTGTCGTATTTGACCCCGGAAAGCAAAGCTTGGCGAAGGTCAGGACGCACTTCTTTCCAGACCACTTCGCCAGGAAGTCTCTTGTGTACCTCAGACTTGGCCACCTTGGTGCTGGCATTCGCCGAGAGCACAGAATCTTCGATAGGCTTGTGCCCAGAGGGCGACGCTGCAGATTCTTGAGGTTTGACTTGAACGGCCGTTTGGGGAGATGACTGCTGACTCTGGATCTTCGACGAGTACGCGAGATACCTTGGACTCTGGGACTTGGAGTCTGAAATCCTTACATCAGAACGAGTCAGGTCCAGAAATTTGGGAGACTTCAGAGCTTCCTCAGCAGCCTGACGGGTGCGTTTGCAGCGGGGCTGCGTAAGTGTGCACCGCACAGAGAAAGTTTAATAGACTCGTAGAGTCCTGCTCGCAAGGCACTAGCCTTTGGTTCTATACAAGAACGGAGTAATCCACTAAATATGGGACTCACAGAGTCAGTGTCTCAATAATAAAGGGCTAACACTAACTATGTAAAATGCAAACTGATTTTTATTGACTTTTATTGTCCTAATCCTAATGTAACGGATTTAGTATCTAACATACTAAATCCTAATCAAATATGCAATGTGTGGCTATTAGCCAACTGCCCCTATATGGCTACATGTGACGTGTGAGAATAATGTGACACACATATATATGTGACGTGTGTCCAAGTCGGTGTTGGCCACATGTAGCCAAGGCGCGCGGCGCCGTGTAACAGGGTCACTTTCAGGATAATTAACGTGACCGTCCAGAGCTCCCAAGCTGCAGGCTCAGTACCAGCCAAGATGTGTCGGTCCACCACTTCGTCTGCCATCTGGAAGTAAACCTCCGGTACGTACTTTGTCCAAGGAGTGGAGTCCAAGTGGCGAAAGTATATCACGCTTGCCAGCATCTGGACGAGAACGGGACTGCTAAAAAGATTATGAGCCTCTTTATCTGACCCCAACCACTCCATGACCTTGTCGTATTTGACCCCGGAAAGCAAAGCTTGGCGAAGGTCAGGACGCACTTCTTTCCAGACCACTTCGCCAGGAAGTTTCTTGTGTACCTCAGACTTGGCCACCTTGGTGCTGGCATTCGCCGAGAGCACAGAATCTTCGATAGGCTTGTGCCCAGAGGGGCGACGCTGCAGATTCTTGAGGTTTGACTTGAACGGCCGTTTGGGAGATGACTGCTGACTCTGGATCTTCGACGAGTACGCGAGATACCTTGGACTCTGGGACTTGGAGTCTGAAATCCTTACATCAGAACGAGTCAGGTCCAGAAATTTGGGAGACTTCAGAGCTTCCTCAGCAGCCTGACGGGTGCGTTTGCAGCGGGCTGCGTAAGTGTGCACCGCACAGAGAAAGTTTAATAGACTCGTAGAGTCCTGCCTGCAAGGCACTAGCCTTTGGTTCTATACAAGAACGGAGTAATCCACTAAATATGGGACTCACAGAGTCAGTGTCTCAATAATAAAGGGCTAACACTAACTATGTAAAATGCAAACTGATTTTTATTGACTTTTATTGTCCTAATCTTAATGTAACGGATTTAGTATCTAACATACTAAATCCTAATCAAATATGCAATGTGTGGCTATTAGCCAACTGCCCCTATATGGCTACATGTGACGTGTGAGAATAATGTGACACACATATATATGTGACGTGTGTCCAAGTCGGTGTTGGCCACATAAAAAGTAGCCAAGGCGCGCGGCGCCGTGTAACAGGAGTCACTTTCAGGATAATTAACGTGACCGTCCAGAGCTCCCTAAGCTGCAGGCTCAGTACCAGCCAAGATGTGTCGGTCCACCACTTCGTCTGCCATCTGGAAGTAAACCTCGGGTACGTACTTGTCCAAGGAGTGGAGTCCAAGTGGCGAAAGTATATCACGCTTGCCAGCATCTGGACGAGAACGGGACTGCTGAAAAGATTATGAGCCTCTTTATCTGACCCCAACCACTCCATGACCTTGTCGTATTTGACCCCGGAAAGCAAAGCTTGGCGAAGGTCAGGACGCACTTCTTTCCAGACCACTTCGCCAGGAAGTCTCTTGTGTACCTCAGACTTGGCCACCTTGGTGCTGGCATTCGCCGAGAGCACAGAATCTTCGATAGGCTTGTGCCCAGAGGGGCGACGCTGCAGATTCTTGAGGTTTGACTTGAACGGCCGTTTGGGAGATGACTGCTGACTCTGGATCTTCGACGAGTACGCGAGATACCTTGGACTCTGGGACTTGGAGTCTGAAATCCTTACATCAGAACGAGTCAGGTCCAGAAATTTGGGAGACTTCAGAGCTTCCTCAGCAGCCTGACGGGTGCGTTTGCAGCGGGGCTGCGTAAGTGTGCACCGCACAGAGAAAGTTTAATAGACTCGTAGAGTCCTGCTCGCAAGGCACTAGCCTTTGGTTCTATACAAGAACGGAGTAATCCACTAAATATGGGACTCACAGAGTCAGTGTCTCAATAATAAAGGGCTAACACTAACTATGTAAAATGCAAACTGATTTTTATTGACTTTTATTGTCCTAATCCTAAATGTAACGGATTTAGTATCTAACATACTAAATCCTAATCAAATATGCAATGTGGCTATTAGCCAACTGCCCCTATATGGCTACATGTGACGTGTGAGAATAATGTGACACACATATATATGTGACGTGTGTCCAAGTCGGTGTTGGCCACATAAAAAGTAGCCAAGGCGCGCGGCGCCGTGTAACAGGGTCACTTTCAGGATAATTAACGTGACCGTCCAGAGCTCCCTAAGCTGCAGGCTCAGTACCAGCCAAGATGTGTCGGTCCACCACTTCGTCTGCCATCTGGAAGTAAACCTCGGGTACGTACTTGTCCAAGGAGTGGAGTCCAAGTGGCGAAAGTATATCACGCTTGCCAGCATCTGGACGAGAACGGGACTGCTGAAAAGATTATGAGCCTCTTTATCTGACCCCAACCACTCCATGACCTTGTCGTATTTGACCCCGGAAAGCAAAGCTTGGCGAAGGTCAGGACGCACTTCTTTCCAGACCACTTCGCCAGGAAGTCTCTTGTGTACCTCAGACTTGGCCACCTTGGTGCTGGCATTCGCCGAGAGCACAGAATCTTCGATAGGCTTGTGCCCAGAGGGGCGACGCTGCAGATTCTTGAGGTTTGACTTGAACGGCCGTTTGGGAGATGACTGCTGACTCTGGATCTTCGACGAGTACGCGAGATACCTTGGACTCTGGGACTTGGAGTCTGAAATCCTTACATCAGAACGAGTCAGGTCCAGAAATTTGGGAGACTTCAGAGCTTCCTCAGCAGCCTGATTTGGGTGCGTTTGCAGCGGGCTGCGTAAGTGTGCACCGCACAGAGAAAGTTTAATAGACTCTCGTAGAGTCCTGCTCGCAAGGCACTAGCCTTTGGTTCTATACAAGAACGGAGTAATCCACTAAATATGGGACTCACAGAGTCAGTGTCTCAATAATAAAGGGCTAACACTAACTATGTAAAATGCAAACTGATTTTTATTGACTTTTATTGTCCTAATCCTAAATGTAACGGATTTAGTATCTAACATACTAAATCCTAATCAAATATGCAATGTGTGGCTATTAGCCAACTGCCCCTATATGGCTACATGTGACGTGTGAGAATAATGTGACACACATATATATGTGACGTGTGTCCAAGTCGGTGTTGGCCACAGAAAAAGTAGCCAAGGCGCGCGGCGCCGTGTAACAGGGTCACTTTCAGGATAATTAACGTGACCGTCCAGAGCTCCCCAAGCTGCAGGCTCAGTACCAGCCAAGATGTGTCGGTCCACCACTTCGTCTGCCATCTGGAAGTAAACCTCGGGTACGTACTTGTCCAAGGAGTGGAGTCCAAGTGGCGAAAGTATATCACGCTTGCCAGCATCTGGACGAGAACGGGACTGCTGAAAAGATTATGAGCCTCTTTATCTGACCCCAACCACTCCATGACCTTGTCGTATTTGACCCCGGAAAGCAAAGCTTGGCGAAGGTCAGGACGCACTTCTTTCCAGACCACTTCGCCAGGAAGTCTCTTGTGTACCTCAGACTTGGCCACCTTGGTGCTGGCATTCGCCGAGAGCACAGAATCTTCGATAGGCTTGTGCCCAGAGGGGCGACGCTTCAGATTCTTGAGGTTTGACTTGAACGGCCGTTTGGGAGATGATGGATCTTCGACGAGTACGCGAGATACCTTGGACTCTGGGACTTGGAGTCTGAAATCCTTACATCAGAACGAGTCAGGTCCAGAAATTTGGGAGACTTCAGAGCTTCCTCAGCAGCCTGACGGGTGCGTTTGCAGCGGGGCTGCGTAAGTGTGCACCGCACAGAGAAAGTTTAATAGACTCGTAGAGTCCTGCTCGCAAGGCACTAGCCTTTGGTTCTATACAAGAACGGAGTAATCCACTAAATATGGGACTCACAGAGTCAGTGTCTCAATAATAAAGGGCTAACACTAACTATGTAAAATGCAAACTGATTTTTATTGACTTTTATTGTCCTAATCCTAAATGTAACGGATTTAGTATCTAACATACTAAATCCTAATCAAATATGCAATGTGTGGCTATTAGCCAACTGCCCCTATATGGCTACATGTGACGTGTGAGAATAATGTGACACACATATATATGTGACGTGTGTCCAAGTCGGTGTTGGCCACATAAAAGTAGCCAAGGCGCGCGGCGCCGTGTAACAGGGTCACTTTCAGGATAATTAACGTGACCGTCCAGAGCTCCCCAAGCTGTAGGCTCAGTACCAGCCAAGATGTGTCGGTCCACCACTTCGTCTGCCATCTGGAAGTAAACCTCGGGTACGTACTTGTCCAAGGAGTGGAGTCCAAGTGGCGAAAGTATATCACGCTTGCCAGCATCTGGACGAGAACGGGACTGCTGAAAAGATTATGAGCCTCTTTATCTGACCCCAACCACTCCATGACCTTGTCGTATTTGACCCCGGAAAGCAAAGCTTGGCGAAGGTCAGGACGCACTTCTTTCCAGACCACTTCGCCAGGAAGTCTCTTGTGTACCTCAGACTTGGCCACCTTGGTGCTGGCATTCGCCGAGAGCACAGAATCTTCGATAGGCTTGTGCCCAGAGGGGCGACGCTGCAGATTCTTGAGGTTTGACTTGAACGGCCGTTTGGGAGATGACTGCTGACTCTGGATCTTCGACGAGTACGCGAGATACCTTGGACTCTGGGACTTGGAGTCTGAAATCCTTACATCAGAACGAGTCAGGTCCAGAAATTTGGGAGACTTCAGAGCTTCCTCAGCAGCCTGACGGGTGCGTTTGCAGCGGGGCTGCGTAAGTGTGCACCGCACAGAGAAAGTTTAATAGACTCGTAGAGTCCTGCTCGTAAGGCACTAGCCTTTGGTTCTATACAAGAACGGAGTAATCCACTAAATATGGGACTCACAGAGTCAGTGTCTCAATAATAAAGGGCTAACACTAACTATGTAAAATGCAAACTGATTTTTATTGACTTTTATTGTCCTAATCCTAAATGTAACGGATTTAGTATCTAACATACTAAATCCTAATCAAATATGCAATGTGTGGCTATTAGCCAACTGCCCCTATATGGCTACATGTGACGTGTGAGAATAATGTGACACACATATATATGTGACGTGTGCAGGGGTTGGCAGTAATTGCGACATAGTAGAAATTAGTAGTTACTATAGTAACATGCTACTATAGTAAATAGTAGTTCAGGCTATTCTGATTCTACTAGTTCGCAAGCATTAGTAATTCACTCTGGTACTATCTAGCTACTATTGAACTACTATCAAGCTTCTAGGAGCTCATTTAGGCATACGCCACGCATACAGATCAGCTTCGCTTTTCGGGCTCACGTCGCGCAAGAACCAGCTCTACTGCGAAGACGTGAAGCTCTCATAGAGAAGTTATATGTAGCTTTAGAGCAACGTCCCTTGTTCGACAAGCTGCTTGATTTTTGAGATCGAGGTCGAGCTTGCTTCCATGATGGCACAGGCTCACTTTGCAATTTACTTTGCTACGCCCAAACAATCGACAAACACCGCCCAAACTGATCGAGCCGACTATGAAGTGCGCTTTTATCGGATGTATCAACCCCGAGCTGGAGACCATGGATCCTTGCTCAATATGTATGCGTCCAGTCCATCATCTCTGCTCGAACGACCTGTTTGACCCTGGTAATATTGCTGTGCGGTGAGTATATGCCTTGCTATTATTTTTACTGTTATTACTACAACTTCTGACCCTCCTATTCATACACGTTGTAGCTTTTGTAGTGCGGCCTGTGTTGACCAGTGGAAGGACCAACCTGTGGCCAACGTCTCACCGAATACTATCCTGCAAGGTACCTACGAGAGTGGAGGGAGTAGATCCTCTGATGACTGCGGAACAGAGCCATCCAGTAGCCAAGCTTCGGACGTGACTCTGTCCTATAGTCAAATTTGCGTGGACTCGTATGGCATCCCAATTGATGTTCCTCATTACCGCCAGCTCGGCAAGCGAGACAATGTGTGGGATGTGGCTCACATCCTTGCCACTCCGTACGCGATTGGAAATGAACGGTACACGCACATCTGCTTACTGTGTGCGAAACAAGAAACTGACCGGCCAAATGCTCCTCCGACAGCTTGGGAGGTGGGTTTGCATCGATGGGCACACACATCGAACGCCAAGTTGCACATGGGTAAGTACCATGCCACTCATGCGCTTGGCAAAGCCGAAAAAAAGAGGCAATCCAAGCGGGCGCGACTGCAACTCGACGCAGTTCTACGTACTTCTTCCTCTGAGCGTCAACCACATACGTCGCAGAGCCCCAAGCAAATGTTATGGTGTGTGCCCCAAAATGAGTTGAGCGTCTACATCTCGCGCTGGTTGATCAACGACGGACTGCCCTACAACACGGCAGCAACGGAGAATTTTCGCGACCTTATCCGGAGGGTTACAGGTAACGAGAAGGCTTCTATTCCAGCATCAAAAACGTACAACACTTTGCTGGAGGCTTCATTTGAACAGTACTGCTCAATGGCTAAGAAACTGTTGGACGATGAGTTCGAAGCTGCTTTCCGTCTCCCGTTCCTGAATGTGATGCACGATTGCTGCACAGTTGGTGGTGGCAAGAAAGGTATCGTGGGGTCGTCAATCAGCTTCATTGACAAGAGCTGGCAGTTCGTCGACCTTGCCCTTCTGGTGACTGTTTATAACAGCTCGCACGCGTCAGCCAAAGTAAAAACGCTAATCACCTCGCGGGTTGAGGATCTCTACAATGTCAAAATTGAGCCTATGGCTCAGTTCACAATGTCCGATACGACACCAAGCGCCCGCAAGATCTCCAAGATGTTCGAGGATTCGATCCCCACGGACTGCGCCATGCATGTACTCAACTTATGTCTGTTGTACGGCTTGGGTATACGTGACAACGTTGAAACCGTGTACGTTTTTGATGCCGAGACTCACCAGCAGCAGAAGAAGCGTCAAATTTGCACGGTGGGTGGGCCGTTCCCCGAAGGATCCAAGATCGTTAAGAAGATTCGAGCATTGAATAATTACTTCAACACGCCGCAGCGTATTGGACGTCTCCAGAAAGTGCAGCAATACTACGGACTGCCTGAGCTCAATCCAATCGTGGACTGTGATACGCGCGTGGCATCTACGGTAACGGTATTCCAACGTACCGTCGTCAACTACACAGCTTTCAAGGCGTACTTCCAGAAGTGTGAGTCGTATGATGATCCTCAAGTCTTTGACAGAATTCACTTAGCTGATTGGCGACTGTTAGTCGAAGTTGAAGCCGTGACAGAGTCTCTGGCCGAGCTGGCACGCATCGAAGTTCAAAGCAGCAACCAAGTTGCTTCCGAGGTCATTCTACTTCTGAAGCTTGCAATCGACCGACTGCACGTCAAAAACATTCTAGCATACGACTTAGATGCACTGAGAACACCGAAGACCAATGAGCGCTCGCTACCGCGCCACCAGATTCACCTCAGCCAGCTCTCCGCGGGTGGACAGATCTGCGTCGACCGCATTAAGGGTCAGGTTTCCAGGCGGTTGCCTACGCTCTCAGCAGAGTCTGTTGTCATTCTCCTACTGGATCCTCGCACAAAGTCCTGTGTCGATACCCTGCTACGGCCCAATGTTGAGATCGATGTACTAGACGTCGCCGCAGCCGAAGTCGCTTCTGTAATTGAAGAAGGCAAGGAGACACTGCGTAACGCACACCGGGAGGTGTTCTGTGCGATGCACACTGCCGAGGAGGTCTCCGACCAGGACACCGACGTGAGCAGTCATCCAAACCTGGATTTGGTTCCCTATATGGACGACAAGACTGTCATCTGTGCACCGTTGATGATGACGCCTGCCAATCAGTCGTCTGTAACCAGCCTTCATGAACAGGCTGATGAAGTCCTCCAAACCTAATACAGGTTTACGGTGCAATGGGTACAAGTGGCTGTCCATCAAGCTGCTGGTACTGGACTCTCAGCCGAAGATTTCACCAAGCTACTTCTCGTCCGACACGAAGACGGCGTGCACTGGCAACTTCAAGCTCTGTGCAAACACATCGACGTGTGCCGCTAGTTCCGCTATACTGGGTCGAAACGGTTCCCGTCCATCGCTGCACTCGCCCGTGTTTGGCTTGGACGAAGTCCTTCGAACGCTTTTCAAGAACGCGTATTCTCGACTGGAGCTTTTGTGATGAATTCACGACGCAGTAGTACCGACAACGCCCGCGCGGAGATGCAAGTCATCATGAAACACAACAGTCGCCAGATTAGCCGTTTGGAGAAGGAATGGAAGATCGCTGATGCGACCAACGATGCCAAATCTGTGGCCCACACAACATCTAGCTACTAGTACTATAGTAATTTACTATAGTAACAGCCAATGATTGAGCCGTGTTACTAGTACCGCAGTAATTTCTGCAACTGTACCAGAGCCTACTATAGTAGACCCAAGAAAAATAGCGTTACTGCCAACCCCTGGACGTGTGCAAGTCGGTGTTGACCACATAAAAAGTAGCCAAGGCGCGCGGCGCCGTGTAACAGGGTCACTTTCAGGATAATTAACGTGACCGTCCAGAGCTCCCCAAGCTGCAGGCTCAGTACCAGCCAAGATGTGTCGGTCCACCACTTCGTCTGCCATCTGGAAGTAAACCTCCGGTACGTACTTTGTCCAAGGAGTGGAGTCCAAGTGGCGAAAGTATATCACGCTTGCCAGCATCTGGACGAGAACGGGACTGCTAAAAAGATTATGAGCCTCTTTATCTGACCCCAACCACTCCATGACCTTGTCGTATTTGACCCCGGAAAGCAAAGCTTGGCGAAGGTCAGGACGCACTTCTTTCCAGACCACTTCGCCAGGAAGTTTCTTGTGTACCTCAGACTTGGCCACCTTGGTGCTGGCATTCGCCGAGAGCACAGAATCTTCGATAGGCTTGTGCCCAGAGGGGCGACGCTGCAGATTCTTGAGGTTTGACTTGAACGGCCGTTTGGGAGATGACTGCTGACTCTGGATCTTCGACGAGTACGCGAGATACCTTGGACTCTGGGACTTGGAGTCTGAAATCCTTACATCAGAACGAGTCAGGTCCAGAAATTTGGGAGACTTCAGAGCTTCCTCAGCAGCCTGACGGGTGCGTTTGCAGCGGGGCTGCGTAAGTGTGCACCGCACAGAGAAAGTTTAATAGACTCGTAGAGTCCTGCTCGTAAGGCACTAGCCTTTGGTTCTATACAAGAACGGAGTAATCCACTAAATATGGGACTCACAGAGTCAGTGTCTCAATAATAAAGGGCTAACACTAACTATGTAAAATGCAAACTGATTTTTATTGACTTTTATTGTCCTAATCCTAATGTAACGGATTTAGTATCTAACATACTAAATCCTAATCAAATATGCAATGTGTGGCTATTAGCCAACTGCCCCTATATGGCTACATGTGACGTGTGAGAATAATGTGACACACATATATATGTGACGTGTGTCCAAGTCGGTGTTGGCCACATAAAAAGTAGCCAAGGCGCGCGGCGCCGTGTAACAGGGTCACTTTCAGGATAATTAACGTGACCGTCCAGAGCTCCCCAAGCTGCAGGCTCAGTACCAGCCAAGATGTGTCGGTCCACCACTTCGTCTGCCATCTGGAAGTAAACCTCCGGTACGTACTTTGTCCAAGGAGTGGAGTCAAGTGGCGAAAGTATATCACGCTTGCCAGCATCTGGACGAGAACGGGACTGCTGAAAAGATTATGAGCCTCTTTATCTGACCCCAACCACTCCATGACCTTGTCGTATTTGACCCCGGAAAGCAAAGCTTGGCGAAGGTCAGGACGCACTTCTTTCCAGACCACTTCGCCAGGAAGTTTCTTGTGTACCTCAGACTTGGCCACCTTGGTGCTGGCATTCGCCGAGAGCACAGAATCTTCGATAGGCTTGTGCCCAGAGGGGCGACGCTGCAGATTCTTGAGGTTTGACTTGAACGGCCGTTTGGGAGATGACTGCTGACTCTGGATCTTCGACGAGTACGCGAGATACCTTGGACTCTGGGACTTGGAGTCTGAAATCCTTACATCAGAACGAGTCAGGTCCAGAAATTTGGGAGACTTCAGAGCTTCCTCAGCAGCCTGACGGGTGCGTTTGCAGCGGGCTGCGTAAGTGTGCACCGCACAGAGAAAGTTTAATAGACTCGTAGAGTCCTGCTCGTAAGGCACTAGCCTTTGGTTCTATACAAGAACGGAGTAATCCACTAAATATGGGACTCACAGAGTCAGTGTCTCAATAATAAAGGGCTAACACTAACTATGTAAAATGCAAACTGATTTTTATTGACTTTTATTGTCCTAATCCTAAATGTAACGGATTTAGTATCTAACATACTAAATCCTAATCAAATATGCAATGTGTGGCTATTAGCCAACTGCCCCTATATGGCTACATGTGACGTGTGAGAATAATGTGACACACATATATATGTGACGTGTGTCCAAGTCGGTGTTGGCCACATAAAAAGTAGCCAAGGCGCGCGGCGCCGTGTAACAGGGTCACTTTCAGGATAATTAACGTGACCGTCCAGAGCTCCCCAAGCTGCAGGCTCAGTACCAGCCAAGATGTGTCGGTCCACCACTTCGTCTGCCATCTGGAAGTAAACCTCCGGTACGTACTTTGTCCAAGGAGTGGAGTCCAAGTGGCGAAAGTATATCACGCTTGCCAGCATCTGGACGAGAACGGGACTGCTGAAAAGATTATGAGCCTCTTTATCTGACCCCAACCACTCCATGACCTTGTCGTATTTGACCCCGGAAAGCAAAGCTTGGCGAAGGTCAGGACGCACTTCTTTCCAGACCACTTCGCCAGGAAGTTTCTTGTGTACCTCAGACTTGGCCACCTTGGTGCTGGCATTCGCCGAGAGCACAGAATCTTCGATAGGCTTGTGCCCAGAGGGGCGACGCTGCAGATTCTTGAGGTTTGACTTGAACGGCCGTTTGGGAGATGACTGCTGACTCTGGATCTTCGACGAGTACGCGAGATACCTTGGACTCTGGGACTTGGAGTCTGAAATCCTTACATCAGAACGAGTCAGGTCCAGAAATTTGGGAGACTTCAGAGCTTCCTCAGCAGCCTGACGGGTGCGTTTGCAGCGGGGCTGCGTAAGTGTGCACCGCACAGAGAAAGTTTAATAGACTCGTAGAGTCCTGCTCGTAAGGCACTAGCCTTTGGTTCTATACAAGAACGGAGTAATCCACTAAATATGGGACTCACAGAGTCAGTGTCTCAATAATAAAGGGCTAACACTAACTATGTAAAATGCAAACTGATTTTTATTGACTTTTATTGTCCTAATCCTAAATGTAACGGATTTAGTATCTAACATACTAAATCCTAATCAAATATGCAATGTGTGGCTATTAGCCAACTGCCCCTATATGGCTACATGTGACGTGTGAGAATAATGTGACACACATATATATGTGACGTGTGTCCAAGTCGGTGTTGACCACATTAAAAGTAGCCAAGGCGCGCGGCGCCGTGTAACCCCGTTATACCCTCCCCCACCAAACTGTGGATACGCAGTATTTACAACCGCTGGCATAACTGCCTGGCAAGGCCTGTTACCGGCAACTTTCCGATAAAGAAAAATCTCTCAACGAGAGTGCGCGTGCGCGCTGGCTCAACGTGCACATTCTCCCATTTGCCCCAGCGAGCCTACCGCTCCACGGGCATCCCGTGTCTCGGCAACTTCGCCTCTGTGCCTCTGCGCTTCCCCGCCTGAGCCACCGGCTCCTTCCACTCTTTCCGTTTCGGAGTACTTCGAGGCGTATCGCCTCCGATACAGAGCGATGCTCGCGTGTAGCTCGGATTCGAGCAGTAGTGGCGGTTCGCCCTCTAGCGAGTACCAGACAGTGTCACCGACACGCGACCCACACCGCTCTCCTATCAAGGAGGTTGAGCTTGAGGTGGACTATGAGGAGTCCGTGCAGGGCGATGTCCGGACGACCCGGTCTGAGCTGCGCTCTCCCCGCGACCCGCGTCGCTACTCGATTCCTCGGCAGCTGCATCAGCCAAATCCGTTCCCTGAGGCTCGTTCGAGCCTCGTGCTCAACGCGTTGCGCAACGCTCCACCGCTTCCTGCTCGTTATGAGCTGATCGAGAGTGCCGAGCACACGATCACCAACCCTCTGGATGAGGCGCAGGAGGCCTCTATGAGCGGTGCTCCAGAGTCACGTCGAACGGTCCCTAGGGGCATCGTGGGGGCTTTGTCGCGGCGCGACTACGGCTTCGAGCCTCGTGACGCTGCTGAGCAGGTAAAGCAGCTAATGGCACAGCCAAACCTGCACGGGTACGCCATAGGTGCTCCGGTGGCTGAAACCCAGCAGCGGCAAGGGCTCCATGAGCGTTTCCTGACCCCACAGGTATGTACACTCGTCGAGTATCTGCAACGCTTGGATAAGCAGCGGCGACGGGAGTCTGTACCTCAGATGAGGACTTACCCCTTCCTCCTCCAGTCTGGGGAGACGACCCGGGACTACATGGTCCATGTGGCCAAGTGGGGCTTCAAGAAAGCTCTCGTCGTTTGATCGGCTCATGGAGAGCTGTTCCGAGGTGGAAGTTCGCCTCGCTCGAGGACAGCTCTTCCAGTACGCGAAAGTACGCGTGCGGCCCGGCCTCTTTCCTCGTCACATGACGGCAGTCGCTCCTGCTGCTCAGGCAGCTATACCTGCTACGCAGGACGCTCCTTCAGTCTCCGAAGGAGACTTGCTGGCGGTGTCAGCCACGGACCAGAGCCTGAGCCCGGCTGCTAGTCCGTCAGCTTCTCACACTAGTGGTGAGAAGCGGGTGTCGGCCGGTTGGTCGACCTCAAGCCCTTCGGGCGCCTCCGATCTTCCCGATCAAAAGCGTCCACGACGTCAGGGTAGTCTTGCCGGAGTGGCCCCTCAAACTCCCACGAGTTCTGGGAATGTGGATACCCACGCCACTTCACCAGATACTGGTTTTGACTACGGTGGCGACGACACGCCATTTGGCGCTCCACATGGTAGTGGGGGCCCCCTGCTCGTCGAGCAACGGCGGAGGAGGCCGATGCGCTGCGGCTTGTGATACTCGATGAGTGTGACGAGCGCTATTTGGCGCGGAGCGCTTGGTATCAGCTCGATCGCCCGATCGATACTCTTCAGAGTCAGACCCAGTCTCTTCAGGGGAACATGGAGAGTGTTTGGCATTCGCATGCCCGTCTCGCTCACGATATAAAGGAGATCGAAAGCCGGGTGGCTTGGCTCGAAGGGCCTCAATCCCTGACCCCGCAGCTCAGCGAGCTGAAGCCTGCGCGCGTGTCGTCGGCGCCAGCGCCTCCGCGCTCACCCCCGCGGGGTCCCGATATGGCTTAAGTAAGCCGACGTAGAACACAGGGTGTGTTCGCATCCGCTTTGGCAAGTCAAGCGTGTATGCCAGGCCCTTCTTGGCCACGACCGTAAATGGTCCGATGAAGCGCGGACGCAACTTCGTCTTGAAGACGCTCGACACTGCATGTGTATGTAGGTTATTAGCGTTTAACCCACCGGCGACCGTTATCCCAGCAAAGCTGGGATAAGAAAAACCTCAGAGAAAAACCTTGTTAGAAGCCCTTTCGTCTTTAAAGTGATATTCACGTCGTTTTAGCCAATAGGTGTCGTTTGCGGATTTCTCCCCTGGAACGGTGATGAGCATGGCGGGAGATCTTCCTTGCCGCCATTGGTCGCCAAGCGTTGATTTACTAGAGCGGAGTGCAACTGGCAGGGCACATTTTAGTGGCTTGACGACCTTTTATTGCAAGGTAAATTTGTGAAATATGCTTCCGGAAGCGTTTTGCGTGCTGTCTTAACTAGATAATACAGTTCTCTACTACCAGCTATCAAGGGCAAGAGCAGTAAGCAGAAGGCATCCGTTGGCTGGTGACTGGCAAGGACACTCCCTCCCTGGATTTGTATCTGGAAGATGCTGCGATTCCAAGTGATGGAGGCGGGCGAGAAGCTCCGTACACGTTGCTGTGTATGGTTGTAGCGGTGGAGAAGGCTGACGAAGTATCAGAGGATGTATGGGAGATATACCAGTACGAACGAGATGTCAGTCCTTTCGAGCGCCTTCTACAAGCGTCAGACGATTTCAGTATGCATACGAACTCTACACGGAAGAAGCTCACGCTGAAACGCAGACAGAAAGCGCACGAAGATAGAGAGTTAAAGCTCCAAACGAGTTCAGTTCGTGTCCAGGCAGATCTACTGCGGCTTCTATCGTCGACATCAAGCGCTGTCACTAAAAGGAGACTGGAAGACCAGCTTGAAAGCCTCCGAGTCCAGCAAATTATTGAAACTACTGGTGTTTTCCAGCCTCGACATCTGCAGATCACAGCGCTGGAAGAAGATCCACTGGAATTCCGTCGCGATACTCATGGTATCGCTCAATTATGGGGTACGTCTACGTGTGAGTGTACTGTGTGAATTGAATTGATGGTTGATTGTCATGTAGGACGCAACGTACTGGGAGAACACTACGCTCCTAAGAGTGATCTACTGCGCTTTCTCCATTCCCACTCAGTGCCAGAGATTTTCAAGCGCATGAAACGGGTAGTGCGTGACGACCTCAGCACTCGTAACAAACGGCGTATTGCAGCACTCAATGCCAAGGAGAAGGAACGCAAAAAAGAGCTTGAGAAGCAGGGTATTCTGTCTCCTGAGCAGCAGCTAGAGGCAAAGTTCGACCGACTCCTCAATCCAAGTGTAGCGTAGAGTGAAGAGCCCCCGGCAAAGGGATCTACAAGCTTTGAAACGACGCAGATACCCAATCTTGCGATGGCATCACGTACAAGACAGCCGTTCTTCGGCATCTGCAGCTGTCGACGGCAGTTAGACGAACAGAATGACTCGGCTCGTAGTCAATACACTCGGAGGTGGCGTCCAATGGCTCGATATCCCTGGATCTTTTCGGTTCTGCTGTTTGGAATTATCACTTTCCCGACAATGGCTGTGTCAATTGACTACGGAACGTTTACTTGGAGCAAGTGGAACGAGATGCACACGTCTACTTCGGGCTGGACTGCAATCCGAAGGATGTACCGTTCAGGGCCGCGTGTACGAGCCAACACCAGTTGCAATGAGCAACCTGCAGACAAATGCTGCCTTGTTTTGCCAGCAGATCAAGGATTTTATGGAGGTAGAAACCGTTGATCGAGTACTTCTTGAGTATCTGCAGACGGAAGCCAAATCCGAGACCCCCTGCTGAGCCGCGACACAAAGTCGATAGCTATAAAAGCGGTTTCGTGTAGGAGAAAGTGGGCAACCGGTGGCAGGACTACTGGAGGTCTGGCGTTAGTCGCCAGCGAGGTTAGTTTCCCTGGCTCAAAGTGACGGATAAACGGCTCAATACATATTGGTTCATCAGTGAGCATACATGTAGAAATGGAATGGGTCAACTGTGGCGAAACCTTGGCTTAAGTGCCAGTAATGACTACAGATCGTATGATATACAAATTCTAGTCAAACGGGGCCTTGTGAACTTGTGAAAGAGAATGGCAGATTTTTCTGATGAAGAAGATCGCCAGCTCGTCCAGCTAGCAGCGACGTACGTGAAATCTGGACGCCGCGTCAAGTGGTCGTTAGTGGCAGAAAAGATGAGACCACAGAAATGGAGCCCAGAGAAGCTTCAGCAACGTATCAAGACGCTCAAGCGACGACTAGGAACTGACGTGTTGCAATTTCCGCCGCGATTCTTTCGGAAGTCACTCCAACAAAATAGCAAGAGCCAACGAGTCCAACAAGCGGATAGTACGCCCGGAATTACAGAGCAATTGATGGTACCGTTGTCTCCCGAAGACACGTACAACGCCACAGAAAGGCTTTTTCGTGTGTTGACTAGGCGCGATGCCAATAAGCGTCAGCTAAATGCTGGGGAGATCACGATGGTAGCAGTATCCAGTTTTATAACTGAAGCAGCCTTTCAAGAGGGCGATGTGTTTCTCGACGCTGGATCTGGTATCGGGAACGTTCTCGTCCAGATTGCGTTACAAACTCGGGCGTCTTGCGTGGTGGGCATTGAGATTCAAGACAACTTGGTAGCAAAAGGGGTGAAACTAATCGCGTCAGCAGTTGTGGACCTTCCGCATTTGCAAAAGATCTGTGTTGTCGCCGGAGACATCCGTGGGTTTAAGGAAAGCAACAAAGCTGTTGTGTGCGCTGGAAAAAAATTATCGTCAAGTCGACCTGGCTCGCTAATCAACTCCGCTACTGTTTTGTACTGTCATGACACCGTGTTTGAAGAAGATGCCGTGTTGGCGGTTATCAACATGTGTGTGGTATTACCTCATCTTCGCCTGGTGGGATTAACGACGCTGGTATGTCCACGCCATCGACATTCATGCTCTAGCCCTTTTTGTATTCGATGGGAGCTTCTGAAAACACTTCATGTTCAAATGACATTCGGGAATTCACTCCGAGAGCTACACTTGTACATTAGACGAGCGAGACCAGTCGCAGTCGAAGAAACTTAAAGCCACAAGGACTTCGAGTGGAAGCATGACAAGATGGAGAGGCAACTTCGCGACAATGGCAATGAGGGCTGCATCGTGCTGTCGATAACGGGTCAGTAGGACAAATAGGTGCTGGTGCAAGAGTGCTTAGAGCGGCTAGCTAGCAAGGACTTAAACTTCCCGAGCTCAATTCCAGAACACCCGACACATACCAACATTGCACCACAGTTTACTTCAACACATAATGAAACACGGTTGTTGAAGTCGTTTGACTGTTCGTTATTCTCTTCCTTTAAATTTCACAAGTTGTTCCCTGCAACTTCTTCGTTACCCCCCCCTTTAGCATTAGTTCTTTGACTTCACCCATGCTTCCTCTGCCTTTCTTGTCCTTCTTTCTTATCGTACTGCTGACAGATTTCACTTCCTTGCCTTTCGTGTTGATTTGCCGTACGGCCGCTTCCAGCTCTTCGTCTTGCTCTTCAATCTTCGCTCTCGCCGCATTCAGTGCTGTCTCCAGATATTTTACTTTCTTCTGGTAGCCGCTTGATACCGCCTTCTCTCCTGCTAATTCGGCTGTTTTGTTTCTGAGTGCCTCCTCCAATTTTTTCTGCTTACCTTTGTCACCTCGTCGACCAGTGGAAGCCTTGCGCTGAGCCTCTAGTTCTTCTCGAAGCGTAGTGGAGTTCAACTTCTCCTCATCCAGTTCCCGCACTAGTTCTTGAATTTTTTCCTCAGCTTCCAAGTGTCTCGCCTTGAGATCCTCCAACTTGGATACGTGGCTTGTCTCCAAGTCCTTCAACTTCCTCTCGGATGCAGCAGACAGCGAGACGGAGATCTTGCGGTAGATCAAATCAAACTCCGCCCGTAAAGTCTGCTTCTCCTCTTCAGTGTCACACACGAGAGTCGGTAAAGTCGCCGCTACTGCTTGAACTTGGTCTAAACTCGACTCCTTCCCTATCTTTCCAGTAGCAAGTGGCTTCGCTGCTTGGCTTATCTCTCTTTCCTCCCGAATTGCACGTCTCAGCTCTTTCTTAGTTTCTTCGTGGCCCTCGCTCAAAAGCTCCTGTATCTTCACGTGACCAACGAGGCATTGCTTGACGCCACGAGTTCTCTTAGGCCTGCGCTGGGATCTGCATTAGCCTTGTTTTTCTTATTTTCCAACACCTTGAGATACCCTGCATATACTTCCTTGAGCAGAGACTGGTGGTGCTTCTTGAGCTCTGCTGGTTCGCTCTTGAAGGCCTTGAACTGAATTTTGGTCGCTAAATCATTGTAATCCACCTTTTCGCATCTATTTCGTGCGGCGAGATACCGTTCTACCCACAAGCGCTTCTGATAGTTTGCCAAAGTGTACGGCTGTGCTTTCGTGCGCCGCTCGCATTGCCGCTTATCTCCTTGGTACTCCTCGTTGCAAGCTCTCCTCATTTCATCGCAAGCTTCCTTCAGGAATTTGATGGGAACCTCTTGGCCTTCTGCCTCCTCCGGTTCAGCAGCATCAACATCCTGTACAGAAACTTCAGTATCTTGGCCTGTCGGTTTTGGTCGCTTGCTAGATCCATCCGAGGACTCAGTAATATTCCCCTTTCGTTTCTTAGATGAAGGCTTGCCCTTGGTTGACGACTTGCTCTTGGCCGACTGATTCTCCTGCGTTTTGGCCGGGACGACTAACGAATTCGTTTGTGCTGCCACCGACAGTAACTGCCTCGTATGCGCAGTTCTCTCGGTTTGCCCATCCTTCACCCGCGTGTTGCCCTTAAACAGAGTGACCTTGGTTTTCCTTTACCCCGCACGCGTCTTCACCATCGTCTTTCAATGGAAATCACATGCAACAAAAAACATACCAAAGAATTTGACATCATTTACTCACTAAGTACGAATTATTTATCTCACAACTCAATATTGCGCCACCATTGACTAAACCTCAAGAGCTACGAGACGGGTACAGGCAAAGTCAAGCGGGTACACGAAGAGCGGCGAGCGGGCACCGCGAAGCCAGGTTGCCCTTGAAGAAACGCCAGAACTGGTCCTTGGTGACACCGTAATGAAGAGCTTATGAACTTGTCCTTTAAGGCAAAGTTCAGGGCCTGGGTGCCCTGCTCCTTGGACACACGCACGAAGCAGTCCACGATGCCCTTGTTCGGTTAATCTGCGACGAAGCACTGCAGAAGCAGCTTGACACGCTCGATGGAGGCCACGACGGTCTTAGAGATACCGCCGCAGCCAGGTCCATGAAGAACGAAACGGCGCCGCTCTTCTTCTCCGAAGTGGCGACTGGGTCAGGGCGCTCATCTTGAGGTAAGGGGGGAGGCTTTAAGAGTCTTCAGCGAAACGGAGAAAAATCCTAAATGATCGAGGTCGAGCACGCGGATATTCCATGCAATGGCAACTAGTTGTTTTCACTAGCTAGGTTGTCCATGTTGTCAGCCCCCACGCCTTCTGGAGCTTGCGCCCCATCATTGTCGTAAAATTCTTGATCGTAATTGTCAGGACCCCCGTCAGCTCCTTCTGGGGCATCGTGACTCCTACCAACCAGGCCATCCCTATCGGCTCCGAGCTGATCATCGTGACTTGATGAAACTTGAATTTGCTGTGCCTCTGTACTTTGAAAATGGGCTGGACTTCCAACAACTGGAGTCTCACCTAAGAGAAGCTCCTGAAAGCTCAAATTCCTCCGTCGCGAGCTTACCTCGGGTGGCTCAACCGTGGCAGCAATTGAATCGTTTGGTAACTCCTCTGTCGAACGGCGAATTCGAATACCCCCTCTCTTCTCCAGTTGCGGAATATTCCTTCCATTATTCCAGTTCGAATGCCAAATATTAAAGCAAGACACCGAATTTCCATCAGTCACATGCCGTACTTTTGAACATAAAAACAGTCTCCCGCGATCGGAGGAACACTGCTGACAGTAATGGCGCGTTGTTCCTGCCAATCGACGCCTTCCATCTGAAGTTGTACGGCACATGATGGAACAAACTTTGCAGACGCGAAACTTGAATTTCCCACCCGCAGTTTTATCTGTTGACACCAACACTCGATGACTCGAGCTAGCAATAGCGTAGGCAGTAGCAATCGAAGCCGACCGGTCCCTTGAGTCATCCACTGCAACAACTTCTTCAGTAATGTGTTCAGTTTCCAAGAAATCTTGGTCTTGGAGACCTAGGAGCTCCTCGTGGAGTTGGATCAGGAAGTTCGAGTGTGAAAGCGGTTTCTCTTCGATGGACTTTGCGTATAGACGGTGTACAATGAATGCGTTGATGATCGCAATGTCAAGAAGCCCGTAAAAAGATTCTTGTAGTACTTTTTGGCGCGCATGACCATTTGAACAGAGTAACTAAACCAACCACATACAGTACCTCATGTCAGTAAAAATGAAATAAGCACTGCTCTACATTAAACTCACCGTTGCAGGCGTAATTGGTCGTGATTATCAACGCCACCCATGTACTTGTTGTAATTCACAACAAACTCCGGACACGGAATAGTAGCGTACGTACCGTCCCTTTGCTTTCGTTGTACAGACGACCTTTTCGCCGAGACTCCAGTGGCCAGAAAATAACAAATTTTTGAGTCTACCCACCTTGATGCGTACAATACTCCGTTTGTGGTGTTTCTTGCAAGCTTGTACGACCCTCGAGGCATATTGCGTGATTGGCTCTTTTTTTTGTCTTGAAATTCTCCACAAAACCAAGCCGACTCGTGGACACTGTTCCGATATTGTAATACCCCATGTCCATCAGGCGAAAACTAAGCGATACTGATGAGTATTCTCGGTCCGTAACAACGATTCTTTTCTTCGAGCGATCTACTCGACGCTGTTCCCACAGGGCCTTCAAGTTACGGACGACAGCCATTGGCCCACTTCTCGTGTCAACAAATTGACTATCTTGCTTCTTGCCACAATAGACTTCGAATCTGTGATAAAGACGCACAAAAGATCTAAGTAAATGACATCTGCTTGACATACACCTAAACAGTATCATTCTGTACCTGGAGCAGTAGTGGGTTTCGCCACAGCAAACTGCGAACAGCTTTGTCCCGTACTTGTGCGGCTTATTCTTCAGAAAAACACGAATTGTATTCCGCGAACTCCTTGACGGGATAACCATTTCATCGAACGCAACCCAACGCCCTAGCTCCATCGCACCCTTAAACGTATCTTGGAGAGTATCAATTACACTTCTAATTTTCCATGCCCGATCGGATTTTGCTCGTGGGTCCTCGTTGTCTGTGAAGTGGATGAACCTACCAACACGTATCTATTAGTACAGTACCAGGTAAAATGTCAACGTTGTCTCATCATTTATACCGGCAATTCATAATCCAGTTCTGAGCGCACGTTTGTACCTGTTAATCTCCTTAAAACGCAGTCGAGGCATGAATGGTGACCATGTCCCGGCGGGAATTGCCCCACGCGCCTGGGTTTTCCAATGATCTTCCATACGGGCTTTAATAGGGCAAACAGCTCTCGAAATGATCAACGCCAAGAAATGCGTTATTTTCGCTGCGGAAATCTCCTTGAACGAATCCAGGGCTCGTTCTTTCTCTCGGTACAACTTGCTTCGCAAAGCTTGATCATTCGTTTTGGCATTTATGACCAGCGACGCGGCTTGTAACCGTTGAGCGCGTGTTTGGCGCTCGTACAAATTGGTTTCATGCGCGATATCTCTCCAGAGGCGTTTCGGCATAAAATAAAAAAATAAATCCGTTGGCTTCATCGTTCGAGCTGCATCAAGGGAGGATCGTTCATAACATCACACATGCCATCCGTATTGGTATCGTCCACACCATCGCCGACATTCAGCTCCTCCCAACCGTTTATAGACATAGACCGCAGCATTTCATCTGTTATATAATCTTGAGGTCCTGCGACAGCACGAATCTCCTCAGCAGTCTCAACAGAAAATTCATCTTCGTCATCTTCCTCGTTGACGATGATATTTTCTGTGGTTTCTTCGTCAGAACCGTCATCACTCTCACTAGCGCAATAATCAGAGGCTAAAAACTCATGATCGTCGTCAAGGCCTTCATTTGCTACATCGATACGAAATGGACGGGTCCGTGGCGCCTTCAACAGCGATTTCGGCCTACTGTGGCTGACCGTTGGTCTTTTCTTCCGAAAAAGGTTGCTCGAATTAGTTTCACTCCTCGCTTCTTCGCCTACCTTGGTCTCCTCGTCGTTGGTGTTTTCCTCCCGATAATCAGGAAAATCAAATTCATAATTGGGGTTCGAGTTTTCTTGAACTCCCCGTAATTCGTCTGCATTGCTGACAATCCGTTGAGATCTGTCGATTCTGTTTGGAGAGGGATCTAATGTCCGTGCGTCTTGGTTTATATCAGTTGGGGTGGCCACCGGGACAGTTGTAGAATTGGCTGTACTGTGGTTTTCTGTGACATTGGCAACAGAAACCTGTATACTTGCCGCTGGATGAGCTTTCTGTTGACGACGTCGAAATACCGCCAGGACTTCGGGACAGTTCATGTTTGATCCAGCGATCCAACTGCACTCCGTATACCCTTTCCATTTGACTAGGTAATGAGGTAATCCAAAACGAAATCTCTCTCGAAGGATTGCTTCCACTTCGTACTCTTTCTCCTGAGAAGTACCTGTACATTATCACCGGTGACCAACAGTTCAGTCAGAGAATAATGCACTCGAAGACAATATCATTAGCTACCTTTTGACGCTTTCCGTTTCACGGAGCTCTCGGAGCTTGCTGTCGCTTTCGGGCTCGCAGCTCTCTTCTTGGAAGCACGGGCACGTTTTAGCTGCTCTTCGTTAAATTGTTGCAGAAGCCTGGGGCACGTAAGATTGGATTCCGGCTCCCATGTAGTGTCATTGTAACCCTTCCATTTTACATGATACTTTGGCTTTCCCGACACGATTTTCATATCGATAATACGTTCCACTTCGTACTCTTCATCTACGAACAAGCATTCGATTAGAACTGCCAACGACGCAAGAGTTGTGTCTGCGTACCAGATATTTCATCGGGCCGAGTAGCTCTCCGCCGGCTCGTGCGAGACGACTGGGGATCTCTTTCTCTCTCCTTGCGCTTGCGCGGCATGACCACCTTAGAATCCTGAATTGAATGCAAGTGGTATCCGGACAGTTTTTTTGCACTTACACTTACAATCACGTAATGAGATCCAAAATATCCGGATACGGCGTAACTATACTGGTATACCAGTAATCGACGTCAACATTAGAGGCAAATATACTAGTTTCACTATTGGTCGTGGCCGTCCATAAATGTAAAAGTTTATATGTCGGCTACAATCTGCAACAATAAAACTACTACGTAGCTGCAATCCATGTGCGATACTAGTACGATTCAAGCGACGAGCTGAAACTAGTCATAGCGCCTATAGTTCTCCCCGATGCAAATCTCGCCACTGTCCTCGCAATAAAAGGTCTTGGGAGGCAATTCGTGCCACACTGACTCCGTCGGGTAATCTTGCGTTGGGAAGTTCTTGCACTTTTCGCATTTGCACAGCCCTTGGAACTCGGCTTTTGATAGCTCGTATGCGATGATATCCACAACGTTCATAGCTTCCATCAAGAAACAAATCAAATTGTGTTCTCTCTCCAGCTGACGTCCCTCCCGGCGATGTTCATCAATCTCTTCTGCATCCACGAAAATGTCTGCCTGCATGCGAATATAATGCTCGACATGAGCGTCGAGTTCCTGTCTTTCTTGGTCGATATAGTCGTTTAGAAACCTCAACCGAGTTTTAATCTGCTCTCGAGTTATCTATTTTTTCATTCAGTAGTTAGTAAACCGTCAAATTGTAAGAACATACAGGGAATACCTTCGACAAACTCATTGATGTGTCCAACCACTGCAGCATCCAAAGGTAATCATGCTCGTCGAATGCGTACAAGTTCCATACCCCAACATACACATCATACATTTGCTTGACGGGCAATGAAGTAACGAAGTCGTCGATGTCGCTGGAGTTTTGTGCCTATTTATCAGACAAAGCGTTACCAAAACAGCGATAACATTAACGTCTCCAATCATGCACGTACACGTCCTTCGGCAGGTTCCTTGAAGTAAACAGGATACAACGCGTCGAACGAGATCTCGTCGGTGCTACTAAAGAACGAAAGAGCCTATCGTTTCAAACAAGTTAGATAAATGCTTTAAAAGCTGAATATGTACAATTTACCTCGGTTCTAAACTCGTCCTTTTCGCGGAAGTTGTACAGGCGCTTGCCATCAGAAGCAAAGGATCTTGATGGGTCTTCTATCTGTCGACAGCAACAAATGATACCAGGGGTTACCCAATTGCAGATTATGCAAATTGAAGTGAGTGCATACTTCAAACTGCTCTGCTTTCGGCCGAAAGTCACGCATGGCTCCTCAACAGCAAAACGAAGAATGAAAGGCGTCCCATGCTAAAGATTTTGGCAGCTGCTCGAAGTGCCACTAACTTTTTTTTCGAAAGATACTGACCGTGGGGCACAAGTCAGACGCAGCCTGTGTCAGTACTGTCTGTGCTAACGCCTCTACCAACTACAAATGTCAACGATGGTTTACCATTGACCTGGCCAATACTCAGTACTCAAGAAAGTTTATCATTAACCTGTAAAATACTAAACTCAAGGTAAACACAACAGTTACCAGTCGCTGACAAGGAAAAGATACCACTGCTAACGTCGAGCAGCATAGCAGGTAATATCAGCGTTGTGACCAGTAGGGCTCAAGCAGCGTAACGGGTAGCGTTGTACTGAAAAGACACAAGACTGTGAGTGTATTTCCATTCCTCAGAAGTTCCATCGACTTGCTCCTCGTCCAAAACCTCCTGTTCCTCTGCACTCCAAGAGTACAACTTCCTCCACCAATTCTAACGTCCAAAGCTCTTAAAACCCAAGAAAAACTGAAGGTTCGGCTTGGGGTACAGAATCCTCAAATCCTCATCGACGAAAGTCTGGAAGAACTTTTCTTGTGGCGTTTGATCCGGCACCAAGTAGGGCTCCAGCAAGGGTAGCGTAGCAGATCGTCGCAGCGTACCAGGTAGAACAGCCTAGTAGGTAGGGCAGCGTAGCAGGTTATAGCAGCGTGACCAGTAGGGCTCCAGCAACGTAACGGGTAGCGTAGCAGATCGTCGACCAGCGTACTAGGTAGAACAGCCTAGTAGGTAGGGCAGCGTAGCAGGTTATAGCAGCATTGCGACAAGGTTCGAGTAGCGTAGCAGGTTATAGCAGCATTGTGACCAGTAGGGCTCCAGCAACGTGACGGGTAGCGTAGCAGATCGTCGACCAGCGTACCAGGTAGAACAGCCTAGTAGGTAGGGCAGCGTAGCAGGTTATAGCAGCATTGCGACCAGGTTCGAGTAGCGTAGCAGGTTATAGCAGCATTGTGACCAGTAGGGCTCAAGAAGCGTAACGGGTAGCGTAGCAGCCAGTAGAACGTCGAGTAGCGTAGCAGCCAGCAAAGGTCGAGCAGCGTAGTCAGCAATTTCGTGTAGTGCACGTCGAGCAGGGCGTCAGGACATTGGGTAATGGGGGACTTGAGGGGGGCTTGGTGAAATTGAAAATGAGGCTCCGCTTTGCGATTCTTACCGCGAGGATCGCGCACATGAGGTTGGCTAGAGCTTCAACTTGCTGGCCAATTAGCACTCGTCATTTTTACGCTAGCGCCTCTTATTGGCGGAATCGTCAGAGCGAACCCGCCGGGGAAAAGCTTGGCTTGGAAAAGCGCGCGGAAACACGTATAGTGGGCCTTGCGACCGCGTAGGAATCATGTTGGCTTCAAGTTCAACCTCAACATATGATTACTATAATACTCACACTATACTATTGATATTACTATACGTGGCGAAGAGTGCGTTTGTACTTGCGATAGTATGAACCCTGACAATAAAATGTCAACTGCGAAGAAACGTCGACTTGAGACAATTATCAGCGATGGTCTGCATTTCACTCACTTTCTGTAGTCCGCCATGGGGACGATGATTAAACGCAGTTGCAGTAGTTAGTGGTAGTTCACGGGTGGCACGACCGTGCAGAAGCCGCCCGGAAAAATTGACCGTTTTGAAGTTGTTGCTAGAACTTCACAGCCGGCTACGAAAGCGCATTCAGCGACGTGGACACCCACGTTGAAGCTCCCAGTCCGGCTCGGCGTGGCTTTAGTGTCATAGACCTCTATCGATGATACCGCAGCCAAGACTGCTGCCTCATGTTGTGAGGATGTTTAACTTTATCGATGGACGCCCTGTCCATTCTGCAGAGTGCGTCGTATGAATTTCATTAGTAGTGCTGGTACAGAAAGACAACATGCCGCTGAAGATCTTCTGCTTTTAAATCAGCTTATACCATATTAATCATAGTCCGGAATCTACCACAGAGAAGAAGAGAGAAGTTGATTAACTTTTAGCGGGGACGTAATCATCCTTGCGTTTTAGTCGCGTTCTCCACGTTGAATCAAGGTTTGTGTATTCTCGTGACGTTCACGAGAATACAAAATTTGTAAGTGGATGTGTATGCTAAAGATGGTGAAAGGTTTTGATGCTGTGCTGTGGGTCAATGACTAAACTGCACGCTAGCCCAAACAACTATGATAACGAGGGTTCGCCACGTACATGCAGTTTTAGGCTAACAGCGTTGGGTTTTCGATGCCCAATGTCCCAATATGACTTTGGATGCGCATTCATCTATCTAACGCGCTAGTGTTGGAAATGTCGTTTCATTTTTTTCAGCAACGGCTCGCGAACCAGTGGTAGATTCAGGGATATGATGAGTAGAATGAAGCCGGTCACTCAGCGAGGCAGATTGCGAGCCTGCTGGAGGTTGTAGTTGCGTCAAATGTTTTTGTAAGGCTTTGTGTTCTTGGAGAAATATAAGACTAGACTGTCACAACTGAGTATTTGGGGTTACCAAACTACTCTTGATCTTAAGAGTCGAGGACGACATCTTGTCACTAGACGTATCCTTACCAGTGGAAGTGGAAGCTGGTTTGGTAGCAGCATGTTACCCGCAAGTCCTGCGTCAGCCACCGAGTACTAGCTCTCCGAGCTTACGTCCTTAAAAAAAAACCGCCTAGCTCCACTAGGTCCGGGACTGTATTTATACCAGTGTTGGGTTTCATGGAACCACGTCGAAAATGGTTCCAGAGCCAACCTCTCGCAGTGCTAGGGCTTTCGATACCCAAACGAACGATAATGACACAGAGCATACGTTCAAATTGCGAGTACTGACACTGAAGGTCAGCGAACACAGACAGCGTACGCAAGCGACGCCGAAGGCCGCCGGGTCATCATCTGATACACTGAGACGTCCGAGAGGCTTTGGTAACAGCGCAGCAGATCCTCCGGCCATCTTAAGCCTTCGGCGAATGCACGAAGGTCCGTATCGTCGTAGTCGTAGTCGTAGTCGCTGTCGCTATTTCGTTGTAGAGTTTGTCCTGGATCTCCCGGTCGGAAATTAGACGGCTCGGCCATCCAAGGTTGGACTTGTACCGGTCCTTAGACCAGTCTAGGTCTGTAGGACTCTTTGGAAGTAACTCAATATACCTCATCACGTCTAGGTGTTGCCATGGTCATAACGCTGTCGTTGTGTCACATTGCGAATTGTCTTTGTCTTAGTCGATGTCGTAGTTGAATTGCGCCTCTATTCTCTGCGGTATTCTCTGTGGCAACAGCGATATTGCCAGAGGCCGGAGAGAAGATCACGAGATCTTGTTGATACACTGGAAAAATACACACTGCGACCACGCAACGTGGAGGTTGCACAACGACATTTACTTCGGCGAAACAAGCGGTGGCGCCAAGTATCCCGAATATGCAGGCTTCCTTTTGAAGCCATTATCATGTCTTGTTTCGACACTCATCGGATTGGAACATTGACGGCGAAGCGGTTAATCAAGTGCTTACGTGTTTGGGTTTTGAGCCCGAACGCAAACCTTCGAATACAACGCATATGGATTTCCGCGAAGTTAGAATTGATACAAACGTAGTAGCATAGGTGCAAGGCGACTGTGTATGAACATCGATAAAGTTAAACATCCTCACAACATGAGGCAGCAGTCTTGGCTGCGGTATCATCGATAGAGGTCTATGACACTAAAGCCACGCCGAGCCGGAGTGGGAGCTTCAACGTGGGTGTCCACGTCCCTGAATGCGCTTTCGTAGCCGGCTGTGAAGTTCTAGCAACAACTTCAAAACGGTCAATTTTTCCGGGCGGCTTCTGCACGGTCGTGCCACCCGTGAACTACCACTAACTACTGCAACTGCGTTTAATCATCGTCCCCATGGCGGACTACAGAAAGTGAGTGAAATGCAGACCATCGCTGATAATTGAAATCTCAAGTCGACGTTTCTTCGCAGTTGACATTTTATTGTCAGGGTTCATACTATCGCAAGTACAAACGCACTCTTCGCCACGTATAGTAATATCAATAGTATAGTGTGAGTATTATAGTAATCATATGTTGAGGTTGAACTTGAAGCCAACATGATTCCTACGCGGTCGCAAGGCCCACTATACGTGTTTCCGCGCGCTTTTCCAAGCCAAGCTTTTCCCCGGCGGGTTCGCTCTGACGATTCCGCCAATAAGAGGCGCTAGCGTAAAAATGACGAGTGCTAATTGGCCAGCAAGTTGAAGCTCTAGCCAACCTCATGTGCGCGATCCTCGCGGTAAGAATCGCAAAGCGGAGCCTCATTTTCAATTTCACCAAGCCCCCCTCAAGTCCCCCATTACCCAATGTCCTGACGCCCTGCTCGACGTGCACTACACGAAATTGCTGACTACGCTGCTCGACCTTTGCTGGCTGCTACGCTACTCGACGTTCTACTGGCTGCTACGCTACCCGTTACGCTTCTTGAGCCCTACTGGTCACAATGCTGCTATAACCTGCTACGCTACTCGAACCTGGTCGCAATGCTGCTATAACCTGCTACGCTGCCCTACCTACTAGGCTGTTCTACCTGGTACGCTGGTCGACGATCTGCTACGCTACCCGTCACGTTGCTGGAGCCCTACTGGTCACAATGCTGCTATAACCTGCTACGCTACTCGAACCTTGTCGCAATGCTGCTATAACCTGCTACGCTGCCCTACCTACTAGGCTGTTCTACCTAGTACGCTGGTCGACGATCTGCTACGCTACCCGTTACGTTGCTGGAGCCCTACTGGTCACAATGCTGCTATACTGCCCTACCTACTAGGCTGTTCTACCTGGTACGCTCCTCGACGTTCTGCTACGCAACCCTTACGCTACACCATCACAATGCTGCTTTAACCTGCTACGCTGCCCGGCGTTCTGCTGTGTAGTTGCGCTAGGGAAAGTTTTTGTGGCTGCTGACGGCTTCGATTCCCTGTCAGCTGATCAGCTCGAGGTGTAGTGCTTACCTTGAGTTTAGTACTACAGTAGTAGTATTTGAGAGGTCAATGATAAGTTGTTCCCGAGCACAAAGAAGACGAAGCTGCGGCTGAAGATGTCGGAGATCGCGAGAATTCTCGACCAAGCGAGAACATTCCCGCCCATAAGCCTGTTACTCCTCGAAAGAGTGCCAACCACCAGGAGGCTGAAGAAGACAATGAATTGACACCCAGTAAAAAAGAAGGTTGCACGAGAGGATCCTCACGCTCCTGAGCGAGCGTCCTTTTCTCGTACCACCCGACGTGATACATCCAAGTCTCTCTATCCTCTACTTCCCAAAACGAGGCAGCACGAGGCAACATCGAAGGCTCAAGCTCAGTATCTCCGGTATAAACTCTCACTGAAGAATCACTTACTGGAACTACGCCAGCGAGAGACCTCTCAGCGACAGCACTTGGAACGTGCGTACAAGTCTGGGGAGCATGTGGCAAACGTCGACAAGATTCGGTTTTGTCGGTTCGAGCAAGATGTGCGTTTGCACCGCATTGCTATTGGGCTGGAGGCCAAGAACGAAGAAGAGAAGCAGCTACGACAAGCCATGAGCCACCTGCTCGATCTGGAGAAGGAGAAGCTCAGGGAAGAACACCGCGTGACGGCGTCAGTGCTTATTATATATCTCGAGTTTAGTACTACTGTAGTATTGGATAGGTCAATGGTAAAACATCATCGACATGGTGTTGGAAGGTCCAAAGATAAATCGTAGATGTACAGGCAAAACATTTAGATCGGGCAGTCATTCAATGGCGAGCGTTGGAAGGATCTACTTTCTTTCGGCACGACAACAAAAATATTTGAATCGATGGCGGATCAACATCGTCACTAAACGCGTCCTTTTAAGCAGATTTTATGCTGTGTTTACTTTCGCAAGGTAGGTTTTAGAATTTTATGCTACTTTTTGTGCTTCAAACTGTCAACAGCAAGACAACGGTGTCATTCGAGATGGCGACGATACCTGCAGGGCCGAGGGCGCATCGTCCAAAGGCACAACATAGTGGCGTCCACGACGGCTGGTCAGACCAAGGTTGAGGCATGCGAAGAAGTCGTCCAAGCACAAGTCGTCATGCTCTAAATCTGGCATATAGACGTGGTGTGCTCACGCCTCGGGATATATCTACGCGTTAGAGGGAGCATGAATATAAAGTCTTGTATGCAAATACGCTATGTGAAGAGTTGACATCGTCATTACTAAACTCAATATAAATACGTCTTTAATGTCAATGTTGTTCTGCCATCGATGTAAATTTATGTTGTCAACTGTATTGCTAACAATAAAACGTAAAAAAAACCTTGATAGCCAGTACATTGCCGTACTTCCGGAGATTGTTGCACTGCGTGTCTCCAACGCTATTGAGGAACAACAGTGTAGAAATGTGCTACTTCAGCCACCTCAGGTTCCGCCGCTTGAAAATCACGGTAAAGGTTGCACAACAACTCATCTGGTAGCGGGTCATCCGCGCGTTGATTTAATTTTTTCGCGTGCTCGAAATCATCGCAAAGAAAACTCACCACGTAAGTCTTCCCTTCAAGTCCACAATCGCTCCAACACGAATTTGCCATTCTCTCCACGAACTCCCATTCCACTTGAGAAATGTGTGAACTGTCAACGATCACCACTTCGGCGCTTTGAAGCTCAGCTCTAAATACGCCGTGCATGTTCCTATCACACCACCATGCACCCCATTCATCTTGCTGAGGGGTGAATATACGCACGATCCGTGCATTGCTCACGGTGTCCTCTGCGAATGCATTTACAAACGCACGTCGAAGCATCTCGGCGAACTTTGACTTCCCGCTTCCAGGCAACCCACGTAGCACGACAACACACGACCCATAGGACCATGTTTTGTTGTCAATAAAGTCGTGAACGATGGACAATGCCACGTCCTCCACGCGCCAGCTCCAATCCATACCTCGGTTGTAGTTGGACCAATGCAGGAAAAAATGAAAGTGGCATCCCCAATTCTTTCAGACGTAGTCATGTTCTTTCCTTATAGATAATTCTCGGAGGTCTCTCAAAGTCTCTCAAACGTCGAAAGCATGTCGGCCAATTCTCAGAAATACCGTTTATCCTACTGTACTAGTTTTGAAGTCAAGTTGTCTTTTATCATTTAAAATTATACTTATACAGATTTTTGTCACTAGATCGCAGTGGAGTCCAATGGCTTGGATGATTCTACGTCTGTAAGCTCTTCTGTGGCTTCCAATTCTAGTCTGGAAGACTAAAGATGTGGTGAACAACTTCAACGCTGCTATGAATCGTCCCAAGCGCTACGTTGAGCAATTGACGTTGCCTACACTTCACTATTCACTCTGGAATTATAAAGACGGATATTTCTTCGGGCCGATGCAGTTTGTGGCTGGATTATTGGCTGGAGTTGTGGTAGGCGTTGCTGTCACTCAGCAAGGGCAATTTCACAAGTGGAGCCTCCATCGCTTTTCGGTAAATTGGCAAACTGGTGCAGTCGACGAGCACCTGCGGCGGGTACGCCTTGGCATCCCATTCCGTTGCCGATGGACGAGTACAGCTACCTGATGCACCCTGCGACAGTTGAGGTCACGTGAGATTTAAGACAATAGGTCACGGAAGAATATGTGGAGACGTACGATGTACTACGCACGTGTTATGGTTGGCGTTTACCGACTCGAGTATAGTGAACTGATCTCGTGCAATATACTTACCTAGGATAGTAGAAATACATGTAGATTAATGCTCAACGTTCGTGTCATCTCAAAGTTAAAGGATAAATAAGCAGGTCGTTGTGTTTCGCTTTTTTATATGTTTTTCTCTGCTGCTCCGTCGCTATAGGTCTATCTCCGACTGCGCTCTACATTCCTCTACGATCTCCAACTCGAGCAAGTACGACCTCGACTCAAAAGCTTAAATTGTGAAGAGAGACGCGCTCGCATGCAAGAACCTCGCTGTCAGGTTGCGTTGCTGCTTGAGATCCAGCAACAGAGGTAGCTCTGATGAGCATCTATCTGACTCTTTCCTTGAGAAACTCCAGCGAGATATCCAACACTAAGGCTTTCCATCGTGCCTTCGATAAAGCCTCCTTATCCGGGTCTTCTCTCAATGAAAGAGCGCTGTGCTTTAAGATAGATCTGCCATATTCTCCACCCCTTGACAGCAAAATTTTCTCGTTACTACTGCACTCCCCACAGGAAACCGGTGCAGCATTAGTTTCTCCACTCCGAGCCAACGCTTCCTTGTCAACGTTGATGTAGTGGCTTTTTTCGCTCGAGCAGAACGTAAAAGCGTTCGTCCTCTCTTATTTTCTTTGTCTGTTCGCTCTTGGGCAGAGACTACTGTAGAGATGTTCACCGTCGCTCCAGCTTGACACGACAAATAGCGTCGAGGATTGTACCCGACGATAGCGATCTGGGGCGCCACCACTGCTCGAAACACTGTGAATCGACCGCGAAGGTAGATGCATTGGTGCTCTTTCCTGTGGGCGCTGTCCTCCTGCTGCTTGGCAGGCTCCACATCCGACACACAAAGGGCTCTATCCAATGCAGCAAGGGCCAGAGCTGCAGTAGTGCCACCAATTACAGCCGTCAGCAGTCGTAGCAGAGTATCTTCACCGTCTGCGTGGCTAATCTGGAATCAAGACGAGATAACGTTAGATAAGGATACTGAACTGGGGATAAAGCTGCTAACGTACCCGCTGTATAGCCTTGATGCCGAGATCGACCAGAGCAGCTTCATCTCCAGCTCCTTCTTCTCCTTTTTGGAGAGTGTGCAACCGCCTTCTTGGGAGCCGCAACAGTAGGCGTCTCCGTCCCTTCCTCTTCCTCCTCTTTGCTCTCACTCTCACTGTCCTTTTCTTCTCCCTCTTCCTCCTCGACAACAGCCTCCTCCACGGGCGCCTGAATCTCGTTGTCGCTGTCATCGCCCCAAGCGGACGTTGACGGGTTGTTCACGAACTGGCGAACATTTTGCTTTGCGCGGGCTCAGCCGTATTTTCTTGCGCTTTTCCAGCTGCAGTTCCGAGAAGATGTTCCTCAGCGTGCTCATACTGGGCGGGGATAGATGCCGAGGAATGATTTCGTTCCTAAATTTTTTGTAATAGATAGTCTAAAAGTAGAGATTATTTTCGTGATTTTGGGCGGCTACTCCGAATTACGACAAGGTTTTTTCGCCAAGTCCATTGACAGACCTCACTATTAGAACCTTATCTCAACTCTGATTGGATACTACTGACCAATAAGCAAAAAGTAAGCGAAAGCAGGTGGTGACACTCCAGACCGATGGGAACATTGATTTCCCTACCCCATAGCATACAAATTTCTATATAAAACTTATCCCAGCAAAGCTGGGATAACAGCGGTCGCCGGTGGGTTAATAAAACTTGGTCACCGACCTTATATTCCCACACATTGCCTCTGCCTTTTGCATCAGCTTGTTCCTTTTGAACATCTTGGCGTTCAGCCATTGCGTCATGCACACGGCATAAGACGCTAAGCCTCGTCGAGAGGAAGTCATCGACTTGCTTACGAACAGCAGGAGGGCTGACATCAGCAAGCTCGGAGTTGAGCGACGGCACAGCCTCTCCCCCACCAAGCCCGAGGCCACCACGTGGCGGAGTGAGCGGGACACGCGGATGTGCAAGACCGTTCACGTAGAACGGGGTGAAACCTGTCGAGGCATGCACCGCATTGTTCATCGAGAACTCAACGAGAGGGAGCATAGCGCTCCAACGCTTCGGCGTGTCAGCGCAAACGCTGCGGAGGATGTCCTCAAGAACGCGATTGACGCGTTCTGACCGTCAGTCTGCGGGTGATCCGCCGTGGACATGTCCAGTCGAGTGCCTAGCACTTTAAAGCCGGACGTCCAGAAGTGACCCGTGAAACGGGGGTCTCGATCCGAGACAATGGTCTCTGGCAGCCCATGCTGGTGGAAGACCCGATCGATAAAGATCGTCGCTGTACCAGCGCCATCGACAGTATCTGGCACAGCCGCAAGGTGAGCCATCTTGCTCAGACGGTCAACAAAGACCACCACGCCCGTGTTGCCCACCAAGTCCTTCGGCAGGCCAAACACAAAGTTCATACTTATGGATTGCCAACACCCAGAGGGTACAGGCAAGCTCACCAATGGCGCCGCCGCATGCGGCGAGGGTTTAACCCGCTGACACGTCTCGCACGTGCGCACATTTGCGCTGACCCACTTGTACATCTTCGGCCACCAGTACATGGAGCTCACCGAGCCGTAGGTCTTCTCACGACCGAGATGGCCGCTTGTGGGCGTGTCGTGGGCCTCATAGAGGATGCGGTACTTCAGGTCCTCACCGTGAGAAACCACCACACGTGGTGGGTCATCCTGACCCGTGCTGTAGTACAGCAGACCGCCTTCCAGGCTATAGCGTTGGAGTCTCGCCTTTAGGCGTCGTGACAGAGTCACCTTTGAGTCCGTAAACTCATCGCTCCCTAGAGCTTGAAGCAGCGCGACACAAGAGTCGTCCTGAGCGTACGCTGCTCGAACCATGTCCGTCACGGACGACGTCACCGAGGTGACATCAGATAACTCATAGTCCGGACGACGCGATAACGCGTCAGCGATGACGTTCTGCCTGCCAGGCTTGTACTTCACCTCGAAGTTATACTCCGCAAAGAAGGAGAGCTATCGGGCCATCCTCTGTGAGAGGTGAGGCGACTGCGTCGCTGTGCGTAGTGACGCATGATCCGTGTAGATCACAAACTGCTTGGAGCCGGGCAGGTGAACCCTGAATTTGACGAGAGCGAACTTCATCGCGAGTAGCTTCTTGTCATGAACTGGATAGTTCTTCTCAGCAGCCTTGAGCTGCCGAGACTCAAACGCAATGACGCGTTCGCGCCCTTCGGAGCCCGTTTGTAGCAAGGCACTGCCGATGGCAAAATCCGAAGCGTCACAGACGACGATGAACGGACGATCGGGGTCTGGTAACGCCATTATCGGTGCCTGAAGCAGGTTATCCTTGATACGAGTGAACGCACTCTCGTGCTCAGCACGCCATACCCATTCGGCATCCTTCTTAAGGAGATCCGTCAGTGGCCGAGCCAACTCAGCGTAATTCTCGCTGTACTTGTGCAAGTATTTGGCTAAGCCAAGCCACTTACGCAAGTCTTTCTGGTTCAAGGGAACCGGCCAGTCCACAATGGCCTTGACCTTTGCTGGATCAGCACGAAGGCCATGCTTCCCAATGAAGCACCCTAGAAAAGGGATTTCTTCCGCGCCAAAGACGCATTTGTCCGCGTTGGCGTATAACTTGTTCGTGCGCATGCACTCGAGCACAGCTCGTACGTGTTCCACGTGTGCCTCGACATCAGTCTTTCCGTGCTCCGCACGACTGTGGACGAACACGTCATCAAAGTACGTCTGAGCAAACGCCCGCAAAGGCCTAAACAACTGCATCACTAAACAATTGAACGTAGCTGGCGCATTCGATAGCCCTTGGGGCATGACGAGCCACTCCCAGAGCATACCGCTCGGGGTGCTCACCGCTATAAGCGTGATATCACTGGCTTGCCTGAGCAGCTGATAGTAGCGATCGACTAAGTCGAGCGCACTATACATGGTGCAGCCCGCCATGTTGTTCTGAAGAACATCCTTCCTAGGAATTGGCGTCTGCGCCGGCACCGTGGCTGCGTTGAGCTTATTAAAAACATGAACAATACGCCACCTACCATTCGGCTTCCTGACACAGAACGTTGGTGCGGAGTGCGGAGACTTGCTCTCGTGCACGAGGCCCGCGGCGTGCTTCGCACGTAAGAAGGCGTCAATGACGTCGCATTGCTCTTTGGGAAGACGCCACTGTCGGGTCACGCAGTATTTAGTTCCGGGAACTAGGTCAATCTCATGACGCACGCCTCGGTCAGGAGGCAGGCCACTCGGTGGTTCCTTCGAGACAACGTCTCCATATTCCTTCAGCAAGGAGTAGAAGGGATCCGAGGGATTCTTGAGGATCTCCGATCCACTCCTGGCGTTCAACGCCTTCTTGACCTCGGCCAAGACGGACTCGTCCACGACGGACGACGAGTTTAACTCTACTTCAGGTCGAACGATAACCACTTCGGTGAGTTCGCCAGCCTTCAAGGCATCACCAAAGTCGGCGAACGACATTGCTTCTAGCTCAAGGAACTTGTCAACGCTCGGCAACTCGTCCAGTAGAACACTGCCTTCGGCACTGCCGTCTACTCCATCAGCCAGAGTGTATAGCTGCCCACAGCCCTCCTGTGCGTCGGTACTCGACGTCACGGACGACTCAGACGCAGAGCGTCTCGCCCGAAGGGCCTTACGACGTCGTCGCCTAGCCGACGAGCGTCCACTCGACGGAGTACGTGCCATTGCATAGGTTTCGGCCTCCCTCGGCCCAGTGTCAGAGACACTCAGCGATTCACTCGGTCGATGACCGATTTCGCTCAGCGGAGTACGTGCCGCTGCACAATCAATGACCGTAGCCGGTCCAATGTCGGAGACATTCAGCGATCTACTTGGTCCACGACCAGAATCGCTCGACAGCGTACGTGCCGCCCCACAGTTCACGGCCTGGGAAGGCCCGATGCCATCGGCATCCAGTGACGATCCATGACCGGCGTCACTCGGCGGAGTACGTGCCGCCCCACAGGGGTTACGTGAGCTTTGCCCACACGTTGACTCACTGTCAACCAGCGCTACGCGCTCAACAGGACTGCAGTCCTTGCACTCGGTGCCGTCCACTAACTCGGACACACCGACTTCCAACATCTTAGCCGACTCGGCTTGATGCTCGCGCCAATAGCGCTTCTGCTTCCTAGCAGAGGTGGGTTCATGACTCGTCAAAGCTCCACTAGGAGAGAAGTGCGTCGCACCTAAGGTCTTCGACCTCCAATCGATCCATGGCTCGTGGCGCTCCAGCCACGCCATACCAAGGATGAGGTCGTACCTCGAATCCAGGTCCAGGACCAAGCAGCGTTCCACGCTATCAAAGTCCAGGAACTTCAGCCGCAGGTCCATGGGACCTTGGCTACTGTGACACGGATGCCCGTCGCTAGACGGAGAGTGACTGTGTCACTACTTCGCGCTCGAAGCGCCTCAGCATATTGCTGACTACCTTCAACGGTGGAGCGTCTGACGTAGTTGCCAGACGCCCCCGAATCGATCAACACGATCCACGGCTTCTCAAAGCCCTTCACGTCCACCTGGACGACCAGCAAGCCCTGCTTGCTCACACGTTCCGTGTTCAAGAGCACGGAGCTCTTCGGGGCTGAGCCCCAGTGCCTCTCACGCACTGCAGAACTCAGTTCTTCCCCAGTAGATCGCCCCTCGTCTACTGGGAGCCGGCGTTTCCCTGGCAGAGCCCGAAGCGGGACTCGCGGCAGGGTTGCGGTCATTCTGGCCTGCGCGCTCTTTGCGCAGAGGACAGTTGGGCCTCAGGTGTGTGGGGCTGCCACATGTGTAGCACCGGCGGGTACTCATGCGCTGCACCGCAGCTCGTAGCTCGGCTACCTCATCTTCAGCATAGCTGAGGTCCATGGGCTCCGGTCCACTGGACCCTGTGCTATTAGCACCGACCCTCGACAACTTAAAGTTGTGTTCGGCATTCAATGCCACGCTGACAGCGACTTCGAAGCTGCGGGGGTTCTGACGGAATGTCTCCGTTCTGGCCACGCCAGCTCGTAAGCCTTCCATGAAGACGGTCACGGTGACCACCTCGGGTAGAGGGTCGGCAGCCATGCCGGCGATGAGCGTGCGCAGCTCTTGGACATAGTCCACCAGATCCTTCTTGCCCTGGCGACAAGCGAGGAAGCGTGACCGCACGCTATACGCCTGGTTAGGCGGAGCAAACACTTGCGTGAGCTTGGCCTTTAGCTCGCCCCAAGTGGGGAAGGCCGCTTCCACCGACCTCCCAGACGTCAAAGCCCATTCTCGTGCTCGCCCTTCGAGCTTAGAGATGGCAAATGCCACGCGTTGCCCCTCCAACTGGAGCATGGCGGCCCCCATGGCCATTTCGACCTCTCGGGTCCACAATAGGAGGTTCTCTCCCTCCTTCCCGTGGAAGGTCTTCACGCTGAGCGTGACGGGCTTAGCTCTCGGAGCAGGGGTGGTCCCTTTTACATTCCGCTGAATATGCTCAACGAGAGCGTTCTCGTACGAGGCAAATGCCTCCAGGTGCGCGTTGACGGCCTCCGGCCCTTGAGACACAAGGTGCGCCATACCTTCAGGGCCTAACAAGGACGTAAGCTTGTTAAGTGTGTCCCGCTGACTCGGAGTCAAGTGAGCGTACGCTTCTGGCTCCATTATCACAGAGAAACAGTCTTCAACTCAGGAGTTGGATTGACTACTAGTGCTACCAGATGCAGCAGGGCTGCGTAAGTGTGCACCGCACAGAGAAAGTTTAATAGACTCGTAGAGTCCTGCTCGTAAGGCACTAGCCTTTGGTTCTATACAAGAACTGAGTAATCCACTAAATACGGGACTCACAGAGTCAGTGTCCCAATAATAAAGGGCTAACACTAACTATGTAAAATGCAAACTGATTTTTATTGACTTTTATTGTCCTAATCCAAATGTAACGGATTTAGTATCTAACATACTAAATCCTAATCAAATATGCAATGTGTGGCTATTAGCCAACTGCCCCTATATGACTACATGTGGCGTGTGAGAATAATGTGACACACATATATATATGACGTGTGTCCAAGTCGGTGTTGACCTCATTGAAAGTAGCTAAGGCGCGCGTCGCCGTGTAACCCCGTTACAGCGTTCCTCCGTGAGTCGTTTCTTGAAGTCAGGAACAGGTTTCTTGCGCACATCCAGAGCTGTCACGTTGATGACGGTCGTTCAGTTGTCTCGGACGATGGTGTCTTCTTGGTACGATACCAGAAGATCTTGAAGGCGGTCCCAGTTACCAGAGATTTCAGAGTTCTCATGCAAGAACTCTGATAATTCTCACAGATCCGTCGGCTTGACTTCAGTTCGCGACTTCAGAATCGAGAGTTGCGCTTGAAGATCAGCGACTTGAGACTTCAGAGTCGCCTTATCCGCTTTCAGGGCTTCTACTTGATTTTGATAATGGGTTGAATCTCCGAAGCCATACGGTCACCCACAATGTCAGCATTCTGTTGAGCACTCTGAAGTTCGTGCTTCCAGTATTGGCAGTTCAGCTCCCATTCGCGCTTGATTTCTTCACACTCCGACCGAGCTGCTGCAGCGTCTATCAGGGCGACATCGTTCTGAGAGCCAACACGTTCCCGGAGACGGCGGTGAGCAGCAGCCATGAGTTTCAGACATCCAGCTGTCCGGAAAACTTTCTCAGCGAGCCGTGCAGGAGGAACGTGAGATAACAGAGATCCCAATTCTCGACGAGCTTCAATAGACGAGACCACTGCGTCCAGGGTACGTGTACTCGGAGATTGAGCATACGAAGATATGACTTCATCCGGGTCGAAGCTTGGAATCACACGCTCTAATTCTCGGGCAAAGAGTTGCAGCTACACTACGCACCAGCAACAGCAGTCTCGATGCGACCGACAGCGACGACAACACCACCATCATTTTTGCCAATGAAAGCGGAGGAAGCCGTTGCAAGTATTTTTGTGGCAATTCCCACCAAGTTGGTCAAGACGTACGATAAGCACTCCATCCTATTATGGCCAGACATTCTGATAGACGGTTTTCAGTACAGTAGTTATTGCCGCTATCATGGCGGCTTCAGGAAAAATATTGGGGGGGGGGGGGGTCAGCCTCGGGAACTTGAGAGGACGCTAACACCAAAGGTGTTAAAGCCCCCTTCGACTGGCCCAGAGAGCGTATCTGCAAATTAACCCCCGGTGGCGTTATGGCGCTTGCATCCGGTCGATTCGAAGCACTACCACGAGGTGCCCTTCGTAGTTGAGGAGCTGTCGCAATAGCTCGTAGTTGCTGAATTACTGTAGCAGGCCGCCCTCGAGACCGCTGCACTGGCGTGAAAAATACTACGAGGGAACTGCGAAATTCGGTTGCCATGCGATCTTTTCAACGACCGTAGCCGCTGTTTCACGGCGGAAGTCTGCCCTGTGTGACGCATGTTGTGCACGACATTCGCCCTCACGATTCGCGCGCCGGCATTTTCGTATCGCCGCACTAGTTGGACGAGTTGCTTGTCGTCGTCGAAGCTGAATGAAGTTCTGACCATTGAATTCACCTGGTGGCGAGTAGGAAAATCCCGTATTGACAATTGGTGAAGTTGTTTGAAATAAAGTATGATATATTTGTTTTATGTTCACGAGCCGGAACATTTTGTCAGAGACGCGACTTCGTAGAGTTTTCTCATTGGTAGAATGAATACAGGTTGGGTTAGGCTTGAACGTTAGTCAACCAGGGCATTCTGCCCCTTTTGATGGTGGTATGGCTTCCCATCTTGTAGATTGGCACCAAAAGAGTCAGAATGTACCTCTTCTTCACAAAAGGGTTAAGTGCGATATTACGTAAATTTGAATTCCCAAAAATACCATATAACATGCTCTATTCAGTCATATTGTGTAGTACAATGCTGGCTAGGACCAGGATTTTCAATATGGGAGAAAGCGAGATCCAGTGCGCGCAAACTTCCGGAATACAAGAGAACCATGCAGCCAGATTCGAACGGCGTTACCGCAACCATACAACGACAGCACGACACGAATTAGTGCAACCATATCGCCTAAAGCAACCTCAAAACAAAGGTTTTAACCGTAATTTATAATAGATCACTGCCACGTCGCCGTCGTCATCACTTGAGCAATAGAATACATTAAATTGCTCTACAAATAGAGAAATGTGTACCACACAGTAGCGTGTGTGTTACACTTCATGTCCATGTGTCACACATTCTTCACACTCCTCGTTTTTCAACTACACGCAAGGGCCTCACGACGATGGATAGAAGATCGCTATCACATGAACTGGTACGAGCAAGACGCGAAGAGCTCACGGACACAAGACGCAAGCTGGATGAGATCGGGGATATACTGGGACAAATACTCAGGGTTCAGATGGAGCTGATGTCCCGGATCGAGGAGAATGAGGAATGCTTGTACACTATGGACTCTGGTTTGGGTAGTGATGGCGTGGTTCAAGACGGTATGATGTCATTTGGAGTGCTGCTAGAGATGGCAGTAAATAAATTAAGAAACTAGGCAGTGGAGTGGAGCTGTATTAATTGTTTACACAGATTCACATGACTACTTGAGCTGATCCTGGAGCTTCTGATCAATTTCGGCTGCTGTAGAAGCATCAACTTTCGGCATTCGGCGCTTGCGGGACCAACCATAGCATCCGCAAGCGTATTACGTCGACATCTGTCTTGCTAACATTGTAGCAATGCAGGTCTGCGTTCCCCGCAACGACGCTATGCGCGTGAGTGACGGTCAAAGCACCACAACTAGAGTTATCAGGTTGTTGTGGGGCATCCACCTAGGTAACTGGATCGACTCCCGGGATTTGATGACTTGTGCCAGCGATCAATAAATCCTCGCAGCCCTTCTCGCTTGTCGCCGTTCCAAACTGTCTCCATTTCTTCGTGATAGCAGTCGTTAATAAGTGGTTCATACATGTGAGGCAGTACATGATGCTGACCACCACCAGAGAGCTCGAGCTGAATGATAATAATACTCCAGTGACTGCCATTCAGATTAACTGGATGCATAACGAACTTATAGTCACCAAGCTGGTCCCGTGGAGTTGCTGGCCAACCAATTTGCCATAAAATCAAAGACACCACGCAACAACACCCCGCGGATGCTGCAATTTCAGAGCTCAATCAAACTGTCAGAGAGCCACCCACGACAAACACTTCCGACCAGTTCTTCGAAAGGAATTATGGCCTTGTAACACCTTGTAGCGAACGCGCTGCGAAGACAACAGTTTTGTAAACTCCGAGATCACTTCGTTGGCGAGAGATTGATGGCGCTTTCGGACAGTTTCGCGCGTTACACCAATTTTGCGTTTCCTTCGCGAGAAAGTCAACATCCGAGTCCAATTCAGACCAATTGCGTTCAAGCCACTTTCGATCTTCGACCCAGACTTGGCCTTGGCCTTCCCTCGGTAGAATTCTGTCGACGCATTAACGTATCAACTGCAAACAAAATAGCAACCATATTAGTAAAGCGACCCTATAAAGCAACCACAACAATTCAGCAACCTTATCTGCAGAACTTCCATAGTTTTGGGTCGATGTTTGCAACAATGTCAAGAACAATTCCTTGCTGTGATACACTGGGGATGAGCTTGTCGGGTTCGCGCTGTTCCGTTCGTGCAGTAGTAATTGCAGCCTCCATTGACCGTGTGATATCAGCAGGAATAACAAAAGGATGTATGTTGTCGCCAGTTCCCATGGCTTCCCATTGGTACTCAATGACCCGCGACCTCAAGTAGGCATCTGTCAGTTGGACTGGGTATTTCTCCATAGTTGTCAAGACATGCTTCACCTTGGGAGGATTTTGAAAAGGTGTTCTCCAGGTACAAGAAGAAGAACAAACTCAAGTTTCGAGTGCGGAGTTCAGAGAAAACGGCTCTGCCGCCTGATAACGAAGATCGCGAAGACGTGAAGACTTTGGCTGATGCCCGTGTGTCTTCTATGCTCATCACGAACTTCTTGAACGATCGTCTTGATGTGAATATATAATCATACTCATGGGTTTATATGTGTGATTAGGCTGCAAAGTGACTCCGCAGCAGACGCGAAACCTTCTTCGTAGCATCGCCGGGCAGAATTATGTTATTTGACCCAAATGGCTGCACCATATCTACGTTCCCATCATCACCTGGGTTCATTTAATCCACGTCTTCGAGGTGCTTGCTAGTGCTTTTTTTTTTTTTGGGAGAATTGATCGTACTTACTGAAATTGTTCTTAATGTATGATGTACTGGAACAAAAGTACCGACTTCCCTATGTCTAAGGCGCACCCCATTCTCAGGTGATGAGCAGGTCACCAGATCGTTGATTTTCGGAGATGGACGGTCAGAGGAGTGACACTCACAAAGCTGCTGAGACTGCAAAGATTCATTCATTACAGTACTCGGTGCAAATGTCTAGATCGGAGTCCATATTACCGAGTTGGTCGTCTAGCACATGCAAATCTGCTACATTCAGCTTCAGCTCGTTTGTGTACGACTCTCTCTGGTTGGTGATGTCTCTTCGCCTACCGTCCTCGCGCAGACGCGGGCGGCCGACAGGCTCCTGCTTCTGCTGTAGCGCTGCTATTGCTGCTGCTACGGGGACTTCGGACATCGCGAGGCGGAATCTTGGATGACCTGACTGCGACGCAGTATGCAAAAATCGAGCGTTGAAGTTCAAGGATGCCTTTGATAAAGGGACCAATTCGTAGTGCTGTGATTGGCTGAAAACATGTGATGCTTATTAGCCCTGACATAGGGAGTTTTCAGAATTTATATTACTCGCGTAATCTGTTAGAGCAACCACAAATGTGTAAACGCAACCATAAATGTTGCATAATAAGGTTGCAGTAACGAGTCCGGACCACCAGGGAAGAGAAGAGCTTCTAAGATGGGTTCAGACTCGTCGGAAATATATTTTCCGTTAATATTATATAATAAACGGTACTAGTATTATAAATAAATACGATCGAAATTCTCCCCTCCCTTATTCAGTCATTTCAGAATCCACCGCCTTCAGGAAAGATGGTGAATCTATGCTGCGTCATCGTTGGTGAAGCGGAAGAAGTATTTGATGTGGACATCGATGCGGATGCGTCTGTAACCAAGTTGAAAGAAGCCATCAAGGAGGTGAATGACGATGTGAAGTTTTCATCTCATAAGCTAAAACTCTTCCTGGCGAAGAAGAACGGCGCGTGGCTGAAAAACGACGATTCTCTGGATTCTCTGGATGCGGTACTTCTGAGTGGGGATGTTACTCCGTATAAAAGGATGCACGGGTCGTGGAAGCTAAACGACTCCGAGCTCTTTGGGACTGGAATCTTACCCACAGAGAAAGTGGTTCACGTGCTGGTGGTGATTCCACCCCAAGCTCCACCTCAACGACTCACTTTAGCTCCAGCAGTACAAATCCCAGAATTTAACCCCTTGAAAAACTGGAAACAGTACCTGGCAGAGTGTTCGTTGGATGAATGGAAAGCTGGCAAAGTTCGTAAGATTCCTTTGATCTGGCAGATTATGGAGTCCTGTGGTGGATGCACGGCGAAGAAGAAAATCTTCTGGCGAGAGGAGGAGAAGCAAGTAGCGTCGATCCTTTTGAGACGATGGTTCCGAGAGTCTTCAGGTAGTTCCTCCTACGACAAATGTGTCCTTGTGGGGTCTCCTGGAATTGGCAAGTCGACGCTGTTGGTTGTGATGGCGTTCTTCCTCGTTCTCAAACACAAGAAGAATGTGCTGGTGTATCGTCGGTCGACCAAAGTGGACCAGGGTTACTGCCTCTTGTATCTTGGATATCAAGAGGATAAAGTTGTGTTTTTCACGGTGCAGAAATGCTTACCTGAGTGTGTCGTGGCCATTTACTCAGAGCTCAATAAACGCTCCGACGTGTGGCTATTGCTGGATGGACTTGAGTATGAAAGTATTCCACCTGGGCTGATCACGTTCAGAATGCTGGCGACATCGCAGCAAGCGGAGCTGAAGCAAAGTGAGCGTGAGGAAGCGTATCGCTGTCTATTACCGTGTTGGAAGAAGCAGGACCTCTTCAAATTGGGAAGAGAAGTGTACAACTTCGAAGAGAAGAACATGGAAGACCGATTTTACATCTCTGGTGGATCCGTTCGGATATTTGCAAAAGAGACGGCAAACTTTCTCAAGGACATGCAGATAATGGTTTCTACTGTGTGCACGCAAGTGAAAAACCTATTGGCTCTCTATCCTCGGAATGTCGATTCTGGGAGCTATCACGTTGATAAGTTGCGCCACACGTTCGTCAAGAACATTCAAGACTCCGAGAATTATCTGTTCCGTTCGCATTGGGAGAGAGTCATCGATTCGGAGTACGCAGTTCTCTTGCTCTCACAGCAACTTCGGTCGGAAGAGCTTCTTCGTTGTCTTCTCTGGGCTCAAGGAGCTGGTCATGACGCTCTTGCTGGTACCGTTTTTGAGATTTGTTTTCATCGTTTGGCCGTCGATAATGACTTGACCCTGCACGTATCGGAATACGACCCACTCAAGCGCAGTAAAGAACGGCAGGTGGTGGACATGGTTAAGTTGGGCCTGAAGGAAGGGGAAGCTTTCTGCTCTGAAACTGCAACATGGTATGGCTTTGATGAGAAGGAGCTGAAGGAGTGGAGAGACGAGGATTCGTTGTCGTATTGGTATCCCTACTGTGACGATTTCCCGAATATTGATGGCATTGTGAAGCTCAAGCCTTCTTCCTCCAACACGAAGCGTCGAGTGGCTTTCATTCATCTAGCGGTTGGACAGCAACACACTGTCGATGAGAAGCAGTTGAAGCCACTGATCAAACTTTTCACTGCAAAAGGTTTTGAGTCACCGATCTACATTGTTGTCTGTCCTGATCTCGACTCGTGCAGCAAGATCGTTGTAAAGGGTGTGGGTGGGGCGTGCCAAGTCTTTGCGGGTTACTTTGATAAATCCCCTCTTGAATACCGAAGCGATGGTTGGCGCTACAGCGCGACTCACAAAGAAGAAAAGCCGAGTGAGAGTTATGAGCTCCCGCCAAGTAAGCGATCGCGTTTATACTAGGAACAGAATTGAAGCGTTGAGGGGATACATGTTTCTCTTTTATCTAAGTAACTATTGTATTTTCTTTGCCGAAATATGTTATTGTATCGTGTTGCACGTGAGCGATCTGCTTCATCAGAGCCAGCAACGGCTGAGCCAACTGCTGCAAAACAATCTCGATAAAACCCGTGCAGCTTCTTTTAAGCTCCTGTTCCAGCTCCTTCTTCACATCTGCAATCGTTTCTTGGATCTGTGGGATACCTCGAGTGAAAAGACCTACGAGGCCGCTAGGGCCCGAGAAGCGAAATAGCGTCGACACGTCCACTAGCAACTCGTTCATAGCATCGGCACTACTGGTGAAGTCTAGCGCCTTGCTGGTCTGCGCGAATTGAATCTCGAACGGAGTGATCTGCTCGCGTAGAGTCAGCAGGTGCTTGACGAGAAAGAGGGACCCGTGGAGACCGCCCTGAGTCGCCGTGATGTCTGCTGAAGCCATCTTCAATGACGCCGTGCAAATTTGAATGGCGTCTTGGGCCAATTCCTCGAAAATCTCCATCTTAACGAAGTGATATCCCTTCGACAGACACATCAAGGTATGCTCCAGAGACGGGTACCATGTAGCATACAGCGATGAGCCGGCTTGTTCTGCTGCTACGAGCTTCGCTGGGTAGTCTAGATCACTTGAAGTCGGCACAAAGCCTTCGATCTCGTCGCGGATGTATATCTGCATGCACAGGATAAGACGTTCCTGTGCATCTTGGATCATCCGATGCATCACTGGTTCGGCATATCCCACTAGCGCTGACCGTGGGGTAATTGCCGCCTCAATTACCTCGCTCCGTAGCACTTGAATGACTTCACACAGCACTTCCAGGTCCTTTTGCGCTAGAAATTGAGGGCGGACAGTGTTGTACAGCAGGCCACTGAGCTGAAAGATGAGACGTCTAACGAGGCAAATCAAATACCACCAATTAGCCCAGTACTCGTCATAAACAGCCAAGAATCAGCAACTTACTCAAAGGCGTTTTCGTTTTCGTCCTCGTCTTGATCGTCCTCTCCTATACTCAAATCGATTCCCGAGAAAGTGAAGAGTTCGTCACTCGGATCGTGGCCAAAAAGTTTCAAGAATAGTCGAAATTCCGCTTCGCAAACCTTCAATAGCTGCGCACAAGTGGCACGAAGTACGTTGACGATATCCGACGTCTGAGAGACAGCAGCCAGCCAGGCTCCAAGCACTGGTGACAGCAACTGCACTCTCTGCGTAGCATACGCGTCGACTACTTCCCCCAATACCCGCAAATTCCCAATATTATCCTGCTGGGGCTGAGCCTTCAGCCGTTCAAGCTGCTTCGCCGTAGCCGCCAGAGCAGGAGCCACCAGCTGAAAGTTCACGTAATAGGCTGAAGTCTCGTCCAGCTGCCCTACGAGCGATATCGCCACTCCGCTCTGCTGGGAAGCCATCGTTTCCTTCTGAACTGCCTCATACACTGCGTCCTTGGCCGCTTCCAGTCCACTGAGTGCATAATCCTTCAAACACTGGATACCTCCCGCTGCCAACGTCTTGTACGCTTCAATAAAGCAGGCCGAGTCCTTGTACTCCAACTAAAAGCACATAAAACATTAGAATATTCACAAAAAAAACCAGTAACATCCGACATGTGCCTACATGTTGCATCAGATACACCACAGAAGCATCAATTTTCTCCAACGCCTGCTCGAAACTCGACGTCGTAGGGTCAATACCTCGTCGATGCTGGAAAACCTGCACTGCCTTACTGGAGTCCAGTGAAGGAGGCGCTTTACTGCCTGCTCTTTCCATTAGTACGTGGCCCCCAGAGCCGCTAGAAGGGGCGGAAAACTTGACTCCGAAGCCTAAAGACAGCGCCACTCCGTCAATAGCCGTAAAGTGAGGCATTGGAGCTGCAATAGCCGCCACACGCGCGTCCAGAGCCTCCACCTGCTGCAAAACGTCCTCAAAGCTGCGGTACAAAGCCTGCGTCTTGGCTGCCACTTGGACGTGACTCGCCTCCATCTCCGCTACTAAAGAGTGGGAAGTGTGCGCGTGGACGTATAGAGCGTCCCACTTGGACATGCAAGTGTCCATCTGAGTTGACAGATGGACAAACGAAGTGTCCAACTGGACAGGGGATTTATTCTTACGACTTTCAGCATCTTTTACACCATTCCAACGTTGTGCCACGAACTCCCGAAGTGTCTCTGGGGCGTCAGGACGTCGTTGAGACCGCAGAAGCGATGCGTGGGCCTCCGCATGCGTCTTGAGCTGCACTTGACGCTCTAGCGAGTGCAGAAGCGCCTCCTGGGAAGCTGTAAGACGCGTCTCCCGGACGCCGCGGGGTGACGCCGATGGTGCCATGTTTGTTGTGAAGGTATCATTTTTAACGGGGATATCCGGATAAAACAAGGAAGTACGACCTGTTCAGAGAAATTCCGTAGAATAGAGAATGCGGTCGCAACATTTTAATTAATTTCTTCTTAAGAAGTTTTTCTCTTCCATTTCACAATACGCGTGGATGAGAATTGTCAGTCTGGAGGAAAGATGGTGAATCTATGCTGCGTCATCGTTGGTGAAGCGGAAGAAGTATTTGATGTGGACATCGATGCGGATGCGTCTGTAACCAAGTTGAAAAAGGCCATCAAGGAGGTGAATGACGATGTGAAGTTTTCATCTCATAAGCTAAAACTCTTCCTGGCGAAGAAGAACGGCGCGTGGCTGAAAGATGACGATTCTCTGGATTCTCTGGATGCGGTGCTTCTGAGTGGGGATGTCACTCCGTATAAAAAGATGCGTGGGAATTGGAAGCTGAGTCATTCGGAATTGCTTGGGTCTGGTGGGTTACCCATAGAGGAGGTGGTCCACGTGCTGGTGGTTATTCCACCCCAAGCTCCACCTCAAGGACTCGCTTTAGCTCCAGCAGTACAAATCCCAGAATTTAACCCCTTGAAAAACTGGAAACAGTACCTGGCAGAGTGTTCGTTGGATCAATGGAAAGCTGGTAAAGTTCGTAAGATTCCTTTGATCTGGCAGATTATGGAGTCCTGTGGTGGATGCACGGCGAAGAAGAAAATCTTCTGGCGAGAGGAGGAGAAGCAAGTAGCGTCGATCCTTTTGGGACGATGGTTCCGAGAGTCTTCAGGTAGTTCCTCCTACGACAAATGTGTCCTTGTGGGGTCTCCTGGAATTGGCAAGTCGACGCTGTTGGTTGTGATGGCGTTCTTCCTCGCTCTCAAACACAAGAAGAATGTGCTGGTGTATCGTCGGTCGACCAAAGTGGACCAGGGTTACTGCCTCTTGTATCTTGGATATCAAGAGGGTAAAGTTGTGTTTTTCACGGTGCAGGGATGCTCACCTGAGTGTGCCGTGGCCATTTACTCAGAGCTCGATAAACGTTCCAACGTGTGGCTATTGCTGGATGGACTTGAGTATGAAAGTATTCCACCTGGGCTGATCACGTTCAGAATGCTGGCGACATCGCAGCAAGCGGAGCTGAAGCCAAGTGAGCGTGAGGAAGCGTATCGCTGTCTCTTACCGTGTTGGAAGAAGCAGGACCTCTTCAAATTGGGAAGAGAAGTGTACAACTTCGAAGAGAAGAACATGGAAGACCGATTTTACATCTCTGGTGGTTTCGTTGGGATATTTGCAAAAGAGACGGCAAACTTTCTCGAGGACATGCGGATAATAGTTTCTACTGTGTGCACGCAGGTGAAAAACCTTTTGGCTCTCTATCCTCGGAATGTCGATTCTGGGAGCTATCTTGTTGATATGTTGCGCCGCACGTACGTCAAGAACATTCAAGACTCCGAGAATTATCTGTTCCGTTCGCATTGGGAGAGAGTCATCGATTCGGAGTACGCAGTTCTCTTGCTCTCACAGCAACTTCGGTCGGAAGAGCTTCTTCGTTGTCTTCTCTGGGCTCAAGGAGCTGGTCATGACGCTCTTGCTGGTACCGTTTTTGAGATTTGTTTTCATCGTTTGGCCGTCGATAATGACTTGACCCTGCACGTATCGGAATACGACCCACTCAAGCGCAGTAAAGAACGGCAGGTGGTGGACATGGTTAAGTTGGGCCTGAAGGAAGGGGAAGCTTTCTGCTCTGAAACTGCAACATGGTATGGCTTTGATGAGAAGGAGCTGAAGGAGTGGAGAGACGAGGATTCGTTGTCATATTGGTATCCCTACTGTGACGATTTCCCGAATATTGATGGCATTGTGAAGCTCAAGCCTTCTTCCTCCAACACGAAGCGTCGAGTGGCTTTCATTCATCTAGCGGTTGGACAGCAACACACTGTCGATGAGAAGCAGTTGAAGCCACTGATCAAACTTTTCACTGCAAAAGGTTTTGAGTCACCGATCTACATTGTTGTCTGTCCTGATCTCGACTCGTGCAACAAGATCGTTGTAGAGGGAGTGAATGGGGTGTGCCAAGTCTTTGTGGGTTACTATGATAAATCCCCTCTTGAATACCGAAGCGATGGTTGGCGCTACAGCGCGACTCACAAAGAAGAAAAGCCGAGTGAGACCTATGAGCTTCCGCCAAGTAAGCGATCGCGTTTACACTAGGAACAGAATTGAAGCGTCAAGGGGATACATGTTTCTCTTTTATCGAACCTAGTAACTATCATGTTTTCTTTGCCGAAATGTGTTACAGTTAACGTCGTCAAAGCTTGACTGCCACTTGCCTCCATCTACGCTATCCGGATAAAGATTTGGCGTATACAACTTCAACTTGAATGGTATCTTGTAAAGTACACTCGTGAGTGCTATTCGTTAGCAGCAAAGATATACATTTGACAGCAAGCTTCGGCTGCATTTGCTTGACGATCGGACACCAAGGCTTGAATCCGTTGGTTGCCTCTTTTCTTGAGGCAAAGAAGCAGAAAACAGACAAAGAGACTATTTCCAGACATTCGTTTTTGCCTTTCGTTTTCAAACAATCGCGTTTTCTTTTTTCAGACTTGTTTGATCTCATCCCATGGCCATCAACTTGCAACGGTTGAGGACAGTCAACTATTTTCACAACATGCGTGCAAGTTTTTCTCCGTCGCAGGCAAGTTTGATCTCTAAATAAAGCGTTGGTAGACCTGAAACATTGGCCAGAAGCGGCATCCCAACCTTCATGCAGTAGTGAGTTTCAACGCTAGCCATCTCATTCCCTTTTTGTCTCCGGAAGCTCGAGGATTGGCGACGATGGGGACGAGATTCCGGTCAATAGGCAGACTTATGGCCGTCGCTCTTGTGGCTGCTGGTGTTTTAGTCCCGTCACAAGCAACACAGCAGTCGTTCCAGATCGTTTCAAAACTTCGTGGGTATGACACAGCAGTATTCACGCAACAACAGGGAAATTATTATACAGACAATGCTGTTGTTAGCTATCGCCGCTTGGACGCTACATCAACTCAAGCCGAAGCGTCCGGAAAGGCAGCGGAAGTGGGTGCCAAAGTCCGTACAGCCATTAAGCAGCTCCGAGGAGGAACCGACAAATTCTACGCGGATGTCATCTTAGCACTTCGGATCAAAATGTGCGAACAGGATATAGACAAGAACAAAGTCCGCTTTGTCGGTTGTTCGGCCACAGATGCCTACCTGGATGACAACGGCAACCCAGTCAAGTTAACTGTCGGGCCATTGACAGACGACGAGACTGTGAAGGCCTACCAACAGGGCCGCTGTGAAGTTGCACCTAATTGTTATTGGACTGAGATCGTGACTGGCGACACGACTCGAGCTAAGGTGTACGCGGATCCGGAAAGCAACATGACGGCAGACGGCTCCACTGCACAGCTGAAGGAGTGGGCCACGGGCATCGTGGGCTTTGCGATCCCTGGCATAATTTTGGCTATCCTCAGTCTCTTGACGATGGTGTTCTTCCTGATCTGTCGCTGCTGTTGCAACCGTTGCGGCGGTCGATTCCCGCGTGAAGAAGGTTACACATGTATGCAAAAGTTCCTGCCCTTGTTGTTCTTCTTCCTCTTCGCTATCGGAGTTATTGTTGTGTCGGCGGCTGCGTTCCTATATCGAGGCACGATGCTGACGGCTGTCGACGACATTTTCAACGCCACGTCCGGGACACTGGAGAACGGCAGCGAGTGGATTCTGAGCATTCAAACGCCACTTAAGAGCATCGCTAGTACAGTGAACAGCTCAGCCGCTACCATCAAAGTGAAGCTTGACGGAACGGATTTTATTGACCACGGGCTAAGCGACATCACGAAGGAGCTCTACGATATTCAAACAGCCTGCACAGACGTCACAATTCCAAGTGGATGCGTACCGGCACTCGACTCGAGTGGTGCTAAAAAGAATGTCGATGCCCAGGGAAATCCTTGTTTGTCTTGTGACGGTTGTAACAAAGTTGGTGATGCTGCGGGTGGTGCTGCTGATCAAATGAACAAGTTAGCCGGACCGGGCATCAAGGCTCTGAGTACGACTAAGGCGCAGCTCAACACAAAGCTCGTGTCCATTTCGGCCACTGTTGAAAGCGCAGTGGCGAGCCAAGTGAACACTGCAGAGGACCTGCGAGCCACGGTAGTCGACACGCAGGACCAGGTGGACGACTACAACGGCATGTTCCAGGACTACCGGGACTACCTGGGTTACGCCATTATGGCTCTGTTCGCTCTTGCCCTGGTCGTCATCGTCATCGGCTTCATCGGTATCCTCTTTGGTCTCACCCCACTGAAAATCCTCGCCAATCTCATGAATATCGCGTACTTCCTCGGCTTCATCGTGCTGTTCCTCACGTTCATCATCAGTGCAATTGTACTGGCAATTGGTGTTGTTCTTGGGGATGCGTGTGAAATTACCGCCATTTTCGCCGCTAACTGGACGGTGCCACTCGGCGAGTCGGCAAAGGCGGTGGATGCCTGTTTCCAGGACGAATCCCTGCTGGATGTATTCAATTTATCGAGCAAACTCGACTTCGCTCGGGGTGGCATCGAATTCCCGTCTAACAACATGGAAACAATGTTTGACTTTTCGAAACTGGATGAATTTACCGAGGCAGTCCGGAATACCGACAAGAAGGTGTTCCCTTTCGATAATACGAAGTACACCAATCTTCTCAACACATTTAACAGCTTCGCCACGCAGTCTCACACCAGCTGCAGCCCGAGCAACGTTTATACAGAGCCCAACATTTTGCAGCCATGGGTCGATAACCCAGGACCTCCATCTCGCACGTCCTTTTCGCAGACAGCAACAGATTTCATTAAAACTTTCTATGCCACCAATTGGGACGTTCTCTGTGATCAAAACACTGGGGATGGCAATGCCTACACGTGTGCTTCCAGTAGCAATTGCAAATTCTCCGAGTTTATGGGGGAACAGTTCCAGTTACTGTTCAACATGGCAACCGTCAAGAAAGGGATCAACGACTTCGTCACGAATCTGCACAATAGCGCCGATGATGTGGACGCTTCCACCAATGACTTCGAGACGAAAACCAAGAAACTCAACACAGATATCACCGCGATCAAGAACGATCTCAAGAGTCACCTGATCGGGTATGTAGAAGACTTCGAGGAGTCCATGCACTGCACCTTCATCGCCAACGGCTTCTGGAAGATCTACAAAGCATTGTGCGGTGACCTCATGCCAGCAATCACTATGATCGCGCTCATGCTCTTCCTCTGCGGCATCTTCCTCATCCCAGTCAACGTGTGTCTCATCATCGGCGTCAAGCGCCTCAAGGCTCACGGAAATGGCCACATCATGGATACCGAGATGAAGTTCAAATAGATCTTCCTGCTAACTATCAACACTCTGGTAACTAGATGCACTAGTAACTAGACTTCGTACAATTCAACGCGAGATATTTTTATAAACTTGCACGAAGAACAAGAACATTATTGTTTTTAAATATTTAAAAAAAGTAATAGTTTTGTAATGGTAAATATAAGCACAGTGATGATGAAGGACCGTTCTTCAGCGTGCCAGTACTAGTTTTCCCACGCCCTGAACAAACCAAACCAAACCAAACCTTCTTCTTAATGAACCAAACCAGGGTAACGGAACGAACCGGTTCGAATGCGTTTTATGGTTCATTAGGAGTTTCAGAAAAAACTCCAAACCAAAGAGACAGAATCGTGCAAACCCCTCCACAGGTTCAAACCAGTAGGATCTGACGAAAATGGAGACAACAAGCTCAGCATGCAGCGCGCTGGTGGTCTCTCACGACCGTCAAGGCCTAGAAACTATTGTGAATCCCGGTTGTATTGAGCGCCGCCAGCAGATATTACTCCGAGAGGACATCGTTGTCAATGGAGCCGGAGTCGTAGAGCAGCTGGGGCATGCTTACAAAATTCGCAAGTACGAACGGATGAGAAGCTTCTTGAAGTTGCTCAGTACGCTCACGATCACGCAATTCATACGGCTGCGGACACAGAGAAGCGCTTGGGGTCTCGTATAGGCAAGTACTTTGAAGATGTCCAAGTCCATTTGGAAGCGACAAACAAGATCCAAATCGATAGCCAAGCTGCTGAAACAAATGCACGTCTTGTTGGTGTCGTTCAAGATGTTCATGACCGCGTCGACACAAGTATGAAGACATCATTTGAGAAGTTTGCTATAGAGCTAGGTCAAAAGGTCAACACTACTTTGACGGCGATGGAGGGCGCGATAAATGAACACAAGAAAACACATGCTCGAATGTGAGCTGCGCCTCGGTGCAGCACTTAAATCGTCTCACGACGCTTGAGGCTGCTACGGACCTGCAAGCGGAGTGGATTGAGAGAAGACTAAACGCCAAGCTGAAGAAGGCAGTAGAGGCAGAAAGTAAAAGCTTCAACTCGCTCAGCAATCGCATTTGATCAAGCAAGAAAACATTTACAGGGACAAGCTGCTAAACTGGCAAAATCACACGCCAGCAGTGTTGAGGAGCGCCTACAACAAAGAATCAATAGCGCGATGGATGCCGCCTGCCTACAGACCTCAGCAAGCTTGATGAACGCTTCGGGTGACATGTCGAGTACATTGGAGTGTGACAAAGTGGCACTGAAACGAGAACTTTGATGATATTCACAGCAACAGAGTTAAACTTGAGGCAAAGATTCAATCGCAGCTCAGTGATTTTCAGGCCGCGTCTTCCAGAAGAAACTGCAAATTGCAGCATCAAATGGCTCAGCTTAATTGCAGCTGCCGATCGCTTGAACACTCGCCTTTCGAGTATAGAAAATCAAGATGCACAAGAAATCAGTTTGCCTTGCAATAACACAGACACAGATGATCTTACTATCGAAGTATTGATCCAAAACCAGTGGACTGACTTCTCCGGCTACATCACCTATGGTAGACAACCATGTACCGAAAAGCGCTTCATCGTTGCAAGACGATCTACATCCAGTTACTTCATCATCCGCGGTAGACAACCAGGTATCGGAAAGTGATCCATCCTCGCAGGACGATCAGCATTTGTCAGAAGGACAGGTTGAGCTCCTACTCTGTGAAAATTCGGATAGCGGTGACACTGCCATACTAACGGCACTTAATCAGATCAACTTGGGAATACAGGCTCTTCTTCGAAAGCCACGGTCACCAACGATCCCATCACCAATCAAACACAGCACGGATAATAAAGCCTCACCGATTCCAAGCCGGATCGTCAAACAACGATCGGGTATCCCACGAAATACCGCTGTACCAATCCAACGAGCTGCTGGACTTCTAACTACAGCTAGAGAAGCAGCGATGAAACAAATCTAAGTGCGAGCTTCGAAACGTGAAAAAGAATTACGGAAACGCAAACACTGAAGCAAGAAAGACTCGATAAGGGAGTATAAGCTGCAAACGCAACTTGTGCTTGGAAGCTTGAGGTTCGTGGTCAGCTCTAACATTGCAGTTGACATACATAATTTGATGTACGTGGTGGTTCAGAAAAAATAAAGAACACCAAATGCATTTTATTCATCTTGGCAATCCTCATTCTAGTTCACTGTCAAATAAACAAGACGCTACCTCGCGTTCCCATCGTGCAGCAAATGGTATGTTGACTTGACATGAAGACAGGGGATCAACACGTTTGCCGGAACTGCCTGCTCCAACTCTGAATCTGTTAGCCGGGGGCAATTTACCACGTCGACAAACTTTCGATTCCGATTCAAAAAGGAGCACATATCGATATTGTGCTTCGCAATACTAGTGCGATGGCTGGTAACAAGCATACCACTTATGCCGAAATCCCTCTCGATCTGTGCTGAAGATGCTGGAATTGCGTGCAGATGACCCGTGCTGCGATAGGTAATAGTCGATAGTTGTTTTCATCATGTTGGCGCTTCCAAAAGTGCAAAATTGATTCGGTTTTGGCCGTCGTCGTAAGCAGCCTACTGGGATCGGAGAACCACCTTTCGAGCTCTTCATCAATGCGTGCTTCGTGAACGTTACGCTGCTCCACGTGTTCGGCCTCTTCTTCAGCAAATTCCATAAGTTCCTCAGAAAATACTTGAGCAGGCTGGAAGGAAGGGAACTCGATAAATGATGATAGAGACTCGAAACCGACGGCAACTGCTGCGGTATCTCGCAATTAGAGGGCGTACCGTACACTTCTGCTGGAGCTGAAGTTTGAGAGCTACTTGTCGATATGGTCAACATTAACGCTCGCAACCGCCTCAGTACGGCATCCTTCACACTAGCAACATTTCGACTAACAGCGCTCTTCATCCATTCGCAGGTGGGGCTGCTCCGGGTCGATGATCAACTGTTCGTTGCAAAGGCGGACGATCTTTGCTAGGTTGACGTCTTGATTTTTTAGGGACGGGTGCAGTAGCATCTGAACTTCCGGGATGAAAGACGACTCACGAATCCGTGCGTTATCCGTGTAGCGAGCGAAGAAATATTTATGGAACAACTTAGCAAGTAGTGCTCGCGTCGATTTCACGAGTCTTGTGAGGTCTCGGACTTGGTAAAAGAGTGGGGCTTCTCTTGAGGCTCGCATTTTGTCTTTTAGAGGTTGAGTTTCATCCAGAATAGTTTTGCGCAGTCGAAAGATCGACAAAAGGACATCAACTTGGTTTGTGCCCTCCTTTGACTCTTGACATTTAATGCCATGATAGGGTTCAGAAGCCCATACAGCTGAAGCAGGCTCAACTTGTCGTCAGCAATTGGAAGTGGCTCTGGTATTGATTTTCGCTCCCGAATAGCTTTGTCAATACGTTCCTGGAACCAATCTTCGAGTTGGTCCCATTTTTCGAGCAATCGCCGGACAACTTTAGCGAAGCCTGCGAATCGGTGCTCTTTGTGTTCGATTAATTGGGTTGTAGCACCAGCGTTTGCCATCTCACAAAGTTCTGAGAAGAGACTCCCCATTGAGGCGTTGGAGCGAACGGCGTATGTTGTACTTTTGATGCGAGTAACCAATCTGGTGGCTGGTAAGTTCTTAGGAGGTCTTTCGCTGAGGGGTGATACCAAACGCGTTTTTGTAGCAGCGTTCGTAAGGTGGGGTATGCACCATTCCCATTGGAGACCGATTCCCTTCGTCATCATCCACTTAACATCAGGGCCAGCGTCACTAGTGGAGCCGTAAAATCTTTCGTGGATAGCCCAAAATCTTTAGTAGCTCTGTAATCCAGCGCTTAAATGATTCACGGCTTCCGGCGCTTCTTTCCCCATACATCGGTTCATAGTGGCGAGTACCAAGAAGGATCGACTGGAATTCCCAGTTGTTGTCGACAAAATACACCTCAGACCAAGATATTTGGTCGCCCTCTGTGTCTTGGAAGACCAAAATCACACACCATTGAGAATGACGCCACGTTGTTAATTCTGCTGCATTGTAGATGGGATTGAATAGCCTGTCGTGTGCTTGAATAAAGCTCAGCAATAGCTCGCGTTACTGTGTCGTTATTGAGAGTCGCTCGGAACTCGTCTGCAACCACCAAGTTCGTGAGCAATTCCGATTCTTCGTATTCTCCGGAACCGAAACGGGAGATTGTTGTTCACCACACGCAGCGTCTCGAGCAGCAATGTCATTCTTCTGCTATCAGCTCCATCAGCAATAGCACATCGTATGCGTTCTAGCTCCTTAGCTCGGTTACGTTTCCTGGTGTTCTCGGCTGTGATTTTACTGGCTGTCAACATGTGCTTGTCGTTAAGATGCTTGGTAGCTTTAGACGTATTACCAAACAGTTGAATTATCTTGTTATCACGACGACATTCGAGGCTTCCTTGGCATATCCAGCAAATGTATTCCTTGCCTTCAAGCGTGGAAGTAACGCGTACCCCAGTCTAGAATTATTGATCGTTCACCACGGCGTCTTGGTAGTACCTTAAACCTCTGGCGGCACATAGTTTCGTATTGCTTGGGTAACGTGCATCGGCACAGATACTGACGAACTTGAACTAGCAACAATGCTGCCATGGACAGATGGTGGAAGGTCGGGCGCAGGTGTATGCTGGTTCATGCCAGACATTGCTGTCTCCACGAGTGCTGTGGAGTGGCCCTGACCCTACTGTCTGTACTGGATGACCTGGTTGCTGGGTACTACCCACAGGACCGATGTCAGCATCTTCTTCTCGAGAGTTGACTCCGTTCTTGTGAACGGTGAAGGCGGAGTAGACGCTGAATTGTTGTTTTGAGGGTTGATACAGAAGATGTTGGGCCTACAACGCGATAGTAGCGAAACTGTTGTAGGGGCTTGAGTTGGGGGTACTGCAAAATGTAGTGTGAGCTGAGATCAGAGCCGAGTGCTCTGGAAAGATCTTTGAGTCGTTTCGCGTTTCATATCTTCGATAAGAACAGTAGCCAATAGGTGCTCTCGTTGTTACAACTTAAAGCCGTAACTCCAAACCTGAAACTCCAAACCTCCGTTCAGGTTTGAAGTCAGGATGGGTTTCATAGCCAAACCACGAAACCTACTTGTTTTGGTTCAGAACAACGGGGAAGTAACGTTCAAACCAAATTTCAGCGCTTTCCTCGGTTTGGTTTGTTCAAGGTGTGAGTTTTCCCTCTCAGACATGCCCAGCAAAATGATTCTCTTCGTTCTGTTCACAATAGTCATCTTTGCAGCCACGGATTCGCGTGAAATGCTGTCAATTCTATCGAGAGTTATGCCGAGTGTAGAATCTAAGCGAAGACTCGAAGACATATCAACAGAAGAAGAGAGAGCGATAGCTGGAGCGAGTGGAGTGGGTGCATTCTTCAGTAGAGCCATTAAAGACATTCGAGGAGGGACTGACACGTTCTACAGAGATCTCATCACCGCAGGGAAGATCGCACTGTGTGAGCATGGGTTAGAGAAAAACTCCATTCGATTTGTTAACAGTACAGATGACGACGCGTATAAAGACAGTGAAGGCGACTGCGTGAGGCTGACAGGTTCCCCGTTGCAAGATGAAGCAGTCATAGAAGCGTATACTCAAGGAGCGTGTGAGGTGATGCCGAATTGTTATTGGGCTGCGATTAATCAAGGAGATACAAGACGAGCTCAAGTGTATGGAGACTCTAGGAGCCTCATGAACAAGGAAATGGCGTCCAGTACGATCAAGAATTGGCTTGTAGGTGTCATCAGCTTCGTGGTTCCAGGACTTCTCCTGGGTGTGGTGAGTCTGTTTGCAATGGTCTTCTTTCTGCTTTGTCGCTGTTGTTGCAGTCGTTGCTGCATCCGACAAACTAGAAAAGCAGGGTATACTCGAGCACAAAAGTGTTGTCCTGTGTTGCTGTTCCTGGTCTCTTCTATAGGCGTTTTCATCATTTCAACGGCAGCTTTACTCTACCGCAACTCCATCCTCGGCTCCGTGGATGAAATCTTCAGTGCGACGTCAGGTCTACTGGAGAATGGCAGTGACTGGGTCGTCAGTATTCGAGATCCGCTTGAGAACATCCGAGACGAGGTGAATTCATCGGTAGACCACGTCATAAAAGAGCTAGATGGCTCGGATTTCATTGAGACGGGGGTATATGGACTCATTGCGAAACTTCGAGCATTTGGAGTGTATGCCGCTAACCGCACACTTCCTGATGGCTGCTTGGTGCATACAGACCAGTCCAAGGAGAAGTACATCGGGAATAATGGCAATATCTGCCTCCCATGTGACGTCTGCACTGCGATCAGCTTGAGGATTGATACCGCTTCGGATGAAGTTGAGAAGAAGGCGGAACCTGGAGTCCAGCAGCTGATTAAGGTCCGTTCCCAGCTTAACCATAAGCTCGTCAGCATAGCAGACTCAGTTCGTGACGCTGTTGACTCGAAGGCTCTGCTGGCTGACAACCTCATCTCTACGTTGGAAACTACCAGAGGCAAAGTCGACCACTACGACGATGTTATCCAGAATCATCGACATGATCTGGGCTTGGAGATCATGACACTGTTTTACTTCTCCACTGGCGTGATCCTCATAGGAGCTGCAGGTATTCTTTTTGGCCTCGTACGGGTGAAATTGCTTGCTTATCTCATGTACCTGGCGTATTTCAGTGGCTTCCTTGTTCTCATCCTTGTATTCATCGTCAGCGCTGTCATTTTTGCGCTTGGAATTGTCCTCGGAGACTCATGTGAAGTGGCTCTCATTTTCTCAACTAATTGGACGGTACCATTGGGAACTTCAGCTAGGGCAGTCGACGCCTGTTTCCAGAACGAATCTCTGTTAAATGTTTTTGATCTGTCGTCTCAACTTTCGTTCGCAAGAGGAGGAATCAGCTTCCCCACTATTAACATCAGCTCAATGCTCGACTTCTCCGCTCTGGACAACTTCTCCACAACGTTTTCAAACTCGAAAGACGCTGCGTTCAACTTCAGTGGGGTCTATTTCGACGAGGTCGTGGATTTTGTCAACTCGTACGCCACTCAAGACGCGAAATACTGCAAATTAAACGATAAATACACGAAGGAAAACGCGTTGCAACCCTGGGATGACAATGGTGAATCGTCAACGAGTAGCCCAGTGGGATACATCATCGAGCGCTACGAAAACAACAATTCGGTTTGCGCTGGCCTTCCGAACTCGGACTACGGTCATCCGTTCGTGTGCACGAACCATTCGAACCCTTGCGCCTTCTCCGAATTTATGGGGGAGCAGTTCCGTGTACTCGTCAACATCGCTACTATCAACAACAGTGTGTTTGACTTTGCAGCTCATTTGCAGCGAAATGTCACGGATGTCGTCGAATTTACCCACGAATTCAAGAGTAACATCACGAATCTGCTGGGTCGAGTGGAAAGGATTAAAGATCAGCTCCAGAGTAGTCTTATCAGGTACGTCGACGATTTCGAGAGGGCCATGTACTGCACTTTCATCGCGGACGGATTCTTCAGCATTTACAACGTGATTTGTGTGAAGATGGCACCTTCGATCACCATGATCGGACTCATGTTGTTTACCACGGGGATACTGCTGATACCTGCCGTTGTGGCTCTGATCATCAGTTCCAAACGACTCAAAGGTCGAAGCTTCAGCACCGTCGTAGTGGGCATGGAACAGTCGGAATTCGATATGAAGAAAGTCACATTTGGCGATGTACAAAACAAAGTACAAGTTGGACCAAGTAAAACGGTCGTTAAAGAAGTCTGGGGGTGGCAATCTGATAACGAAAAGGATGACGTTGTGGGTGACGTCGAACGCTAACGCCACCTCAGGAAACTGGCGCCAATAGCTCTCGATCTGATACCATTCATGTAGCCATTGCTACTCGACACCACAGAGATGGCCGTCACAATTCATTCTGTTTCCAACCTATAACGCAGAAGATGAACGGGTTCTCCAAAGTATTCGCAGCTTTCAGCTTGCTAGCCACTCTGGCAACATTCGTCTCCGCTATCGGCAATGCTACATCTCGAATCGAAAATCAATCAGCTATCACCCACGTGCAGCAGGAAATCCGCGATGGATTGACACGAAGTCGTGGTGTGAACCTCGGCGGTTGGCTAGTCGCGGAGCACTGGATGACCGCGGACGTTGCGTTCTGGCAAGGTATAGACAACCGCTTCGCCAACTCTGGCGAGTACACGACCATCACGAAGGCCGGAAATCCAGATGACATCCGCTCCAAGTTGAACAACCATCACTCCACTTTTATCACCGAAGACGACATCGCACAGATCGCTGCTGCAGGACTCAACACTGTTCGCGTGCCTTTGGGCTTCTGGATCTTGGGCTATGACAACCACGACCCGTCCAACCAACGCGAGTGGCAAGTATATACACGCGGGACGATCGTATACTTGGACCAGCTCATCAGATATTGGGCCAAGAAGCACAACGTTGCAGTGCTGATCAGTCTGCATGCGGCTAAAGGATCGCAGAACGGCGCTGATCATTCGTCACCTGCAAGTCCAGGACACTCGTTCTGGAGTCAGTACCCGGAGAACGTGGCCAACACCATCGAAGTTGCACGGTTCCTAGCCGACCGGTATCTTCACGATGAGGCTTTCCTCGGAATCGGTTTGTTGAATGAACCGAACGGCAATACTGACGAGAAGGTGTTGTACCAGTTCTATCAAGACGCATACCGAGCAGTGCGTTCGACTGGAAGTGACTGCGTTTTGAGTGTCATGCCCATGCTGCAGAAACAGAATCCGGACGAAATGGTGGGCTTCATGGAGGCGCCACAGTTCACGAACGTCTGGGTCGAATGGCATCCGTACTTCATCTGGGGATACGAGCACACACCAGACGATCAGTTGGTGGGTGTAGCTGTCCAACAGGAGTACAAGGGGCGAGTAGACAAGTGGAACGCTCGGTCGGGACACAACCGCTTGTTCATCGGAGAATGGAGTGTGGCCACTGCTTCCAACATGCGTCGCACCAACCCCGATCTGTTCTACACGTTCGCCATGGAGCAGCTTAAAGTGCACGAAGCAGCGGAAGGAGGCTGGACGCTCTGGTCGTGGAAAGTGGCAAGCGGTGACAATAGCAACTTGGACGATTGGTCTCTGCAGAAGCTCCTGACGGACGACCGACTCGGGCGTATCCTGCGTAGCCAGTAGACGAAAAATGAATCCATTTTTCGGAGCATCTCCCTTGTTGAAGTGCTCCAAACTTCAGAAAGCCGGTCCGACCCCACGTCTGATTAACCAAACATACACTTTTTACGCAGTCTTTTTAGAGAACGGAAGACACATGAACAAGTGGATCTCTTTTCCGATTCTCCATCTTGCGGGCATAACAGAGGGGAAATGTCAACAAACGTATAAACATATGTTTTTTCGTCAAAATACGTACGCCCTGCCCCTTACCGATCGAATTCTTTCTGGCGGTAATACCGCATACGTTTATTGGCACAACGTGACAAATGTGTTAGCCGAGTTTGCGTCGTTTGCATGTCTTCTTGTTGTGGCCAACTTGACTGCAATTACCACAGCGATAACCAGTTCTCCCGTTACCAACCTCGCCGTTACTTCGAGTACGCTTGGTCGTTGGTCGACCTCGTCTTGGTGCAAGCCGTGGTGGCAACGTGACATTATCCTTTATCAGATCTTGGTCGAGTGGTACGTGCACCACCTTGTTTGCAAATGCCTTCACGTAACTTGCAATAGTGTACACGCTGTCGAAATAGTCGAACACTGCATCGAGTTGTCCGCGGCTATTAAGCGTTGCAATCAAGTGTCGGCATGGTACTTTGTACTGGTCCATAAAGACACACGTACAGTGTTAGAGCTCAGTGTAACGCGATGCCTGACACGCATTGCATGTCTATTCGTGTCTCGAACGGCGTAGCTGACATCTTGTGATGCATGTTGTACTTGATAGTGTCCAGCTTCCTTCGATTCCACTTCGTACAGCTCCATGCTTTTGGGGTCACAGTCATATCCTTTGCCTCCCAAATCGAACAATTCTGCTGCCTTTGGTAGGCTTTATCCAGCATTTGGCTACACATCGCCTTGACAAATTGAAGCGGTGGCAAATGGCGAAATCCCATGGCCAACTGGTTACCAAATTGACTTTCAGTTACAAGTTCTCCAGCCAAACAACGCTTTGATCCCGACATTGGCATGCACACACCAGTTTATCGGGGGGATCGATTCAAGGTATTTGCGCACGTCGGGCCCAAGCGCAATCTCAATGCACGCGAGCTCACTTAGGTAGGCTTCTTCCGTTTCAGCGGATTGAAGACTCCACACCATGTTGTGATGATCTGGAGTAAAATTTTTGAAGTTCGTGGTGACATTGCGGATAATATGAAGCGTACAGAAACGCACTGTAAGCTTCATATCATTCGCAACGGAGAGCATAGTATATGAATGTACCTGAGAGACTCGAGATCTTATCGACGTTGGAATCAGCAGGAACTCCTTAGAATACGTTTCTTGGCATTATCGGCTACAATTAATACGCCTTCTGCTTAACTTTCTCGCAGCTGTGTACCGTATACGCTTACTGACGCAGAAACTACGTATTTTGCCTTTACCGGCCGAATTATACGTTTGTTGACATTTCCCCCATAACAGATCGATCACCACTTTCCTCGCTGATTGTGACATGGCTGTGTCACAGACCTCGGGGGACATTGCGTTTAGCGGTCTGGGGACGTTTTGGGGACCCTCCTGCGCCACCCATCTCCAGTTGAACGAACTGAGACCATAGTGAAACTCAGTGAAACATACTGAAATCAAGAGAACTTTGTTAAACCAGTCCAAATTGCATAAAACCTGGCTATTTGCGTCCGGCGATCCAAAAACCGACCTTATCCGCTCCAAGCTTTAAGTCATTTCAACCCCATCTTTCGGCCACTTTGCATTTCACACAGAGATCGCCAGCTCTCAAGTGTATCGACGCCGTGTTCTCACCAGCAGAAGCGCTCCGTCTATTGTGGGGCGATTGCACAAAAGCCTGCAAAAGTTCAAGTTGCCAAACGGAGGTTCAAAAACCGGCCCTTTTCGCACGTGTGTGGCTCTCGTTTGATCGCCTTCTATCTAAAGAGGAAGGGGTGAGTTTAGTAAATAGGCTTAAATCCCAAAATGACATCCATATTACCTATTATCCGACATACCCATGCTGGATCCAAGTTTGCCGGGTGTGCGCTGACCTCAGCCTCAGTTTCCCATCTGCGGCCCAAGAAGCGCGAGCGAGACCCCCTAGAACTATCATGACGCAGCAGTGGCTTGCCAAGGCTGTGCGTCGTAGCGTGCGCGCCAGCATGACCTCTGCGCGCGTGGCCCCTTCGCGCCTGAACGCCCCCAGCAACGTGGCTTCTCGCTGGTCGCGTGCCTTCTCGTCCACGCCGCACCCAAGCGAGACCTTTATGACGGGCAACAATAATGCTTACGTGGAGGAAATGTATTCGAGCTGGAAGAGCGACCCAAAGAGGTAACAAAACTTTTTTTCATTTTTATCGTTTAGACACTTTAGGCACTTTAGACACTGTTGCCGACAAAGTGATTATACACTTTTCACTTAACACTATACATTTGTGTTCAATATGTATACAGTGTGCACAAGTCTTGGGACGTTTACTTCCGCCAGATCGAGAGTGGCAGTGTACCCGGCGAAGCCTTCATCCCACCGCCGACCATCCAGCAGGGCGTGACGCCTGTGCGTTCCATTGGCGGCGCTGCGGCTTCGTCCACTGAGCAGAACGACGCTCTCGGACTCAGTTACCTTATTCGTGCCTACCAGGTGCGTGGCCACGAGGCTGCCAATCTGGACCCGCTGGGTCTACAGGAGCGACCGGTACTTCCGGATCTGGACATTTCGATGTACGGCTTCACGGAAAAGGATCTGGACCGTGTCATCGCTATCCCCAAGAACTTGTACGTATTTATCTTTCCTGTGTCTGATTTGTCAAAAAGATCTATAGGATTGATTTTTTGTTTTTGTGTTATGATATTTCCAGCTCGTCAGGTGTTTCCGGCTTTCTGGAAGAGCTGTCCGATGGCACCAGTACCATGACGCTCGGTCAGATTGTTCAGCGTCTTAAGGAGACGTACTGCAGTTCTATTGGAGTGGTGCGTGGTATTAGCTGAAGGGAAAGATGGTAGTGTGCTAACGTTCTTGTTGATTTGCTTATTCAGCAATACATGCACATGCTGGACCGTGAACAGTGCAACTGGATTCGTACCAAGATGGAACACCTAGTGAAGAATGAGGAGACGAAGGAGAAGAAGATGCACATTCTCGAGCGTCTGGCCTTCTCCGTCGTCTTTGAGCGTTTCCTGGGCAACAAGTACAACACCACCAAGCGATTCGGTCTGGACGGCGCTGAGAGTCTTATCCCCGGCCTTAAGTTCATGATCGACCGCGGTACCGCGCTCGGCATGGAGCACTTGGTGATCGGTATGCCTCACCGTGGCCGTCTCAATGTGCTGTCGAACGTCATTCGTAAGCCTATTCAGCAGATCTTCAAGGAGTTCCAGGGCACGCACATTGACGTGGAGTCCTACAACGAGCCGGATGTGGAGGACTGGTCAAACGCTGGTGATGTTAAGTATCACCTGGGCACGTCGTACGACCGCGCTTACCCCGATGGTCGTCAGGTGCACCTTTCCCTGGTGGCCAACCCGTCACACTTGGAGGCTGTTGACCCTGTCGTGGTTGGTAAGGTTCGCGCCAAGCAGTTCTACCTCGGCAACGACGCTGACGCAGAGAAGAAGGTGATGCCGCTGCTGCTGCACGGTGATGCCGCTTTCAGTGGGCAGGGCGTCGTCTACGAGACCATGCACTTGTCTGGCCTTGACAACTACGACACGGGTGGTACCGTGCACGTCGTGGTGAACAACCAGATCGGTTTCACTACCGACCCGAAGAACTCGCGCTCGTCGCAGTACTGCACAGACCTGGGCAAGGCTATGGATGTGCCTATCCTGCACGTGAACGGTGACGACCCGGTGTCGGTTGTTAAGGTGTTCGAGTTCGCTGCCGAGTGGCGCCAGAAGTGGCGTTCGGACGTGATCATCAACTTGACGTGCTACCGTCGCTTCGGTCACAACGAGGTGGACAACCCGTTCTTCACGCAGCCGCTTATGTACAAGAAGATCGGCCAGATGAAGTCGGTGCTCGACACATACATCGACCAACAGGTGGCTGCTGGCACTGCTACCAAGGAGGAGTGCGACGCTGTCGTGACCAAGGTCTGGGACTTCTTCCAGAGGACGTTCGAGGAGACGGAGAAGTGGGAGGACACGAAGAAGAGCGACTGGCTTGCCAACCGCTGGGACTCGTTTAAGAGCCCCAACCAGCAGTCGCGCATTCGCTCCACGGGCGTGCACATGAACGTGTTGAAGCACGTGGGTGAGAAGATCAGCACGGTCCTTCCAGACTTCAAGGTCAACCGCCAGCTGGACCGCATCATGGCGGCCAAGAAAAACGCGATCGAGTCGGGCGATGGTATTGACTGGGGTACCGCTGAGGCCCTGGCCTGGGGCACTCTGCTACTTGAGGGCAACCACGTGCGTATCAGTGGTCAGGATGTTGAGCGTGGTACATTCAGCCACCGTCACGCTGTGCTTCACGACCAGGAGACCAACGAAGAGTACGTTCCCCTGAACAACCTTGCCAACAAGACGATCCCGTCGGCCCCTCTCGAGTACAAGACCCCTGGCGGGGACGTTGTGCCCGACACACAGGCTGAATTTGTGGCGTCCAACAGCTCATTGTCGGAGTTTGGTGTGCTTGGTTTCGAGCTCGGTTACTCTCTGGAGAACCCCAACGCCCTTGTGATGTGGGAGGCTCAGTTTGGTGACTTTGCTAACGGTGCTCAGATCATGATCGATCAGTTCCTGAGCGCTGGTGAGGACAAGTGGATGCGTCAGTCGGGTCTCGTCATGCTGTTGCCCCACGGCTACGAAGGCCAGGGAGCTGAACACTCGTCGTGCCGCGTGGAGCGTTACCTGCAGAACACGGACGACGACCCGAACGTCGTGCCGCTCATGGACGAAGAGAACCGCATGCAGATTCAGCACACGAACTGGCAGGTGGTGTACTGCTCCACCCCGGCTCAGTACTTCCACGTGCTGCGTCGCCAGATTCACCGCGACTTCCGCAAACCGCTGATTTCGGTGCAGCCCAAGCACCTGCTGCGTCTGCGCCAGGCCTCATCCAAGATGGAGGACATGGCTGAGGGCACTCAGTTCCAGCGCCTGATCCCGGAGGTCGAGCCGGAGAAGCTAGTCGAGGACGACAAGGTGAAGCGTGTGGTCTTCTGCTCGGGCAAGATTTACTATGAGCTGGCCCAGGAACGTGAGGAGAAGGGCATCAAGGACGTTGCCATCGTGCGTGTTGAGCAGATTGCGCCATTCCCGTTCGACAAGGTGGCGGAGCAGGCCGCTCGCTACCCGAACGCCGACATCAAGTGGGTGCAGGAGGAGCCGCTCAACATGGGTTTCTGGACGTACGTGTCGCCGCGCATCGAGACGGCGCTGACGCAGCTCAACAGCGACTCCCGCCGGCCCTCGTTCATTGGCCGTGCTCCTGCCGCTGCCCCTGCTACGGGCTACAACGCTGTGCACCAGATCGAGCAGGATCGTATCATCAAGAAGGCTTTCAAGTTGTAAGCGTTGGTTCAAGTGAGAAAGCTATGAGGATTTCTGGGTAGAAGAGAGAGATAGCGCAGAACACAAGCAGCCGAAGCGGACTGCGTACCGGTAGAAGGTCGCTGTTTGTTGTTCATGAACATACCAAGAAAATAAAACAAAATGGAAAGACAATCTAAGAAAAAGTGTGTTGCTTTGCAAGAAATTGGTGCCCATGTTGGTTTATAGACCTTGAAGCTGTTCCATCTATGACGAATGTGTAGCAGGTTGGAAACTGCTTAAGTAGTGGAAAAATGAAGCAAGCTCAATTTCAATCGGGGATCTCACATACCAGCTTGCTTACTGAACCACTACTTTTAAGTACTCCTCAACGGAGTACCTACGCCATCGCAGCAGCCTTGACCGTGGTCGACTCGGAGCACGCCGTTGCTTGCTCCAGCAGCATCGTCACGTTGGCGTAACTCAGACCAATACTCGTCACAGTATTCTCTACTGGCTTCCCTTCCGCGAACCACAGGAAGTCCGGGTGCTTGTCGTTCGACTCGAAGAGCCACTCCCCACCAATGATCTCCTCATTTTCATCCAGCTCAAGCAGATAGGTGTAGTTTGCGCCTTCCGTGTACTTTTCGTTCAAACCCGAAGCCACCAGACCACCGTCGACGAACGTCTCGTTGGCCCACAAGAGATGCGACTTGACATACACGATACTCGTTGCGTTCGGGTTCCACAGATACTCTGCCTCACGGTAGTATGTCTGCCCGGCCTCCTCGGTGCTCATGTTAGTCTGTTCGTAGACCTCGAAACTGATAACAGGTTGATTCCAGACCTCGTAACCGGCATCTCTATCGATGATGAAGGTGTGGTTGGCGGAAGTATCCAGGAAGGATACTCCTATTTCCGGAAGCATAAGGAACAGGAGACGCTAACGGCAGCGCGCGACAAGAACACAAGGCAGCGCGCGACAAGAACACAAGGCAGCGCGCGACAAGAACACAAGGACTCGATAGAGAACCACTGTAGATAGACTCGGAGGCCTCACTTTCGCTTTTACTCAGTTCGGCGAGAACGAACGGTCTACGGAACAAACTATCGGGAAGTCTCCCAGCGAAGGTACAACCAATGTCGAGACCAGTCCAAGTTGGCGCCCTTGCATTCCTCGGTCCCAGTCACGCTAGTGAACTGGCAGATTTCCAGTACGTTGAAGTTGTCAGCATCACGGATGACACGTCTGAAGTGAAGGTGGTGGGCCCTGACGAGGACACTGAAAACACAACGTTCGAAATTCCCACGGCAATCGTTGGCTTTCGATTAGTACCAGAATCGGAACGCAAGCAATGGCCAGGGTCGTATGTATCCTTCCCGGTTGCATTCGTGCGTACTTCGGATGCTGGTGTCGACGAGTGGTCATACGGTGTTGTCACTGGCTATACCGCATCGGATACAACGGACATCCTCCATATCTCTAGTTCTGATGGGCCCGCACGTTTCCCGTTAACGAATGTGGAGTCAATTATCAAGGTAGACCCGCTCAACTACGCTCTACGACCTGGGCAGGGTTCAAACGTGGCGGCTGTAAGTCCAATGGAACTTCTTCATCGTCAAGATACTCTCCTAGCGACCTGCAGAAAGAAAAAGAACGGTATTCCAGACTCTGTCATGACCAATCTGGTGCCATATCACCCCGAAGAGTTGGTACCCCTTGTGAAACCTTCAACGCTTGCCCTAGTGCACGTTCGCAGGCAGCACATTGTGGACTTTTCAACGGCTAGTCGCTCTAACCGACCGCAGGACCTATATCAAGACTGCGGGGTAGCGACTATAACTGACCATCCACTTAGTGAACAGGCCACTCGCAGGGTTCATACAGCTCCTCCGACGAACAGACGCAGTGACCCCGCCCAGGCCGCACTACAGTCGATGGGCTCGGCCAGTTCTGACGATGAGCAACACTACAGCCCTTCAGACGACGACGACGATGACATCAGAGAAGTAAAGCACATGAACGCTCCATTATCCAAACGCAGACGCACCGACTACGTTAGTGAATGTGACTTCGACACGTCAAATCCTGACCGTCAACAGAGACCTCAACGCGGAATAGTTTTTCATCCGTCCCCGACAGACCGCCGTATACATGCGGCAATAGTCAACAGGCAACATACAGGTAAGGAACCTCAGACTTTGCTTCAATCTGTTCAGCAGTCACCACACGTGGAGTTCGTGGCAAGTCCGGCTACCCTACGCGGTTTGTATTCATTTGGATTCGGATTGGGTTTGTCTATCATGCATTGTAGACGAACACACTGGGACGACGAGGTACTGACCAGTGAAAAGGGCGCTAACCGGTGGGATTTCTCTGCAAAGAACGGATTTCCGACGCCTCCAAAGGCATCTAACTTCGCCGACTTGATCAGTTCACTGTCGGCACTTCACAAATTCGGTCAGTACTTCTACAACAACGAGACAGTGGAGTTCATTTCTGCGGCGAAAGACTTCATTATTAATTACTCGGACCACGCTCGACCGGATCCTGCGATGTCGCGTCTTCTCGCTTACTGGATCAACTGCAAGTTCAGCTTGTTTCGTAGCACAATCCTCGTCGAGGGTCTAAGTGAAGCGACAAAGGTGTCGTCACAGTTCTGTCGAAGTGATGACAAGCTAGCGGCTCTTCGAGACTCGAGTCAGAGCTGGAAACCGTTATCAATATCCGTTCGGCTTCGTACCAGTGACAGAGATAAAGGTTCACGCGGACAACGCGCACCAATGACATCGCGCATCCCTTCCGAGGTGTTTTCGCAATTGCCTAAAGGTGAGGACGGTCGACGAGTCTGCCTGAAGTTCCTTTCTAAATCGGGCTGCCAGTTTGCTAATTGCTCGAGTTCCCATTTTCGACCTGAATCGTTACCGGATGGAGCACGCAAGATCATTGAGGAGCGCTGGGGAGGTCTTAGCACGCAGTCAACTGATTCATGACACGCCTACGACGCTGACGTCGCAACTTCCGCGAGGCTTCAACCGAGTCACGAGGAGAATGAAGTCAAGCGTCACAAATTATTCATGTCGACTTTGCATCGCGTTCGTGACTTACATCAAGCCACCATTTCTGAGATTCATGAAAACAACATTGCTGGATTGGAACCACCGCCGCCTCGTCCGAACATGCTGGCTGAAGTGGACATGGACCAGGTTCGGTTCTGGACGAGTGTCGCTCGTGAGGGTACACAGACTCTACCCGACATCGTTCGATGCCTTAGGGGGCAAACCCTCTCAGATCCTAGACCCAACAAAGATCTCTTTGAGATAGCAACGTCAATCGATCCAACACTTGCACCAACGATCTGCGAGTGGAACAAGATCGTGCAGCACGGCGTCATACCGAAATGGACCACTGGACGTCCTCCCAGGCAGTCACGCCGCCCTCGCAACCATGCTGGCATACGAAGGTTATCTACACAAATACGTCGGCATCTACGAGCAGGACAATTTGAAGGACGGTACCTCATCGTCGATGCTAGTCTCGTAGACCTGTGGCCAGAAGTGTTCATCAGTCCTCTGGGTGCCGTTGCTAAAGTCGGTACGTCGGTTGATATTCGTTTAATCAACGACTACTCGATTCCAGAAGGTCAATCGGTGAATGACTTTACTGATCGTGAAAACTGCCCTTCGATCGTTTATAATCCACCTCGGGATCTCGCTAAGCGTATTCACGCTCTCGCTATATCTCATGTCGGAAAACGCATTCTGATCATGCTCGGGGATGTGTCCGGGGCGTTCCGCCACATCCCAGTACATGCTGACTCGGTTCACATGTTCGGTTTCGTGTTCGAAAACCTACTCGTCATCGATCTCGCATGTGGGTTCGGCTGGTGTGGATCACCAGCATTTTATTCGCTCGCTGGCAAAATAATCAACTACCTGTACGAACACGGCAACAGTTTCAATCGTCAGTTCACCGGAAACGTGTGGTGTGACGATCACACGTGCATCGAAATCGATGAGGGTCCAAAATGTTTTGATGCCAACATACGTGCAATGGCTACTGTACTCGGACCCACAGCCATCAACGAACAAAAATTTACGAAGTGGTCTTCGGAGTGCAAAGCCCTAGGCCTACTCTGGAACACCAAGGATGCTACGGTGTCTATTCCGTCAGACAAACTCGCCAAGGCGTTGACCCGAATCCAGAACCTGCTTCTAGCGGTTACTACGTCTCGCACAACACTGCTGGAAGCACTCGGAAGCCTCCGACACGTCGCAAGTTGCTTTCCACCAGCTCGGGCTTTCCTACAGAGGTTACAAGAAACAACTTCACGTAGTCCAAAGTACGGTCGCTACGCAATTCCGAATTCGGCACTGGATGACCTTCGCTGGTTCCAAGCTGTTCTCCAAAATCCAGGTCGGTTCAACAGGATTCCCGTCATTCACTTCGCAGACGTCTCTGTTCCGGAATTCCACGTCTTTATGGATGCCAGTGGAGACGGACTATGTGCTCTTGAGCCTTCGTTAAAATGCTTCATTCGTCAGCATTTTTAAGAAGGCGATCTTCAACTCACGTCGATCAACGTCCGGGAGCTGAGAAGCGCAGTGTTGGCAGCGTTGCATTGGGGACCGTATTGGTCTACTCCAGATCGAAAAGCCCGGACGCATGTGCAGTTTCACATCGACAATACAAGCGCGGTCGCCTGGGCTAACAGCCGAGCAAGTCGAAATCCGGTCGCACAAATGTACAATCGACTACTTTCACTTGCTGAATTCCAGTATAACTTGGTATTTACCGCATCACATATTCCCGGAAAACTCAATGTGATGGCGGATGCCGGATCTCGCGTGTGGACAGCTGATCATCATCTCGCTAATACCTGGACTAACATGTCGTCATCATGGATACAGGTTCCTCTAGAAGAGCCTTTCGACAATCTCTCGTCCTTATGGGAACGATGCTGCGTCAAAACGCCTTGGCTCAGTCTACCTCTACCACCTACAGCCGCCACTGGAGCCAATGGTGTCAATTCACCAGGCAGATGGGATGGTCTAAATGGCTCACCCAGTCTACGGCTTCTAGAAGACTCGGATACTTCGCTACACTTTGCTGGGCAGGCGGCTGGAACAACAGCAACATCGGAAATCAACACTCAACCATCCAGCTAAAACTCGCCAGCATCCGCTGGTTTCATCGTCGATACAAAAATTTATCACTTACAACAAGTCCGAGACTCGAGCTTCTACTCAAAGGAATCAAGCGTTTATCGGCCCCTAGACGGAAGAAACAACCACTGACTCCGCCTTTTCTACGGCTGCTCTACCGCTCCCTCGATATGTCAAACCCGAGGCAGCGCCTGCTCTGGGGGAGCATCGTCATCGGTTATTTCTTCCTACTTCGACGGTCCGAATTTCTCCAAATCGGCAAAACCCGACGCTTCTTCTGCCTGAAAACAAGAAACGCGTTCTTATCGGATGACAACGGCAAACGAGTGACTCGAAACAAGGCTACATCAGTCACCATCGGCCTGGAAGGAGCGAAGAATGACCAATTCGGCCGTGGAGCCTGACGAACGATGAACAGATCGGGTGACAAGTTGTTATGCCCACTTCGAGGCTTACAACATATTCTGAGAGCCCGCAAGCTGCTAAAGTGCCAAGCGGATCGGCACCTGTGCGGAACCCTTTCATCTCAAGAAGTTGTCGCGACTATCAAAAGAACAGCGAAGAGGATCGGTGTACCAGCCTCGAACTACTCGTCGCACTCTATTCGAATCGGTGGAGCCACAGCCTTGGCGGCCAGTGGTGCGGATAAACTCTCTATCAAGTTCCTAGGTCGCTGGCTGTCCAACTGCTACGAAGACTATCCACGACATGCTGCCGCAGCATCAAAGGGACTATCGCGGCAAATGGTGCAGCGAATCAAGTCGTCAAGCGCTGCAAGCAAATAACCTACGCTTGGGGGCCGCTCACCTCGCCCTCCGACTTGACCTCAGCAAATCTACGTATTGTGCCCCACTGTTCTGTTGCGTGATGGAAAGCGGAAGTATCCAGGAAGGATACTCCTATTTCCGGAAGCATAAGGAACAGGAGACGCTAACGGCAGCGCGCGACAAGAACACAAGGCAGCGCGCGACAAGAACACAAGGACTCGATAGAGAACCACTGTAGATAGACTCGGAGGCCTCACTTTCGCTTTTACTCAGTTCGGCGAGAACGAACCCGCCTCACCTCGCCCTCCGACTTGACCTCAGCAAATCTACGTATTGTGCCCCACTGTTCTGTTGCGTGATGGAAAAGCAAGCCTAGCAGGTTGGTAGCGGCGATGTGAAAGAACCCGGGGTTCAAGTCGCGGTACGAATAGTCTGTGTGGCTGCCATACTCGTCGATTGAGTCGTTGTAGCCGTTGTAGCGGGATCCAGTAAAGACGTAGGAGACATTGGCATCGTCGTAAATCTGGGTAACGAGGGCCTTGACATCCATGGGCTGGAAAGTCACGCCGTTGTACGTCACGGGGCAGTTGGGCTCCTTCTCAAGGATGGCGGCCGGTGCCCAAGCATGGCAGATGCCCCACCACGTCCGGATGCAAAATCCGGTGGCCTCTCCAGACCGCTTTCCACAAACAGTGTCAACGTCGGGATCGAAACACTCCTTGTCCGTCACACACTCGGTCAGGTTCGACCTAGAGTTGATACCACTTGCAGTGGAAACAGTATCCATAAACGTCTTCACGTCCAGGCCAAAGGCTGCTGCGTACTTCTCAGCAGGACTTGGTTGGCCTTGATTCCACTCGTAGTTGATGCCGTCCAAGTAGACCGGCCAATTTGATCCGGCCCACGGCGACGGGTTGTAGACAGCAGAAGTGGGCAAGTTCTTCAGCTTTAGCTCCATAGGAACGCCGAAATATGCCTCCAGATCCGCAATATCGTCGCCATTAGCCCACTCCAACTTACGGCTAGTAGTCACCGCGTTGGGGTCTTCCGGGACGGTGACAGTGCACGTGCCGTCGTCTTCAATCTCGGTGCCGCGACCTGGGAAGTTTTTGTCGCCAATGTCGTACGACGTGCACGTGGTGTATGGGTCGAGTGCCAACGAAGAAGCGGAGATCTGCTGAATCTGCAGCGCCACGAAGGCAATAGCAGCCGAAACGAGGTAGCCGCTTGTTGTTGAGACGTGCTAGGTTTTGAGACCATACTTCGAGAGAGTAAGTTGTCCTGCTGCGAAGTGCCAGGTAGCTAGTCTTCTCGCTTGGTCGCAAAAAGAAGAATGAGCTGCATGTACATGCTTGTGAGGGGGTGACAACGGATGCTTCCTGTGACAAGGGGAAAGATGAACACCATCACAACCTTGTTCATCAAATGCCACGCTGGATCTTGGACGGAGATCGCATGTGGAGCCCTAGATGTGCTAAATGAGTAAGCACGAGGCAATCAAATACTTTGAGAGGAAGTGTACGTGGTTTATTGTGTAGACGACAGACTCATCAGATATGCTACAGTGCAAAGCATCGTCACTCTATGGAAACAAGATAACGCCGCAATTTCTATGAACTAGAACTTGTATTACTTTTACTTTGATAGGAATTTTCGATTCTGCACATCCGGTTCTGCAACCGAGGTGTGATCGTATGGTATGTCTTCAAGTGAGGTTGTTGAGCATCAATTTTGTGTTGAGCGTGTTCAAGTCTACGAGATGCGCTTCGGTCATGAGTAGGAATATGTTATGGGTATAAGCCGGTCAGTTGAACCGATGGCAGGCCACGAGACAGTTTTCACAATACTGTGTGTATGTAGATTAAACACCTGCAAATGTAATCTCTCACGTACTGTACAGCATCCGTAAAACTGATGGCTCAGAACTCCTGTTGACTCAAACTGGAAATTCGACGAGACAACGTTACTTCATGTACTACATGTACATACATATACATGTGCTACAATGTAGTACTAGATACGGATCCGAAGATTGCGTTAATATCCTTTGATTTGGTCCGAACAATGTTCATGTCATGTACATGTACTTCGAAGTACATTCCTGCGTGCGGAAACTGTGTAGGCAAGACAACGCAGACATGTACTTTCCTGGAGAAGTTCTCCATACAGATTCCTTGCTATTTTTTTCTTTGTAAACTTGAATCACTCAAAACACATAAATCTCGCCATGATGAGTCATGCCGTGTTTTCTTTTTAGGAATGCAGGTAATTCAAAGAGATGTTTATATCAATTCTAATTGGCTAGTCAAACGCGACTTTTAGCGTGTTGAACCAATCACAATCGAAAAATCTGTGGGTGAATACTCAGTAGCTTCAGCACTCCGTCGCTTTCTCAAGCAACATTGTGACATTGGCGTAGCTTAGACCAAAGCTAGTCGCAGTGTCCGGTGCAGGTTTGGCCTTCAACAACCACAAGAAGTCGGGGTGGTAGTCGTTCGAATCGTAGAGCCACTCGCCTCCAATGATCTCGTCGTCGTCGTTCAGTTCCAGAAGATAGGTATAGTTACCATTCTCAGTGGTGTTTGGATTAACGATTACACCATTGAGTGTCTCCGTCGTCCACGAGAGATACGAGTTCACGTACACGATGCTGGAAGCGTTAACGTTCCAAGGGTAGGCATCAAGGCCATAGAACTTCTTCGCAGCTTCCGCAGTAGTCATGTTCGTCTGCTCACGCACCTCAAAGCCAATGACCGGTTGGTTCCACACCACAAGATCAGCGTTTTTGTCGACGATGAACGTGGTGTTAAGCAGGCCGAGCATATTGGTAGCAGCAATGTGGAGAAATCCAGGGTTGAGATCGCGATACGAGTCGTCCGTGTGCCGTCCGTAGTCATCAATTGAATCCTCGTAGCCATTGTACCGCGAACCAGTGAAGACATAAGAGACATTGACCCTGTAGTAGATATCTGTAACAAGAGCTTTAATGTCCATGGGCTGGAAAGTAACGCCGTTGAACGTAACGGGACACTTGGGCTCCTTCTCAAGAATAGCGGCCGGTGCCCAGGCGTCGCCCATCCCCCACCACGATGGTATGCAGTAGCCAGAGCTCTTGCCAGTACGCTTGGCACAAGACTTGTACACATACGGGTCAGCGCACTCCTTGTCTTCCGTGCACACCGTAGCATTCTGCACAGAGTCAATGCTCTGAGCTTCCATAAACGGGAAGCTGGCTGCATCATCAGCCTGCATGCGACCGGAGTTCGTACCATGAACTGTACCGTAAGCCACTTTGATTCAAGTCTGTCGATTGATGGTCATTGCAGAGGTAGGAAGAACACGAGAGGGAGGTAGCAAAGCCTCCGGGTCTAGACTTGTGCTGCTTGGGCAGGAGGTGGCGGAACTGGAAGTGATGCCGCTCTCTAGCTCAAGAGGCACAAGTCGCACCGACCCAATGTATATTTATAGCATGCAACCTAGAGATCTTATCAACAGCGAGCATATCAATAGTAATAGGAGTAGTACTCCGACACTCCCCCTTGCTCGCGTTGTCCAGCAAGCGACCATCGCAACTGGAGATGACGAACGTCAACTGTGATTATCACTGGTGAGACGACCTTCGTTCACCATCATCTCATGAACATCACAAGAGATACTAGTACACGCGCACGAACTTCGTGCCACGAACATCGCGTAGAACACTGCCCACAAACTTTACGACTGTAGAATTGGTGACGACCTTCGTCCACCTCACGACCCTCGTGATTTGTTATTTGGTTGCGAACATCACTACCATCATAGTCGAGCTCTCGATACCACCGTCAGTAGTTGTAGCTCCACCTTCCTGCTCTCGGCGACACACGCCCAGCATACCTCTGAACTGCACGAATTTAATACGGGCAAGCGGTTTTGTAAAGATGTCCGCTGTCATCTGATCTGTACGACAGTGTCGTACTGCAATGAGCTTGCGTTCACCGAGGTTGCGCACGTAGTGATAGCGGTTCTCTACATGTTTGCTACCGTTGTGCTTGCCAGGGCGCTTTGATAGAGATAGAGCCGCCGTATTATCGCACCACAATGTCGGAATATCGTATGTCCACTTCAGCTCGTCACACAGGCCTGTAACCACATGACGTCCCGAGCTCCTTCATTCATGGCTACATATTCTGCTTCCATCGTACTTTGAGCATTCAGGCCTTGTTTCCGTGATCCGTACGAGACCACACTACCATTAATCATAGTGACATAGCCGCTCACAGACTGTCGGTCCTGTTGGTCATTGGCGTAGTCAGCGTCTGTGTAGGCTTCGAGCCTCAGGAGTTCCACCTCAGCAGATCCCGAGACTTGCATTTTTAGCCCGTAGTCCTTAGTACTTTTAAGATACCTTAGGACGCGCTTCGCTTGCGCAAAATGATCGGTACCAAAGTTGGCCATATATTGTCCGAGTCGACGCACCACGTGAGCAATGTCCGGTCTTGAGCCTGACACGAGATACTGAAGTGCTCCAACAATTTCTCGGTAAGGTAGTGAACTTGATTGGCTGCTATCATTCTGCTCACGAACAACTTCAGTCGAGCTGCTTTCTGGGGTTGCAACCCCATTACAGTCATTCATGTGGAACCGACGCAGTAGCTCCTCAATATATGCTGTTTGGCTAAAGAATATCGTGTTTAGCTCTCTGTCGATTGTCACTTCGACCCCAAGCAGATATTTCACAGGTCCAAGAGCAACTAGTTCAAAACTGGATGCCAATTGAGTCGCAATTAATTCGCAGCGTTCACTCGTACCCATGAGGAGCAAGTCGTCCACATAGACCGTAAGCAGCATTGTAATCTCCCCCTTCTCGTGTAGTGCGTAGAGACCATGATCACTTTCGAGACGAGTAAATCCAATTGCCACGAGATGCCGATGCAGGGTTTTGTTCCAGACATGGGGGGCTTGTTTAAGACCGTACAACGACTTGACCAATCTGCAAATTCTGGTATTACCAGGCGAACCACAGCCCTGGGGTAGCTCCATAAAGACAATCTCGGACAGAGTACCGTGAAGAAACGCTGTTTTCACGTCGTACTGCAAAACCAGCCATCCACGTTGAACTGCAAAATACACAGCCGCTCGAATTGTATCAAATCGAATTACTGGCGCAAATGTCTCGTTATAGTTGATTCCAAAGCGCTGTTTAAATCCATGGATAACAAGCCTGGCCTTGAAGCGTATTACAAAGCCTTGCTCATCCTTCTTGACCGCAAATACCCAGCGATTAGTTATCACCGTTGACTTCCCAGCCGAGCCTCGGTCCACAATAATCCAGACGCAACGAAGCTAATTCCTCCTCCATCGCTGCCTTCCACTGCTCAGCATACTGTGATTTGACCGCCATTTTGTACGTAGTCGGTATCGGAACATCTCGAGCATGTAATCGAGCTTGAGAACCGCACGAATTCTTTAACTCTTGTAGCCACTTACTGGATTTGCACGGAGTGACGAGATTAAGTTCAAAGTCGTTGAATTGGGAATTGCGCTTCCTCTTTCTACCAAACCGTGATACTTGATGCCGAGAAACTGTATCATGTTCACCAACAGTTGTGTTCCGAGGTGAATGCTGCATCACGACTTGTCTTATAGGGGAATTTTGGCTGTTGTTTTCAGTTGAGTTTGCCACGGTTGTTGCTTCTGCAGGGGCACTTGATGAGCTCACCCGCGTACTTTGCGGCACGAACACACTCACTTTCACTGAATCTAACTTCACCACGTCTTCAGTTTGCATCTGCATAGGAACGATCGACGCTCTTATTGGAAGCTGATGGTCACCATGACCATACACATTCGCCAGTAGCTTCTCAATATACTCTCGGCCAACAGTATAATCTTCACCACACACCATATTTCCATCACGATGAGTTGAAACTCCCCCTGAGGTCAAATCTATCACTTTATATCCATTCGTTGCAGGAGAATAACCAACGAGAATCGCAACTCCCATTCGAGAAGATAACTTCTTCTTTCTCGTCCTCGATCCACTAGCTATGTGAAAATAACAAAGAGAACCCCACGTTCTTAGCCACGATACATCTGGACGCTCACCAGATAGCTTTTCATGCGGTGTAATACCCTGAATGACTCGCGAAGCCGTCACATTTATCGTATGTACCACGTGCAGTGCTGCTTCACCCCACAAACTTTCTGGTAGGTTTGTCATGTGCAAAAGCGACCGTACTTTCGGGAGAACAATGCCATTAGCGCGCTCGACAATTCTATTTTCTTGTGGCGTATACCCATTCGTCGTGGTCAATGAGATTCCTTCCGAGCTGCTAAATTCCTGGAGTACGGAGTTATCAAATTCGCCACCTTGATCCGAATGAATTTCTTCAACCCACCAGTTATTCTCTCTGTACTTAACGTGAAGACGGTTAACAAGAGCAATGATGTGCTCTTTAGCTTCGCTCTTCTGCTTCAGTATGAATATCCACTTGTACCGTGAGTACTCATCCACAACGAGTAGGAAGCAATTACACCCATCCAGTGTCAACTCATTGACTGTGCACACATCTACTTGAAGCTTTTGCAACGGCTTCTTCGCACAGTTTCTTCTTTCTCGATAAGTCATTCGAACCTTCTTGCCCTTGATACACTGAAGACAGTCACAGTCCCCAAATGTCTTGCTGTTGGTCTGCAGTCCATTGACAATTTGATTCTTCGCCATATTCCTTATTGTTTCTGAACTGGCGTGAGCAAACCGCTTGCCAGAGCGATAACGACTGCGAACTGTTGGATCGCAGAATCGCATTGCAGACGGCTTCCGTTTGCTGTTCTTGTGGTTTGACCGACTCGATTCGATAAATACCATCAACCTTTTTGAATTGTAGTGAGATTCGAGACTTATCCAAGAAGCAGGCAGACTGGTCTTTTGCCATCGACAGGAAATATCCAAGCGACTGCATATAATCGAGCGAGATCAAATTGGCGATTGCACCAGGAACGTAGTATACATCTGAAAGAATCCTGTGTTCCCTTCGACCAGTACGTTGATTAACTACGAATAACTCCACTGAGCCTTTCTGATTGACGTTTGCCGTGCTTCCATTGGCACAGCGCATTACACGACCATTGCTAACCGTAGTTATCTCCACAAAACAAGACAGATCTCCACAGATATTCACCTGAGCTCCACTGTCCAGACACCATTCTATTTGACTGCACGTATTCATCTGCGGTGAACTATCCAAGGACACCATTAGCTCCATTGGACCAGTCGTATCATTACCACGATGTCCTCCACGGCCACCAGACTTGGACCGGCCGTTGTAACCATCACGTTGGCGTCCATTATAGCTTCCTCGTTTGTTGTTTCTTGGGCATTCTCGGTACCAGTGACCAAGCTGATTGCAGATAGAGCACGGACGGCGATCCATACCACTACGGACAGAACGGCGATGGCTTTGATGACCAGAGAAGCGTTTCCCTCTGGTAATACCGCCTCTTCCAGCATGTTGACGAGTTGGAGATCGGTCGTCTACAACCTGTAGGATTCGTCCTCCCCCTTGAGCTGAATTATTATTTTGAGAAGTCGCCGGATTATGTGAAACTTGAGTACCACGCATATTTTCTTCTTTTTCTCTTGCCAAAAGACGTCCACGAACACGGCCAACTTCTAACACGGTTCTTTTCATTCGAGCAGCTACAAGCTCATTGCTGAGATCAGGAAATACTTCAAGGGCATTAGTCAACAGTAAACGAGCCAGTTCAGCATCCTCCAGTGGAAACTGAGCGTAACTAAATCCTCCTGTAGTTTCATTACTGCATCGATGTATGTGTCAACTCGTTCACTTCGAGCCAATTTGCGAGTAAACATTGCACTCTTGATCGAAATATCGTTCTTGGCCGCACTGCCTGCATTGTATTCTTTCTCTATCTCTTGAAAAAGAGAAACAGGATTGCAATTCACAAGCAACCGACGATAACGCCCAGCAAGTCTCGGACCAAGTGATCCTGCAATTGTTTCCTGTGCCTTTAACCAGCGCGTTTCGAAGCGCCGCTTCTGCTAGATCTCCATGATTCCTTTTTCACCTTATGTTCGATGACAATTTTCCACAATTTTTGCACTTTGAGCTTGAGTTCAATCATTGTGCGCCACAACTCGTAATCGTCAGCTCCTGTGAGTTTGGGCACCTCTAAATTTGAGTAATCTTGTGTTGATTTCCGGGAATGTTTACGGCTGCTCCTTTTCTTGCCTCGAGAACGTTTACGCTTCTTTTCACGCCCACTGTCTGAACTTGAGTCAGCGTCCTCAGAGCTTGAGTGCTCACTCTCCGAGTCTCTTGAGTCAGCACTAGAGCTCTCACCACTTGATGACGAGGCCAAGGACGTTGCTTTCTTAGCCGTACCGCTCAATTGAGAACTGCTACCCTCATCATCATCTCCCAATGAACTTCCATGCTCGTCATCTTCCCGGTCCGAGTCATTACTGACCTCAGACTGGTCAGACGTCCTGCGGAGGCGAGGCGTAACCCTATTTGGGCTCATAACCTGTCGATTGATGGTCATTGCAGAGGTAGGAAGAACACGAGAGGGAGGTAGCAAAGCCTCCGGGTCTAGACTTGTGCTGCTTGGGCAGGAGGTGGCGGAACTGGAAGTGATGCCGCTCTCTAGCTCAAGAGGCACAAGTCGCACCGACCCAATGTATATTTATAGCATGCAACCTAGAGATCTTATCAACAGCGAGCATATCAATAGTAATAGGAGTAGTACTCCGACAAAGTGCATCAGTACAGTAGTGACAACAACCAAAAAGTAGGCTGTCGTGTCGTACGATCTGCCTAGCGATGCTGCGTTTTTGACCCTACCCCCCTCCCTGCCAGGGACCCTGGTGGTACACAAGAAGTTCACATCGCATGATAATAACGCGATCTTCGGATTTCTGCACATGTGCAAGTTGCATGTATGCACAGATGCGCAGCCAAACAGGCATGACAGACTCAACAAAAACTACCAGGTAAGCATTCAACGAGGTTATGAGGCACTTGACCCCTACGATGCTACAGCCATTATCATCCATGAACCGCAGACCACATTAGCATTGTCGTTTCATCGCTGTTTCATTGAACAAGAGATAACGAACGGCAAAACATCACTCAACTTGGTGTAAACAACGCCAGCCAACCAAGTCAAGGATGGTGCTCCACTTGCCCCTTTGTCGCACTAAGTGGATGCCGACAAACTGCTCACTCTCCATTTTGCGTCCAAGCGAGATCACAAGCTACCGATATCCTCTCGAATTATGGTCTCAACAACAAGCGGCTACCTCGTAGCAGCCGTCATTGCGTTCGTGACTCTGCAGATTCAGCAGATCTCCGCTTCTTCGTTGACACTCGACCCGTACACCACGTGCACGTCGTACGATATTGGCGACGAAAACTTCCCAGGTCGCGGCACCGAGATTAAAGACGACGGTACGTGCACTGTCACCGTCCCGGAGGACCCTACCACACCGACACCCAAGCGCAAGTTGGAGGGGACCAATGGCGATGATATCGCGGATCTGGAGGCGTACTTCGGCGTTCCCATGGAGCGAAAGCTGAAGAACTTGCCCGCTCCGGCTGTTCACAGCTCGCCGCCATGGTCGGGAGGGAATTGGCTGGCCTTCTTGGATAGTATCAACTACGTCTGGGACCAAGGTCAACCCAGTCCTGCTGAGAAGTACGCAGCAGCCTTTGGCCTGGACGTGAAGGCGTTTATGGATGGCGTTTCAGCTCAGAGTGGCATTGACTCTGTGCAGAATGCTACGGTGTGCACGGAAGACAAGGAGTGCGCTGACCCGTATGTGTACAAGTCTTGTGCCAAGCGTACTGGCAAGAGCTCTGGCTACTGCATACCATCGTGGTGGGGGATGGGCGACGCCTGGGCACCGGCCGCTATTCTTGAGAAGGAGCCCAAGTGTCCCGTTACGTTCAACGGCGTTACTTTCCAGCCCATGGACATTAAAGCTCTTGTTACAGATATCTACTACAGGGTCAATGTCTCTTATGTCTTCACTGGTTCGCGGTACAATGGCTACGAGGATTCAATTGATGACTACGGACGGCACACGGACGACTCGTATCGCGATCTCAACCCTGGATTTCTCCACATTGCTGCTACCAATATGCTCGGCCTGCTTAACACCACGTTCATCGTCGACAAAAACGCTGATCTTGTGGTGTGGAACCAACCGGTCATTGGCTTTGAGGTGCGTGAGCAGACGAACATGACTACTGCGGAAGCTGCGAAGAAGTTCTATGGCCTTGATGCCTACCCTTGGAACGTTAACGCTTCCAGCATCGTGTACGTGAACTCGTATCTCTCGTGGACGACGGAGACACTCAATGGTGTAATCGTTAATCCAAACACCACTGAGAATGGTAACTATACCTATCTTCTGGAACTGAACGACGACGACGAGATCATTGGAGGCGAGTGGCTCTACGATTCGAACGACTACCACCCCGACTTCTGTGGTTGTTGAAGGCCAAACCTGCACCGGACACTGCGACTAGTTTTGGTCTAAGCTACGCCAATGTCACAATGTTGCTTGAGAAAGCGACGGAGTCTGAGTATTCACCCACAGATTTTTCGATTGTGATTGGTTCAACACGCTAAAAGTCGCGTTTGACTAGCCAATTAGAATTGATATAAACATCTCTTTGAATTGCCTGCATTCCTAAAAAGAAAACACGGCATGACTCATCATGGCGAGATTTATGTGTTTTGAGTGATTCAAGTTTACAAAGAAAAAAATAGCAAGGAATCGGTATGGAGAACTTCTCCAGGAAAGTACATGTCTGCGTTGTCTTTGCCTACACAGTTTCCGCACGCAGGAATGTACTTCGAAGTACATGTACATGACATGAACATTGTTCGGACCAAATCACAGGATATTAACGCAATCTTCGGATCCGTATCTAGTACTACATTGTAGCACATGTATATGTACAGGGTTTGGTAATTTTCCGTAACTATTGCCGATATTGGCAATATCATATTGCCATAATTTATTGCTCCTCAACCCCAATAACATGCAATTTTTTACACAGGTCAATCTTGGCTATAGCCAAATGTCGTTGACATGTGTGGTTGTTTTGGCAATGGATGGTAGCGAGAACTATCGCCAAACGGGTGGTGTGGCCATGTTTGCACACAGGGCACACGGGTTATTACAGTTGCTTGTCATTTCCTAACTGAAATATATTATATCAGTTGATTTGTGTGTTGTATGTATGATGTCGAGGAATTCGGACTATGACTTGTGTGTGTTGGTTGGAGAGGTTGGACGCGGTGGGAGGGTTCTCGAGGTAACCCCTCCTGAATCCAGGCGCATCGACAGCAACCAACTCGTTCAAAAACTCATGAGAAAAGACGACATAGTGTCACATATTCATGTGACCTACTGACTTGGTTGACATTGTCGAAAAAATTGGCAATAACTCAATTATTTATTGGCTTGGATGAAGGCCTCCAATCCGTATGATATTGTATTTTTCCTATCCCTGTATATGTATGTACATGTAGTACATGAAGTAACGTTGTCTCGTCGAATTTCCAGTTTGAGTCAACAGGAGTTCTGAGCCATCAGTTTTACGGATGCTGTACAGTACGTGAGAGATTACATTTGGCAGTGTTTAATGTCCCATGGATCCAACATTCACAAGTATTGTGAAAACCGATTGGTCTGGATCCGGCTTATACTCATAGTATTCTTACTCATCCAGTCGGATGGCATTGCTCGTCGGCGATGCAAATTATGGATTATCAACGACGGAACCCATGGCCGAAGCGCATCTCGTAGACTTGAATACGCTCAACACAAAAATGAAAGAAGAGAGTTGCTCTCTTGAAGACATACATACCATAAGATCACACCTCGGTTGCAGAACCGGATGTGCAGAATCGAAAATCGTACAGTACGTTCGTCCTATCAAAATAAAAGTAATACAGTTCATAGAGATAAGCTTATCCAATAATTTGTGGTTGTGGCGTTATCTTGTTTCTATAGAGTGATGATGCTTTGCACTGTAGTCTACACAATAAACAATAATACACACCTCGAAGTATTTGGTTGCCTCGTGCTTACTCAGCTAGCACATCTAGAGCTCCACACGCGATCTCCGTTCAAGATCCAGCGTGGCATTTGAGGAGCGAGACAGTGATGGTGTTCATCTTTCCCTTTGTCACAGGAAGCACCAGGTGGCGGCCTCACAAGAACTCATTCTTCTTTGCGACCAAGTGAGAAGACTACCTACCTGGCACTTCGCAGCAGGACAACTTACTCTCTCGAAGTATGGTCTCAACAACAAGCGGCTACCTCGTAGCAGCCGTCATTGCGTTCGCGACTCTGCAGATTCAGCAGATCTCCGCTTCTTCGTTGAGTCTCGACCCGTACACCACGTGCACGTCGTACGATATTGGCGACGAAAACTTCCCAGGTCGCGGCACCGAGATTAAAGACGACGGTACGTGCACTGTCACCGTCCCGGAGGACCCTACCACACCGACACCCAAGCGCAAGTTGGAGGGGACCAATGGCGATGATATCGCGGATCTGGAGGCGTACTTCGGCGTTCCCATGGAGCGAAAGCTGAAGAACTTGCCCGCTTCGGCTGTTCACAGCTCGCCGCCATGGTCGGGAGGGAATTGGCTGGCCTTCTTGGATAGTATCAACTACGTCTGGGACCAAGGTCAACCCAGTCCTGCTGAGAAGTACGCAGCAGCCTTTGGCCTGGACGTGAAGGCGTTTATGGATGGCGTTTCAGCTCAGAGTGGCATTGACTCTGTGCAGAATGCTACGGTGTGCACGGAAGACAAGGAGTGCGCTGACCCGTATGTGTACAAGTCTTGTGCCAAGCGTACTGGCAAGAGCTCTGGCTACTGCATACCATCGTGGTGGGGGATGGGCGACGCCTGGGCACCGGCCGCTATTCTTGAGAAGGAGCCCAAGTGTCCGTTACGTTCAACGGCGTTACTTTCCAGCCCATGGACATTAAAGCTCTTGTTACAGATATCTACTACAGGGTCAATGTCTCTTATGTCTTCACTGGTTCGCGGTACAATGGCTACGAGGATTCAATTGATGACTACGGACGGCACACGGACGACTCGTATCGCGATCTCAACCCTGGATTTCTCCACATTGCTGCTACCAATATGCTCGGCCTGCTTAACACCACGTTCATCGTCGACAAAAACGCTGATCTTGTGGTGTGGAACCAACCGGTCATTGGCTTTGAGGTGCGTGAGCAGACGAACATGACTACTGCGGAAGCTGCGAAGAAGTTCTATGGCCTTGATGCCTACCCTTGGAACGTTAACGCTTCCAGCATCGTGTACGTGAACTCGTATCTCTCGTGGACGACGGAGACACTCAATGGTGTAATCGTTAATCCAAACACCACTGAGAATGGTAACTATACCTATCTTCTGGAACTGAACGACGACGACGAGATCATTGGAGGCGAGTGGCTCTACGATTCGAACGACTACCACCCCGACTTCTTGTGGTTGTTGAAGGCCAAACCTGCACCGGACACTGCGACTAGCTTTGGTCTAAGCTACGCCAATGTCACAATGTTGCTTGAGAAAGCGACGGAGTCTGAGTATTCACCCACAGATTTTTCGATTGTGATTGGTTCAACACGCTAAAAGTCGCGTTTGACTAGCCAATTAGAATTGATATAAACATCTCTTTGAATTGCCTGCATTCCTAAAAAAGAAACATGACTCATCATGGCGAGATTTATGTGTTTTGAGTGATTCAAGTTTACAAGGAAAAAATAGCAAGGAATCTGTATGGAGAACTTCTCCAGGAAAGTACATGTCTGCGTTGTCTTGCCTACACAGTTTCCGCACGCAGGAATGTACTTCGAAGTACATGTACATGACATGAACATTGTTCGGACCAAATCAAAGGATATTAACGCAATCTTCGGATCCGTACCATAACACTAGTACTACATTGTAGCACATGTACATGAATGTACATGTAGTACATGAAGTAACGTTGTCTCGTCGAATTTCCAGTTTGAGTCAACAGGAGTTCTGAGCCATCAGTTTTACGGATGCTGTACAGTACGTGAGAGATTGCATTTGGCAGTGTTTAATGTCCCATGGAGCCAACATTCACAAGTATTGTGAAAACCGATTGGTCTGGATCCGGCTTATACTCATAGTATTCTTACTCATCCAGTCGGATGGCATTGCTCGTCGGCGATGCAAATTATGGATTATCAACGACGGAACCCATGGCCGAAGCGCATCTCGTAGACTTGAATACGCTCAACACAAAAATGAAAGAAGAGAGTTGCTCTCTTGAAGACATACATACCATAAGATCACACCTCGGTTGCAGAACCGGATGTGCAGAATCGAAAATCGTACAGTACGTTCGTCCTATCAAAATAAAAAGTAATACAGTTCATAGAGATAAGCTTATCCAATAATTTGTGGTTGTGGCGTTATCTTGTTTCTATAGAGTGATGATGCTTTGCACTGTAGTCTACACAATAAACAATAATACACACCTCGAAGTATTTGGTTGCCTCGTGCTTACTCAGCTAGCACATCTAGAGCTCCACACGCGATCTCCGTTCAAGATCCAGCGTGGCATTTGAGGAGCGAGACAGTGATGGTGTTCATCTTTCCCTTTGTCACAGGAAGCACCAGGTGGCGGCCTCACAAGAACTCATTCTTCTTTGCGACCAAGTGAGAAGACTACCTACCTGGCACTTCGCAGCAGGACAACTTACTCTCTCGAAGTATGGTCTCAACAACAAGCGGCTACCTCGTAGCAGCCGTCATTGCGTTCGCGACTCTGCAGATTCAGCAGATCTCCGCTTCTTCGTTGAGTCTCGACCCGTACACCACGTGCACGTCGTACGATATTGGCGACGAAAACTTCCCAGGTCGCGGCACCGAGATTAAAGACGACGGTACGTGCACTGTCACCGTCCCGGAGGACCCTACCACACCGACACCCAAGCGCAAGTTGGAGGGGACCAATGGCGATGATATCGCGGATCTGGAGGCGTACTTCGGCGTTCCCATGGAGCGAAAGCTGAAGAACTTGCCCGCTTCGGCTGTTCACAGCTCGCCGCCATGGTCGGGAGGAATTGGCTGGCCTTCTTGGATAGTATCAACTACGTCTGGGACCAAGGTCAACCCAGCCCTGCTGAGAAGTACGCAGCAGCCTTTGGCCTGGACGTGAAGGCGTTTATGGATGGCGTTTCAGCTCAGAGTGGCATTGACTCTGTGCAGAATGCTACGGTGTGCACGGAAGACAAGGAGTGCGCTGACCCGTATGTGTACAAGTCTTGTGCCAAGCGTACTGGCAAGAGCTCTGGCTACTGCATACCATCGTGGTGGGGGATGGGCGACGCCTGGGCACCGGCCGCTATTCTTGAGAAGGAGCCCAAGTGTCCCGTTACGTTCAACGGCGTTACTTTCCAGCCCATGGACATTAAAGCTCTTGTTACAGATATCTACTACAGGGTCAATGTCTCTTATGTCTTCACTGGTTCGCGGTACAATGGCTACGAGGATTCAATTGATGACTACGGACGGCACACGGACGACTCGTATCGCGATCTCAACCCTGGATTTCTCCACATTGCTGCTACCAATATGCTCGGCCTGCTTAACACCACGTTCATCGTCGACAAAAACGCTGATCTTGTGGTGTGGAACCAACCGGTCATTGGCTTTGAGGTGCGTGAGCAGACGAACATGACTACTGCGGAAGCTGCGAAGAAGTTCTATGGCCTTGATGCCTACCCTTGGAACGTTAACGCTTCCAGCATCGTGTACGTGAACTCGTATCTCTCGTGGACGACGGAGACACTCAATGGTGTAATCGTTAATCCAAACACCACTGAGAATGGTAACTATACCTATCTTCTGGAACTGAACGACGACGACGAGATCATTGGAGGCGAGTGGCTCTACGATTCGAACGACTACCACCCCGACTTCTTGTGGTTGTTGAAGGCCAAACCTGCACCGGACACTGCGACTAGCTTTGGTCTAAGCTACGCCAATGTCACAATGTTGCTTGAGAAAGCGACGGAGTCTGAGTATTCACCCACAGATTTTTCTGATTGTGATTGGTTCAACACGCTAAAAGTCGCGTTTGACTAGCCAATTAGAATTGATATAAACATCTCTTTGAATTGCCTGCATTCCTAAAAAAGAAACATGACTCATCATGGCGAGATTTATGTGTTTTGAGTGATTCAAGTTTACAAGGAAAAATAGCAAGGAATCTGTATGGAGAACTTCTCCAGGAAAGTACATGTCTGCGTTGTCTTGCCTACACAGTTTCCGCACGCAGGAATGTACTTCGAAGTACATGTACATGACATGAACATTGTTCGGACCAAATCAAAGGATATTAACGCAATCTTCGGATCCGTACCATAACACTAGTACTACATTGTAGCACATGTACATGAATGTACATGTAGTACATGAAGTAACGTTGTCTCGTCGAATTTCCAGTTTGAGTCAACAGGAGTTCTGAGCCATCAGTTTTACGGATGCTGTACAGTACGTGAGAGATTGCATTTGGCAGTGTTTAATGTCCCATGGAGCCAACATTCACAAGTATTGTGAAAACCGATTGGTCTGGATCCGGCTTATACTCATAGTATTCTTACTCATCCAGTCGGATGGCATTGCTCGTCGGCGATGCAAATTATGGATTATCAACGACGGAACCCATGGCCGAAGCGCATCTCGTAGACTTGAATACGCTCAACACAAAAATGAAAGAAGAGAGTTGCTCTCTTGAAGACATACATACCATAAGATCACACCTCGGTTGCAGAACCGGATGTGCAGAATCGAAAATCGTACAGTACGTTCGTCCTATCAAAATAAAAGTAATACAGTTCATAGAGATAAGCTTATCCAATAATTTGTGGTTGTGGCGTTATCTTGTTTCTATAGAGTGATGATGCTTTGCACTGTAGTCTACACAATAAACAATAATACACACCTCGAAGTATTTGGTTGCCTCGTGCTTACTCAGCTAGCACATCTAGAGCTCCACACGCGATCTCCGTTCAAGATCCAGCGTGGCATTTGAGGAGCGAGACAGTGATGGTGTTCATCTTTCCCTTTGTCACAGGAAGCACCAGGTGGCGGCCTCACAAGAACTCATTCTTCTTTTTGCGACCAAGTGAGAAGACTACCTACCTGGCACTTCGCAGCAGGACAACTTACTCTCTCGAAGTATGGTCTCAACAACAAGCGGCTACCTCGTAGCAGCCGTCATTGCGTTCGCGACTCTGCAGATTCAGCAGATCTCCGCTTCTTCGTTGAGTCTCGACCCGTACACCACGTGCACGTCGTACGATATTGGCGACGAAAACTTCCCAGGTCGCGGCACCGAGATTAAAGACGACGGTACGTGCACTGTCACCGTCCCGGAGGACCCTACCACACCGACACCCAAGCGCAAGTTGGAGGGGACCAATGGCGATGATATCGCGGATCTGGAGGCGTACTTCGGCGTTCCCATGGAGCGAAAGCTGAAGAACTTGCCCGCTTCGGCTGTTCACAGCTCGCCGCCATGGTCGGGAGGGAATTGGCTGGCCTTCTTGGATAGTATCAACTACGTCTGGGACCAAGGTCAACCCAGTCCTGCTGAGAAGTACGCAGCAGCCTTTGGCCTGGACGTGAAGGCGTTTATGGATGGCGTTTCAGCTCAGAGTGGCATTGACTCTGTGCAGAATGCTACGGTGTGCACGGAAGACAAGGAGTGCGCTGACCCGTATGTGTACAAGTCTTGTGCCAAGCGTACTGGCAAGAGCTCTGGCTACTGCATACCATCGTGGTGGGGGATGGGCGACGTCTGGGCACCGGCCGCTATTCTTGAGAAGGAGCCCAAGTGTCCCGTTACGTTCAACGGCGTTACTTTCCAGCCCATGGACATTAAAGCTCTTGTTACAGATATCTACTACAGGGTCAATGTCTCTTATGTCTTCACTGGTTCGCGGTACAATGGCTACGAGGATTCAATTGATGACTACGGACGGCACACGGACGACTCGTATCGCGATCTCAACCCTGGATTTCTCCACATTGCTGCTACCAATATGCTCGGCCTGCTTAACACCACGTTCATCGTCGACAAAAACGCTGATCTTGTGGTGTGGAACCAACCGGTCATTGGCTTTGAGGTGCGTGAGCAGACGAACATGACTACTGCGGAAGCTGCGAAGAAGTTCTATGGCCTTGATGCCTACCCTTGGAACGTTAACGCTTCCAGCATCGTGTACGTGAACTCGTATCTCTCGTGGACGACGGAGACACTCAATGGTGTAATCGTTAATCCAAACACCACTGAGAATGGTAACTATACCTATCTTCTGGAACTGAACGACGACGACGAGATCATTGGAGGCGAGTGGCTCTACGATTCGAACGACTACCACCCCGACTTCTTGTGGTTGTTGAAGGCCAAACCTGCACCGGACACTGCGACTAGCTTTGGTCTAAGCTACGCCAATGTCACAATGTTGCTTGAGAAAGCGACGGAGTCTGAGTATTCACCCACAGATTTTTCGATTGTGATTGGTTCAACACGCTAAAAGTCGCGTTTGACTAGCCAATTAGAATTGATATAAACATCTCTTTGAATTGCCTGCATTCCTAAAAAAGAAACATGACTCATCATGGCGAGATTTATGTGTTTTGAGTGATTCAAGTTTACAAGGAAAAAATAGCAAGGAATCTGTATGGAGAACTTCTCCAGGAAAGTACATGTCTGCGTTGTCTTGCCTACACAGTTTCCGCACGCAGGAATGTACTTCGAAGTACATGTACATGACATGAACATTGTTCGGACCAAATCAAAGGATATTAACGCAATCTTCGGATCCGTACCATAACACTAGTACTACATTGTAGCACATGTACATGAATGTACATGTAGTACATGAAGTAACGTTGTCTCGTCGAATTTCCAGTTTGAGTCAACAGGAGTTCTGAGCCATCAGTTTTACGGATGCTGTACAGTACGTGAGAGATTGCATTTGGCAGTGTTTAATGTCCCATGGAGCCAACATTCACAAGTATTGTGAAAACCGATTGGTCTGGATCCGGCTTATACTCATAGTATTCTTACTCATCCAGTCGGATGGCATTGCTCGTCGGCGATGCAAATTATGGATTATCAACGACAAAACCCATGGCCGAAGCGCATCTCGTAGACTTGAATACGCTCAACACAAAAATGAAAGAAGAGAGTTGCTCTCTTGAAGACATACATACCATAAGATCACACCTCGGTTGCAGAACCGGATGTGCAGAATCGAAAATCGTACAGTACGTTCGTCCTATCAAAATAAAAGTAATACAGTTCATAGAGATAAGCTTATCCAATAATTTGTGGTTGTGGCGTTATCTTGTTTCTATAGAGTGATGATGCTTTGCACTGTAGTCTACACAATAAACAATACACGTATTAATACACACCTCGAAGTATTTGGTTGCCTCGTGCTTACTCAGCTAGCATATCTAGAGCTCCACACGCGATCTCCGTTCAAGATCCAGCGTGGCATTTGAGGAGCGAGACAGTGATGGTGTTCATCTTTCCCTTTGTCACAGGAAGCACCAGTTGGCGCCCCCTTACAAGCATGTACATGCACCTCATTCTTCTTTTTGCCCAAGCGAGAAGACTACCTACCTCAAACTTTGCAACATGACAGCATAGTATGGTCTCAAAACCCAGCACCTACCTCGTTTCGGCTGCTATTGCCTTCGTGGCCCTGCAGATTCAGCAGATCTCCGCTTCTTCGTTGGCACTCGACCCGTACACCACGTGCACGTCGTACGACATTGGCGACAAAAACTTCCCAGGTCGCGGCACCGAGATTGAAGACGACGGCACGTGCACTGTCACCGTCCCGGAAGACCCCAACACGGTGACTACTAGCCGTAAGTTGGAGTGGGCTAATGGCGACGATATTGCGGATCTGGAGGCATATTTCGGCGTTCCTATGGAGCTAAAGCTGAAGAACTTGCCCACTTCTGCTGTCTACAACCCGTCGCCGTGGGCTGGATCTAATTGGCCGGTCTACTTGGACGGCATCAGCTACGAGTGGAATCCAGGCCGACCCAGTCCAGCTGATAAGTATGCAGCAGCCTTTGGCCTGGATATGAAGGTGCACAGAACTCTAACCAGACTGGATTTCAGTTCCTTTCACAAAATTTGTATTGCCATTCTTCAATTTGACGTGAGCTACAGAAGCAAGTTCAAAATGGTAGGCGAAACATGACTAACCATGAGGAAGATTCGTTGCTTTCATGGGCAAGAGTTACAATACCTGACACAAAGTAAGCTTTGGTTACTGATCAAGCGCTACAATTGCATGGCCAAATGTTTAAACGAACACTTAAGCCTGGCTGTTGGAGGTACTCGTCGACGCGGCAGCACTCTCCGAACCAGTCGGAGCTGAGCCCGCCACACTCGACGAGCTGGCAGTCGAAGCCGAGGCAGAAGCGGCGGTCGAACTCGAGGTAGAAGTAGCAGACGAAGTCGACGAACCAGCCGACTCCGAGCCAGTGGTCGATGCAGCTGACGAGTCAGAGCAAGCCACCGACTTCTCAAGGAGCATGCTCACATCCGCGTAGCTCAGACCAATGCTGGTCACCGTATCGGCAGCAGGCTTGGCCTTAGGGAACCAAATGAAATCCGGGTGGTCGGCGTCCGAGTTGTACACCCATTCACCACCAATGATCGATCCAGCGTCGTCCATCTCAAGCAGGTACGTGTAGTACGCACCCGTAGTGAACTTGTCCACCTGGCCAGACGACACCAGACCGCCATCCTGGTACGTCTCAAAGATCCACGAAAGACGCGTCTTCACGTACACGATGCTCTTGGCGGCGGCGTTCCACGGGTACTTCTCCAGTCCGTAGAAGGTCTGCGCGGCTTCCTCGAGGGACATCTCGGTCTGCTCATACACCTTGAAACCACGCACGGGCTGGTTCCACACCTCCGAGCCGGCAGTGACATCGGCGACGAACGTGGCGTTCAAGTTACCGAGTAGATTGGCGGCGGTGATGTGGAAGAATGCCGGGTTCAGGTCGCGGTAAGCGGCATTCGAGTGGCGTCCGTACTCATCAGTGTTGTCAGTACCGCCGTTGAAACGGGTACCGGTGAACACCGTCGAGATGCTGGCACCGTCGTAGATGTCCGAGATGAGGGCCTTTAGGTCCATAGGGTGGAACGTCACGCCGTTGTGCGTCACGGGGCAGTTGGGCTCGGCCTCCAGGATAGAAGCTGGCGTCCAGGCGTGGCAGATTCCGTACCACGTCGGAATGCAGTAACCGGAGCTCTTTCCAGCACGGATAGCACATGCGCTACCATCCGTAAGGTTGGAGCAGTCGTTGTCAGATGAGCACTTGGTGCGCTTGCTCATGGAGTCGATACCGTTATCGGCCGATACCTTGTCCATGAAGTCCTTCACATCCTTGCCAAACGCAGTCGCATACTTCTCGGCAGGGCTAGCTTCGCCCTCGCTCCACTGGACGTTGATACCATCCTGGTACGTGGGCCAGTACGGACCAGGCCACGGTGACGGTGTGTGGACACCCTTGGTAGGCAGGTTCTTCAGCGTCATTTCCATCGGTTTGCCAAAGTAAGCCTCAAGCTTGGCGATGTCCTTGTTCGTGTTAGCCTCCAGACGACGCTTCTTCTCGATCTTGGCCTGGGTAGCCGACGAGTTATCCCAACCGGTGGCACAGTCCTTGGCACCCTGCACACCTGACGGAGTCGTGACACCGGTCTTAGTAGCAGGCATGGTCACGGGAGTGGACAACGAACCACCAATGTAGCCATCCTGATCGGCATCCGTCGCCGGGAGGGGCTCCTTAATGACTGCCGTGCCGACCTTGGTAAACACCGGCTCAGTAGGAGCTGTTGTCAAATTGGCTAGCAGATCCGGGTAAGTCACCGGCACCGTCGAGATGGTGGTAATGTCCGGCAGCGTAGGGTCCACCTTCACGGTGAAGCTACAGTCTTGGTCCGCCACCTCAGCGCCACGGGCCGGGAACTTGCCACTGATCTTGCCATCCGTGCCGGAATTGGTTTCAGGGTCGAAGAACAGCGAGCTAGCAGCGGTTTGTTGCATCTGCGAGGCCACGACGGCGACGACGGCGGAGATCAGGTAGGCGCGGGGTGTGTACACCATCGTTGCGTGTTGGTTGGAACGGGGTGTATGGTAATCTTCTCGCAGGCGAGTAGATTGGGGAATGAAGAAGCAGAGACGTTCACCTTGACCTGAACAGCTTGCAATTGCACGTGTCGACCGACCACCATCTTCGGCGCCTTGTCTGATTGTCCATTTGTTGGACAGGTTGAACTCTGATTCGCTGCGCCGGGCGAGAGCCGTTGGAAAGTCTATGTGCAAGAGAAATCCTAGGATGGTGTGGCGTTGCTCGGCCACAGGTCGCGGGTCTCAAGCACTTGGAACAGATCCAGCACCATCATGCTCAAAACCACGCGTTTGGGTGAATTGACGCTGTATTCCCCGCAGCCTCCTCTAGAAGTGGCAAACAGTGTTTGCTATGCATGTACTGGTACTGAAGTTATTTACGAGTCTTGACGCAGCAAATGTACTTTACAGCAACAGTCATTGTCTCGAACAGGAAAATGCTCATCAGGAAGAGAACACTGTACAATTGCTCATGTACCTACATGTATTAATACAGTACGTGTAAGGATGGTGGATGCACGTTTGGATAAGCGAACTTGTTGATGGCAATTAAAACGCTGATTCAAGAAACCGGCCACTTGTTCGTCATGCTGCAGGTTGCCGGCTACGAAAAGAATCAAGGCTGAGCACCATTCTTTATATCCGTGGAGCCTCCATGGATATAAAGCTCACAGGCACTGCACTAATTCGGCGCTACAGTACTCAGGTCTGTGCCGGGGGGCGTTTGTGGAATAGAGATTGTGCTTTGGATTGTGACGCTCGACAGATTGAGCTCGCGTTTTACGACTTGGCTGACCCTCTAAAATCCATCAGACTCCGGCTTTACATGTACGGTAGTGCTAAACTTTCATCGTCGACGAAGTGGCAGCAACTAGACTTGTTGTTCCAACCCTAAGAAAAATTACTGAGCCTGACGGTACCTACCGGTAACATACTACCGTGTATGGTATGTCCATCGCCAAAGTCATGGAGCGCTCTTCAACGTCAACAATTTTAACCTTGTTTCTTTCGAGCATTAACATGCAGGAGAGCGACACGCCTGCAGTTCTTTGTGTGATGCCCTTCAAGTGGACGTCACTGGTGCTGATAAGATTCAGGTAATAACTGTCCAACTTGAGTTACAGTATTAGAAGATGAAACGATAGTACATTAGCAGAATCTAAAAGTGCGTTGCATAAAGAAAGTGATGCATTGGTTGCTGTAAAGCATCCAGTTTGCCCGAGGCAAAGCTGAAGTTCACACAAAACAGCAGTGCACTGGCTCCTGTGCCGGGACACACAATTCGCGATCTTGATGCGTATTCCTTTGTACATGCAATACGTGTTGTATCAAGTTGACCGAGTCCAGTAAGATATTTTTATTTCTGCAACGGAGTAGCATAACATCTAGGCAGCCAAACATAAATTCCATCGCTTCCGGTATCGCTAGATGAACTTGCTTGCTTTTTCGAGTAGCCCTTGACTAGATATACTACGTAGTACTTAGTAATTCTTCATAAACAAATTGTGCCAGGTCACTGGTGCTTTACTGATTTTTCTTACTACAGCCTCCGTACTACGCTGTAGCTTCGACGCAAACTTCCATCTCAAGCTTCTACTAAAACCTTCAACCCGATTTAGCACGCTTACCACCAGTGGAAAAAGGATTGGTACGACTGTCGCTGACCTTGGCCGTCCTGCTGTTGCTGGTCTCCTTGGTGCTGGTCGTCCTGGTGTTGGTCATCCTTGTGATGGTCTCCCTGGTGGTGGTTACCTTGGTGGTGATCTCCCTCGTGATGGTCTCCCTGGTGGTGGTCGCCCTGGTGGTCTCCCTGGTTTTGGCTTCCCCGGTTGCTCAAAGCAGGCGCCGTCGTCACAGCAGAAGATCCGGTGCCAGCGTATGTAGCAGCCGGTGTGCCCGTCGGAGTGGCAGCGTTGCTACCTGCTGAGCTTGTCGTAGCTGGAGCAGAAGATGACCCTGCAGCGGTTGACGCAGAGGAGGTCGCCGAACCCGACGTTGAGGTAGTAGACGATCCCGTCGACGAAGTCGAGGCCGACGTCGAGGGACCCACAGAGCCCGACGAAGAAGCGGAAGCTGAGTCCGAACAGGCGACGGATTTAGCGAGAAGCATGCTCACGTCCGCGTAGCTCAGGCCAACGCTGGTCACCGTATCGGCAGCAGGCTTGGCCTTCGGGAACCAGATGAAATCCGGGTGGTCGGCGTCCGAGTTGTACACCCATTCACCACCAATGATCGATCCAGCGTCGTCCATCTCAAGCAGGTACGTGTAGTACGCACCCGTAGTGAACTTATCCACCTGGCCAGACGACACCAGACCGCCATCCTGGTACGTCTCAAAGATCCACGAAAGACGCGTCTTCACGTACACGATGCTCTTGGCGGCGGCGTTCCACGGGTACTTCTCCAGTCCGTAGAAGGTCTGCGCGGCTTCCTCGAGGGACATCTCGGTCTGTTCGTAAACCTTGAAGCCTCGGACGGGCTGGTTCCACACCTCCGCACCGGCAGTGACATCGGCGACGAACGTGGCATTCAAGTTACCGAGGAGGTTGGCGGCAGTGATGTGGAAGAATGCTGGGTTCAGGTCACGGAACGCTTCGCTCGAGTGGCGTCCGTACTCATCAGTGGAGTCAGCACCTCCGTTGAAACGGGTGCCTGTGAAGACGGTGGACACCGACGCACCGTCGTAGATGTCCGAGATGAGGGCCTTTAGGTCCATGGGGTGGAACGTCACGCCGTTGTGCGTCACAGGGCAGTTGGGCTCAGCCTCTAGGATTGATGCTGGAGTCCAGGCGTGGCAGATACCGTACCAGCCAGGAATGCAGTAGCCCGAGCTGGCACCCGCACGAATGCCGCAGAGACTGCCGTCGTTCAGACCGGCACAGTCGTTGTCAGACGTGCACTTGGTGCGCTTGCTCATGGAGTCGATACCGTTGTCAGCCGACACCTTGTTCATGAAATCCTTCACATCCTTGCCGAAGGCAGTCGCGTACTTTTCGGCAGGGCTCGGTTCTCCCTGGCTCCACTGGACGTTGATGCCATCTTGGTACGTGGGCCAGTACGGACCGGGCCAGGGCGAAGGCGTGTGTACACCTTCCGTCGGTAGGTTCTTCAGCGTCATTTCCATCGGTTTGCCGAAATAGGCCTCGAGCTTGGCGATGTCCTTGTTAGTGTTGGCTTCAAGTTGACGCTTGGTCTGCAGCTTCTCGTCCAGCTCGTGTCCAGAGACAGCACTGTCACGCAGCTTGCGAGTGGGCTTGGCCTCATCCCAGCCAGTAGCGCAGTCACTGGGTTTGCCCTTGTCGGCCTCACCTTGGACAGATCCGGCCAACGGAGGGGTCGACGTGGTCTTCCCAGCAGGTGTTGCCACGCCCGTCTTGGCAGCAGGAGTTGTCACCGGAGTCGCCACACCTGTCTTGGTGGCAGGAGTCGTCACCGGCGTTGAAGGGGATGACTTGCCGATGTAGCCATCCTGGTCCGCATCCTGGCTCGGAATTTCCTTCGACACGACGGCCTTGCCCACCTTGGTGGACACCGGCTCAGTCGGGGCCGTAGTTGTGTTGGCAAGAAGATCCGGGTAAGTTACCGGAACCGTCGAAATGGTCGTGATGTTTGGCAGGGTAGGGTCCACTTCAACCGTGAAGGTGCAGTCCTGGTCGGCCACTTGACCACCACGGGCCGGGAACTTGCCGCTGATCGTGCCATCCGTCCCAGACGAGGTAACCGGAGTGAAGAATAGCGAAGAGGCTGCAGTCTGCTGCATCTGCGTGGCCACGAGGGCGACAGCAGCGGAAACGAGGTAGGCGCGCGGCGTGTACACCATTGTAACAAAGCGAGCTTTTGTCTAGGCAAAGAGACCTGAAACGAAGGTAATCTTCTCGCTAGCGAGTAGATTTGAGAATGAGCAGGAGCACAAACTTCGCGCAGGTTACAGCTCCCCGGCTCCGACAGCACAGGGCCTGTATTGCCGGAATTACATGTACCGGTATCGGTGTGTACGCCATTTTGAGCGTGCGCGAGACACTTTGAACACCATCCTGGTCGAGTATCTACGAAGAAACCGTGTCCATTTGAGACTGCGGCGGACCAAATGATACTAATGAACCTAAGTACGAATCGCGATTTAAGCACACTACTCGATAGAGCCGCGTCTCGAGATATTCAATAGCCGATCAGTAGTGTTCATCTAAAAAATATGTCTCCATTTTCAAGGCCCCAAAAACTCGACATGTTTAGGTGAGTTGTCGAGTCAATATTGCTCCGTTTTTAATGTTTTGTATATTGATGGAAAAAACGTGTGAACAGCAGGTGAATAAGAGTACTTTTAAGCCATTTCCCAGTGATTTTCGGTTTCAAATTTTTGATGTCCGGTTAGGTACGATTTTTGATTGGTCAACTTCAAACGCGATTATCTCGAAAACTCTAAAAGGTGCATTAGTATCATTTTGTTTGCCGTAGTCTCATTTGTAACGAGGACCTCAACGTTGAGGGTCAAGCTTTGCAAACAAAAACACGGGATCCTGTAGAAGAAGCGTCCGCTCGAACGGACAATGCCCACCGAAACGCTACCCCCTTGAGACGGGCACAACACCATGCTACAGCCCCTGGATTTAGAATCCAAATACATGTACATGTACTCTAGCATCGCCCAACATAGCGTTGAAAATTAAAGCGAGCGCCAATTGGCGAAAAGAAGGTGAGTACAAGCGCAACACAGAGCACTCCTGACAGGAGTCCTGTACAGTACCGGTATGCAGCGCGCGTAAAGGTGTTGCAAACGACGTCTTCAAACGGATTTGAGATTTGCTCCGTTTCCCGGAAATGAGCTTTACCGTTCAAGTCGACAAGGCCCCTGTCACAGAAGTGCCTTGCCGCCTTGGCAGTACCAAGTTGACACGGCCGCCTTTTGCGTTATACGTGTTCTCGTTACTTTCGTTGCCCGTGTAGAAGTTATAGGAGAAGACACCGGCTGTTGAATAAACCGTGAACGACGGAATATTGTGTTTGGAGAAGAAGAAATTATTTGATTAACTAGATAGGTGGACAACTCTTTGGACTAACCTGCAACGATCTCAAGCTAATTCAATAGCTGTAGACATTCTACCTTGACTGATGGGCAACCCAGATTTGGGGCATTCGTTCCGAATGGATATCAATCGGTAGTTCAAAGCCTAACTGTTGGATCAGTAGCGTGATAGTTTCCCGGTCACAGTTGAGCTCATCCGCATGCTGGTAAATAAACTGATAATGCATCCTGTATGATGACTGGATATTCGCCACATTTGGCAGTAGTGCCTTTGTTTTCTGATAGTGAATGTCATTTCGATGTGGCATGAAAAGTAACTGCAACGTGGATTCTCCATAGCAGTAAAATCACCTTTTGGTTCTTTCGCCATCTTCTGTGTATATCTTGTGATTTTGGGAAGAGCAGCAACTTCCAAGACAACTTCGTCACGAAAACACCTGCCCAGTGTATCCACACCTGGTGCCACATCGGCTGTAACGATGAGCACACGAAAAAGCAATGTTCCACAGTCTCAATCTCTTGACATATTGGCCGAACACACTGCTGAATTGTGGGCAATATTGTGTTTGTAGGCAAAGTGCATGTCGAAACACTTTACACTTCGGATCTGATAACCCCGTAAGCTTAGAAGGAAGAGTCGTTTGCTACAATCTGCGTCGCAACGTCAATTGCTAAACTTCCGGTGGCGCAGTACAAGCGGTCGCATTTGACGCTCTTTCATTTTTCTCTCAGTAAGGAGTGCCATCTTGCAGCGAATGATCATACAGTATACCGGTCGGCTACTTCGTCTACAGTAGGTTCTTCACGGACAACGGTTCCACAATTTATTCAGCATTAGTGACTTGGATAGGCTTGCATGCAGACTCTACAGTGGTGGACATGTAGCACAGTACATGTACCGGTAGAAGCAAGAGGACCCCGGTCGTTGAAGGGCTACCGGCAGCTTCACTTGGCAAGTCCCTGCAATGCGACGATGTGTTTACTTCGATGGATATACATGACCGCCTTCAAGTGAATCGTCGAGGCTAAAATACTACATGTACTAGTAGCAGCACAAGCTTCACATGTATTTGCATTTGTGTAGACGGCGCTCAATGCCAAGTACTAGTACTATTCACTAAGAGAATCACTGCACAAATCCAGAGTACATTTTTACAGTCTAGCGCTGCTACTTCTGCTTCAGTCTGCAATTCAAGCTCCAGCTTAAGCCGAGCAAGCCACCGACTTCTGTAGGAGCATGCTCACATCCGCGTAGCTCAGGCCAATGCTGGTCACAGTGTTGGCAGCAGGCTTAGCCTTCGGCAGCCACAGGAAATCCGGGTGATCGTCGTCTGAGTCGTAAACCCACTCCCCACCGATGATCTCACCAGCGGCGTCGAGCTCCAGAAGGTAGTAGTAGTACTTGCCAGTAGTGGACTGGTTGATGGCGCCCGAGGACACGAGGCCACCGTCCGTGTACGTCTCGACGATCCACGAGACACGAGACTTAACGTACACGATGCTCTTGGCAGCCTCGTTCCACGGGTACTTTTGCAGTCCGTAAAAGGTCTGGGCAGCCTTCTTGAGCGTCATCTTGGTCTGTTCGTAGACCTTGAAACCACGCACAGGCTGGTTCCAGACCTCCGCGCCAGCGGTGACATCCAGGACGAAAGTGGTGTTCAATTTACCGAGAAGGTTGGCGTTGGCAATGTGGAAGTAAGCCGGGTTGAGGTCTCGGAAGGCGTTGTTCGAGTGACGGCCGTACGAGTCGACGTTGTCAGTTCCGCCGTTGAAACGGGCGCCAGTGAACACCGTCGACACGCGAGCACCGTCGTAGATCGAGGACACCAGGGCCTTCAGGTCCATAGGCTGGAACGTCACACCGTTGTGCGTCACGGGGCAGTTAGGCTCAGCCTCCAGGATGGCAGCCGGGGCCCAGGCGTGGCAGATTCCGAACCACGTCGGGATGCAGTAGCCCGAGGTCTTGCCGGCGCGGATGGCGCACTCACTACCGTTCGTGAGGGTCGAGCAGTCGTTGTTGGATGTGCATTTCCTGCGGCCACTCTGCGAGTCAATGCCGTTCTTCTTCGAAACGGCATCCATGAACGTCTTGACGTCCTTGCCGAAGGCCTTGGCATACTTCTCGGCAGCGCTCGGCTGTCCATCGCTCCAGACAACGTTGATGCTGTCCTGGTACGTGGGCCAGTAGGGGCCAGCCCACGGCGACGGGGTGTGAACACCAACCGTAGGAAGATCCTTTAGGGTCATTTCCATCTTGGTACCGAAAAAAGCCTCGAGCTTGGCGATGTCCGTGTTGGCGTTGGCTTCCAGACGACGCTTCTTCTCGATCTTCGCCTGAGTAGCGGCATCGTCCCATCCGGTGGCGCAGTCCTTGGGATTAGTTTCCACGCCAATCTTCTTGTATACACCATTGTCGGTCCACGGGGTAGTCACGTTCAGGTAGGCGTCTTGGTCGGCCGGAGCGGTAGGGCACTCCTCCGTCAGATCAGCCTCACCAACCTTGTTGGACAGCGGGTCAACGGGGGCCGTGGTGAGGTTGGCAAGAAGGTCCGGGTAGTCCACGGGCTCCGGTAGAATGGTGGTGATGTTGGGCAGCGTAGGGTCAACTGTCACCTGGATGGCACAGTCGCTGTCGGCCACATCCATACCGTAGGCCGGGAACTTGTCGGTGATCTCGTTCTGCGTGTCAGAGACCGTGACGGCTCCGTAGTAGAGGGAACCGGCGGTAGCCTGGTGGGCCAATAGAGCCACAGCAGCGGAGACGAGGTAGGCACGAGGGGTGTACACCATGGTGGCGAAGCGAAGGGTCTAGGAAGTCAGAGACGGCCTGGAATGTAATCTACTCGGGAACGAGCAGATTGGAGAATGAGCGCAGCACAGCTCCATTTGCTGTTCGCCTTCCCCGCACACGTTGCAGTCGCCCATGGAGCCAGCCACGCGCTAGAACTTCGGACAGATGGAACTCCCTCCACGGCAATTTACAACGCTCTACCCGCTTTTCATATGCAAGGTCAGCATGAGTTCGTGTCTACGCACGCTTTCCACATAACATACGACTTCGGGATGATTTGAAGCGTACTCCCTCAGCTCCGAACGCCACGCAGCAATCTAAAGCACGCGTTGCTCAAGTACAACATAAAATTTAGTGGCAACCTTGTGAATCTGTGAGCCCATTGTGTTTGTGTGACAGAGCTACTGGATAATTGCAGGGAGAAAATACCGCGGACTAAGCGCGACTATTTTTAATCCCAGCTCATCTTAACTGTTAATCAACTAATACTGGTATCTTCTTCTAAGGAGGACTAAGTTGGCGTTAAAAGAAGTATTTTACTTTAAGTAATATTCTAAAACATGCAAGTATTAATACATGTACTGAAGGAGAATCGTATCAAACGACAGCAAAACAGTGTGTAAGATGTACAGAAAGCTGTGCTGTATACGTCTATTAATACATGCATTCGTTCTGTATCTGTGCATGTGCAACCAACAGCGTTGACGTTCTTCCGTACGTATTTTTCAACTACTGAATCTTTAGGTGGCAGATGGGCGGTGAGCTCTGTCGAAGCTCTTTCTGTCAAACGCAGCTTGGTTTACCATTCATCTTGAAATGTATTCTTCTCATGACTGTGCAAGGTTGGCAATTGTTGCTCTTAAAGATGTTGCACCACGCGAAGCTATAGCTGTACATGTAAATCGAACTCTCGCAAATGCAATGCAGGAACATTTACAGGTATAGGTACTCTCAACCGACGAAAAGAATCCAGGCATTATTCGGATGTTCACTATCTGACATGCAAGACATATGTGCTTCGTAATTTTTCCCTTTTTGCTGTCGCAAAAACGACCTGTGTGCTGCCTGTGCTCTGTATACTATGCCACCGACGTGTTGTGTGTTGCGTCAAATTGTATTAATACACAAACATGTACTGTATTTCGTGAAATTACTCCCAAGAGCTATACATTATTATTTACTTATAAAAGAATCTTGACAAGAAGCACTTTTATAAGTATTTTACCAGTTAAAAACTGTTTGTAAAAAACAAAGTGAAAAGAAATATTTTATTTTTGCTTTTTATCTTACATTTAGTTAAATTGCGTCATTTTTTGCCTTCTCTTCAGTTTTTAGACAAATGCAGTACTTCTAGACGAACGCATGCACGAAATGTTACTCGAAGTATGCGTACATGTAGTTTTGGTTGTTGTAGGACCTACACTAAGCTGAACAGGGGCCTCCTGGATGTCCACTGGTCAAAACACCACAAAGCTACGCACTTGACAGGCGTTCGAGTCCCTCCGGGGACTTATTTTCCAGATGATAAGAAATGATTAGCATTCAATATCCCATTGAAACAATTCTTCAGAATTCAATCAGGGTTGTTAAAAATAAGATTTAATTGAGCCCCGTCAATCAATAATTGCAATTTTGTTTTCAATCATATCATCGAGCTCTGATTGGTAGAAAACCACCTAACCGTAACCTTAACCGGCGGCCGCCTGCTTGATCTGAAGGGCAACCACAGCAACGGCTGCGGAAACGAGGTAAGTGCTGGGCGAGTAGACCATGGTGGTACAGTGCGCGCCAAATCGATAGGACCCCCCCTGAAAATGCCCATAACTCAGTCAGTTTTTATCATTTTAAGTTGCGGTTTTGACAGTAGATCCATAACACGGTAAGAAAGGACCTACGGGCGTTTGTTTTAGCGTTTTTGCACCCTAAAGTATGGCTCCCATACAAAAAACTGTTTTTTGCCAAACGACACAATTTAGGACCCCCATGCTTCAATACAAATCCCTATACTAAATAAAACCCGCTCAAAATGATATGACTGGGGATTTGTATGGGGACATGTTCTAAACCTCTGTAGAGTGAAGGTGAGTGCATGTATCATGACTCTGAATTACACAGAACATTGATAATAGATAAGTGCATATTTGGTAGAGATCATATATGCTTTAGAGAGTTCTTATGCAAGGAATCGACATAATTATTTTGTCTCTAACATTTGAACGCATTTTGACTATGATTTGCTAAAAAACAGCCACTAAATGACTGACTGTTAAAGTGCCAGCAATTACTTTGTAACTCTCTGCCAATGGTTATGGCCTTCTCTACCAAATATGCACTTATCTATTATCAATGTTCTGTGTAATTCAGAGTCATGATACATGCACTCACCTTCACTCTACAGAGGTTTAGAACATGTCCCCATACAAATCCCCAGTCATATCATTTTGAGCGGGTTTTATTTAGTATAGGGATTTGTATTGAAGCATGGGGGTCCTAAATTGTGTCGTTTGGCAAAAAACAGTTTTTTGTATGGGAGCCATACTTTAGGGTGCAAAAACGCTAAAACAAACGCCCGTAGGTCCTTTCTTACCGTGTTATGGATCTACTGTCAAAACCGCAACTTAAAATGATAAAAACTGACTGAGTTATGGGCATTTTCAGGGGGGGTCCTATCGATTTGGCGCGCACTGTATAACCTGAAGCAATGAGTTATGTAATCTTCTCTAGGTCGAGAAAATTGGGGAATGAACTGTCCTTAGGTAAGCAGATCTCTCGAGCCAGCGTTCGAGCCGATTGTGGTTGGGACATCTGGAACAACGCCACTAAAACTCTTCAGCCAAGCTCGGGTTTATTCCTGACTGTGTGGCTAGCAAGTCAACCTGTACAACATGGGATTTGCGTTGCAGATGGCGCCAAGCAACCCAACAGGATCGTCATGGAAAGCCTTCGCCTCGAGTGTGCAGCATTGTTGTGGGGTTTGGATTTGGTATGTACCAGTACCTGTACCCAGAACTAACCTACGCTTCTTGCGCGACATTACACAAGTAGCGAGGTGATCCATGACAATTTTTGTTGTGCCTCTTACTCGTTGAACGTTGCCTTCCATTGATCCGCCGTTGGGTGAAGAGCACGCAGCTACACAGATGACTTGCCGTTTTTAATCTGTATCGAAGCATCAACTGCTTGCATATCTTGCTTATCCCCGCTTGGTGCGGCTCCTTCATCGCTCAAACCATGTGCGTGGGTGCCGCGGTTGCAGCTGGGGAAATCTGACTCAGCAACACTAAGCAACTATACCGGTAGCTTACAGTCCGCAGGCGTTAAACCTCTTCCGGAGGCTGTGACTGTGGTGTAAAGGCACCATTTTCCCGTCCGTGATGCAGAAATTAACGGAGATTAAAGCTTTTCAGGGAGGAGAAGAGATTAAAGCTCTTCAGGGAAGAAATGAAGATTAAAGCTTTTCAACCAGGATAGGCAGGTAAGCAAGCAGACGAAGTGGCCAGGACGATCGCCTACATGGTACATAAGTGCAAGGCGTACATGTACTTTACGAAAGACACACACTGCGATGGTGAGCTACCTGGTACATTGTGTAAGCTTACCACGTTCGTGGTGCTTGCACTGACGGTGTAGGTACATTTGTACAGGTGCATTTGAAGTTTTAATGCATTTCTGTATGTACCACAAGTAGTTCGACGTGAAAGTATCGTGTGAACGAGTGCTGGCCTGCCATGATGGCAGTGCCATCTCACGACTGTGAAATTTTGACCTGGAAAAGCGCTCCGACGCCTGGTTTGCCGGTGTCTCTGCTCATGGTTGGCTTTGTGTTGAGTGAGCACAAACTACCACGAAGGGGGGTTGAACGAGCAGCAGCACGAGTGGACATTTCGTCCGCACGCGGTCTGCTTTGAGAGGAAATTCAGTCCGCAGCTTCAAAGCGAGGTCACCACCGTCGTCACCGAAACATCAGAGAGCCAACGGCTGGGCTGCAGAGAGCTGCAAGACATGAAGAAGACGTGTCGTTCGTTTGGTTACTCACAATTCGGAATGCTCTTTGCACGGATCCAAGCATATGAAAGTTTAATCTTTCGGCGAGAGACCGTGCTCCATGAAGTGGCGTGCGGACAGCGAGATGCAAAGCCGGCCACGCCACGGGCCGGCGCCGAACTCTTCGCTGTCTTCTTGCGCGCCGCCTCGCCTTTTCGGTGCCTGAACGCTGTTCGCGCTTGCTCTTTGCTACAAATCCCGCGCTACATGGATACTGTATCCCTGCGGAGAAACTTGGCAAAAGCGCACACGAACCGGTCAATCTGGCACGGTCATTCTCCAATTTTCTCGGTGTTGAGAAGATTACACAGCCTTCCTCCATCCCAGGTTGACGTGCTATCCCTTCCGGATCTCTAGATCGACTCGTTGCAAAATGGTTTACACGCCCAGCATCTATCTTGTCTCCGCAGCCGTGGCCGCCGTGGCCCTGCAGATGCAGCAGGCTTCCGCCGCGTCGCTGTACTACGAGCCGTTCACGGTCGCTCAGACGACTGACGAGATTTCCACCTCGTTCCCCGCTTTCGGTGCCGATGTGGCGGACCAGGACTGCGCCATTGAGGTGGAGGTTGACCCTACGCTGCCGGACATCACCACCATCTCGACGGTGCCCGTGACGTACCCGGAGCTGCTGGCCAACCTGACCACGCCCCCGACCGAACCGGTGCACACTAAGGTGGGCACGGTTGTTGTGTCGAAGGAGACCCCCGACAACAATGCCGACCAGGACGCCTACGTGAGCTCGGGATCGCCTTCGACTTCGACCACGCAGGAGCAGCCTCCTGCTACTAAGACGGGAACCTTGACGGTCACTGCTGCCCCAAAGACACAGGGATCTAAGGAGCAGAACCCGCCTGCTACGAAGACCGGGACCTCTACGACGCCGGTGACGCCAGTGACACAGGGCTCCACGCAGCAGAGCCCACCCCTCACCAAGACGGGCAGGACTGAGGTGATCACGCCTTCGACTGTCCAGGGCAACTCGGACAAGTCGAAGCCGAAGGACTGTGCCACTGGCTGGGAGGAGCCGGCGCCTGCGCGTCGTCTCCGTGACAGCGTTGTGTCCGCCCATGCTGTCCACGAGAAGAAGCTGGAGAAGAAGCGTCGTCTTGAAACCCTTACCAACAAGGATATCGCTAAGCTCGAAGCTTACTTCGGAACCAAGATGGAGATGACCCTGAAGGACCTGCCTACGGAGGGTGTGTTCACGCCTGCGCCGTGGGCTGCCCCGTACTGGCCGACGTACCAGGACAGCATCAACGTTGTCTGGAGCGAGGGACAGCCGAGTGCTGCTGAGAAGTACGCGACGGCTTTCGGCCTCGACCCCAAGGAATTCATGGACAAGGTGTCGAAGGACAACGGTGTCGACTCGCAGAGCAAGCGCGCCAAGTGCTCGTCGGACAACGACTGCGCCTCTCGCAACGACGGCAGCAAGTGCGCTATTCGTGATGGCCAGTCTTCGGGCTACTGTATCCCTGGTTGGTTCGGTATCTGCCACGCCTGGGCCCCGGCCGCCATCATCGAGGAGGAGCCCAAGTGCCCCGTGACGCACAACGGTGTGACGTTCCAGCCCCTGGACATCAAGGGTCTCCTTACGGACGTCTACGACGGTGCGAAGGTCTCGACGGTGTTCACCGGCGCTCGTTACAACGGCGGCGACGACGGCACGGACGAATACGGTCGCCACACCAACAACGCGTACCGTGACATGAACCCTGCCTACTTCCACATCGCCGCTTCCAACCTTCTTGGCAAACTCAAGCACTCGTTCGTCGTTGATGTGACGGCTGGCGCTGAGGTGTGGAACCAGCCCGTGCGTGGTTTCAAGGTCTACGAACAGACCGCTATGTCGCTCGGTGAGGCCGCCCAGACCTTCTACGGTCTTGAGGAGTACCCGTGGAACGCTGCTGCCAAGAGCATCGTGTACGTGAAGACGCGTCTCTCGTGGATCTTCGAGACGTACCAGGATGGTGGTCTGGTGTCTTCGGGTGAGATTGACCGCTACACTACTGGCCAATACTACTACTACCTCCTGGAGTTGGACGACGCTGGCGAGATCATCGGCGGAGAGTGGGTGTACAACTCGGACAGCGACCACCCGGACTTCCTGTGGTTCGCTAAGGGCAAGCCTGCCGCTGACACTGTGACGAGCATTGGTCTGAGCTACGCTGATGTGAGCATGCTGCTGAAGAAGTCTGTGGCTTGCTCTGACTCCGCCTCGGCTTCGGGCTCGGAATCGGTTGGCTCGTCGGCTTCCGCTTCGGCGTCTGCCTCGGCTTCGACCTCGGCTGCTGCTTCGACCTCCGGCTCGGTGGCTTCATCGTCGAGTGCGTCCTCGGACGTTCCTGCCACGAGCTCGGGAGCTTCTAACACCGGCAGTGCTGCCACTGAGGCCCCGGCTGCTACTGAGGCTCCGGTTGCCACTGAGGTCCCGGTTGCTACTACCACCAACTCTAACCCGACGACTGCTCCGGCCGCTACGACGGCCCCGGCTGCGACTACGGCTACCCCCACGAACAACCAGGGCGGTGGCAACAACCACCAGGACGACAGCGACGACAACCAGCAGCAACAGCAGCAGCAGCAACAGCAGCAGTACCAGCTGCAGTTCCAGCAGGGCGAGCACCCGCGCCAGTCGTACCAGTCCTGGTTCCACTGGTGGTAAGCGCTCAAACGCGGGCAGTCCGCGCCAACGCCGGGATGCATTTACGTGACGAAGAGTGAGACAGAATCGCTTGCATGTGTGATGTTACGATAACCGAGCTAGCTCCTCGTCGCTAGTCTCAATCAAAACCACCATTGCACGATAAACATCCTCTATCAAGTGTTAGATACCGTAGGAGGCAATAATCGATTGATTCTTTTATATATACATGTATTACTACTACCGATACATCACAACTTCGCAACGGAAAAAGAAGGATGGTCTTGTGTTGACGGGCACTCGGTAGCAGCACTGTGCGGATGCGCACCGTATAATTCATGTAAAGCTCTCATTTACCTGACCAAGTGTGCGTGGCGAATGCAGCTGCACGTTTTGTAGGTTACTACAGTACATGTACTTCGCGTACACGTACAGGCAAGTCCTTGCGAGATCTCGCACAGGGAGCACACACGCAAGCTTGACAGATATGGGGTATGTCATATAGCTCAACGGAGGGTGCATGTAACGATGCATTGATCGTAATAGCTTCCGAGAGGTGTATCATGGTACCCGTTGCTCCTTTCGTCAATGTCACCAGCAGCTCTCACGCGCAGCTAGAGTCTGGTACGATCATCGAAACAGGATCTTTGGGCTTTGAGCGAAGTCCACCCATCTGAAGGGCGGAACGAGTTGGATTCTCGACATTCGGAGTGCATTCAGCGCCTGCTAACGTAGACCCAACCAAGAAAGCTGGTAGAACTGCTGGAAGTGCATCAAGTGGCGCCACCAGCGCCTGGCAGCTGGTAACTGCGTGTGTCTTCATCGAATTTTTGCTCTTATCTTTCTGCCTGAATCGAGCTTCAAACCGCCAGCGTCGTGATCCGCCCAGAACGACCGATGGGTTTGCGGAAGCTCGAAAAATCAAAACAAAGTTTGATGTACGCGTGGTGTGCAGTTTGGCGTTCGCAACATTGCACCGTGGCACCGTTCGATTGCAGCTAGCCGTGCGTCTTAGCGATCTAGCAACGGATGCCTCTGCTTGTCGGTGCATTTAGGTGCCGTGAAGGAAGTGAATGCTGCTACCGGTACCTCTACCTGCACGTACAAGTCGTTTACAGTGAGTGTTTCTTCTCATCTTGCTCTTTTGGGATTGACGTCATGACAATGCGCTGTGGCCAGCATCTTTCGACTTCAAATTTGCAGTCGTGACACTTCTCTCCAGCGTCGTGGCCATCCTGAGGCAGGCCATTGACCCTCTCTACTGGAGCGACCATGCAGGCAAGCTCTACAACAGCAGCAGCCAGCAACTTGCTGGCTGCTGGCGTTGCTGAGCAACGGGTTTCCACAGCACCGTCGTGTTGACCAGCTGCGGTGGCACGGCAGCTTGGCGAACGGCCGCTCTCCTGATACATCTACAGCGGTTCAAGGCCTTGAGGATTGCGCGGCAATGCGGCGTCCACGCTCTCTCCGAGCGGACTGCAGTGTAGGGTGACTCGTGCCTCAAAAGCGATCAAAATCCACCCGTGCTGCCATTGTCAGTTAAGAGATACGAATTGGTGTTCGTACTTGCACAGACACAGACACCATCACACGCACTCGACAACAGCCTCTGAGCAAGGCGCAACGAAGTACATGTACATCGAAGTATATCACTGTCCGGTGGAGTGCATGTACATCTTCATCTGTACCGACTTGAGTTGTTCCGGCCTGACTCCAGGCTCAAGCACGCAAAATCCACCAGCGGTACAACAACAGACTTCAATTTGCAACAAGATGATACAAGATTTATCAACTAATAGAAAGGCTCGTACGTTAATATTTTGTACTGAAAGTTAGATACAAGTGTATCTACTTTCGCGGGATATTTATAATCACTTGCTATTCCAATACTGTGCTGACTTCTGAACCGGCTTGTACAACTGTTATCACACCAACCTTTCCTCCAACGCCACATTGCGCCGATGCCAACAGCATCATCGAGTCGATGACTGGCTGCAGCAGTAGGCTACTGCCAGGAGCAGTCCTTGGCACAACTGCTACGATGACCGCGTAGTATTAGAATCTTTTGCCTCAAGACCAGAGCACACCCACCACCTCGAACGGAACGGTACGCAGCTTCATCGATTCAGACAGCAAAGGCGAGCCACATAGCTGGGTAGCTCGCCCTCTGGCGTTGAGTGCATATCCCATGTGCGGCCACCAGCTGGCGGACGGCATCCAACGGTGTCATGATAGACCGGGCAGGATGTCACGCTCGCCTCCGACTGCCGAGACCGGCCGGTCTCACGTGCTGGATCAGAGCACTGCAATGCACTGTAATGCACCGTAGCGAGGCTGCTGGCTCGTAGAGGGCTCGGTCATTCCCCAATTTTCTCGCTGTCGAGGAAATTACTCCGCCCCCCCCCTTTCCGTTCTTGCAGGTCAGCAGCTTCAGCTCTTTTTTGTTGGATCGACGCCAGCAACATGGTGTACACGCCGCGCCGCTACTTCATCCCAGCAGCCGTGGCCATCGTGGCCGTGCAGATGCAGGAGACCTCAGCCACGTCGCTCTACTACGACCCATACACGTCGGCCAACACGACGGACGAGATCAGCAACAAGTTCCCAGCCCGCGGCGCCAACGTCGCCGACCAGGACTGCGCTATCACCGTAGAGATTGATCCGACCCTACCTGACATCACCACCATTACGACTGTGGCTGTCAACTACACGGAGCTTCTGGCAAACACGACGACGGCTCCGACAGAGACTGTCTCGACCTTCGTGGGCAAATCGGTCTACTCGATTTCTACCCCGTCCACCGACGCTAACCAGGATGCGTACACGACGACTACCACGACGTCTACTTCGACATCGACGACTTCAACCACACAGTCGTCGACCACTTCGTCCAACGCGGGAACTACCACGCACACCAAGACGGGCACGACTGTTTCTCAGACGTCCACTTCAACGTCTACGACGACGTCCACCAAGACTGGAGTGACCAGTGCTCCGGCCTCCTCGAGCAGCGTGGCCGGTTCGTCGGCCGGAGAGACTACCTCGACCACTTCACCATCCACCAAGACCGGCACGACGGCCACGACGGCTCCGATCGCTTCAACTAGCGTTGCCGGGTCTTCTGCTGAGGAAACGACATCGACTGCTTTGCCGGGCAAGACCGGTGTGACGACCACAACGGCCCCACCCGCTTCGAACAGCGTGGCCGGTTCGTCGGCCGAAGATACCACTTCCACTACTTCGCCGTCCACCAAGACAGGCACCACGGTCACGGCGGCTCCTTCCACCTCAACCAGCGTTGCAGGGTCGTCTGTGGAGGACACTACGTCTACTGCATCACCAGGCAAGACCGGCGTGACGACTACGACTTCGGCACCCACCACCTCAAGTAGCGTTGATGGCGTTTCCGAGGAGGAGCCAAACTGTGCTACCGGCTGGGAGGATCAGAGTAGCCGTAAGCTGCGCCACTCCCCTATGTCCGGCCGCAAGCTGCAGGAGAAGGTCGAGAAGAAACGTCGGCTTGAGGCCAATACGAACAAGGACATCGCCAAGCTTGAGGCCTACTTTGGCTCGACAATGGAGACGACGCTTGCCAACCTCCCCACTGTCGGCGTGCATGTTCCATCACCATGGCCTGGTCCGTACTGGCCTACATACCAGGACAGCATCAACGTCATCTGGAGCCCGGGTGAGCCCAGTGCCGCTGAAAAGTACGCCACGGCTTTTGGTCTGGACGTCACGGACTTCATGGACAAGGTGTCGGCCGACAACGGTATCGATTCCATGAGTAGCCACACGGTCTGCTCTTCGGACAGTGACTGTTCTTCGCTGACCGACGGCAGTTCGTGCGCCATCCGTACCGGCAAGTCCTCTGGTTACTGTATTCCTACTTGGTATGGTATCTGCCACGCCTGGACGCCCGCCTCGATGCTTGAGGAGGAGCCGCAGTGTGCAGTGACGTACAATGGCGTGACGTTCCAGCCGCTGGACATCAAGGCTCTGATCTCGGACGTCTACGACGGCGCCACCGTCACGACGGTGTTCACCGGTACTCGATACAACGGTGGCACCGACTCCACTGACGAGTACGGACGCCACTCGAGTGACGCGTACCGGGACCTGAACCCTGCCTATTTCCACATTGCCGCTGCCAACTTGCTGGGCAACCTGAACGCCACGTTCATTGCGGATGTCACCGCCGGTTCAGAAGTGTGGAACCAGCCTGTGCGCGGTTTCAAGGTGTATGAGCAGACTGAGATGTCTCTGGAGGAAGCTGCCAGCACGTTCTACGGCCTTGAGGAGTACCCATGGAACGCCGCCGCCAAGAGTATCGTGTACGTGAAGACGCGTCTCTCGTGGATTTTCGAGACGTACACGGACGGTGGTCTAGTGTCTTCGGGCCAGGTCGACTCGTACACTACGGGCGCGTACTACTACTACCTGCTCGAGATGGATGACGCCGGCGCCATTATCGGTGGCGAATGGGTCTACGACTCGGACGACGACCATCCGGACTTCATCTGGTTCCCCAAGGCCAAGCCGGCCGCTGACACGGTTACCAGCATTGGCCTCAGCTACGCGGACGTGAGTATGCTTCTGGAGAAGTCCGTGGCGTGTGAGGGTTCGTCATCCGGATCGGAAGCCGCGGGTTCGTCCGCTTCTACTTCGACATCCGCTTTGGCTTCGGGTGTGAATTCAGCTCCGAATTCTGCTTCTACGTCCGGATCAAGCGCGTTCTCGAGCCTCCCTGGCTCGGCTTCTACTGGATCTCTTCCGTCCTCGAGCGCTACGACTTCCAACACGGGCAGTGACAACGCTGCTACCGTCGCCCCAGTGTCTGAGACCACTGAGGCCCCTGTGTCTGAATCCACTGAAGCTCCGGTTGCCACGGAAGCTGCGACCAGCATGGCCACGACGGCTCCGGCTGCCACGACGGCTACATCCTCGGGAAACGCGGGCAGTAACCCGTACTGGAGCGGTCACTGGGGCGGCCAGTGGGGCAACGATGACAGTGACGACAGCCAGCAACAGGGCCAGAACAACTGGTGGTTCCACTGGTGGTAAACCTAAAGCTTGTGTCGTGCAGTTTTGTGTAAGCCAGGAGAGTGAGACTGAATCACTTACATGAAGGGATGATAGACTGCGTCAATCATAAACCAGAACGGTCTGGCACTATTTGTTCATCTTCGAATTGTCCTTAGCAGAACTAAGTTCATTTGTTTACTTTTTGAGTTTGTTGTTGGAGGAGAGATGGCATCCACTTGGAAGACGCCACAAGAGCAGCCTCATCTATATCTCGTGCCTCCTCCTTTAAATCGTTTGATTTTGTCTGTAGTTGAGAAAGAGTTGACGCTCTCCGGTTGTTTTCAAGCTGTCGATGGAGTTCTGCCCACGCCAATTTCGTACGAGGAGTTCCCCCTTCCTTCTGGTCGTCGGGGACATCTTGCTGACGTTGAAGTTTGTTCTGGAAGCCTAAAAGGATTTCATGTCGTCGGACATTCCGTTGAAAAAGCGCTTCCAGTTGCTCCCCGTCCAGACTGGCGTCCAGATCATCGTCACTGTCACTCTCATCGTTGATTCCCATTGATTCCAAACGCCAAGCTGTCTGAGATGAAGAGAAGAGAGCTGGTTGATGGCTGCGAGGTAACATTTGGTGGGCTGCCACTACAAAGTCTTCACTTTCCGCGCCGACTTCTTCCTGGTTCCCTTTAGAAGGCGATACGCTCATGACAACAACTTCCTGTGGTTTGACTGGCGACGTCTCCACTTCGATCAGCTTGCTGTTATCGTCCAGAGCATCCTCTTCTTCCTCACTCTCTTCAATGGTTTGTGTTTCCATCGTTTTAGCAACACGACTTGCTCGTCCGAAGTACACGAACTTGCTTTCACCACTTAAAGATCTCAAACTATCGTCAAGCGGAGCTTCAACCTGTGTAGACTCTCGCTTAAAGTCATGCTGGGGCTCAATAGCAGACTCTAAAGTCTTTTTCACTCGTTCATAGCGAGAAGGTGGACGTTCCAGCCGTTCTTGCTGCTCTCGTTTCAGCGACTCTAGTTCTTGTCGATGCAACTGCTCTCGGTATTCCAATTCCCCACGTAGTTCGTTGCGTAGTTTCTCCAAATCCTGAAGCGTAGGAGTACTCTCTCTTTCTTCCTTCGTAGGCAAACGTTGCTGCTGTTGGATCTGAGCTTGAGCTTGACGTAGCTGATCCACAAGTTGCTGCTGTCGTCTGAGTTCCTCCCGCATATCATCGTACTGACGGCGTAGTTCACTAGGGTCAATGTATCCTCCATTGTTATTGTCTTGCTGGAATCTTTGATCTCGAATTGGCGACATATTCTGGTTGTTATGAAACTGGTTGGAGGGATGCACGGGTAAGTCTTCGAACAAGTGAGCACGGGAGTTCGTGAACGGATTTTTGGATAGAAAGTGGTCAGGATGCTGCAGTTGATGCTCGTGATGGAAAGATTGTGGCGGAAGCTGAGGTTGATTCATCTGCGCATGTAGTTTCTGCTGTTGCTGAGCTTTGGCTAGTTCATTCGCGGCTGCGACGGCCGCTGCCGCCTGTTGAGCTTTCTGCTGCTCCAATTCTGCCTTCCGACGCTTTTCCTCTTGTAGTCGCTCCTCCTCTGCGCGTTGTCGACGCTGGTCTTCCTCAAAGCGTAAGAGCTCTCGTCGGTCTTCTTCTTCCTTTTGACGTTTGGCTTCGAGCTTCTGTTGTCGTTTCTCCTCGATCTGTCGCTCCAAAGCGAGTTGCATCTCTTGTTGTTGCTGCAGCTTCCGACGGATTTTTTCAGCTTCCTCCGAGTCACCTCGACTAAATCGACGGCCTCCGTTCCCGTGTTCTGGTGCTTGACTATAGCCACTGAAGCCTCCCGACACAACTGGCTGCTCAATGCCTTGTCCAGGTACGAATTGGCTGCTTCTCATCTGCTGCGGCCAACCTGACGGCATGTTTGGACCGACATTATTATGAACTGGAGGCTGCTGGTACGTTGGGAAACCGAAGCCGCTATGATGATCTACTGGAGGCTGTGGGTAAGATGGCTCTACATACGAGCTTCGAACAGGCTGGGAATACTCAAAAGGCCCAGGTCCACCAGGTAGACGATGATGGAGCTGTGGCTGGTGCAATTGTTGTAGCTGTAGCTGTTGCTGCTGCTGTGGTTGTTGCAATTGTTGTGCATGTAGCTGTTGTGATTGTTGTTGTTGTTGCTGTCCTCGAGCGAAGCTGGTTCTCGAGTTGTGGGGGTTATTGTGGCCTAATCCGTCAAAGATGCTTCGTTCTACTGGCTCAAAACCTTCCTGACGACTCTGTTGGAAGTTTTGTGGTGGAGGATTCTGGAATCGACAGTAGTTCTGGTCTATTTCACGCTCGCGCCGCTTCTGCTGCTCGCGCTGCGCTACTTGTTGAGCGAGGGCTTGGGAATACTCAGCCTGACGACGACGCTGCTCCTCGCGTTGATGAGAAATGGCTCCATACTGCTGAGAAGAAGTGGCGTACGGATAATTCGTCTGGTACTGCATGACCAACAGGTGGAAAGAGAGACTCTACTTTAGACACACTTGACCACTATTTTTGGGAGCACATGACCATGAATACAACAGAAACTCTTGGTATTGAAGCTACAATCAGAATGGAGATCAAGTTCCGAGTCAACAAGATTAGCGTAACACGCTCTGGTTTATCACTGTTTATCGATTCTAGTATCTGAACTTCCATCCGAGCTAGAAACGCTGAGGTTTATTGGTCAAAGGATGGAGATGTCATTTGGCATTTGGTCTACTCTTTGAGCTTTTCATTATGAGGACACGCGTGTTGACCTTTGTTTTGTGTGCAAGTGCTGTTACAACGCTCGCCCAGACGAACGGGACTCAGACTGCAGTGGACGACGCTAGTTGTGTGTACAAGTGGTCTTCTTTGAGCTGTGAGCCAGCAGATTCGTGTTCTCTCCAGTACCAATTGGGAGACGTTACGCCGTCCCAGGCTTGTCGAGTGACGGATTCGAGCGATTCAACCAAGAAACCTCAGCAGCTTCACTTGGCTTAAAAAACTGGTACAGGAATGACAATCTCCTGGACGACATTCACTTTGGAGGAGGACCCAGCAGTCTGGATCGGAAGCAGTGAAAGTACTTTGACTCAAGTGAAAAACGCTGAGATTGAGACGAAATTCTACTACAAGGACGACGACTATGAGCTGTACAGCTACCACGCCGTGGTGACCGGTTTGAAGCCTAATAAGGAGTATTTTTACAAAGTTGGGAGCACCTCTGAGACGAACTTTCAGAGTCCAATGAGCTCATTTACAACAGCTAGGGAGAATGGCGACCAGAACCTGTTCAGTGTCGCTGTGTATGGAGATCTGGGCGCCGATGACAACTCGGTGGTTAGCAACAAGTACGTGAACAGTCTCATGGACGAAGTCGACTTTATCTACCACGTGGGAGACATTGCTTACGCTGATAACGCTTTTCTGACCGCCAAGAACGTGTTTGGATTCTACTACGAACAAGTCTACAACAAGTTCATGAATTCCATGACGAACGTTATGCGGCAGATGTCCTACATGGTTGTTGTAGGGAATCACGAGGCCACTCCCCCACGTGTCTTCTTTCGAGCGACAAGAAGGATCAGCTCGGCAACTACTCGGCGTTCAACTCGCATGCCGTCGCAAGAGAGCAGGGGAGCTGTGGTATTCCTATGAGTATGCCACAGCCCACCATTTCATTAGAAACAGACTATCCGAACTCACCGAGCAACGCCATTCAACGCCTCGTAGTCATTATTCGGTACGCCATCTGCATCACAGGAACGAACTGTATACATCGGTCGATGCATCCCCACAATAACCCACGGAACTTTTTCTCAGCTTTCAGTTGATCTCCAAAGCCTCCATACACTCGTTTCGAGTAGTGTAGTGCAAGAGGCTTTCGAGGAGCTTTTCATCAAGTCTACAGGAGTTACCTCTCTAACAGGGATTGTTATTTTATTTCGTAGAAATAATACCTCATAATACTTTTTTTCATGATTATTACTATACTTGCTCTTGAGATTCGTGCCGTCGTTCACTTGAGGTCGTACCAATACAGTAATCACCACTTGAACTCAGCCTCTAGAATTCAACTTACTACAAGTAGTAATACTAGTAACTTACAAGACCGCGAGCGTTGTTCACGTGTTGCCAAGACCCTAGAAGTTTACGCAGCAACAACCGCCAATCTTTTCCCTATCTTACTCACCAAGTACTAGTATTCATTTTTCTTGTGATGCACCTCTATCCTCTTTGATGATCGACAATTTATCGACTACTGTCCCTGTCGCGCTCTCAAGTCCTGAGGGGTTCTTTCAGTTCAAGAACCCAGCGTCTCCTGAATGGCTTGTGTTGATGGACAACACGCACTACGGGATTTCGAAATTGTTTGCAAACCTGACTTTGAAGATGATCGAGAGCTCAACTGGCACGGTCTACGATGAGTTTTCCATCTTGAAACAGTAGAATGGTTGGTTTTGTGCAATCTGCGTTTGGAGGATATTTCTGAGATTGTAGGCGGTGAGGCGGGGAGACCGGAATGGTTCCGTTTGCTCCATCTCAAGATGGGATAACAAAGTTCTGCCTCCGCAGACCATTCAACTTTTCACCTGCTTCAGATCAAGTAGTTTCAATTCAAAATGCTACTACTACCTTGGCTGCTACAAGTGGCATTGACAGCAAGCGTGTTCACTTCTACCACTTTGGCAGAAACCAGTGGGATCGTAGACAAAGTCAAGAGTTTGTTTCATCACGATCAGAACTCGACCGGTTCGGGGAGTGCAGTGGATGATAGTGTCTGTGTGTACGACTGGGCATCACTGAGCTGCAAACCTGAAGCCTCCTGCTCCATCCGATATCATTTTGGAGATGTTACACCTTCAGAAGCGTGCCGAGTAAGTGACACGAGCGACTCGAAGAGGATCCCGCAGCAGTTCCACTTGGCTTTCGCAGGGGAAGAAACTGGTACAGGAATGACGATCTCCTGGACGACATTCACTTTGGAGGAGGACCCAGCAGTCTGGATTGGAAACAGTGAAAGTACTTTGACTCAAGTGAAAAACGCTGAGATTGAGACGAAATCCTACTACAAGGATGACGACTACGAGCTGTACAGCTACCACGCCGTGGTGACCGGTTTGAAGCCTAATAAGGAGTACTTTTACAAGGTAGGCAGCGCATCAACCAAGAAGTTCCAAAGTGCAGTGAGTTCATTCACCACTGCTCGGAAAAGTGGCGATCAAAGTCCATTTACTGTCGCTGTTTATGGAGATATGGGCGCCGATGCTAATGCTGTGGAGTCGAACAAGTACGTGAATACGTTGGTGGATAAAGTCGACTTTGTGTATCATCTGGGTGACGTCTCGTATGCGGATGACGCTTTCCTCTCGGCTAAAACCGCCTTCGGGTTCTACTACGAACAAGTGTACAACAAGTTCATGAACTCCATGACCAACATTATGCGTCGAATGGCCTACATGGTACTGGTTGGTAACCACGAGGCTGAATGTCACTCCCCTTCCTGTCTTCTGTCCAACGAAAAGCTCAACCAACTGGGGAATTATTCCGCCTTTAACGCACGCTTCCGAATGCCGTCGCCCGAGAGCGGGGGCGTGCTGAATATGTGGTATTCCTACGAATACGCCTCTGTTCACTTTACTACGGTGTCGACCGAAACCGATTATCCAAATGCACCAAGCAATGTGTACCATACCCATCGCGTGTATGGTAACTTTGGGGACCAGTTGACATGGCTGGAGGAGGATCTGAAGGCTGCAGACGCCAACCGTGACCAAGTTCCGTGGCTTATTGTGGGGATGCACCGACCAATGTACACGGTCCGTTCGTGTGATGCAGATGGGACCCCTAACAATGACTTTGAGGCGCTCAATGTGCAAAAAGCTTTCGAGAAGCTGCTGATCAAATACAAGGTGGATCTGGTTCTGCAAGGTCATGTTCATGCCTATGAGCGTCAGTATCCGACGGCGAGCAGCAAGGCAGTCATGGACGGCGTCTCCACGGATGGCGCGACTTATACGAACCCGAAGGCGCCGGTGTACGTGATCTCTGGCTCTGCGGGAGGCCCCGAAGGGCTGTACATGTTCAAACACCCGCAATCTCCGGAGTGGCACGCTCTGATGGATAACCAGCACTATGCCGTCACCCTCATGTCGGTCACTCCAACGAATATTACCCTTACAACGGTTGAGAGCGCGACAGGGATAGTAGTCGATAAATTGTCGATCATCAAAGAGGATAGAGGTGCATCACAAGAAAAATGAATACAACTACTTCAAGAAGAAGAAAACTTGACCTCCTTCGACACAATACTTTCTTCCAACTGCTTGCGACAGGAAATCCAAGATAGGGAAAAGATTGGAGGTTGTCGTTAGACTGTAGTGCTTCGTCAATTCGTGCTTGTTACTGCGTAAACTTCTAGGGTCTTGGTAACACGTGAACAACGCTCGCGGTCTTACATATAAGTTACTGGTACTACATGTAGTATACTACATGTAGTAAGTTGAATTCTAGGGGCTGAACACTTCAAGTGGTGATTACTGGTATTGGTACGACCGCAAGTGAACGACGGCACGAATCTCAAGAGCAAGTCTATCCATAAAGATTCGTCACTGTGATGCGGGCTGAAAGCAGCAGAATTCCTTGCTTGCTCGCAATTGCACTACGGTATTTACATGTATGTAAACAGGAGTTCGAAATTTGGTCCGATAGCTTCAACGTTCCTCACCCATGCTGAGCTTCCAGGTGGTCGACAAGAGATAAACATTCAGCAAAAGAGTCGGTCCATACTGCTCCTCAATAGTAATAATCCGGAAAAATAGCTATTATGAGGTGTGAAACTATGCAAAAATCTATTTATGTATAGGGACAAGCTTGAGGGAAAAGTGATGTTGCTCGGTCCACTAGCCCCACCATCCTGGTGGCCTGTTCGCTTTGCATTTCTAACGCGAGATGGCGGTTCTCGCTTCAATACTCGCGGTGCTTTAATCAACGAAGAAAGGTTTTTTTTTTATCATAGGGATCGTTTCTTGGATGGGACCTCAGCCCTACGACAAACTAATCAACACTCGTGTCATTCGCCATTTTGCCAGCAATTGTCCGCGACACCGGGAGATCGAGACGATGCGAGTAAACGTCGCAGTCACACTAGCGGTTATCGCAAGCTCCATGTGCTCCGTCACGACGGCCAAGTCCTCTGCACTGAGCTTCGACTTAATCAAGAGCTTTTTCAATGGCGACGACGCGACAGGCTCCGATGGGGCCACAGACCGAGCCGACCCCAACAGTACGGACGATAGAACGTGCGTATACGAGTGGTCCTCGCTGAGCTGCCAACCGGAGAACAAGTGCTCGATTCAGTACCAATTCGGAGATGTGACGCCGTCTCAGGCCTGCAGAGTGAGTGATACCGGGGACCACACAAAGGTACCCCAGCAGTTCCATTTGGCTTATGCTGGAGAGGAGGCCGGTACGGGAATGGCCATCTCCTGGACGACGTTCGCAGTAGAGGAATCCCCTTCAGTGTGGATTGGATCGAGCAAGACCAAGGTGAACCTGGTGAAAGCAGCCAAGGTCGAAACGAAGACGTACTACAAGGACGAGAAGTACACCCTGTACAACTACCACGCGGTTGTCACCGGACTCAAGCCAAACACCGAGTACTTCTACAAGGTGGGAAGCGCTACAGAAACGAAGTTTCAGAGTGCTGTTAGTTCGTTCAAGACAGCACGAGAGAGCGGCGACGAAAGTCCGTTCACTGTGGCTGTGTACGGAGACATGGGCACAGAGGCGAACTCGGTGGCTGCCAACAAGCTCGTGAATGGTCTGGCGGGCCAGGTGGACTTCATCTACCACCTGGGGGACATTTCGTACGCAGACAACGACTTTTTGAACGCCAAGACTGCGTTCGGCTTCTTCTACGAGGAAATCTGGAACAAGTTCATGAACTCGTTGACGAACGTCATGCGGCAAGTGCCGTATATGGTGGTGGTAGGGAATCACGAGGCAGAGTGTCACTCGCCCACGTGTTTACTTTCGGATAGCAAGAAGGATCAGCTCGGAAACTATACTGCCTTTAACGCTCGCTTCCGGATGCCATCGCCTGAGAGTGGAGGAGTTTTGAATATGTGGTACTCTTTCGAGTACGCGTCGGTGCACTTCACCACGATCTCGTCCGAAACAGACTTCAAGAACGCTCCGAGTAACGCGTACTACACCAAGCGAACGTACGGCAACTTCGGTAACCAGTTGGCGTGGCTTGAAGCTGATTTGAAGGCTGCTCACGCGAACCGAGCCAACGTTCCTTGGATCGTCGTTGGCATGCATCGTCCTCTGTACACTCTGCGGTCGTGTGATGCCAACGGTGTGCCTAATGACAATTACGAGTCACTGAAGGTGCAGAAGGCGTTCGAGAAGCTGTTCATCAAGTACAAGGTGGATCTGGTGTACCAGGGCCACGTGCACGCGTACGAGCGCCATTATCCGACAGCGAACAGCAAGGCGATCATGACTGGTGTGTCGAAGGACGGAAAGACGTACACGAACCCGAAGGCTCCTGTCCACGTCATTGCTGGCATTGCTGGTAACTCGGAAGGTCTGTACCAATTCAAGAACCCTCCGTCCCCGAAGTGGTTGGCGCTGATGGACAACGAGCACTATGGAATCACGACACTTTCTGTCACTCCGACGAACTTGACAGTCACGATGCTGGAGGCAGCTACCGGGACTGTGTACGACGAGTTCTCTATTATTAAGGAAGCATCAGCCAGCCAAACGCAAACCGTGAAGTAAGCAGATGTACTCTACAGTTTAGAATTTCAATCATTTATCCGTTGGTAGTTTGTGCATTTCGTTACGTGTCGGCTACATACTCGCAGGTAGTCGTCGAGTACTTGCACGGTGTGATCAGAAGGATTTTTCTGCGACTCAAATGTGACTCGGTTTCGTTGAGCCCAGTGTGCTCAGATGCAAATATTGCGTGCGATCCTCCAAATTTCAATCTCGCTTGGCTCGGATGTGGTTGTCAATTTCTTGATCAACCCTGGGGCTTTGCGTTCCACACTTCTAGTAGGCGTCAGCAATTCCGGATATTGTTGCCCCCTGTCCAGTGACTGACGAGCTTAGTCCAGCTTGCCTCCGCAACTTGTCTCTCCTATAAAGAGTTTTCTCGATTACTACAGTAGTGTAGTGGACATTTCTGCATCATACTACGAAGAACTACGATGAGTAGTCAAATACTTACTCTGATAGCCCTGCCTTGGCAGGGGTATCGCTCGACTTCAAAATGGAAAACTCATCGTAGACCGTGCCAGTTGAGCTCTCGATCATCTTCAAAGTCAGGTTTGTGGGACTGACATTCAATTTCGAAATCCCGTAGTGCGTGTTGTCCATCAGCACGAGCCATTCAGGAGACGCTGGGTTCTTGAACTGAAAGAACCCCTCAGGGCCACCTGCGACCCCTGTAATGACGTACACTGGAGCCTGAGGGCTCTTGTACGTCTTTGTATCATTAGAGACGCCCTTCATAACTGCACTGCAATTCCTTGTCGGGAAATGTCGCTCATACGCATGCACGTGGCCCTGTAGTACCAGATCCACCTTGTACTTGATGAAAAGCTCCTCGAAAGCCTCTTGCACATTCAACGCCTCGTAGTCATTATTCGGTACGCCATCTGCATCACAGGAACGAACTGTGTACATCGGTCGATGCATCCCCACAATAACCCACGGAACTTGTTCTCGGTTGGCATCCGCAGCTTTCAGATCTTCTTCCAACCACTTCAGTTGATCTCCAAAGCCTCCATACACTCGTTTCGTGTAGTAGGCGTTGCTCGGTGAGTTCGGATAGTCTGTTTCGGATGAAATGGTGGTGAAATGGGCTGTGGCATACTCATAGGAATACCACATATTCAAAGCTCCCTCGCTCTCTTGCGACGGCATCCGGAAGCGCGAGTTGAACGCCGAGTAGTTGCCGAGTTGATCCTTCTTGTCTCTCGAAAGAAGACACATGGGGGAGTGACACTCGGCCTCGTGATTCCCTACAACAACCATGTAGGCCATCTGCCGCATAACGTTCGTCATGGAATTCATGAACTTGTTGTAGACTTGTTCGTAGTAGAATCCAAACACGTTCTTGGCGGTCAGAAAAGCGTTATCAGCGTAAGCAATGTCTCCCACGTGGTAGATAAAGTCGACTTCGTCCATGAGGCTGTTCACGTACTTGTTGCTAGCCACCGAGTTGTCATCGGCGCCCAAGTCTCCATACACCGCGATCGTAAACGGACTTGTGTCGCCGCTAGCACGTGCCGTCGTGAACGAGCTCACTCCTGTCTGGAAATGTTTGTTAGCAGCATTTCCAGCTTTGTAAAAGTACTCGGTGTTAGCCTTCAAGCCAGTCACCACAGCGTGGTAACTGTACAACTCATAGTCGTCGTCCTTGTAGTAGGATTTCGTCTCGATGTTGGCACTTGTGATCTTCTTCAGCTTTCTTTCAGTGCGACCCACCCACACTGTTGGGTCCTTGTCGAGAGCGAATGTTGTCCAAGAGATCGCGATTCCAGTGCCGGCCTCTTCCCCAGCAAACGCTAAATGAAGCTGCTGTGGTACTCTGGTCGTCACACGACAGGCCTGAGAGGGTGTGAGGTCTCCAAATTCGTACTGCAGTGAGCACGAGTCTTCCGGTGTGCAGCTTAACGAAGCCCACTCATACACGCACTTGTCGTCGTCCACAGCGCTACCAGACACTGCAGAATTGTCATCAACACTGAAGAAATGCTTAACCTTGTCCACAATACCCTCGGGTCTGGCAGAGACTACGGAGAGCAAAGCAGTGACCGCAGCCAAGCGACCTCCTCGCATTGCTTGGTGAAGCACAAAGTCACTAATTGCTCGTGTTCAGCAACGCCGGACGCAGAGTGGGTGGTGCATGTAATGGCTGACGCTGCTTGTGTTGCCGCTGTGGGCACGATCACCGTGACGGTGGATAATAATGATGGTTAGGTGAGCTCACCATCCTGGTCATTATCCTCGACGCAACCACATGAACAAATACATAATACTGGTAGTAATTAAAGAGAGTGCTATGTGTTTAAAACATTCTACTACATTTTTAATGTAAATATATTATTTGATACATGAGATTACTTGAAATGGTAGTAATAAAAATGATAAGGGTGAGTACTTGTTGTTTTAAACACACAGGTTAACCCAATCAACCAGATAATAGTTTCTATAATATTTGTACCTTGATATATTACATTGTATATCAAAGGTACAAATACAGTATTCTCCAGTAGGTTTTCGTCAATCCTTGAATTCCTCTAAATCCAGAAGAGAACTTAGGATGATTTAAAAAATATGCGGGCAAAATGCGGCTATGGCCTCCGCATGGACGATGCCAAGAATCTCAGAGATTCAGATGTACAGGGTACTACATTGCTGATGCGCCAAAAGGAAAGTCTCTTGGTGAAAACGATAGTTCAAGTCTACATCATAAAACCGATCCCTTAGGGGTCGCTTTTTTGTAGGAGACCCCCTACTAGGGCCCCTACGGTACACGTAGCCTAAATTACAGCTTGCAACCGTTGTAACCGTTGTTGGATACACACATGTGCCCGAATTGAGATGAGAATGAATGAAAAAAAATCACCGGTGCAAGTTATTGTCTGTCATGCTTGATACAGCAATGCATTACTAGTAGTAGTCATTTACTACTACTGTCATGTAGATCTGCAAACCACAGATACTATCGTAGTGGTAATACATGTCCAGGTGTCTGAAAATATCCGAAGTTCCAGAAAGCACACATGACGTTTAATGGGGCACAGTGAAGCGTAATTTTACTGTCAAATGTTAGCACCAATGACTTCTCGAATGTAATTTCTTTAGCAAAAGTTGTAGAGCTTTCAAAAGGGAAATCAATTTTAGAGCTCAACACCAAGGTTGACTGTACCAGCACCGCTGGTCGTGTCGATCGTGAACTCTGCGCACAAAGGGTGCGTGATGTTGTCCCCGTAGACGTTGCACCACGTGTCCGGTTTCACCGCCACTACGTACTTGCTGTCCTCCACAATACGCTTGAGGCCCTTTCCGAACTGAGGCTCGTACACTCCCCAGTCGTCCGCCGACAGCGAGAACGAGACGTCTGTGGATTCACCTGCCTGCAGCTCGATCTTCTTGAACTTCTTGAGCATCTTCATCTCCTGCACCGAGATCTTACGGAACGGTTGGATGAGGAACAGCATCACAGTCTCCTTACCAGCACGCGAGCCAGTGTTCGTGACGGTCACACTGGCAGTCAACGTGTCGTCAGCGTTGGCGATGGTCGTCTTGTCCAGGGTGACAGACGAGTAGTTGAACGTCGTGTAGCTGAGACCGGCACCGAAGTCCCATTGCATCCAGCAGTTGTCCCACATGCAACGTGTGGTGACGCGGTGGTTGTACGGGATAGCGACGTTAGCGGCGTCCTTGGGGTAGGTAATGGGGAGTTTTCCACTGGGGTTGACGTCACCGTAGATGATCTCCGCCATGGCTTGGCCTCCTAATTCGCACGGTAACATACCGTCGATAATGGCAACGGCATTGTCCGGGATGGAGCCAAGAAGACGCGGACGACCCCCGATGAGAACCACGATGACCTTCGTCCCAGTGGCGGCTAGAGCCTTGATGAACTTTTCTTGGCCTTCGGGGAGTGCAGGATCGTCGATATCTCCAGATTTTTCGGTGTAGTTAGGTTCACCAATTGCTGCGATCGTGTATTCGTGCTGGCCGGCCAGTTCCACAGCTTGAGCCAGGTCCGCGTCGGAAATGGAGCCATTCACCATCAGACCGTTGAAGTAATTGAAGGAGTCATTGCCGACAAGGTTCTCTAGACCCTTGCGGATTGAAATACCGTTCCTAAACATCTCGTTGCCACCGTATCCCTGCCAGATAAAGGTCCAGCCACCGCACTGATAGCCGACGTTGTCAGCGGAGTGGCCGGTGAGGAACACCGACGCACTCTTAGGAAGCGGCAAGACGTTCTTCTCGTTCTTCAACAGTACGATTGATTCGCGAGCCATTTCCAATGCAGTTGCCTTGTCTTTGTCGTTGGCTACCATCGAGACATACTGCTCTCCGGGCACCGGGTTGTCGTACAGTCCAAGTTGGAGTTTCAGTTTAATGATGTGCTTAGCAGACTCACGCAGTCGAGCCTCCTGGTCCGGGTTCTCCTTGAGCATGGTTAAACCATACTCAATGAAGTCGGTGTCTTGAGCTACCATGCTCATGTCGATCGACGTTTGCTTGAGAGACGTAGCAACAGCTTCTTCGCGGGTGGCGGACACCCGGTGGAAGTCGTGCAGGTTGTAAATCTCGTTCCAGTCGGACAACAACACGCCGTTGAATCCGAGGTCCGTTCTCAGGAGGTCGTTCAAGATCTTGGCACTGGCAACGACTGGGTCTCCGTTAATTGACGTGTAGCTCTCCATTACCGTCAGAGCTCCAGCTTCAAAAGCAGCCTTATACGGCGGAAGGAAGTAGTTATACAGGTCGAAATCTGGCAAGTTGACGTTGTCGCGGTCATGACCCGTGGGTGTCTTGGAGTACGCAATGAAGTGCTTAATGCACGCGGTTGTAGCTCTGAAGACCCTTCACCAATGCAGCGCCCATGACAGAAGTCAGGTACGGATCTTCGCCGAACGTCTCGTACGTACGAGCCCATAGGGAGTTCTGCGAGATGTCGAAGATAGGACCGAAGATCCAGCTAATACCAGCAGCTTCCGTGTCTCGAGCGGTGATTCGTGCCACCTCGTAGACCAGGTCCGGGTTAAAACTCGCTCCGCTGTTAATCTGTTGGGGCATAAGCACCGCACCGTCGACGTAGTTTGCGCCGTGAACGGAGTCAATGCCGTAGATGATGGGGTGACCTCCGTTCTCCTCCATGGAGATCTCCTGGATGCGCTGGATGATGGAACGAAACTCAGACGCATTGTAGCCGTAGCTGCCGTTGATAGGCTTGTCCCAGAACGTGTTGAGGTACGATCCCACGTGCTGTTTGGCGAGCGATCGCACTGCAGTCTCGTTCAGCTCCCGAGTGTCTTCGTTCATGATGACACTGAGCGTGATCTGCGTCATCTGGCCCATTAGTTGTTCGGCAGAGAATCCGTCGACGATGGCTTGAGCTTTAGCTTCGAAGGCGTCACCCGAGGCAACTGCAGTCGCTAACGCTGCCGCAGAGCAAACAGCGGCCAACCAGGACTGGAGCATGGGGCTTGACTTTCTGGTCAACGATGTACTGCGACGAGCAATGGGGAAATTCGAGAGTGATCAAGGAACGCTGAGAGGCCACAGGCGAAGAGCTGTACATCTGTCTGTAGTAGGGTTCCCATCGCTGAGATATACAACGTTGCTATCGGCTTACGCTGATCCGAACATGGTCGTCAGTCGCTGGGATAAACCACGATTGATAACGGTGTTCACGTTGACAATGCGGATGATTAGTAGTGTTGGCCCAGTCTCATTTGGAATTCCAAATGCCTTTGCGAGTTTCAAATGGATGGACAGCGGCCAAACTTACAGAGGAAATCAAGAGCTGCAATTTTGCCGTTCCCTCACCGAAACTTACCCACACCGTATGCCTAAGTTTTTGCCGTCTCAGGAATACAGCAAGTCGTGGCCACGAACGTTCAAATCAGGGGTCGATCGGATGGTGATGATTATGGCAGACGTGGAACAAGTGGGCTCAAACATGTTACAGGTGGCATCCATTTGCTCGTCGTATTATAATAGTTGCGTCAAGGTTGTAGCTGACACAATACATGTACAGTACCAGGTATTAATAACATGGTTTTCAGTCCACACAGATGTTCGAAGTGAGATAATGGTTCAACTCAAGCCAAACAAGCAGTTGTATCTTCGTCATACAGATCGCTTGTTGTCCGAGCCTTTCCAGTTTGTAACGTTACTTCAAGATTATTGTTGATCTGCAGACGGTCTGTGGCGGACCCAATGTCGACATTGTCGACAGGTGATCTGCGATCGGTCCATTTACAAGAAGGCAATCGAAGAGATCATGCCGGGATTTAAGGATACTGTATCGGTACGTTATCAACAGCAACGCTGGAAATAACTTTTGATAAACATGAGTTTTTATAGTGTAACAGGTTGGACCCCGAAGTGGGCCAAAGTTGTGAACGGGCAGCTCAGCGACTGTTGGAAGTGGATCGGCGAGAACTTCAACCTGGATCTGGGTTAGACCCACGATCGTGCTTGAAGCCGCCTACAGAAGTGACACTGACTGCGATGGAAGTGCCAATAGGAGAGACCGTATTGGTTGACGGCACGAGTCACGCGAAGTGAGATCTATGCTGGACGTGCACTATGAGGAGACAGACGGAAGGCACGATGAGCCCGAAGCTCACTTGCAAATCGGACGGCTGGAGAGCACCCCGAGAAACGACGAGTAAGGCGCACTTCGTAGACACGAAGTGGCGTCAAAGCAACCGAGTGGTTGTACGAGAGGAACGAAGGGCGGCGGTTTAAGGAGGAACTTGGTGTACAAGCGAGAGGAGGACTATCGGGTTTCCAAGCGGTGACGAACGTGGCAGCCAGTCGAGGGTCGGAGAAGACGACTCACCTGGTACGGCCGGGTAGCGTAAGTCGCGGGACTTGGAGGACGAGCAGTTAGTACTGTCGTGAGTGCAGGAGGACCAACGAGGACTGACGTCTACGAAGGAACGGAGGAACGAAGGAACGAAGGAACGAAAGACGAAAGTAGAAGTCTATTAGGCTTTTAATATAAATAGGTGCGTTCGTGCTGCAGCATCGAACAAACCGGCGCGGTGAACCGAGCCAACAGGAGCGTGTGAAGTTGAAGTGTGCTCTTTAGCACCCGATCCTTGGATATTCCACCCGGCGCAGCACCAGCTATTCGACCCACTGGTGGGCAGTGAGACTAAACCCATTACATGGTGGTCATACAGGGGCTTGTCTCACTGCAACAACGGCGCCGACGGAATTCAACGCGAGTAATGATGAACGAAACGAGAGAAACGGCTCGAAAGAGATCTACGAGGAAGCAGGCTTCGACACGATCGAGAAGTACGAGGCGAGGAAGCTCTCAGAGTCGTCGAACAATGAATGATGAGGTAGCAGGGGTGGCGCGAAGTAGCAGCGACGAAGCCACGATCAGCCCTGACGAGTATGAAGATAAGCGAGCTCCGTCAGCGAGAGAAGCCAGCGAACCCAGGGTATTGACGAGGAGTCAAGCACGCAGAGAATGGGAGAACGCTGAGCGATTCCTCACCAGAGCAGCCAACGGGGAAGAGCAGGAATTCCAGAGCGGCAAGGACCTAGTCGACGCTGTCCTTGGCCAATTAGAAAAGCCCGGTGAAAGCAATCGAGTTCGGGTCGTACCTCTGGAAGAAGCACCAGGCAACGAGCGACAGCTACGACGCTCTGCTGCCAGAGAACAGCACTTGGAACAACCGCGTGACGAGCAACATGACGTGGAACGAGCCGATGAAGTGAACGAAGGAGTACTTGGACGAGTTGTAGAACCAGAGCCACTTGGGGACCAAAACCTCGGTGGGGATGCACCAGAACCACGGGCACCTGCGGCTGCAGATGCTATGACTGCGGAACTTCAAGAACTTCGAGAAGAAGTTCGACAGTTGAGACTGCGTCGTGCTGAAGATGTACCACGTGAACAGCAACGAGCTGAGCGGGACAATGGTCGTGAAGTAAGAGGGCCGCGAGGTCGGTACCAACAAGGTCTTCGAAGAGAAAACGACGAACGAGAACCCAGTGTAGGTCGGCGACGGTCTCCAGAACGAGGAAGAAGAGGAAGGTCTCAAGGTCGACCAGGAACACCACAGAGACAACGTGTCGGACACCGGCGTCGTGAACGACCAGGAGGGGATGATCCACCGTCCTCCTCCAGTAGTAGTGACGATTCTGATGATCGAGCACCCCGAGGACACGGATTACCGCACGGACGAAGCAGTAGCTCGGAGAGCTCAAGCAGTGACTCGGACCGGCGAGAACCAGTACGACAGCGACGCCCACGACGAGAACAACGAGAACGACGGAGACGACGACAGTATCAAGAACAGCGATATTCCCCGGGACGACGAGATAAACAACGGGATCGACGTCGTGAACATACACGCCGAGGCAACGTGAAAGACCTGGAGCTGCCGACGTTTACGCCGACGAGTGGAGCTTCGGTCTCGACTTGGACTGACCGAATTGACTTGGCACTTCAAGGAGCTCGTGAGTCGGGACGTGGAGAATGGAGTGACCATGCTCTCTACTTCATATTGGGGAACAAGCTGATGGCGGAAGCTGCGAGCTGGTGGGTTGATTTTAACCGAAGACTGAGTGATCCCGAACGGACCTGGACGCACTTGAAGCAAGCCCTACTGCGACGGTATGGACCCAAGGAGGACATCTCGTTAGCCGAGTACCGAGTGAATACACGATCACGTGGTGTGAAAGAGTCCCATGCGGATTACGCAGCGGCACTCCGAAAGGCAGCTGGAAGAAGTCGAGTCAGTGAACGCGTGCTGATGGCGCAGTTCTACCGTGGAATGGACAAAACCACACGGCAGTTGGTCAAACAGCAGGAACCCGAGAACTTGGAGGAAGCAGTGATCAAGGAGACTGAGATAGATGATCCTATGGAAAGCTTGGCACCGATGGCGTCGACAGCCGAGAAAGCATTGGGAACGACAACAGCGGCAGGGACGAATTCGACAGATGAAGTAACGGCTCGTACAGTGACGTTGCCGGGTGTTGGGAGCGTGTATGTCCCAGTAACGGGAGTGACGGAAGGAATCAAGAACTACGCAGCAGTGGACCCGGACGGCCTGGTTCTCTATACCAACCCAAAGGGAGCCTGGAACATTATCACGGGAAATTATGAGCTTCCAGCTGGACGCACTTGAAATTCCAGGTACTGGGCGGAACCCAGTCAGAAGAGGACGAAATCGAAGAAGGCAGAATCCAAACGAACCACCAAGAAGAAGAAAGCTCGCAGGCAGGAGGATTCCACCGATGAGGATGACGAAGAGGAACCCAAGCCACGCAAGAAGGTGAAGCCCAAGCGTACGGCCGAATCCAGCGAAGACGAACGTGACGTGAAACCCCAGAAGAAACTGAAGGCGGCAGTTCGACAGGTGCTGGCTGAACAGAGTCGAGGACGCCAGAGCAGTGCGAAGAGTAATACGGACGGCAACCGATGCTTTATCTGCGGCCAGGATGGACACTGGGCGCAGTACTGTACTAATGGACCTAAGTGCTTCGCGTGCAACAAGTTTGGTCACTTTGCCCGGGACTGTACGGATACCGCTGCCAAGTCCAAGAACGATCAATACCTGGCCAAACGTAAGGAAGAGCGCAAGAGTCCGGAAAACGGGGGTCGGACGCCATAGGGGGAGTATGGTGTCCACGAAGTGTCCAGTATCCCCGACGAGTAGTCGAAGCGGCTGGGGGCCCTGAGGTGTCGATAACCGAGAGTGCTACAGCCGGATTAAGCCGAGTTGAGAAGACGAAGAGAGACGACAATGGTGTGAGTGACGAGGAGAATCACGATGACGAGAACGCAGGCGACGAGGCAGGCGAGGGACTGCGCCAAGTGGTGCAAGTGCTGCTGAAAGACGCGGCGGAGGAAGACATTGAGCGTGCGGCAAGGTGTGTAGCAACTGTTCGACCAACGGTGGCTTCAGTGCGTTTTGCACGAGCGCGAAGAGAAGATGAAGAGCGAGAATTACGAGTTATCCAGCGTCGCTACGGTGGATGTAAGTACGAAGCTGGAGGGGGCGAGGGAGAAGCTCCAAACGAGGAAGCGCGAGGTGACGACGTTCTTAACGTCGAAGTAGTAGAAGAAGGTGGAGGACTCGTGTCAGATGACGTAGTTCGGACAGTGACGTCGACAACGCATGACAAAGGGGTTCCGAATACGCTGTTTGAAGTGAAGAGCACCAGTGCACCGAAGGAAGTTACGACAACCGCAGTACACGGTGAGGGACCAGAGATTCACACCGGAAGCAAAGACACGGCACCGAAGAACGAGGACGGCAACAATGACGAAATCACGAACCAACGATGTGCCAGGCGTAGAGCAAAGAAAGTGGCAAAACGGCTGAAAGCCAAGGCGTGCTTGGCTCGGAAACGACAAAACGTACGAGTGACTGCTGCTGAACGAGAAGTCAAGGCTGCTGCTTTACGGTTGAAACGGCGTGGTGAAGCCGACGATGCCTGGGACGCACTACAGAGACGCAAGCAACAACGACGCTTGAACGAGACGGACGGCGTACGAATACCGCGGACGTCTGGAATAGGACGTGTGAGTTTGGTGAAGAAGCAGCGACCGGCAACCACCTCGACAGCAGAGAATGACGAAGTTACCGTGGAATATGTTGGAGCAGATGACGGCTTGCCGACTGCTTTCATGGATGTTGACGGTGAAAAGAGACGTGTGAAACTGGATAGCGGCGCGCGTTATACGATAGCTGGGACGGACTGGATGGCTCATGGCGACAGAGTGGCGGTGAAAGCTCCGGTAGACTTTGTAGAAGGCATCGGAGGCTTCCTACTCGACGTGGTAGGAGTATGGCGTTTTACTCTCACGACGGTGTTCGGAGAAAAGTTGACGATCGATGCGTGCGTGGTAGCTGGATGTGATGATGAATTGTTACTGGGAGTCGACTTCATGCGAACGAAGGGTGCCACAATGGACTTTGAGAAGCAAGAGATTCGCTATGCGGACACTGGGCGAACAGTGGTAATTCCTTTTAGGACATACGATGTTGATGGTGGCGCCAAAGTTGCCGCGGTACGGATGGTGTTGACGACAGAGCTGAGTGGCAATACCGTGACACCAGTGCAAGTTTCAGTGACGGCAAATGATGGAGAGCGGGGTCTGTTCATACCCACCAGGAAGACCGGATCCGTGTTATTGGCGGCGACAGTGACGACGGCACGGAACGGACGAGCATGGGTGCCTGCTATCAACACCAATGTTAAGTCTGCGAAGATCCCGAACAAGAAGGAGCTCGGAACATGGATACCCTTGGACGACGACATGGAAATCTTGACAATGAGCGGTGAACTGGATACCGAACGAGTAAAGGATTGGGTGGATAAGTTGGGCGACAGCAAGACACCTCTACCGGATGAGTCGGAAGTGGACATTGGAAGTAACGACCCGGAGACCCGTGAACTCGTGATGAAACTTTTGAGAGTGTATCGTTCACTGACGGCGAGTATTGGCGAATGTCCTCCAGCGACGACGTTGAACGTGACTCACCATATCGATACCGGTGAAGCCTCGCCGATAATGCTGAAACGACGGCGTCAAGCTCAGACGGACGACAGTATAATTGAGAGTAACGTCGAGAAGATGTTGAAGTCGGGTGTCATCGAAGAAGGCAACGGTGGATGGGGATTCCCTGTTGTTCTGGTGCGCAAGAAAGATGGCGAGGTGCGCTTTTGTGTGGATTATAGGGCGCTCAACAAGGTTACGAAGAAGGACGTTTATCCTCTACCTCGAATAGATGAAACGTTGGAAGCCTTGGGAGGTGCTTTGTTGTTTACGACGTTGGATTTGCGTGCTGGTTATTGGCAGATCCTTGTAGCGCCGGAAGATCGCGACAAAACGGCGTTCACGACGAAAAAGGGCTTATATAGATTTGTGCGAATGCCCTTTGGTCTCACTAACGCTCCTTCTACATTTCAGAGGTTGATGAACGGAGTGTTGAGGGGACTCACTTGGACCACATGCCTGGTTTACCTCGACGACATAGTGATATTTACGCGTGGCGGGATTGAACGACACATTGTTGAGCTGGCGGCGGTACTCGAACGTTTGCAACGTGCAGGATTGACCCTCAAACTCAAGAAATGCAAGTTTGCGACGAAGACAATGGAGTATCTAGGACATGAACTTAGTAGCGACGGTGTACGACCTTTGGATCGACTGGTTAGCGCAGTACGTGAGTTCCCGACCCCGAACGATGCTGTAGAGGCCAAGAGGTTTGTTCACCTGGCAGGTTACTACCGACGATTTGTCAATGGTTTTGGTTCGCTCATGGCACCTGTAACGAAGTTGCTGAGGAAAGGTGTAGCCTGGGAATGGGGCAGTGCGCAAAAAGAAGCTTTCGAGAAGGTGAAGGGCATCTTGACGGCAAAGCCATTGTTGATCTATCCGGACTTTAGGCTTCCTTTTCGTGTGGTGACCGACGCAAGTAAAGTTGGACTGGGAGCGTGTCTGATACAGGACAAAGGTGACGGATGGCAACCTGTAGCCTTCGCGAGTAAAGTGAACAGCGACACGGAGAGCAAGTACGGGATTACCGAGCTGGAGTGCTTCGCGGTAGTGTGGGCAATCAAATTGTTTAGACCATATTTGTACGGACGGCGATTCGAGATCATAACGGATCATGCCGCCTTGAAGTGGCTCATGACGAGTCCAAATCTGACTGGAAAACTACATCGGTGGGCCCTCACTCTCCAGGAGTTTGATTTTGACGTGCAGTATAGACCTGGGAATACGAACGTGGTGGCTGACGCCTTGTCTAGAGCACCGGTAGCGGCAAAGTTACGAGCAGCTATTGGGCGGCGGCGGAGAACGAAGCAAAGAAATGAAACACCGGCAAACGTCTTGAAGAACAGCCCGGTAGCAACCGAGACGAGTGAAGTGACGATGAATGGTGGCCCTACCAACAGAGGTGACCAAGGAAGGAATGAGCGTGGCACAGCGAACGAAGGGGCCAACGAAGAAGTACTAGCTGTTGTCGACGAGCTGGTAGAAGCGGTGACCCAAAGAAACGAGAACGTGCAAGTAGGAGGCTCGAGTACCAAGAAAACAAAACGCGCCAAGAAACGGAAGATGACGAGGTTGTCGGAACACGCGACCCCAGTGGTAACAGAACGTCCACTAACGAGAGCCGCGAAACGCAGACTAGAGGAGCAAGCATCGGGTGAAGCAACGTCGACAGACGAGCAGCGAACGACACCTGAGCCAACGGAGAATACAATGACTTCAGAACGGACTAAAACGCAGAAACGCACGACAACCAGCCGCACGAAGAAGGCGGAACAGCGTAAAACGGTCACCTGGGCGGACGGAAAGAGCGGTAATGAAGCGGGAGATGCAGTGGAACGACAAACGAGCTTAACTGCAGTAACCCCGGTGAGAACGACGTCAATGCAGGATGACGACAACTCTGCGAACACTGGTAACGTGTCACGCGTGGACACAACAACGACTGACGCGAGGTTACTCGAGATTAACGAGAGAGCAGAAGATGAGCAACGAGTTGAACCCCAACCTGCTGTGACGAACCCCAGTGAAGTGGAACGTGTACGACAGCGGAGAATGCGGGAACCAACGCTACAATTGACTGACGAAGAAATTATCGAGGAGCAGAACAAGAGCCGGATGGTACAAAAGATGTTGCAAGCTGGAAGACACCAGGGCAAGGCGATTAACAGGGTGTTCGGACTGGTAGTCGTGGAACGACCTAACGGACGACGAGTAGTTCTTCCACCCGCACTTTGGGCTACAGTGTTCAAGGAATGTCACGACAGCGTCTGGGCTGGACATTTAAGAGCAACGCATACGTACGCACGGATAGCTCAACAATATTGGTGGCCAGGACTGCAGAATGAAGTACGACGGTGGGTGTTAGGGTGTCAGGAGTGCGGCAGTCGTAAGGCACGCCCTCGAGAAGTGATACCACCACTACGCAGCTTACGAGGAGGAGATGTCGGTGACCGGTGGGCTCTCGACGTAGCGGGTCCGTTACCAGCCACTGATGGAGGCAAGAGATACGTGGTGGCGGCTGTAGAATACGTGACGAGATATGCAGTTGCCATAGCAGTAAAGGATCATACCGCTGAGAACATCGCAGAGTTTCTAATGAGGCAAGTGGTGTTACGATTTGGACCCTTTCGAGAAATCCTGACGGACGGAGCACCAGAACTTGTTGGCAAAGTGATTGAGGAATTGGTGGTCTTGTTACAAGCGCAGCAGATCAACCCAGTCCCCTATCGACCCCAAATGATCGGCCTGGTAGAGCGATTTCACCGTACTTGGAAAGATTGTATAGCAACGTTCATGAGTGACGAGAAACAACGAGACTGGGACACCTGGGTGGATTACGCGGTGTATTCTTACAATTCTGGACGACATTCAACGGTGATGTTATCCCCGAACGAGTTGATGATGGGACGGAGATTAAGAGCACCCAACGAATTATTACGCGCAACGCGAGTGACAGAGGCTGGCGACTTGGTGAAACACCATGCGAAGCTGTTGAGTAGTCTAAAGGAGGCGCATAAGTGTGCCGAGCAGGCTAGAGAACGAGAACAACGTCGGCAAGCAAGGTATTACGATAGGAAGGCCAGGAAGAGGACGAATTTCGAGCCTGGAGATCGAGTATGGATGTTTCGACCTCCGCGTGGACCCGCAGCCTCGAAGTTTGCTCATCAGTGGATCGGTCCGATGCGAATAGTGGAGTCTGCAGGGTACGATAACTTTCTGGTGGAACGGGAGGACGACGGGAATGAGCACGAGCAATTTATAGTTCACACGTCGTTCCTGGTAACCTACCGGCAACCAACGGTCCTGTTGGACGCAGCAGCCCGGGATCTAGCTGAGCAGATTGAGTACGAAGATGCACGGTCCGAAGACGAAGATGACGAGGCGACAGGAACGACTACGAGAACAACGGCGGCTCCTGTTAATTCAGCCGTAGCTGGACGCGGCAAGAAGAGACCTGCAACAGCAGTGGGAAACGAAGGAACGGGCGATACCGAGAACGGACTCTTGGTGGAACTCAGAAGGCGGCGACGAAGAAATAAGGCCGGCCAATATGTACTTGAATACCTGTTACGACCAGCCAGCGAGTACTGCAGAGAAAGTACAGCTGCCGAGGGCGACAAAGGAAACCCTGAGCGAGGAGGACGGTGGATGTCCATCGCAGAATACGACCAACTCTTTGACAGCGATAAGGTCGTGGAAGACCTTAGGATGGATGGAGGCGTGTAACAGGTTGGACCCCGAAGTGGGCCAAAGTTGTGAACGGGCAGCTCAGCGACTGTTGGAAGTGGATCGGCGAGAACTTCAACCTGGATCTGGGTTAGACCCACGATCGTGCTTGAAGCCGCCTACAGAAGTGACACTGACTGCGATGGAAGTGCCAATAGGAGAGACCGTATTGGTTGACGGCACGAGTCACGCGAAGTGAGATCTATGCTGGACGTGCACTATGAGGAGACAGACGGAAGGCACGATGAGCCCGAAGCTCACTTGCAAATCGGACGGCTGGAGAGCACCCCGAGAAACGACGAGTAAGGCGCACTTCGTAGACACGAAGTGGCGTCAAAGCAACCGAGTGGTTGTACGAGAGGAACGAAGGGCGGCGGTTTAAGGAGGAACTTGGTGTACAAGCGAGAGGAGGACTATCGGGTTTCCAAGCGGTGACGAACGTGGCAGCCAGTCGAGGGTCGGAGAAGACGACTCACCTGGTACGGCCGGGTAGCGTAAGTCGCGAGACTTGGAGGACGAGCAGTTAGTACTGTCGTGAGTGCAGGAGGACCAACGAGGACTGACGTCTACGAAGGAACGGAGGAACGAAGGAACGAAGGAACGAAAGACGAAAGTAGAAGTCTATTAGGCTTTTAATATAAATAGGTGCGTTCGTGCTGCAGCATCGAACAAACCGGCGCGGTGAACCGAGCCAACAGGAGCGTGTGAAGTTGAAGTGTGCTCTTTAGCGCCCGATCCTTGGATATTCCACCCGGCGCAGCACCAGCTATTCGACCCACTGGTGGGCAGTGAGACTAAACCCATTACAATAGTAAAAAAATGACATTGATTTCATCGCGTCGGAAAAACAAGTTTGTCCTAGCGATCTCGACACGGGTTCCGAGCTCACCTTTTGCAGAATCGCAATCCGTGATGGCATTGCAGCCTATCCTGGCTGTCGATTTGTGCTGAGATATGAGTGCTTAATACGTGAAGTAATTGCAACAGCCCTTGAATTCTTGGGAATGTCAATTGACCAGTCATCCAAGGAAGCGTAAAGGTTCAATTAACCTGAATCGATTCGCTCGATTGTATCCTCGGAGTTCGTTGGGTTTTGAAGTACGAGTCGTTTTTATAGAATGTCAGCAAGAAGACTGATGCGACGGCTATAGCAGTGCTGATGGTTGTTAAAATGCATAAAGTGTTGGACCATTGTACTTGCATTCAAGTTCTATATTTACAGCCCGGCACTAATCGAAATTGGCGTTTGAATCCGCATGAGCCGGACTCCAACACATCCTAACAACCAACTCATTTTGATATTGTTGAAGCAATTCCGAACTCTCTAGGATATCGGAGTTCACGCAGATTTGCTATGTTAGTCTTGCTGGCCAGCCACTCGCGCCAGTTTTGAATCTCTACCACCTCTAGCTCCTCATTCTTCATTTCTCCAACTGCCTTGCAGTACTTCCTCTCCAGACGTAATGTTGGATTCCTGGTTGCCGAAAGTCTTTTTACCTTTGCTTAGTCTTGCTACTGGCGTAGCTGCCGGTGGTCTCGACTCGTACGATGCTCAAGCTCAAGCCATTGTGGATGGATTCTCAACGGCCCAAATTCTAGGCCAAATGACGCAGCTCGATCTCAGCACCGTCATGAATGGATCCACCCGCACGATCAACGAGACGGCACTACGTTCGTACGCGAAACTCGGCGTCGGCTCGTACTTCAACACGAACTGGGGCGATAAACCCATCATGGGCAGGTATAGCTACAACGCCAGCGAGTTCCGCGCCATTGTGCAGCGTATCCAAGAGGTGAGCATGGAAGAGAATGGCGGCCATCCGGTGCTCTACGCTCTCGACTCCATTCACGGTGCCAGCTATGCTGTCCAATTGCCCCACCAGATCAACCAAGGCGCGAGTTTTAACCCCGATTTGGTCTACGAGGTGGGTCGCATCACTGCTCGAGACAGTGAAGCGGCCGGAGCGAGTTGGATCTTTAGTCCAATCCTCGATATCTCGCAGAACTCGATGTGGGCTCGTACGTTGGAGACGTACGGGGAGGACCCACACCTCACGTCGATTATGGGGGCTTCGTACATCCGTGGGCTTCAGAGTTACAACCAGACTGCAGCCTGTGTGAAGCACTTCCTCGGGTACTCTAAGACACCGACTGGACACGACCGCGACGCTGTCAACATGCCAGACTTTGACCTATTGAACTACTTCATGCCACCTTACAAGGCCGCCTTTGAAGCTGGAGCTCTGTCTGTGATGGAGAACTACGTGTCTCTGAATGGTGACCCGGTCGTGTCTAGTTCTAAAATCCTTAAAGACCTCATCCGCACGGACATGGGCTTCGACGGCGTGTTGGTCACTGATTGGATGGAGATCTACAACATGTACGAGTTCCATCGCGTGGCTGCCACCCGCCAAGAAGCAGTCTCGACTTCTCTCCAACACACGTCGATTGACATGAGTATGGTTCCTAGTGACGCGGATTTCATTGAGTACGCACACAACATGTTACAGGAACACCCGGAACAGGAGGCTCGTCTACGTGAGTCCGTCAAGCGTATCATCAAATTGAAGCTCCATCTCGGACTTTACGACACCCCGGTCCCCGGAGAACAGTATGTGGACATGGTCGGCAACAAAAAGGACGAGGAGATGGCGCTGGAGTTAGCACGTCAATCTATTGTTCTGCTTAAGAACGAGAAGAACGTGTTGCCGCTACCAAAGAGCGCTTCTGTGTTCCTAACAGGCCACTCGGCGGACAATGTGGGCTTGCAGTGTGGTGGATGGACGTGGACTTGGCAAGGACATTCCGGTAACGACATGTTCAAACAACACGGTATCTCCGTTAGGAAGGGGATGCAGAACCTCGTGGGAAACAATTCCTTCACGTACTTCAACGGTCTGCTAGTGAATGGCTCCATCTCGAACTCTAACCTTACCAAAGCCGTGGAACTCGCCCGTCAGCACGAATACACCATCGTTGCTCTCGGAGAGGTCAACTACGCGGAAAAACCTGGTGATATCGACGATCCCGCTCTTCCCGACGGGCAAGTGGAATACGTAGAGGCTCTAGCTGCCACGGGAACGAAGGTCATCGTAATTCTCTTCGAAGGCCGTCCACGTCTTCTTGGCTCCATCCCGGACAATGCCGTTGCCATTATCGACGGTATGTTACCGTGCGAATTAGGAGGCCAAGCCATGGCGGAGATCATCTACGGTGACGTCAACCCCAGTGGAAAACTCCCCATTACCTACCCCAAGGACGCCGCTAACATCGCTATCCCGTACAACCACCGCGTCACCACACGTTGCATGTGGGACAACTGCTGGATGCAATGGGACTTCGGTGCCGGTCTCAGCTACACGACGTTCAACTACTCGTCTGTCACCCTGGACAAGACGACCATCGCCAACGCTGACGACACGTTGACTGCCAGTGTGACCGTCACGAACACTGGCTCGCGTGCTGGTAAGGAGACTGTGATGCTGTTCCTCATCCAACCGTTCCGTAAGATCTCGGTGCCGGAGATGAAGATGCTCAAGAAGTTCAAGAAGATCGAGCTGCAGGCGGGTGAGTCCACAGACGTCTCGTTCTCGCTGTCGGCGGACGACTGGGGAGTGTACGAGCCTCAGTTCGGAAAGGGCCTCAAGCGTATTGTGGAGGACAGCAAGTACGTAGTAACGGTGAAACCGGACACGTGGTGCAACGTCTACGGGGACAACATCACGCACCCTTTGTGCGCAGAGTTCACGATCGACACGACCAGCGGTGCTGGTACAGTCAACCTTGGTGTTGAGCTCTAAATGTCTGGTTTCGGTCTGAAACCGGATGTGAATTTGTGCATACCTACTAGGTATTACCTAGTGCGCGAAAACGTCATGATGATACGTATGTGAATTCAATGAGATGGGAGACGTCAAATCGGCCAGGGGCAATCATCTTTACTAGAAGAGCAATCCATACTACCGGACATGCTTTCCAGAGTATTTGAGTATTTGAATCTGCCCCCCCCCCCTTCCTCCCCACTCACAAATTTTGCACCGAAGATTTCCTCCTTTACCATCTCCTCAATTGTGTTCACGCCTGCAGCTTCTCGTATCCCGGTTGTAGGTACCGTAAGTATGCACAGCTACAGGGGGGGGGGGGGGGAAGGGAGGACTCGAACCCCTTATATTAGGTACTTATTTCGAAGCCTGTTAGAAACAGGCGCATTGACGTCTAAGCAAGGTTACTCCAAACTAATTTCCTACGGCTACTCGGTTACCCTTAGGGCCAGTCTTAACCGCGTGCCATGGCACGGCACTTGTGCCAGCTCGCATCTGATTGGCTCGTTCGAGTTGGGGGTAGGGTTGGGAGTGCCGTGAAAGTGCCGTGCACGGCACTTTGAAGTGCCATGGCAATTGCAAGTGCCGTGTGCCGTGGCCTTTGCGGTAGTAGTTTACACGATATCTTCGCGACCGTTTGTTCGTATTCTCATGGAGCGAAGAATCGTCGTGGTCGCTGCAGTGCTGCAGATGCTCGAGGCAGAAGGTGGTGATGCGCGGAAGCCCTGCCTAGAACGGCAGCGCGTTGTGTGGCAACACCACGCGAACCTGCTTCTGCTGGAGGGACAGTTCAAACAGTATTACCGCATGTCGTTGAGATCATTTGGAAAGCTTACGCGACTGCTTGCTCCGTGTCTGCTGGTCGATGAGGATCAATCCCGTCGGAGAACAGGAGGCGCTCAGCCAATTTCTCCTGTTAACAAGGTGCAGATGTTTATTTCGTGGCTAGCCGGATTCTCCTTTCATCCTGTTCGTGCTCTATCCGGTGTGAGCAAGTCGGCATTCTACATCTCTGTTCACCAAGTAATGGACGCTATACAAGTTTCTGGTGAGCTCCAACTTCAATTTCCAGTTACGGAGTACCAGCAGAGAAGGTCGGCGGCAGCTTTTGCCGGTCTGAGCAACCAGCGAGCGCTGGTGGGGTGTGTCGGTGCCATTGATGGTTGGTTGTGCAACATACAAGTTCCACGCCGTCGCGAAGTTAACCGCGTATCATCATTTTTCTCTGGTCACTACCAGAGATATGGTGTCAACGTGCAGGCTGCCGTTGACCATCGCAGCCGGTTCACAGCAATATGCTGTGCTAGTCCAGGTGGAATGGGCGATTCGCTTGCTTTCATGAGATGGAGTGTCTCCAGTATTACAGAATCATTTCCTGCTGGCCTCTTTCTTGCGGGTGACAATGCCTACTCGAATAGTAACAACTTACTCACTCCGTTTACCCGACCACAACTGGGTGATTTGAAAAAGAATCCATTTCGTGACAGCTTCAATTTTCATTTGAGTCAGCTCCGCATTCGAGTTGAGATGGCTTTCGGATTGCTGGTGAACAAATGGCGTATTTTCAAGTCGCCGCTTCGAGTGAGCATGAAAAGTGTAAAAAAAGGTTGTGCATGTAGCGTGCATTTTGCACAACTACTGTATCGACGAAAGGATAATCGAGAATGGTGAGTGTGATATCGATGACGATGAAGACTTGGCACCAGTTCTGTCTAGTCATGTTGCCGTTCCTATCGCTTTCGACACGACCGTCAGTCATGAAGATACTTCTTCGTATCGAGCGATGTATGACTCTACTCAAGTCTACCCAGAACAAACATCTGAATCGGAGCTGCTTCGGAATGCCTACGTCGAGAAGTTGAGGAAGAAAAAAATTATTCGTCCGTCTTACAATGTCAAACGTGCCGCGAAGGAACGTGGGTAGGAACATCAACTGATTATGGCTACGTTTTCCTACTTCTCGTTGCTGAATTCCAACTGCAGCTGCGCCAGCTTATCGCGGTATAGCTTGCTGCTCTGGTCAAGAAGCTCGTCGGTTTCTCCCTGTGCGTGGAGTTCGTGTATGCGGTCCTCTACCTGCTTGATCAAAATGTGCAACTTCATCAGTCTCTCGACAACGGTTGGTCCTGGAGGCGTAATAGCTGCAGCTAAAGCGTTAATCGCATCAGAAACGTCGCTCTTTTTCTTCTTCATCGGTGGTTGTTGCTCAATGTCTTTAACATTGCATTCAGTACGAACACGCTTGAGCGAGTCAAAGGTGTCCTCATCGCGTAGCCCCCCATCTACAAAGCTAGTCAGATCGTGCTTCACTGCTAAGCACTCGCGAAGGTAAAACACATCGAGAGATCCACTGCAGTAGCCAAAAAAGTCGTGATCCTGCTCCCCGGACTTGGTAAAATTTATCATAGCCTTCTGGTACTTCATGTTAACATCCTTCCACATCTCGTAGAGATTACTGACGCTGTGGATGACAATGACGGATATGTCAATAGCGTCGAAACGCACGTCATCACTCACGAGCTCATTAAAGTCGGTGCGATTTGAATTGAATTCGGACGTTACCTCGCGCCAAAATGACGTGCTGCTCTGCTTCTCCCCGGCGTCTAGCTGCTGGCGAGTTAGCTTGTCCCCAGTTTGGGCAAATCGAACAGCAAACTGATCCGAGAACAGGATTGTCAGTAAACGAATTGTGCATGCAGCACTCCCTGGCGATTCAGCGACAGACTCCAGTGCCGCGTCGACCAGGGTCCGATGGAGGGAGTCGAATTCCTTCAGGCGCTGGACTCGCTCCGCATTTGGTGTCTTCCTGTTCATGCGAAACTTGCGGCTGGTGCACTCCTTGCGAAGCTGGTCCGTGTTCCACTCATTGTAGTCATTCGACGTCGGAGCAGCTACTTTCCCTGGATTCACCACCGTCCACAGGAGAGACACAGCTGAATCGGAAGCAGCACCTTCAGCAGCGCCACTCGAGGGAGCAGCAGGGTCACGAGTTTCAACGGCAGCGTCGGAAGGCATAGGCGTCGTTGCCTTCTCTTAAGCACAAGTGATCTTCTGGCGGGAAGATTTCGTAAAGTATCTTGTAGGGCCGTGGTAATATAACGAAAAGGTACGGATGCATTCGTTCCAAACCACGTCGGCGGCACACAGCTACCCCTACCCGCTGGCACGGCACGGCACTCACGGCACGCGGTTAAGACTGGCCCTTAGTCTATGACCGGTACGCTTGAATTTCTTGGGAATTTTGCCCAATGGGCCACCGTTGATGAGCCCCCAGCTGGTGCCTGGCCGGGTAGAGTACTGCGACCGCGCCAACTCCTTGAGTCTTGTCTCCGTGTTAGTTGTGCCTTGATTGGTCCCGATGTCTTAGAGAAGAGCTTGTGAGTGATGGGAAATGAACAGAGAAGGGCAGCGGTGAGAGAGGAGAGCAGAAGTCGAAAAGGGCGACGGAGGCGGGGCTCGAACCCTCGGTCAGTTCGTGGATCAGCGGATGCTAACCCACTGGGCCACCGGCGAGCCCTGCACAGCTACATGTACCTCTGTTGGGATCGCTTTTCTGGATGTGTTGATAAACTACCGGAGCCCGTAAACAAGGCACTCGTCGTTTTGACGCCTCAACAACAAAAGGCACTTGTCATTTTGACGCCTCAACAACACATTAAAGTGAGGAATCGATCGAAAAATGAAGACGCACCTGCTATTTCATGTCGTGGTTGGAGTAACCTCAATGTGCTCTGTCGCGATGGCCAAGACTTCAGGGTTCCAAGAGCTCGTAAGCAACTTTTTCAGTAACACGGATGTCACATCGGCTAACAGTCCCGACCCAAACAGCACAGACGATAGAACGTGCGTATACGAGTGGTCCTCGCTGAGCTGCCAACCGAAGGATAAATGCTCGGTCCAATACCAGTTCGGAGACGTGACGCCGTCCCAGGCCTGTCGAGTTAGCAAATCTGGCGACAACGCCAAGGTGCCCCAGCAGTTCCATTTGGCTTATGCTGGAGAAGAGGCCGGTACGGGAATGGCCATCTCCTGGACGACGTTCGCAGTAGAGGAATCCCCTTCAGCGTGGATTGGGACGAGCGAAGCCAAGGTGAACCTGGTGAAAGCAGCCAAGGTCGAAACGAAGACGTACTACAAGGACGAGAAGTACACCCTGTACAACTACCACGCGGTTGTCACCGGACTCAAGCCAAACACCGAGTACTTCTACAAGGTGGGTAGTGCTATGGAAATGAAGTTTCAGAGTGCGGTTAGTTCGTTCAAGACGGCACGAGAGAGCGGTGATGAAAGTCCGTTCACTGTGGCTGTGTACGGAGACATGGGCACAGAGGCGAACTCGGTGGCTGTCAACAAGCTCGTGAATGGTCTGGCGGGCCAGGTGGACTTCATATATCACCTGGGGGACATTTCGTACGCAGACAACGACTTTCTGAACGCCAAGACTGCGTTCGGCTTCTTCTACGAGGAAATCTGGAATAAAGTCATGAACTCGTTGACGAACGTCATGCGGCAAGTGCCGTATATGGTGATGGTGGGGAACCACGAGGCAGAGTGCCACTCGCCCACGTGTTTACTTTCGGACAGCAAAAAAGACCAGCTAGGAAACTATACCGTATTTGTCGGATCGAGTGGGACACTCGGATCAAGTGGGAAAGCCACTATGTAGGGGTGACACCCCCTCTCTATACCATAGAATCTATCAAAATGAAACATGCATTTATTGAGGTTTATGAAGTTACTCCTCATCAGGAAGAACAGCATTCTCTGGTGGGGGAAGCACATGCGTTCGGAATCTACCAGAAGCATCTCGAGGTCCAATAGGAATATGTCCTGCCTTTTGAAAGCCTCCAATTATCGTTTCAGCGGAGATCATCTCCCACGCCTCCCCAATCATCTTCGACAGTAGAAGGCGACGCTCACTAGCATTTGACGCAAAGGGGTTGTCGATGTGCCAGCGTCGATAAAAATCCCTGCGTAGTGTACATTGTTAGAACAACGATGAAGTTAAAAAGCTTTTTAAAAAAGCACGTACTGAACGATGCTTTTAAATGAATGCATAACGCTCACATCCATCGGCTGACTGAGGCCGGTAATCCCTGGAGGAATGTACTGGACCTCAGTACAGCACTCCTCAAGAGAGGTTTTTACGCTGTCCATCTTGTGGACCTTTAAGCTGTCCAGCAGCAGCATGCGGCAGCCTTGTGTTGAAGGCGTCCAAACCTAGTCACACACACACCAATTTTAGTTTTAAAGGTACTAAATAAAAGAGATTAAATACAAACCTCGTCGATCCACTTTAGCATTGTAGCATGGTCACAAAAGGCCTTTGCTTGGGTCGTATGGACGACACCAGGATGGCCCCAGCTGGGGCTCGAAACCTCTTGATATACTGGCCCTCCAGGCACGCCCGCAAACACAATAAAGGCTGGGAGCTTCATCCCTGTGGCTGACGCGCACAGGAAGACGCTACAGCGAGATCCATTTTCCCCCATCCCTTGTACCACGTCTACTGTCTTTGCTCCTTTAAAATCGATTGTTAAACGGCCCGGGTTATCAATCCCCAAGCCCGTTTGATCCATGTTGAAGAGGTTGCCATACCGGTCTTGCGTTCTGTAAGACAGTGGAAAGATTCCATTTTCTTCAACAGCAAAGTTGATCGACCTAGAAAATGAGTCTGCAATTTCCTAAAACAAGTTTTAGTTGATAATTACTTATGATCAATAAATGTAATTTAAGTACCTGCATGTTCTCCCGCAGTTTTCTACCTTTGTGAGTGATGCGCCTAACAGAAAATCTGTTACGCTTCAAAAAGCGTGTGCACCAAGATAGTAGTGCAACATTCGTTCTGGCTGCTGAGAAGGCAGCGTCGAACTTGCCAATCATCAGCACAATGCACTTCGTAGTGACACACAGTCCTCGTGTCTTTCTCATCAGCGTTATCCATTTTATTAACCTGTAGTAAATAACATTAGTACAATTGAGCAGCATTAAAACAATAAAGTCAACACGTACTCGGCTTCAAGCTCAGGAAAAAGGACGTATTGCCTTCTGGGCGATGAGGACGGAGCAAAGTACTTGTTCGGGGCGGAGGCAGCCACAGAGCAGAGCTGTGCCTTTGACTTACGCCAGCGATAGATGGTCGAGCGGCTGACCCTCAGCCGACCAGCTGCATCAACGGCCCGCTCTCCCTCTACCGCACAAGCACCCTGCGTATTAAGAGTAAGCATAATAAACGGAGGATTTACAGTATTTTTGCGCTTACCTTGTACTTGATTTTATTCTTGTTCTTCGGCCTGCGCGGCATTACGAGAAATGGGATGGATGGCAGTCGACGCATGCAAAAAAAAAACCTTTGAGGTTTTTTTATGACTTGAAAATGGCCATTAAAAGTTGTCTCACTCGATCCGACAAATACGGTACTGCCTTCAACGCTCGCTTCCGCATGCCGTCACCTGAGAGCGGAGGAGTTTTGAATATGTGGTATTCGTTCGAGTACGCGTCGGTGCATTTCACCACGATCTCGACAGAGACGGACTTCAAGAATGCACCGAGTAACGCGTACTACACTAACCGAACGTACGGCAACTTCGGTAACCAGTTGGCGTGGCTTGAAGCTGATTTGAAGGCTGCTCACGCGAACCGAGCCAACGTTCCTTGGATCGTCGTTGGCATGCATCGACCTATGTACACTCTGCGGTCGTGTGATGCCAACGGTGTGCCTAACGACAATTACGAGTCACTGAAGGTGCAAAAGGCGTTCGAGAAGCTGTTCATCAAGTACAAGGTGGATCTGGTGTACCAGGGCCATGTGCACGCGTACGAGCGCCATTATCCAACAGCGGACAGCAAGGCAATCATGACTGGTGTGTCGAAGGACGGGAAGACATACACGAACCCGAAGGCTCCCGTGCATGTCATAGTGGGAATTGCTGGTAATCCAGAAGGTTTATACCAATTCAAGAACCCCCCGTCTCCGAAGTGGTTGGCGCTGATGGACAACGAGCACTATGGGATCACAACGCTTTCTGTCACCCCGACGAACCTGACGATCACGATGACGGAGGCAGCTACCGGGACTGTGTACGACGAGTTCTCTATTATTAAGCAGGGGGGAAGTATGGCTGGGCAGCAGTAGTGCAGTACTGGGGTTGAAAGAAAATAATGCCGTTGGATTTTAACCCCTCCAGCCCGGCTGATTTTGACCTTCTTACGCTGCATTATGCAGCACAGTTATACTAGGAATTTGTATAGAACGTTGCTATAAGGGCTTGGGGAGTGTGCACACGCTCGGCGATGGACAGGACACTGCCCGGTTAACCTGCATGTTGCAGAACAAATTGTATCCAGATGCCCCATGCAAAGCTGCATAATGCTGCAGAAGGACCGCGCAGTGTTGCACAGAGACCATGTGCAATTGGCCAGAGACCAGTCGAATATCGAGAAACCAAACTCGATTTTTTAGAAAAAGAGAAGGCATACGAAAAGCAAGTAAACCGGTTTCGCAATCAGATGATTACCGCAAACAGGTGGAAATCTGCTCATACAAAGTCCTATATACAATTTTACAGCGTTTATGTTGAGAAACATCTGATCAAGGAGTCGGGCGCTTTCTTCTGCTGATGGTCCACATGCACCATACAGGCAATGCATTATGCAGCATAAGTCCGTTGCATAATGCAGCATAAAGTGACTAGCTAGGTAAGCTACTCAGAAGCTGTATGTGTCCTCCGCTTTTTTCTTGGTGTAGGCGTTTGCTCACCGGCAGACGAGTCTTGGGGCATTTGAGGCCCTCGCACGCGCATACGAAACCGACCTGCTCTCTCCGGCGGAATCAAACGGCCGTTTTTCCAGTTACGGTGCCAAATATCCCAGCATGTTACGGCAACTCCGCGAATCTTGCGGTGCGCGCGTAGGCACAGAAAGATGGGGCCCTCCTTGTTGCACTGCGAGCAGTAAAACGTAGAAGTCTTGGCGCGCTCCTTCCCTTCCTTCAATGAAGCACACACCTTGCACGCATAACGATATCGCTTATTCTGGGTCGTTTGGTTTCGAAAACGCTGCAGCTGCCGGACGGTGTGCTCACTCTCACCATTGCTAGATCGCAGCGGCTGGGGTTGTTCTGCTGTAGCTATTGGCTGTACGCCAAACTCGTTGCCCTCGTACATGTCAGACGCTTGAAGCTGGCACAACTGCAAATGCAATGTCTTCATGTAGGCGACGTGCGACAAAGGTTTTCCTTCCTTGTCCTTGTAGAACTGCTTGTGAATAATGTACCCATTTACAATCGCCATATCGATTAGCCCAAGGGCAAGCGACTTGTAGTACTTTTGGAAACGAACTGCACGCTGCAGCGAGTAGCGCTGTAGGCGGAGCTGATCATGAACGTCCACGCCCCCCATGTAAGCATGGTAGTCTTTGATCACGCGGGGGCAGGGAACTTCATGCTGCTTGCCAGACGAATCCCGTCGAGCCACTCGATCTAGCTCCAGACTCCCACCAGTACTTAGGAAGTGTACAGGCCTTGAATCCCACCAGGATATCGCGGTCATACCGGGAACGAGCTTGGACTTTGCTATTTTGTAGGACCCCCGATCAATTTCTTTTGGTCGACTCTTCTTTTTTTCAATGACCTCGTTGCAGTAGCCAACTCTGTTTGTCATGATCGTGCCCACGCAATAGAATCCCATCAGCAGGAGCTGTATCGCCAACGCGACCGATGTATAAAATCTATCCACGACCACCAAACGCATGCCACGCTGGTTGGATCCTGGACCAAACACTGCCAACAAATTACGCACTACTGCTGCAGGTCCGGACTTCATGTCGGGGTTATGGGCGTCACTAGCGTGTTGTTTCTTGCCACAGTACACTTCGAAGCTGAATAGATGCAGCGTAAGAATTGAAAAAACGTCAGTTTTAAACTGCATAATGCTGCATAGCAACACTTTGGGTCCAAAAAAAAACTCACCGTATGCAGTACGCCGTCACCGCACTGCATAGCATGAAGAGCTTTGTGCCCCACTTGTGAAGCTTGTCCTTTAGATACACGCGCATCTTGTTGAACGAGCTGCGACTGGGCAAAATAGCTTCATCAAAAGCGAGATACGCAGGGGCGACATACCCGCGTTCAAACGTGGTCTGTAGCACGTCCACCAGTTTTCGGATCTTCCAAGCCCTGTCTCGCTTCGCTTGCTCGTGATTGTTGGGGTTGAAGTGCAGGTTACGGGATATCTGCTGAAACCGATCTCGACTAAGGAAGGCTCCAAAGGTGCCGCGAGGAATGCCACCTTCATCCGTGGTTTTCCAGTGGTTCGCGAGCTTCTCGCGATTTGGCATAATCGCGCGTGCAATGAGTAATCCAAAGAGCCGACAGATCTCGTGTGGCAGAATAGTCTTCTCGTTTTGCAAGTCATGAAGAATGTCTCGTCGGGTTTTCTTTGGTAGAGAAGCGTGAGCTCGGCGCCTTTTCTTGTATCTTCGTAGTGCTTCATCCACGCGTTGAGGTATCATCTCCTTGCGATACTCGTTGGTGCACATTGCAATGTGCTGCCACAAAGGAACCGGCATGAAGTAAAAAAATAATGCCAGGGGTGATTCGCCACGCCTCAATGCATCGGCACTTGCTCCTGAGTATTCTTGCCGAAGGCCGGGATAGCTACTCGTGTTTATAACAGGCTCGTATGGCGTTTGCATGTACTCGTGCGTATCCGGTTGCACGACGTCCTCCCAGCCAGTCTTTGCCATGTCCTTCAACACTTCCTTCTTCAGGTTGCCAGCGAGAACCTCTTGAACCCCACCAATGTCATCCAAAAACCGCTCGGCAAACAGGAATTCGTGCTCCACATCAGCTTCTGCATCATCATCATCGACCAACTCACCAATTTCGTGGACATCACCCGGGAAAATGTCAGCATTATCGTCATCAACAAACATGTCGTCCTTGGCTGCCTCGTCACCTGACTCCATAACCTCAAAGTCCTTCGCGTCTTCGTCTGGTGCGGTCAGGTTGAGATCATCAACTCGATCCGACATCACGTCACGGGTTGCTAAATATTCAGCATACGAGTCAACGTAACAGTCGGCATAAGGGTTAGCATAAGGGTCGGCAAAGGGACAGCATTAGAGTTGACATAAGAGACAGCATACGAGTCAGCATACACCATCACGACAGAACGCATGTACAGACACTTACATAGCTCAGGTTGGAAGCTCTCGTCGACAGACTCAATAGTTCCCGCATCACTGACACTCCCAACAATGTCGTCGTCCACGAAGTCCTCGTCACCGTCGTCGTCGTCTACTTCATCGTCATCCTCCTCGGAGACGGCTTCGAGGTCAATCACTTCGTGCGGAGAGGTGGGGATAAGCCGTCCTCTCGCTGGGCCATTAGAGCGAAGCCTTTGCTTGCCCTTGCCGCGCACTGGTGTTGTGAACGCAGCTGGGTTATCAACCGAAGGTTGAGGCGAGTGGGGACTGGGCATGACTGGCGTCGTCGATACGGCAGCCGACGTGGCCATTGGAGATCCTGTGACCGCTGGAGCTGGCGCGTCCTCTAGAACTGGCGTGGCCGCTAAAGCTGGCGCGGGCACTGAAGCTGGCGCTGGTCCGGGAGCTGGACCTGTAATCGATACAGGAGGCAAACCTTTATACATAACGAGCCCAAATTGCATTCAGTCTACAATATAAACGAAGTAAACATCGTATACGTACAGTTCACGTAGTACTCGAGCACAGCCTCCGCGCCGATAAAGAAGTCAACGCCTTCTTCGCCCTTGGGGTCGCCACCTGGTCTCACATACCGGTAGCGATCGTCGAGACTGCGCGCTGGTGCCTTCCTTGAGGTCCATCCTTGTGCCCGAAGCTCGCGCCAAACAGACTTGAAAGAAAGCTCACGAGCGCGGAGAAGGTTTTTCCCGCGTGTGACTGGCATGGGTGGTTTGTGCGGGAGCCGGCGAGTTCTGAAATGAAATGGATGGTTGGCGGGCGCCACTGTTGCGACATTTACCTGCTCATGAGCATATCTATCCTGCTGAATATCATATTTCTGAAAAAATGAAAGACAACGTTTATGTCTGGCAAATCGTGAAGTGTATTCGGTGCAAGATATTTGCCCATCATTTTTGCATCTTGATTTCAGTATGCGTCGATTCATGTGATTTTTTTCCACATACAAACATCAAGATAAATTCAACGTTACGCTGCATAATGCAGCATAATAAAAAGGCCTAAGCTGCATTATGCAGCACTCCGGGTTGGAGGGGTTAAGTATATTGTATGAACTTCTTCTTAGGAAAACGAAAGAAACAAACCTACAGATAAATATTCGCGCTCAGCACAACTACACCTTTTAACCTTCAAAATGTCAAAAAGAAAATTCAATACGTCAAAACGTAAATTCAAAACGACACAGATAAAGAAGGGCGTCGATCCAAATTCTTATAATTCGGTTACAAAGGTTAATGACCAACAGGCATGTCGTTCATCTGGATAGCTGCTGCGTGAAACTTGAACGTGTGCAGCGAACAGTTGGAACAGAGCCGAGGAGTGATTGCCTCCTCGATGAGTACAGTTAGTTCTGCAGCCATCAGAAGGTACTCCTCGCGATGCTCCTTGATTGTTCGATGCGGCGGTACTTGGAGGATTGCTTTGCGGTGCTGAGCCAAGAATCGCTTCACCATTGACTTGAAAACGGAGAAACAATTCTCGATCGGATTAAGCATGGGGGAATAAGGCCCCAGCCGAAGGAGTGCTGCGCCAGCAAACTCGTCTTCCTTGAAGACGTCTTCGACGTGAGTATGGCAAGGAGCATTATCAGCAACAATCACCACGTTGTCCAGCGATGAAGTAAGTAGGCGACGTGCTCTTCCGTGATCTTAGCGTTGCGTTTTCCACCACGAGGCTTTCTTGGCGACGCCTCCCAGTCATCGTTAGTTTGTGCTGCGGTAATCCAGCGGTATGCCGAGCGTAGATTAACGTCGCTTTTCACCGCAACATCCTTCCAGTCTTTGCCAGCATTGGCGGCGCGCAGAACGCGCTTGATGGTTGCTTCATCGTACAGCATAGAAGATTCGTAGTGGAGGGTAGCTTGCTTCTTGAACGTAGTATTAGAGAATGTGTTAGGACCACGGAAGCGTGGGGCGATTGTTGGATGGAGCGCTAGAATCAACACCGTCCAGCAGTTTTGGCGCCGTTCCTTCCCGCCATTAAAAACCCCTTTAGTTGATAATACCCTGTCTTTAGTGATGACAATATAATATTGGTTTTGTACGCCTGTGTCGTTTTGAATTTACGTTTTGACGTATTGAATTTTCTTTTTGACATTTTGAAGGTTAAAAGGTGTACTACTCTGTCCCGGAAATGTTGCACGAAAGTGCTTTTCCTAACTTTGATTCGCTGAAACGCGCAATCAGTGCGTTTAATTGGCAGAAATGAATAGGGCGCACGTGCGCAGCTCGCCGTGAGCCGCAAAATTGACCGCGAATCAGCTAATTTAGTGGCGATCTGGGGTCTTATCTGCTGGTGCGAGAGATGCACATTAAAGATTTCGCCCACCCCACCCCATCGTCTCCCATGCCACAAAAGAACCGAGCGAAGAGGACTGCAGCCGCGTGGTTTCCGCCGTCTTGAGTCTCTCCGTCGGGGGAGCCCGCTCTAGCACTGGTGGCCGACGAATTTGATCATTGCAATTGTTGATGCAGGGTATTGGGAGCTTCCGCCAGCTACTATAAACGCCCCGTTCCAGAGCTTGCTGACGACAATGAATCAGTGCATTGAGGAGAAAGGTGGGGACGACTTCAAACCTGTTCACATGGGAAACGTTCACCTGGAGAAGGAGGGAATACATCCCCTGAGCACCGAAGCTCAAGTAGAGCTGCTGAGGTCCTGTCTCTATCACAGGGATTTGTAGGTATAGTAAAAGCAAGTATAATTGTGGTGTAAAGCCGAACCGTGTAACTTTTTCGGGACAGAGTAGTACACCTTTTAACCTTCAAAATGTCAAAAAGAAAATTCACCTTAATCATGTAGGACGAAGTTGAATGTACAATTAAACACGCGACTGAGAATTGCTTTCATCTTAGGCAAAGCTCTCGATGAAGAAATCTAGCGACTCGCTCAAAGTCGGGAGGTCGTCCACGTCCATAAGAGCGAAGATCGAGTCATCGAATAGGAGTGACGACGACACCGAGGACGGTGAAGTTCCATTGACATCAGTTATCGGACAGAACACTTCTTCCTTCAGCTCAATTGTTGGACGTTGGAACAACTCTAACGTCTTCACTTGGTCAGGAGATTCCACGATCGGAACTGGTTTAACCCCGTGGAAATGACTTCGCCGTGCGTGTCTGTTTCGCAGCTCGGGCGGCATACTGATGAGAGTGTGTAGAGCCAACACGTCGTGGTCGATACGGTGTTCACGACGAAGGCGAATGGCCTTGCCAGTCTGAATCCCGTGGAGGCGGCGAGAGACTTTTTCCTGGTATTTCTGTGCGTGAGTTTGTACCTGACGGACAGATCGAGTACCGACGTACTCCGTAATAGCTTTCCAAGGTCCTTGCGGGTATTTCTTGAGTGCTTCGAGGAACCGATCGTGCTCGTCACTGGACCAAACACCTACTGCTCGAATTGGGTAAGTGTTTCTGCTGGTGTTGACTTTCGGTGGGCTGATAGTTGAAGTGGAGATCGGGGAAGGCATCATGGGAGATGTCGTGCTGTCAGTTGAAAAGCTGGTTGAGGCTCGTGCTGCTGAGATGGCTGCCATGAGGGAAATTGAAGAATGACTGGTGATGTCGAGGACGACACTCAGTAACAGGACAAAGACGCTGGGACAGGCTTGATCGGTCAACACGCGTGCGGAGACTCTGGGCCACATACACCACCGTGTCAGGGGCTTGATGGAAGGTTTCATTCCGTAATGCCCAGTGCTGTTCTTCTTCTCAGCGCATAGTAAATGTAGCAGACTACACACGTTATTTCGGTAGGCAAAACCGTGTTTGATGGGTCTGCAGTCCAGATATTTGAACACAGAAGGCTGAAAAACTCCAGCGAAAGCTGACCAGCACGTGACCAGATGAGTCTCATTTGCCACGACTGAGGCCAGCGACGAGGACTTGTTGCCGGCGTGGAAGCCGTGGTCGTGGTAACCCAAAAGATCGGGTAAGTGTACATCTGGTGCAGTTTTCGGTGGGCTCGACACGTACTGCCTCTGGTTTAGCCATTTCTGTCATTAGCCACTGCCGACGCGAATGAATGAGCTCACACCGTCAAGAAAGATATTCTCCCCAACTTGGCAAGTACAATGTGTTAAGACGGATTGAAACCGTGTCGGAAAGCTAGTTGAATTCCTGCAGCTTCGACGTGTCTTGAGACATCGAGGTGTCAGTGTTTACCGCTGCAACACGAGTTTTGCAACGGTAAACACTGACACCTCGATGTCTGTTCCAGCTTCTAGAATAACTCGCAATGATTCAGGAAGGTGGACGTCTCCTGCTTCATCAACGTCATATCACAGGCTGTCCTTCATGTTAGCAGTGGAGTTCTTCAGCCACTACATGCACTCACCGACTCAATCTCTGTCCACTGGCCAGAGCTGGACGCGCACGCATGCGTGAGTCTAGCTCCAGAGAAAACTAAGCTCACCTCAGTCCAGTGTAGACTTCCCGTTTCTCCAAGATCAAACACGAACGCTGGTGTGCCGAGGCGATCCACCTTCGTTATTGTTGGCTGTAAGCCAGAGACTGTCGAGAACGAACAAGTGAGCGTTACCACCACCTTCCACATCAGAGACACATGCGACTTCATCAAAGTATGATCAATCTGTCCTTCTGTTAGTGTCCTGTTGGCTCTGAGACGACGAAGAAGATTTGAGGCTCGTCGTCGCCACCAGAGCCGTTCCAGGTGTCACTCATGGCTCCCCAATCTACCACTAAACACATACCTATCCATAGGTCGCCACTCGATCTACGTTCACTTGTTCCGATGGAAGAACGAGTTGCGCGGGTTGTGGTTTTCCCCGCTGTGGTTGCTACGACCCGAGCGGAAGATACTGGACCGGTAGCTGCTTGGACTGCCGGACGAAATGGCCGAACTCGACTCCATCGGCGACAGACTCAACGTTGATGCGGACATTCGACTGCTGGAACTGCGGCTATTAGAGTTGGCGAGGATTGAGATGCGCTGGAAATCCTCCACCTCCATCGGTGCAGAACGCTCTACACGTTGAGCACCGGCCGACCGCTGACTACCGGTAGTCTGCTGCTCCAATTGGGACAACGTGATCCGCATGCTCGTGCCAATAAACTCCTTCGTGTGCACATGCACCTGGATATCTGGCCGCTCGGACAGTTTGGGGATCACCAACTGCATAAACCCATCCAGCATCATCGGGGTAACGTACTTGAGCTCCACGCCCATGGGGAACGTGTCAGATACAATAGGACCGCCGTCCAGGACGTTCTTGAGCCAACGCGTCATGTAGTCTAGCTTCTTCGGGTTGCCCTGGGCCCAGTCCGTGAGCAGCCGCTTCCATGGTACAGAGCCCAGCGTGTAGTGCATCGGGGGCGGGTAATTGCGGATCTCCTCCCAGTGGTCCTTGACGCGACGAGCATTGCCTTTGCTTGACACTTTGCTCTTGGCGTGTGCAATACGTGCAGCACTCTTCAGTAGCAAGTGGTGCGCCTCAGCTGACTTCTGGTCCATAATTCCATTCGCAGCAGCCGTAGCAAGAAGAGACTTGTCTGACGACAACGAGGTCAATGAGCCGCGACCACCACCAGTAGGGGGCGCTGCATTGTTCACCTGAGTGATACTGCCAATATCCGTCGGTAGTTCACGCGACTCGCAAATGTACGAGCGCAGCTTCTCATACTCCGTCTCGATCGCAGCCAGATACGTCAGATCCTTGCTCTCCTGGTCGCGGTGGGCAAGCTTCTGCACCTGTTCGCCCACCTCCTTAGATTGCTGCCAATTCTTGAGAGTCCGGTTCTCCGTCTTGAGCTTCTGAATCTCTGCCTCCTGCTTCTCCAACTGCTGACGCAACTTCTCGTTCTCTTCGTGAAGCGCAGTGATCACTTCGTGGCTTTCATCGAGGATGCCACTCGTGCCACTGAACCGACTGTTAATCATCGACCCACGGGTCGAACTGCTACTGTTGGTGCCCCGATCACTGCCTGGGCCGGACGCATGTGGGACGTCTGACGGACTGAGAGACCGGTTCTTGCCTGAAGGCGACACCTTGGCGCCAGTGTGAACCTGTTTCCTGTCCAGTTTCATTTGGAGCTGTGCTACCTTGGATCCGAGTTCCTTGTACGCCTTTTCCTTCTCCATTTTGCGCAGGAACACCAGACGCAACAGCGAGAAGCGGAAGAATCCCTGCAGCCTTCGAATAGCAGCCAGCTTCTTCAAGTAGTTTTGGCGCTCGGTATGCATGCGGCAGTACGCCTGGAAACGCACGATGCAGTAGTCGAACTTGAGCACACGGTACATCTTGCGCGCCGAGTTACCACGAGCCTGGGCCTGCAGGAGCACCACACCTCTGCGAAGCGTCAGGTAGCGCTTGTGCACCACGTAGCGCCGCCAGTACTTCTGGATGACCACGATCTGTTGCTTCTGACGCAGGAATCGGCGACGCATCAGCCAGCAGCGCACATTCTTCTGCAATACAATAGCGTACTTGCGTAGAGCCCAACCGCGCTTGGTCTCCAGTTCCTCCAGAACTCCTTCGCGGAAATATACACGGGTAAGACCCACCTGGTAATCCTGGATGTTGCGGCCAGGCAGTAGCTTCTCCATTAGCTCCTCGCACTGAGACTTGATATGCTCCGTGTCCGAGTCACTGATAAACTTGTTCTGCGTAGGGACTGCACCCGTAAGCAGCACGCGGAACTTCTTGACGCACTCCAGATGGGGCATGCGGCTCGGGTACGCGCTGCGAGACACACGGATGGCCTCAATGACGCCGGCGCACCGCAATTGGCTTACAATGTCACCGTGAGCGAAGCAGTTCGCACTCTTGAGTGGATTTGGCTTGAGACAACGCACGTAGTGAACCTCCGTAAGGCCGATCTTCTCCATGAGTTGCGACAAACTCTCTTTGAACTGCGTGCCAACCGTAGTCCGGCGTGTCTGGGCATGACCGCCCTTCTTAGTGCTGCTGCTGCGTGTTCGGCCACGAGCATTCGAAGAACTGGTGCTGGCGGTGCTGGAGTTCACGTCGTCGGTGAACATCTTCGACAGGATCTTGAGCTTCGACTTACTCATACACTGCTTAATATCCGGGAGGATAGCGTCGCGGTGTTTGTCAAGGAAGCCAGTAGCATCATACGTCACCTTACCAGCGTAGTGGTAGATGGAGAAGGCGCACTTATTGAGACGAGGTGTCTCCAGCAGGGGGTTGTTCTCCATCACGGCTCCCAATTTGCTAGCGAACGATGCGTCCGTTCCAGTGGCAAGCAGCGATTCCTCGTTCAAGAAGCTGATGACACCCAAGCGGCCTTCGATGAGATTCAGCACGTCCTGGTTGTCTGCGAACGTAATGTGCGACCACGAAATGTTCTCCTCCTCGTACTCGATCTGCACCGTCTTCAGCACATCCTGCACGAACTTCTGCTGCAGTTTCTCGTTGGCGTAGTTAATGCAGAACTGCTCGAACGAGTTGGTCTCAAAGTGCTCAAAACCGAAGATATCCAGAATACCAATAAAAGAGCCGGCACCCTTGATTTTCACGCCAATAGTCTGGTTAATCTGCTCCACCAGCCACAAGAAAAGCTTCGAGTACAAACTCTTCGCCAATGCATCGCGACAATCGGCCGCTTGGTCGTGTGTCATCGGCTTGAGAATCACTTCACGGCCCACAAAGACATTACGGTTGCACACCGCACGCTCCAAAGCGTCCACCTCAACACCAAGCAGACGGCAAGCGACTGCAAAGTGTTTAAGATCCACCAGTTGCGAGGCATCCACGTCTCCATTCCGCGTGGTGAATTCCGTTTCACCCAGATGCAATACAGCGCCCAAAATCTGGATAATCTCCTGTTGCAAAGGCTGTTCAATGCCCACAAGCTCCAAAGCCTCTCGTGTGCGACTGAGATCGCCCTCTTCGTCTCCACCGGGAGCTTCTGCCAGTTCCGACACATACTTGAACGAGTTCACCATATCCAGCTCAAGTTCTGGAAATTGTTTACGTTGTGCCAGCAATTGGTAAAAAATGTGGAAATTGCGTTCTCCATCAGCTTGCGTTGTGACGCGACTCTTTTCCAATAGATACGTACGCGACCTGGCACCGATCAGTTGACCCTCAATAGTGAACTGGAGTTCCGTGAATTTACCGAAACGACTGGAATTGTCATTGCGCACCGTTTTGGCATTGCCGAAAGACTCAAGAAGAGGATTGGCTTGGATAATCTGCTGGATGACTTTGGAGTTCGAGTTGGTGGCAAGAGCTGCCAAGTGACTCATAACAATCTTCGTCGTCTCGGTTTTACCAGCTCCAGACTCCCCTGACACCAAAATACTCTGGTTTTCCTGCTTTTGTCTCATGTTGAAAAAAGCCTCCATTGACACGGCGTAGACGTGCGGGGGTTTGTTGTCTCGCTTGCCGTCACTAAACTTCTCCATAGTTGCTTTGGAATATAGATCAAGCCATTGATACGGATTCACAGCGATACAAATGCGACCAGTATAAGTATCTACACATTTTAAACAATAAATAAGTGTCAGTGACAACAGCATAAATGACGCAATCACTTGTTTAAATGGCAACGTACATGGCAATCGACGGAAAAACCTCCTTCGAAGGTTGAAGAGGATGGACGCTTCGTGCAAATGGTCAATGAGAATCATATCGTCAAAACCATTGGCACTCTCGCTTGTGTTTTGTAAAGGCAGCGATGGTTTGTTGTCTCCAGACTCGACCGATGTGTTCTTGGCGTTAAGCGCCTCCAGAACGGACGCATCTGTGAGGTTCACTTCACGTTGTGAGCCAGCGAACGCGTGGAGCTCACGCTCAGATGGGATCTGCTCCAGGACAGACGCGTCCTTGGGGCCTACGACTTCATCTAACCGTACTGTGAGCTTTTTTCCTTCGCCACTAGCACCACAGATCACACCAGGTAGCCATACGTGATCTGTGTCTGGGGCGTATACCTAATACAGTTGCATAACAGGTTTAGCACTTAGCTTAAAGCGACAGGGGGGGCAAGATTGCTTTGCAAAAATTGCACCTTAATTCCTTCCATTGGTTTCCGCTTTTGGGTTGTCACTTGGCGTTGCGGGTTCCCCCTCGAGAGTGAGTGCCTCCTCCTTTCGACTGACGCTAGTGGCAGCTCGTGCCTGCTGTCGTCTGCGCGAGTGAACGCTCGACGCTCCTTTTCTCCTTGTGCCTTTGCTTGCTCCCCCTCCTCAGTCGCGGATAGGGCAAAATTGGCACCGGCCAATGAGAATGCATCATAAGTGGCTTCACTGGTGTAGCACACATATTTTGGTGGCGTCACGACACCTTGACGATGGGTCAAGTGCATGCACTGCCATGGATTTTCAGTGTTTATCGCTGGAAGGAGGGGGCTCGCAACGGCATAACTGTGTGATTATCAATACGGCGAGGGCTTCATGCCAAACATAAGCTTCTCAGCTGAAGATTTGATTCGTGGCGCCATGGCGACCGTATGGCAAACGCTACGCTAGTCGAGAAAAAAAGAGTAAAAAATCAGATGGACCAAAACGGGGCAAAAAAATTGGTCGACTTATTTCGAGGGGCTACAATCCACCAGCTATAGTATGATGCGCACAGCGAGGCATCTAGCACGCCACCCCGCGTTGTCTCTAGCTTCTGCGCGGCGGCTGCATGCCTCTGCGCTACTCAAGCAGCAACTGGGTTGTTTCGCAGCTGTGGACTCGTCCTGGGAGTGGCTTAAAGATCCCGAGAATCCTCGCTTGCAACGTTTCCTCAAGGTTTGTTTGTTTCGCAGTCGCACTTGTCACAATCTTCTTCTTGGTTGGTGCAAAAGTGCTAAAATATTCTGTTGCCTTTCGCCAGCTGGAGCGCAACTATCTGGCGAATCAACTGGCCAAGCCAAAATTCCGCAAAGTGGAGCGGGCATTCAATGTGGAGCTGCGCAACCGCCTTTTGCGCGAAGACTTTAGCATCCCCGAGTGTATTGGCAAATATGAGTATTTCATGAAACAGGCGCCAGGTGAAAATTTTCCAGTTTACTATCGTCGCCTGCGGAATGCGGAATCAGAGGCAACTTCAACGAAAGAGGAAGTGGTGTTAAACCAGAACGTCGAACCTTCACTTAACCACGGCTTTCAGTACGTATCAGGCATGAAAATCTCCCCAGATGCAACACAATTGTTGCTGGTTATGGAGAACGACAACGAAGAGTGTCAAGTGGTGTTGAGGGACTTGAAATTGGGCAAATTGCAGCCTCTGACCAACGTTAAAGGGATCAAAAACGTGGAATGGAGCTCTGCACCATCTCCAAATCGAATATTCTACTACACGAAGGTGGACGGTCACGGACGACCATTTGCTGTCTACAGGTACAATTTGGCAACACACGAACAAGAACTGGTATGTTGCAAATAATAATCGTCGTCTGCAGTTTGAAGTGATATTTAACCCCTATGATTGTATAGATCTTTGAGGAGCAAGATGAGGCCTTCTTCGTCGATGTATCACAGACGAAAGACGCGCAGTTCGTGCTGATTAACTGCAACTCGAAGAACACGTCCGAGATTTATGCCATGGACAGTCGAGACATCAATGCACAGCCCCAACTTTTGCGTAAACGTGAGGCTGGCACTTTATATTTCGCTGATCACGCGGCTGATGAGTTTTTCATCGTAACGAATGCCGACGGTGCGCTCAACTACAAGATCGCGACGACGAAATGGAGCTCCGATGCAGCCAAGTGGGAGACGCTCGTTCCAGAGCATGAAGATGTCAAAATTGAGGATGTGGATTTGTTCGAGAACTACCTGGTGCTGTATGAGCGAGTGAACAGTGTGCCGCGTATTCGGGTGTGTGATTTGAAGGAGAGCGACATCAATTCCAGTCCTCCTCATTATATTCCGTTGCCTAAGGAGCATGAGATCTGCCGTGTTTCACCTGGAGTTAATCGAGATTACGATGCTCACCGTGTTCGTTTCCAAGTATCGACACCATTGACCCCTGAGATCGTGTTCGACTACGACATGAAGAACCAGAAACTTCATGTGCTCAAAGAAACCGAGTTAACCGACCGATCACTTCCTGTCAGGGATGACGCTACCATTAAATCATCGTTTGAGCCGGAGAAGTACACTTGCCAACGCTGTTTCGTGCCCAGTATGAGCAATTTGGGTGTCAAAATCCCGTTGACTCTCATCCATCGACGCGATATCATTTTGAATGGGCAAAACCCGACGCTGTTGGTCGGATACGGAGCGTACGGAACTAACCTCGAAGCTGACTTTGAGTTGGAGCATTTGAGCTTACTGGAACGTGGTTGGGTGATCGCTTTAGCACACGTACGAGGTGGTGGAGAACTGGGTTTGCAATGGTACCAGGCTGGCAAGGGCATGCAGAAGCGCCACACGTTTGACGACTATGTGTCATGCACTCACCACTTGCTGGATGAAGGTTTCACGAATCCTAAACGTCTCGCAGGGAAAGGAGTTAGTGCCGGTGGACTCATCATGGGATACGTGGCCAATGAATATCCACAGCTGTACCAGGCTCTGGTAATGAAGGTGCCTTTCGTGGATATCCTAGCTACGATGCAAGACCCGAACTTACCACTTACAGTTCACGAATATGACGAGTGGGGCGACCCGAGGGGCCCAAAAGCTCGTGAGTACATTCAGTCGTACGCCCCATGTGAGAATGTGCGTGAGAACCAGACATATCCTGCCATGTTCGTGACCGGCAGTCTGAATGACCAGAGAGTGCAGTTCTGGGAGCCTGCCAAGTGGATGTACAAGATGCGTAAAGTGCAGGCGTCGCTACCGAAGCGCGAGAAGAGGCTGATGGTGTTGAAAATGACTGAGGATGAAGGTCATTTCGGTGGTGGTGGACGACTGGAACAGCTAGAGGAGAGTGCAATGGAAATGGCTTTCCTATATCAAGCGCTGAACCTGCCATTCACATCGAAATAGGTCGCTACACTTGAGAAAGGTTCGTATAAATAGAGGTCTCATTGAAGCAAGAGCTGGAAAGCATGTCGGCCACTGCCCAGGAGCTGGAAAATGATATCGCACAGATGGAAGATCGTCTTGCTAACGTTAAAGTGGCTGTGGATGTGGAGAGGGAGGCTTGGCGCAGGAGTTCTCATACAGGAAAGCGGGGTACAAAGTGGAAGGGAGCTACAGCGCTACGTACAAAGCAGAAGGACACGAGCGCACCCTCATCTAGCGCAAATAACGACGATGCCGACGAAGGAGTTACTATGATGCCTGGATATTGGGACGCGCTTGAATTGGCACAGTATTTAAACACCAAACACCTCGGGAGCTATGCGCAAGTGATCGTTTATGAGCAGATCACTGGTAAAATGCTGCTGGACACCCCAGCGCCGAAGCTTCGAAAGTTGTTTGAGAACGTGGAGACTTCCAACAGCTGGAAAAGTTTCCACGACGAGTATGTGAAGCTCAAGAAGCACCAACGTCGCCTGGAGAAGGTTGTTGCTACGAACCAGCCAGATTCTGCTCGCTCTGTGGATTCTGCTCTGGAAACGCCAGTACCATCTAGCTCAGCCGGTGCGGCTCTCGTGTTCCCATTGATTTCCCCTCGTGTACCAGTAACACAGCAACCGAAAGTCACGAAGCCTCCAACCGCTTCAAAACCTTCGTTTCCACTCCGAAAACCAGCATCTTCGAACAATATACCTCTAGCAACGTGTTGGAACTGCAAGACGCGATTCTTCCGCCCACACGTCAAACGACCGGCTGGAACCTCCACCGATTCCTCCAGTCAGCCTGTGTCTTCTTCCATGCGTGCGTCACTTGTGGCTCGGGCCTACTGCTCCACAGCGTGTCGAGAGAGCATCGAGTCAGGCGATATCCGGATTTCACCATCGATCAGTGCTCAGGTCAAGGACGCGTCAACCATCCAAAGTGAAGAGAAAACAAAGAGGAATCGAATCGCGACTGGGCTCACGTCTATGGTGTCTTCTGTGAGCGACCAACCAGGTCCAGAGCTACTCTGTCGGAGTGAAAGCATCACGGGAAAGGGACTTGGAGGCGGGAATGATTACAAGAGTCCAGTAGCAAAGACCAAGCGCCTTCGGAAGGCCAAAACATTCGCGAGACGACCATCTCGACCAGATAAAGACCCCAATACCTTCAATTTCTTGCACGTTGCAGCCACCAAACGCGAAGTTGAGCCCTTCCTACCGATATCACCACGACCAACCTATGCAGAAGTAAATCAAGCTCCAGTGCAAGCTAGCAACGTGTACCGAGCTGCTATGGCGTGTGGGTCGCCTAATGGGAGGCTGGAGCCACCAGCTTTAATACTTACTAACTCCAGTTCGCAACGGATGCCCAAAGAGTCCAAAACGTACCAGCAGTCGAGATACAAACTGGACCCAGAACTGTTCCAGACTCATCAAGAGACGTTTTCAAGCTGCTTTGGGGCTGTACCAATGATCAACCGATCACACGCGTTGACTGCCGGTGGTGTGCGGGTAGTTGACTACGGCCATGGGAATTTCCTTCGACTGAACGAGTTCCTCACTGTGCGTGCGTTGCATCGACTCAGTATGACAGCACGTTGTTGGTACGATCTGATCACGACACCGTCGGCTTTTAGCGATGCACTGTGGGGCGCTCATGTCTTACGAATATGGAGACCTACAGAGGAAGATGAAGAACTACTGCATAGTATCGGAGTACTGAAGAAACCAGAACGTCCTCGTCGAATGCTGCACATTCTTACTCGTCAAGTATCTCGTGTCACTGTGGAGAATATGAAGATACTTCTAAATTCTGAAAGCTGGCAATTAGCCACTGTGATGACTCTGAAGGAAGGTGAAAGCATTCATTCACTGCTTAAATCAACAGGGAAGAAGCGAGAGCGACTGCCAGCCGAGCTGTACGAGCAGGTCACAGTCATCTACACTCGCGCTGGCGAAATTGTTGCAGTATGTGCAAGGCAGTTGATCCGACCGGTGGATCCGATGGCGCTGCTCACTGATATCTTGCAAGGTCTGAAGAGTGGGGAGCTCAGTCGCGTACACTGCCGAAGACTGCGACTCTTTTCACAGACGAATCGGCTGCCGTTCGACCAGTGGACGCTGTTGCCGCACTGTAGTCGTGTTGTAGTGGAGTTTTTCTGGTCGGAGATGGACATGGATTCGATTGTTCCGGTGCTTCCTGTGTGGCATCAGAAGCTCCTGAACAAACTTCAGCACGGACTGCAGCAGCGGCTTCTGGGGAAAGACAGCGTCAGCTTCGTCATCAAAACGGCTCACGACCAGAACGCGTCCCATGCTGTCCTTCTTTCGCTTGAGAAATTCCTCACACGCTGTCATACACAAGGGAGTTGCCACAGTTAGCAACGTTGAACAATAAAGATGGATACATTTTGTGATTACGATTTGGACATGATTACACTTGTGATACGACTAGAGATTGGTACATTGTACCACACATACATTGAAGATTCAACGGCGGTAACCACAGCATCTTGGCGATCGTCCGGCTAGTTTGGCTCAAGCTTTGCCTTCGTTGCTTCGTTCACGTCTGGATGTACTCGTGTAGATTCGATTGATACATGTACTTAGCTTCATTTCACATAGGCCTCTTAGACGCGGTGTGGACATCGAAATGAAGTGCGTGACAGGCAATCACCGATTGCCGGGAGGTGGACACCGTAGAATATCTGGAGTGGATCCATCAGTACGTGCTGGTGCCAGGCCAAGAATGCCTAAAAATCAAGATGGCGACGTCAGTGCTCCCACTTGAGTGTCCACAAGCTTCGGCAAAGCCTTGGGCGATCCCGGCCATGCTCACGCTGAGGTGAGCGCGGCCAGGCGTCTGTCATTGCTCGTCTGCAGCGCGCTACGCTGCAACCACTTGCCATGGAAAATCCATATACACCCCGTAATACAAAAACCTTTGGCAAACGTAGCAGCGGCCACACAGTGGCGATCTTCGCGCACAGCAAAAAATTGCCGGCCAGCTGGCAGGCCTGGCGACTGCGCACTGAGGCGGGACAAACTGTCTGCGGGACTACCGGTAGGCTAGGCTATCCATACTTAGTCACAACACGAGCTCAAGAAGAGTTTGGAGTGCAGGAGTCTTGGCTCCAACTTGATGGCTTGACTTTCTTCCTTCGCGTGGATTTTCGCGCTCTTCCGGGGGAAACGGCTTGATGGCGAAGTTCTAGCGGCCAAGTTACGGTTGCCAGCGTATTGCAGAGGCTCTTGATGCGACAATCGTCGCGTCGGAAGAACGGGAAAGCCCCAGCGAAATGAACCCACTTATGCACTTGGGCGGAGTTGACGCTGGTATTATGGTGACGCGATGGTAAGCTGTTCGTGTCCAACCTGCGTTTGACTCTGAGCTCCTCGTGGATATTCGCCCACCTCATGTTCGGATGCGGAGTTTGACACAAGGCTAACAAGCCGACTACAGTACACCAACGGATCATAATCTGTACCAGACAAGCAGACGGACACCGTGGCACAGCACACGCGTTGCAGTAGAGACAGACCTTCAGCGGCGGTCCAGCTCACCTCAGTTCGGAATTCGCCTCAGCCAGTGCACTTCACGTGAGCTTAAACACTCGTTAAAACAAAAAACAAAAAACATGTTGAAACCTGCGAACAGCACACGCTCCATCGAGCGAGGACTTTGGTCGGGTGACGAACACGACCGCTTCCTAGAAGGACTCAAGCTCTACCCGCATGGACCTTGGAAGAAAATCGCCGGCTATGTAGGCACGCGCTCCCCACGTCAGGTGCAGACACACGCTCAAAAGTACTACGAGAAGGTGGGCCGTCGTCTACGAGGGTTGCGCAAGGACCGTAAGAAGCTCGTGCGAATTGAACACCGTCTCGATGAGGACATGGTGCAGCTCTGCCAGCTCGCCAAGGACAGGAAAGACCCTAGTGGACAGGTGGACCCCACACTCACCAGTCGCCTACGTGCTCCGCTGTCATCTCCGTCCAAGTTGGCACTGGAGCAGCCTAAATCTTTCCAGGAGGAGCTACAGGCAGCGTCATTGACGTACTCCTCCGATCCGCCTAGCCCCTGTCCAAGCTCCAGCTCCAGCTCAGACTCAGCTACAACCGACAGCGACGCTGGCGTGGACCTGTCGGACTTTGACGACTCGTGTCTGGACTTCCTGATCGAAGTGTTGGGTGAAATGGACAACAGCAATGGAGGGAACTTCATCGTCAATGTGTGACGTCCCAAGAATGTATATTGTGCAGTGCAGTTCAGTAGTAGCAAACCCCCAGTACCCGATAGACCCGGGAGCTGACAACCTCCGCAAGGAATCGCGGCCACCTCGACATGGAGATAACTTATAAGAAAACCAACATTCATTCTCAGTCCTACACAGATTGACAGAAGGCTACGGCCGCTTTCCCGCAGGTGCAAAGTCTGTCCTGCGTGTGTAGACTGGTTATGTGAGAACGAATTAATAACGATTTTGGTAAAAGATAGAGAGTAGCTGTATTTGCACCGTCGGAGCAACCGTTGTAAAAACTTATACTACAGTAAGCAGTTTACTCGTCCTTCTTTCCCTCTGCGTAGCTGTCCAGCCATCCCCGGTGCTCCTCGCGACCATCAACGTGACCGTCAGTGACTGGGACTCACGACGTGCATAAGTTCACCCCGAAAGAGGAGAATTTCGGGGCAACCTGGCGCTTGTGACAGCGTCTACTTTAAATGAAAAGATCATCCGTTGGCTCTATCGCTAAAAGGACACGTCGTTTTTCTTTTATTGTGTAGTGCATGCGGCGTCGTTTGGCTGGCGCATACACAGGTCTGTGATGGCAACCTCCTCTGCCTCCTGCAATACTGTCGCGGGTGGTGGGGGCTGCGAGGATAACTCGTCCGCTGCCTCCATTTTATCGAGTTGCTTGGATACCTCCGTTTTATCGAGTGGCGATTGAACGCTGCGACGGGCGATTGGATTGGTTGATAACAAAATGTGTACACAATTCTATATCACATGCACCCTTTTTATGTGGCTGTAGCATTCTGTCAATCTGTGTAGTGTCATCATGGAATCGGTCACACGAGGTGGTCCAATTGCACCCCTCGATCTTTACTTGCTGTTCGTACACTCCGCGCCAGGATAGATCGGCCACCCACGTTGCTGGCCGTAACTCAGTCAATTTTAGGAGTTGGAGCCTGCTATTTAGATATGTTTTGCAGCTATTTTTGACTAAAGCGGTGTTTGTGCTAACGAGCTGGATATTGCAATTCATCGGGTGGCTAGCATACAGAGGAGCACTTTTGGCACCACGACAGGTTAGATCGGCCGCCAACACAATACAAATCTCAAATCAAATGTGACTAAATGATTGCATATCAATAGTGAGTCCTGTTTCCGTTCCTATCAACTACTTCTACGCATCGACGTGGCAACGACTCGATAAGGGACTTTAGTAGAGCTAATGGGATTGATTCCCATGCCTCAAAGAGCGCAACAGTTAAATCTGCTACACCCTCATACTGTTTTCCATTATTATAGACCGTCCTACTCATAATAGACCACAGATTTTCTATGGGATTAAAATCCGGTGACTTTGATGGCCAATCTAGAACATCTACAGCTTGCTCCGTAAAAAAAAACCTTAGTTTGCTTGGAGACGTGAATGCTTGAGTTATCTTTCCGCACTAGCATGGTGCGAGCCCACGCCTTACGAGCGGCCATGTCCTCCGGTTTCAATGGCAACGTGTTCTCCATCTTTGTGTACACCATCCAGTCTACCCTGGAAAGGGTACGCTGTATGGTGCGCACGGAGACGGAGAGTTTCAGCTCGGCCTTGAGCTTGGCGGCAGAGAGGTTGCCCTTGGACGCTTCGCGCACTAGGCGCCGCGTTTCACGATCCGTTAGATAAGGTGGGGGGCCTGGGCGCTTTTGTTTCGCAGTGGGAGCTGGGGCAACAACACGGGCGACGGTGTCTCGACTGCGGGAGGTCAGCAGTGCAGTGTTACGAGCGCTCACACCCGCTTCCCGAAGGCCTTGAATTCTACCCCGCTCATTATCAGTGAGGCGGGGCTTCTTCTGGGGTTGGTGGGGCTTTTTCTTGCGTGGTATCTTGCCAAGTAAGCACCAATACAGACCACTCGTCTTTATCGACTCTTTTGATATGCAATCATTTAGTCACATTTGATTTGAGATTTGTATTGTGTTGGCGGCCGATCTAACCTGTCGTGGTGCCAAAAGTGCTCCTCTGTATGCTAGCCACCCGATGAATTGCAATATCCAGCTCGTTAGCACAAACACCGCTTTAGTCAAAAATAGCTGCAAAACATATCTAAATAGCAGGCTCCAACTTCTAAAATTGACTGAGTTACGGCCAGCAACGTGGGTGGCCGATCTATCCTGGCGCGGAGTGTATTGCAGGAAAAATCCAGGCGATCTGAGTCGGTTGCAGCAGATGATGGGCAAGATGATGCGATGACCAAGCCGGCGCGTCGCGTAAACACGCACTCACGGACAGCAAAAAAATTGACAACTTCAACTGCAACGACCCTAACTGTACCGCGCGCTCTGGTTCAGATGACCGTGCAAGAGCTGCGTAGCACATGCTGAGTTGTATTACCGCAATAAATGTACCTCTTCCTAGTTCAGTGCCATAGCCACAGCCATTGCAATGGCCAAACTCCAGGCCACAGTCGTCGTAGATGACGTCGCTCCGCTAACGGTGCTGCCAGTACCCGATGCAGTGTCACTCGCTTCAGGACCAACTCGCGACTGGCTGCTGCTGGTGTCTCCGGCATCGTACGCGGCCTGGTCCGCGGCTGAAATGGCAGGAAAGACAAACACTTTCGATTTTGCGACAAGAGCCCCAGCAGCAAGCACGAGCTGTTTTGGGATCGGGAGTGGACCAAGTGCCGAGACATCTGTGGTATACTAAAACCAAGACATTGCACCATGCAGCCGAGAGGCCGAGATCCAGGGGGAGGTTCTCTAGCTCCCGGTGGAGGACTGATGCCGAGTCACTCCCCAGTAACTGGGGAGGACGACAGTGACAAGGCCGTAAACGGAAGGGGAATCACGGCCGGAACGAAGGGGCCTGCTCAAGACGAAATCGTACCAGAAACGCAAGAGGAGCAGGAAACGGAACCCGGAGGAAAACGAGAAGTGGGGAGAGGGGAGGAGACAGTGATCTCTTCAGCGACCGCCGCAAACCATCAAGAGCAGCCAGTGGAGGAGACCGCTCCACTCACAGCGGATCAACTCGCAGGGGCCTTAAAACACTTGCTGCAAGAGGCGACGAAGACGAAACCGCGCATGCATTCATGGATGGATTTAACCCAACAATTGTTTGATGAGGTATTCGTACGAAGTATGAGGAAGAAGGGGTTATCGGCGGCGGCAAAGCGGCTGCCTAACCTCACGAGAGCGGAAAAAGAACGTCTGATCGACCTGTTCGAAGTCTTAGTAGTCCGCCAAGGTGTGGGTTGGGCTGAATGGAAGGATCAAGCCCTTCGCGCCTGCCAAGTAGTATTTCATTCCAATCAATCTTTGGAGAATGTTCTCAACAAGTACGTGGGCCAATGTACAATCAAGGAAGCCGTGGCGGAGGCTCCCATCTTAACGCACTGGACGCAGAGGGTGGTTGGACTCCAGCCTGGAGAAGCTGAGGACACTATCAAGCCAAGAGCCCGACAAAAGACCTTCATGTTCAACCAGGCAGTGCACTCCAAGGAGGACACGGAGCGGCTGCGAAAACTCTGCGAGCAAACGTACGGGAAGCATCGGAACACACCGTTCCGAGAAGCAACTCAAGACGAATGGACGGTGCTGAAAGGGCTAGTGGATGGGACTATTGTGTGTCGCAGGCTACCGCAATTCTTAAATCGGATCATGACGAACGATGACCGTTTGAAATTGATTTTGACGATCCGAGCTCAAGTAGAAGGATGCCTAGTGATGGAGCTGCGGGGCGAATGGCCAGTCAAGGAAGCGTTTCAAAGCACCAGGAGTCTACAGGAGAGTATATCCACGGCTGCCACAGCTAGACGAGCCGGCTCTGAACAGCTGTGGAAGATGTTGGCAGCAGTCAAGACCATCAGCTACAATGCAGTGACCCATGCTATCTCATTCCATTTCTTCACTAGGGAAATGGCCCGGCAGTTCCAAGATCTAGAGGTCCCATTTCACAAGGGCAACCACGCCTTAGTGAATATCCACTCATCGCCCGAAGGCGAGTCGGAAGGAGACACTTGGAGCAGGCAGTTCGATGCTAATGGCGAGTTGATCCAACAAACGACGGACTATACGGTTGTATTGCGTAATGTAACCAGAGGGATGGATCAGCCTAGGCTGCTGGCTTTCCTGAAGCAAGAACTTCAGGAACCATTTACCCTCGAAGATTTGGACCAAGGAGGCCCCCAATCCAGTACATCAACTGCGTGGGAATTAACTTTCACAACTGAAGGATGTCCGGTAGCCCTTGAAAGTATCGTAAGGATCGTTTGGTTCACCTCGGTCATCATCGTGGAACACCCAAGTATGCAAGGGCAGACACAGTGTCTGCGGTGTGGTGGTTTAGGCCACCCAATGGGGAAGTGCAACATGCCAATGCCGGCCCTGAGAGGCCCAGGCAGCATAGTAGCAACGAAAGGAGGAGTGGCAGCTCTTCAAGTCCCCCCGCCCACTTTCACCAGCTGGACGGAAATGAAGGAGACCATTAAGGCAAACCGACACCAATACGAGCAGGAGATGCTACAAAAGCGCGAACGAGCGGCCACGGACCAGGTTGATAGCTCATCGGACCAGCAAAGTGGACTAGATGCGGGGACAACCCCAAAGGAAAACCAAGACGGGTGGTTTGATGGAGGAGTCACTAAGGGGAGGACTACAGGTAACAAAAAGGGGTCTGCAGGTATCGGAGCTGGCAACAAACCGCAGGAGACCGCGAAGTCAAAGCTCACAGCTCGGACCAAACCCGTAGATGAATCAGGCAGCTCGAAGAGTACGAAGCCCCCAATTCCGGAGCAGGCCCAGCGGCAAGAGGTGAGCGTCACCAAGCACTCCCGAACGGAGCCGGACAAGGTGAAAAAGGGAGCCAAGCACCAGGAAATACAGACAATCGAGTTACTTGTGCAGGAGGTGGACGCGAAAACTGAACTGAAGGTATTACTGGAAACGGTCAAGGCGAAGAAAGGAGAACTGATCCCAGCTGAAGTATCTGCTGACATGGAAATTTCACCATCTGCCGCTTTCTCGATCGAGCAAGCCGCGGCGATGATGGGAATTCACAAAGTTGTCACTCCAGCGACCGGGAACTGCCAAGCCTACGCCGTAGTACAGGCCTTGGCCAATGATAGTTTTAGCGGAATTCATCCGGAATTGGCGCAAGCCACCACGGCTATCAAGAAAGGATGTCTAGCTCGAGCACAGATGGACTTCCATCTAAAGTTTCCACCCGGTCTCCGAAAATCTACCTTGGCGAACCTCGGACGAGGATACGAGAAAATGTCTCCCCAAGTTTCGGAGTCGGAATTTCGGCGGTATCTCAAGGAGTACTGTACTAGTCCCTCAGAGGTGGAGGCTTTCCTTTCAATGGCATTTTGGGGGGGAAATGACACACTTTCAACGTTCGGAACACTCCTCCAGAGACAAATCTATATCATCAGCCCGAGCGAGGAATCCTCGTATGTAGGGGTCCAACACTTAGTTCCTGCAACGATGAAAGAGGGGAAAAAGGATTTCGAGACGTGCACAGAATATCAGTTGAGTTTGGCCGAATGTGTTAAGGAGGTCATTGAATTGAAACAAGACCCGGACTCGAAGACAGCGAAGTGGCCGATCATCCTACTGTACGAAAACTCTCACTTCACGGCATTTGTACACGGGAAGAGGAGGAAGAGGAGGGCAGAACCAGAGGAAGAGGATTCGAGTGATGTAGACATGTCTGAGGATGATAATGAGGACTTTACTGACGACAAACCGATGGCATCGGGCCCAGCGGACGGCTCACTCGATCATCCAGAGGGAGAAGGGGATGTAGTCATGAGTTCACCGAGCTCTAGCGTGAGGCAACAAAGGGACTCAACGATTTCGGAAACACAAACCGAGCACAGCAGCCGCGAACCTGGGCAGAGTCAGAGAACTATGTACGGCTCTCAGTCACCATGGGATCCTGAGCACTGGGATGGTGACTTGGACGACCTGAAAAGGCGATTGGACGGTCCCACGATCCACCACGAGCTCAAAAGAGAGATTATCCAGATCCTCCAGGTGCTTGACGAGCGAACGCGAGAGCTCTTGCACTTCCTCGTAGAGACGGTATCCAGGTTGTCCCTTCACGAGCAACATCAACTCTTGGCAGCGGACTTAAACGATACAGGTCAGCGGCAGGCCCTCATGGCCCAATATCAAATTCCGGAGCCAGTGGTCCGCCAATGGCAAGAGACAATCAGGTCGGAACTGGCAGCCCAAGCCTGCCAGGACGAACTTGATAGTTCAATGTCGACCCCACCGCGAACACCAGACTCGGACTACGTACCATCTCGGACTCCGAGCTCCGAAGAGTCAGAGCTGTCACCAAGAACAACTCCCAAGGGGAGAGTTTCGAAAGTCCCTGCAGAGCTGCGCGGTCCCACCAAAGCATTTCAGGTGGGATCTCGCAATATTCTACAAGACTCAAGCGAAACGGACGGTCAGGGTAGCGGGGATGATCCTATCAGAAATCTACAAGCTCAATTCGATGAAGTAGCGAGTCCAAAGCCTAAGAAGACCGAGGATACGCCGCAGAAATGGTACGATGTGTGGGACGCTCAAGAACATGATTGGGTACAACACACTGGGATCGCGTACCCAGCAGTAGCGGCCCCGACAGCAGTGTGGGAAAACGCGGTCACCAAGGAACCCAACCGAGTTCAACATTTACTCCGAAGTTTCAGTCATGCGCATCTGATTGTGCTCGGCATGGAGCCCCGGACCATCATTCTTTTGACATCGGCTTGGAGGCACCAGTGCTGGAGGGCAGCGGCGCAAAATGGTATCCAGAATCAGGGTAACCCGGAGCGGAGCAACAGACTGAAGGAATGGGAACGACGCGTGGATAGCGCGGCGGAAAGAAGCAAACAGAGTGTGCTGATCAACAGTTCTCAGGAATGGATGACATTACGCCAGGAAAAGTATGGCCATGATCCAGTCATGCGGTTATGCTCCCCTCATCGTGCCAGCGCATTAGGCGCCTACCTCCTCTGTGCCTTTTTGTATGCAGAAAAGATAGCAGCGATGCTTGGCGGGTACGCTCACCCGAACGATTCGATAGTGGAATTGCTGTTGAGGTATCTAGAAGCCTACCGGACTAATCCTCGGTTTCGCGCAAATTTCGAACACGAAGAGGGAGTCGACACGGCAGTTCTTCAGTGGACGAAGGTGGCTAGTTTTATGGACAAGGCGGTGGCCGACAGCAGTAAGGCTGGGGATGACTTCGACCCTAACGATGGGGAAGAGGGCGCCTTAGCCACACAGTACTAAGGGCACCTCACAGTTGCCCACCGGAGGCACCTTCAGCGAGGTACCACCGGGTTATGATATATACGGGGCAAACAAGCTATTAGAAACCTCGATGTATCATACAGATAAAGAAAAAGACTTAAAACCCGGGCTACGACCGACGGATCTACGAATTATGACGCAAAATGTCCGGGGCTTCAAACAGAAGGATCGTCGGCAGTGGCTGGCGGCATGGCGTTCGATACCCAAGGCTCTCAGACCAGCGATGATCCTGGTCCAGGAGACCCATGTCAAAACGAACACGGAAGTCACAGCCATCGACGACCAGTGGAAACGACTTTGGGGGCGGTCGAACGAGAACCAGCCGATGTCCTACTGGAGTACAGGACCGGTGGACCAAGGTGGTGTCGGGATACTAATATTTCCGGAGTACCTCCATGAAGTGGATCCGTGGAATATCCATCTTTGGACGCCGCGGTCGCTCGGAGTAGTGCTTTCGCAGATGCATGTGCTAAATATTTACGCTCCAGCGACGAGCAAACCTGACAGGGACGCATTCTTCGACAAATTGGGGCAATGGCGGCTCGAACGGAGAGCGTTATAATGGGAGGCGATTTCAACTGCGTCGAAGTTCCAGTGCTAGACCGACTAGGAGGACACCGCCCTGATCGTTCAGAAAGTGCACCACTCTCGAGGTTAGTGAAGACAAGCGAGTTGACAGACGCGAGAATGCTCCTGGGCTCAGCGCTGACGGATCTTCGTTTGGAACCTACCGAACATTTCACGTATTGGACCAAGGAACATGCTAGTCGGATCGATCGGTTTTACGTGGCAAGGAGTAGAAGTCAGTGGGTTCAATGGTTAGATGTGCAATTGCCACCGGTACCGTCGGACCATAATACCGTCAGTCTTCATTTAAGGGACCCTGCTTCTCGGCCAAGACGGCAGCATTCCCGCCCCGCCAACTATCCGTTTGGAGGTCGACATAACGATAGGCTGGCCGAGGAACTCCGTGAGGAAGTGGCAGCAATTGACCAAGAGAACCCAGCAGAGATCCGCTCTGAGTCAACCTCGGCAGATACTCCCAGAGGAGGAGACTGGGATGAGTGGCTGAGTCAGTGCAAAACAGCTATCCAAAAAATTTCTACCAGAGACGCGCAACGGCGACAGACTCTATCCCAAAAATTGACGAGGCAGCTACAAGAAAACGCCCAAACCAGGAAGAAACTTCTCGATGCCTTCGTACAAGATATCAAGGAGAAAAACCTGAGTCATTTTGGCAACATTCTGCACAGGACGCCAGAGGACATCAGGTGGCTGTACCGGAGGACGGCGATCTGGGAACGAGACCAACGGGTCTCACGTATTGAATCGCACGGAGATATTCTATTTCACCCTGACGATTCTATCCCGGAACGTTTTGCCAAAGCATGAAAACCATTAATGGGTCAGAGGCATAGCCTGGTGGACGCCGAGGCCATGGAATCCGAAGTCAGAAGTTTTGTCCAGATCCCATCAGAGCGTACCGTTTCCGATGCGGAAAATACCATACTTTTGGCTCCGATATCGGAAGAGGATGTACTAGCAGCAATCAGTCGGATACAACGACACAAGGCGGCTGGAGAAGATGGATTAAACAACGATTTTTACCGGGACTGCGCATCTGAAATAGCTCCCAAACTGGGGCTAGTGTGCAACGACCTGCTGCAAGGCCACCCACCCCCTCCTTCGTTTCTCAAAGCGATAGTGGTTCCCCTACGAAAGAAAGGGGACTCACCCAATGCAATGGACTACAGGCCGATCTCCCTACTCCAAAGCAGCTATAAGATCTTTGCCAAGATCTTAGCGATGCGGCTGCAACAATTCCTCGGGAGGCTCATCGGGAATACACAGCAGGGGTTTGTACATGGCCGACAACTGGGAAGGTCAGTAGCTATGATGGTATCAATGCTCGAGACGAGATTTCACGAGGAGGGCGGTTCTCCAGATGATAGCCCGGGTATCTTGCTCCTCGACATTGCAAAGGCATATGACACAGTGGACCGGGTATATCTCATGGAGGTGCTTCGCCAGTTTGGCTTCGCGAAGGAATTTGTCTCCCTAATGGAACGACTGCACTTAGGCACGACAGCCCACTTCCTTGTAAATGGAGAGAAATCACAAGCGATGGAAGTCAGGTCCGGAATACGACAAGGGTGTCCTTTAGCTCCGCTGTTGTTTATCCTAGCGGTCGAGGTGCTGGCGATAGCGGTGACTAAGCAGTCAACCATTACGGGAATGACGGTACCAGGGGATCCAAGGAAGCGTGAACACAAATTCTCTGCATTTGTGGACGACTCCTCACTGTTCCTACAGCACAGCAGTCAATTACCGGATGCACTGGAAGTGATCCAGGCATTTGGAAGAATTTCGGGCCTCCATGTTCAACCAGCAAAAAGTTGTTTCATTTTCCTGAACACAGCAGTAGTGGGTACGGAGTGGCACGGCATTCCGGTTCTGCAGCAAGGACGAACTCAGAAGTACCTAGGATATGAACTTGGGGTAGTGGATCAACAACAGGTCAATTGGGCACAGCGCATCCGGGCCATCAAGCGTCGGATGGTGACAGCAGAAGCAGCGTCGACGACTGTACAAGATAGGGTAGACCTCTTCAACACGGTCGTACTACCAGCAATCCTGTTCACAGCGAAGGTATTCGCTCCCCCACCGCAAGTGCTGGAGCTCCTTATCAATATCCAGAAGCAATTTATCTGGAAAAAGCAAATGAAGGACGACCCAAGCCGACACAAAATGTCTCCGCTGTTGATCTTCCAACCACGAGAAGCAGGCGGTCTAGGCCTCGTTGCAATCCCAGTGGCGATCCAGACGCAACGGGTCACAGGATCGATGCTATGGTTACTCAGCCAGGATGATGAATATAAAGCGGCCTGGAGATTATGGGTCGGAATTCAGCATGGAGAAGGTGTGAGTCCAAGACGGCCAGCCCGGAAGAAGGCGCAGAAGGCCGTATTTAACCCTCAACAACGAGTAAGACAAGAACTGGGGGAGTTCTTAGCGCCTTCGCCAGCAAAGGTGGAGCAAATTACGCGGTATGTGCACAGGCACATTGCTACGCTGAGTCATAGGACGATATCGGAACCACGCAGTGCTACGAGACAACCTCAGGATATGGAGCGGATCGAGATATTAGTGGATCTCGAGAATATACCCTTCCATCAGCTGATGCCACGAGAGGTAGAGACATTCTGGGGCACATTTTCCTGGGCAGACAACCCATGGATTCCAGAAGCTTCAGCACCTGAGCTAACCAGGAAGAAATATGCCAAGTTGAGAGTGTCCGCTATTCAAGATCTCCACATTCAACGTACCTCGGAAACAAGCTTCTCTTTAAGGGTGCAGCGGATCGGGGAAAAGGGCCACACGATAGCCAAAATAGAGAGATGGGCGATCGCTATCATCCTATGTTCTCCCAGAGTGCCCGTGGGGGGTTTTATCGGACAACCTCCCCCGTTGAAGTTACGCCAGGCCCCGTCGAGTTTGGCCACGCTAGTATGGATCAAGACCCCTAGTGGTGTCGTCACGGGACAATCCTCGATAGGCCTCGACGCAGTGAAACTCCGTCAAAGAGTTGACGGAGTCACATGGAAGGTGGAGAGCTATGACACCAATTTTTTCAGGGACGAGAAGGTCGAAGAAATTCCGATGGAAGGGAAGATACTGGTGTTTGAAGCCCATCCACTCCTCCACGAATTTCCTTGGACGGTTGATGGCTCCAAGTCTAATCGGCATCTACTGAAGCATTTGAAAAAGAACGTGAAGAAATGGTGCTTGAAACGACTTTCCAAGCCGGCGGGAGCTATTCTCACCAAATGGGCGAAGACACGCCTCGCAAACTCGTGGGCAAGCGGGCTTCAGAGCCAGCAGCCAAAAGAATTGTGGGATCACCAAGACACACTTACCAGCTACCAGGTCTGGGTGATGTACCGGGTAGCGACGTCCCAGTTGAATTTGTACTACACAGGCAGACTGCCTGGCAGCAAGTGCCCACTGGACGAGGACTGCAAGCCGACCACTAACACAAATACGTTAGCACACATTCTGTGGGATTGTCGGCGGGCGAAGGAATGGTGGATTCGAGTACTGCAACACTGGACGGGGTACGAAGTAACGGAAGCACACCTGCGGCAATACAAGGATTATATTTCGGCGAGGACGGCACCACCGATATCACAGCAATTCCAAGTACGGCTAAAAGCTCGCTACGGCCGATGGAAGAAGGAATACGAGCAGCAACCATACCGAATTTGGTGGGCTTTTTGCAGCATAGGGATCGCCATATTATGGCAGATCCGGAATCAAGTGGTCCATGACGGAAAAGTATGGTCGAAGAAACAACAAGTCGACGCTATGTGGGCCCAATGTGAGCATCAGATGTTAGCGGTTGCCAAAAGCGAGCAACGAACACCCCAGCTGCGGATCCAAGGTCTTCAGCTACAGATCAGCTTGGAATGCTGGACGGAAATGGCCATTGAGGATGGCAAGTGGGCAAACGGAAACGCATCGCTCCCGAAGGCCTCCTGGCATGAGCAGCAAGTACTCGCTCTGCCGAGGAGATTGTATTTATCTCAAGTAGCTAATAACGCATAAAGTTAAATAGACTACTTTCTCTCTCTCTCTCTCTCTGAAATGGCAGGAAAGTTGGACAGATCCACGTCCAGTTGCGCCGTCGCGTCGCTGGCCTCAGCCTGCAGAACTGCGGGTGCGGACTAATCCCGAGTACTGGAAGTCGGAAATCGAGTACACATACCGGTTACCGACAATACCGCCAGCGCCGGCCGAAACCCGAGTTCACATCGGTAGAATTCCAAGTACAATGGCAGAATTCCGAGTGCAAAAAATTGGCGGGAAAAAAGTACAAGGGAAACCCTGGCAGAATGGCGAGTGCAGGGCGGGTTTGCCGCAAAGAACTAACGTTAGTCAGCCATAACGAAGCATTCATTAATTTAACTCATTTATTGTCCGTATTACTGGGGTTTAAGCCCGCGTGCTCCGCACACGGAGCGTTAAACCGCCAGCCTAAGCCCGCTCCGGCTTCGCCTTCGCTTGATCCGTCGACAGCGCTGGGGTTTAAGCCCGCGTGCTCCGCACACGGAGCGTTAAACCGCCAGCCTAAGCCCGCTCCGGCTTCGCCTGCGCTTGATCCGTCGACAGCGCTGGGGTTTAAGCCCGTGTGCTTCGCACACGGAGCATTAAACCACCAGCCAGCGTTCTCCACCGCGCTTGTCCTCTCTCTGCTGCCCTTTACAACCCACCTGCGCGCTGCGCGCGATCCCAGCCACCCCTAGCGGCTCGCTACGCTCACGAGTGCAGACCCTAAGCCCGCTCCGGCTTCGCCTTCGCTTGATCCATCGGCAGCGTTGCTAAGCCCGCGTGCTCCACCGCGCTTGTTCTCGAGTCGTTGTGAGCTAGTAAAACCGCAAAAGTACCGGTACGAACTGACCTCAATTCGTTTTGCAAAACCTCTCAAAGTCGGTTGGTGTACTCGGGATCCGGCCACTGGTACTCGGAATTAATCCCCTTCCGCAGAACTGCCAGCAGCGCTGTGTTCTCCACTGCCAGGCGTGGTGCACCCGTGGCGTATCCATCCGAGCAACTGGAGCCCTGAGCCACAACTGTCCACGTTGTACGGTTGCTACTGCTCACACAAGCCACGTGACTGATACTGGACGCGTCCGCCACGCCGTACCAACGGCCATCGGCGGCGGAGAGCTGCACAGCCGTAGCTGTAGCAACGTCCGGCTCATTTTCAGCCCAAGACCAGACCATCGCAGCCATGATAGCACCGTCCAGTCCATCAGGGGCAAGCACATTCACTCCTGCGTCCACGAAGACCGGCAGAGTTGAGGCGTTCACGTGACCAGGTTCACTAGCTGTATCCAATTCCACACCACCACCTCCCAGCGCGTCTTCCGTTAGGGTGGCATAGTGCAACACACTCTTAAACGCACGAACGACAGTACCAGCGTTCATTGTCTCGCCGAAGAACGTGCCGGTTGAACCGGTGGAACTACATGGGACGTCCGCCCAGCCGGCACACAACTCGCGCATGTAGAACATTTGGTCATTCGCCTCTGGGGTGGCTACGAGGATGACCTGCTTGCCCTGACTGATGAGTTCTTGGAGCGTGAAGCCGTTCCAGTCTCCTCCTGCGTCGTCAAAGTTCGATGGAGAGAAGAGAACGTCGCCGAATGTCCTTCTGTAGAGCGTCAACAGAGCGTCGATCTGTGAGTACGTGCTGAGTTCCTCGCCGATCTCTGTGTAGATAACGATCAGCTCTTCTGGGTGATCCGACAGCCACGTCGCTATCTCAGCCAGTGAATCGTTGTGCAGACGCTGTTCATCTGCTCGGATGCCGCTAAGAGAAGGCAGACAACCCACCAACTCGGACCCCCACTGCACCGTGCTGTCTTCTCCACTGGCGTCCAGCACGGAACTCAAAGAAGAGACCAACGCAGATGCTGCGTCATCCACAAAAGCGATCCCGAAGTCGGAGCAGTGGGCATTGCGAAGAGAAGACGCGAAGTAATGCACATCCAGCTCCAGGAAGCGCACACCCAGGTCCAGTTGATCCGTCAGACTCAGGAACTGGTTGCTTGTGCGCATGTACGAGTCCGCGTTCGACGCGTTGAGCTTGGCGTTAAAGAGTTGGTCACGATTTCCATAGCCACGAGCCTGGGTGATGACGCTGTTGTGGGTCGCCGGGATTTCCGCGTAGCACAAGCTCTCGGCGAACGATAAGTTGCGCTGGTACGTGATGGCTCGAGCCACCCACGGCTCGATCAGAGCAGTTCCGGCCTCACACACTTGGCTACACACATCGTCACTGTCGCAGTAGTTCACCAACGTGCATGTAACGTTCTCCGGGGACAGATTTTTGCTTGAAGCCGCCGTACTGCTAGATGAAGAACCAGCACCAGAACTTGAGCTTGCAATCGTGAAGGATGGAGCTGTACAGGTAGAACCGAAGCTGCAGCCTGAGATGGTGGAGTACAGCGCATTAAATCTCGTTGCAGCATTCTGTCGACCTGTGATCAACGTGAAGATCTCGGCCAACGAGTTACCGGACAAGTGCGTGGCCACAGAGTCCACACTCTGGAGGAAAGTTGATAATGCTGAAGCACAGCAGGACGCCGCGTAGTACGAGATGTCACCGCTTCCCAGTCCACTAGCCAGACTCGACGTCTCCAGTGACGAGCAGACGTCGCTCGCAGATGCAGCGTACAGCGGAACTCCCGCCTGGAAGACGATCGCTCCCAGGAGCGAAGACTCATCACTAGTTACTACTCCAGATAAGTACGAGCTTAAAGGCACAGAGCAGAGTTGGTCGTCGGCACTTGTGGTCGTACACATCGTCTGGTGGAGCCCATTGATAAGACTCATCAGTGTCTGCTCCAGTGTTTGCCCAGTTGGGACAATGAGCTTCACCACTTCCAAGTACCCATTGAGTTCACTACAGCACGTCGCGCCACTATCCAATAGGGAAATTAACCCCGGCAACAGCGTGTCAACACACGGTCCAGCCTGTGAGTTCATGACGTTGCAGAATCCCTGCAACGTACTGCTATCGTCCGCCCAAGAGGACAACGAGGCAGCCAAGTCCACCGAGCTTGAACTGGATCCACTGGAGGTCGTGACACCTGCAAGTAACAGACTTAAAACTTCATTAAACGCCGCTGAGTCGCTCGAGTCTCCGCTCACCAGCGAACTTAACGTCGTGAGGTTACACTGTGAACCGGACGCCGCAATAGATGGATACAGTTGAGCGATGTTGGTGGCAATGCACCCTTGAAGCCCAGCCACGGACGGTAGAGCTGATAAGTACGTGGACAAGACGCTGCTACTGGCGCTGGCGTTGCAAGCCGCCGTGTCGTCCGCCATGGCCGCCTGTTCCTCTAACAATCTCTGATAAACTTCCTGATCATCGGCACTTAATTGTCGGTGCTGCGTTCGGAGTCCGAAGGCACTTGAACGTTGTGTGAGGCATGCGAAGACGGTTAAAACCAGCAGGAAGAGCCATGAACGGTGGAGAACCATAGCGGAGACCTGCGTAGCTGCCGGCCGTTTGGGAAATGACCGAAAAGGAGTCGGGAGAGTTCAGATGGGGTTTTAGTACCTCACTACTTTTAGGTACCGACTTCCTCTGTTTATAACGGTCACCCGTGTACATGGTACACCGTACCACCATGAACATGTATGTACAGATGGCTACAGAATTAAAGTTAAAAAAAAAAAACATAAAATTAAAAAAAACTGTTATGCATCCATACAGCACACACTGGCGCTCAAGGACTCGAAGGAGGTCAATAAGATCAGCTGCTACCGTGTCACTCTCACTAACCAACTCACCAAAGCATTTCTTGTACTCTTTCGCTATCACCTCGATCGAGAGACTGTCCCAAGCCTCTCGTATCCATCTTGCCATAGTAGCTCGATCTGGTGAAAACGGAGAACCTGGGGGCATGAGCTCGGAGTTGTTCGCTCAGATTCACGATCCAATACGCACGCAATCTTGAGAAGTCATCCCACAACAGCAGTATTGGGTTCTTCATGTCTTCCCCACCGCATTTATCACGGCAAGTTTGTCTCCTGCCGTGAATGACGCTCGTCGTTTGCCGCGCATTATCAACTTGAAATGACTGGTCAGTGTCAAAAACGCGGTACCGTTGTGATTCGGTTTTGTACGACCGTTATAAGCAGAGGAAATTCACTATTCTCTTTCTTGATTGTGATTGGCTGACCGTTATATGCAGGTGACCGGTATAAACAGAGGAAGTCGGTAATCATTTTGCCAGCCGACACGTTGGACAGGCGGTAGGTTAGTCGACCGCCAAGTTGACGGGGGCAAATCGAGACTTGGACTCCAGTCATGTTACTTTCGAAGTATATATTACATTGGATGTAGCTGTATGGATCATTAAAACGTGCGCTATGACGCATATAGCTACTGTACGATTGAGTTGTGGACGACTCGTGGTGAGGAACATTTCCAGCGAACGAGCCAAAGACGCAACCGACAAGTTCGTTGGTGGACGTTGGACACCTTCCAGTCCTGCGATCGTGAAGACCTCTCCATCATCGTTGCACTTTTAATCACGCTGCCTTGATGACTGGTGACGTTGCATCCCCAAACACCTAAACATATCTTGCGAGGCTCTTTCCGCTGCAAACTTAGGCCGTTGGATGAATCGTGGCCACTTTTGCTGGAGCTTCACGGCACCGTTACAGAAATCCTAACAAAAGCTAGCTGTCACGTGTTCTGTAATCGAACGGAGTCTTGTAGAGGACTTGAGATTGATAAAGAAAATTGAAGACTGAGATTAATATGTAAGGAATGAAAGCCACAGCTAGTCGTTACCTAAGCTGCAGGAGGAGAGAGTTTCCTGTCCTTGTCGTCCGTTGCAAAACGAACGCAGCATCAGCGTTAGTTTCAAAGATCCTGGTTTCATCTGTGAAAACTTTGAATGACGATGCATCATCGTCACAGTTCCCTCTGTAGACGAGCGGTAGCACGAGTTTTGGGTAGAGTGTCGAGATAACGACGTACAAGTCCCACCACTTGGGTTAAGTGGTCGAGGGGCTCCCACGATGGTTTAATTGCCGAATCTTGCCACCGCACGAGATATTCTGTTTGTCTCTTGCGCTTGCGGTGCTTAGTTATCGCTGAAACTAGGTGCCCAACTGCACCGTCACGTGTTAGCAGTGGTTGAACGCGGTTGGCTCGGCTTGGAGATAGATCTTTGAAGTATTTCCGAAGCATTGAGACGTGAAATTCGGGAAAAAGCCGAAGTCCTGGTGGCAACTCGAGCTTGTATCGGTCGGGACCTGTAATAGCTGTAACTCGATAAGGCCCAATAAACCTGGCGGCAAACTTCCTTGCACCATCAGTTCCGAGGTGATCCAGGTCTAAGTTCCGTGTGTTTAATAGTACGTCATCTCCGATTTGGTAGACTGTATGGAGTCGATTTTTGTCGTAGTTCCGCTGCCAGTTAGCTTGTGCTGCTGCAATCGCGTCACAGGCTTCACTGAGAATGGCCCTTTGATGCTCCAGAAATGTAGTAGCCGCTCGTGATGATGTAGTTGGCCTCGGTAGAACGCAGTCGGATACAGAGCGCGGTTGGTATCCCAAATCTGCCACGAATGGCGACATGCCGATTGACTCGTGAACTCGCGAGTTATAGGCAAATTCTGCGAGCGGTAGCAGCTCGTCCCAATCCGTTTGATGAGGATTTATGAAGTGCCGGATGTACTCAGCTAGCACCTTGTTGGTAACTTCGGATTGGCCGTCCGTTGATGGTTTAAAGGCAGTACTGAGATGAAGCCTCGTACCTTGCAGGTTCATGATACTTTTCCACAAGTTGGCAGTGAATTTTACATCTCGGTCAGACACGATCGAAGACGGCAATCCATGGAGTCGTTGGTAGAAGTCGCGGAAAAGTACAGCTGTCTGTTTGGTGGTAGCATTAGAGGTTGTCGGGATAAAGTGTGCTCGTTTTGTAAGGCGATCGACCATGACCATAATTGCGTCAAACCCGTTGTCTGTGCGTGGAAGCTTTGTCATAAAGTCCATACTGATGTCGCTCCATCGACGATCTGGAATCTCCAGCGGATGAAGATGTCCAGTGGGCTTTCCTCGTACATATTTATTTCGTTGGCAAAGCTCACAGCTTTCCACGTACGAACGGACGGAAGTCACCATACTTGGCCAGTAGTATTTGGATGCAACGAGTAGTTGTGTCTTGGCTTGACCTGGGTGACCCCGAGTTGGCGTGTCATGTTCCTCGTGTAGAATCGCATTTCGCAAGGCTGTGTTAGCTGGTACACACAGACGTGCTGGCGCTCCAGGTCGAATTTTGAAGAAAAGCAAGTCATCCAAAAGGTCAAAACGCTGGAATTGGTGCTGACGAGGGACATCACTCTTGAAAAAGCGCCAAATTGGACCGAAGTATTTGTCTGAGTCGTACAAGCGCTTGCACTCTGTTGCAATATCGGTCAATGAAGATGTTGACAGGGCCAAAAGGGTTTCTTCTTCAGTAGATTTTTGAGTCGTCAGGGATTTTAACAGGGATGAGAGGCTGATTGATCTGCTGGTACCGTCATTCCAGTTTGGATTTCGCGATAACGTATCAGCTACGATGTTTGTCGCTCCTGCTACCCACTTAAATTGAGGTTGAAACAAGGCAAGCTCATTGAGCCACCGCGCCAACCGCTGGGAACAGGTTTGCTGCTGAAGTATCGTCTCGATTGTTCGATGGTCCGTATTTATGAAGAACGGGCGATCAATGAGGTACACTTTCCATGTCCTCATAGCATGAAGAGCAGCCAGCAGCTCTTTTTCTCTCGTTGGATAAATTAGTTCCGCACGAGAAAGCTTTCGGCCAGTAAATGCGATTACACGCTCATATCCAGAGTCATCATACTGAAAGAGATATCCACCTATCGCGAAATCAGAAGCATCCATGCTGACGTGAAAAGGTTTAGAAAAATCTGGGTGAGCTAGCATCGGTGGGGATGACAATTTGCGCTTAAGTTCTTCAAATGCTTGTTGTTCGCGCTCTCCAAAGTTGATTGGATCTCGTCGATTCTTCCCTTTAGTGAGTTCTGTCAACGGCGCGATCAAATCACCAAATCCATCGCAGAACTTCATCACGTAGACACATGTACCTAGGAACGATTGAAGCTCTTGCTTTGTCCGTGGTATTGGCCAGCTCCTGATAACGTCAATCTTGCTGGGATCCATCCGGACGCCGTCTCTGCCCACAAAGTCGCCGAGACAAGGGATTTCTGTGGAGCAAAATGTACATTTCTCGATCTTGACGAATAGCTGCTGCTCTTCACATCGCGTCAGCACCTTCTCTAAAGCCACCAGGTGCTCCTCAATTGAGTCGGAAGGAGTGAAGACGAATAAGTCGTCAAAATAAGTTTGGCAGCAGAAATTTAGGTCTGAGAAAATGGCTTGAACCAGTCGATTGAAGGAAGACGGACTACTTGAAACGCCCATCGGAGTAACTAAGTATTCAAATAAACCGTCAGGCGTTGCAAATGCCGTGAAAGGTATAGATTCTTCGGTAAGTTTTACCTGGAAAAATCCCCAAAGTAAGTCCATCGCGGAGAAGAGTCGTCCTTTAGCCATTGCACGCAGAATATCATCTTTACGCGGTATTGGGTTTGCTGGAACTCTAATTTTCGTGTTCAATCCACGGAAGTCGTGAACAATTCTCCATTCACCACTGCTTTTCTTCACACAAAAGGTGGGAGCACAGTAGGGTGAACTAGAGGGCCGGATCATTTTAGCCGCCAGCATTTCAGCAGTCCATGCGCGAATTGCCTCGCGTTGTTCGGCTGAGATAGGGAATTGTTTCCGGTGAATCGGAACATCATCTGTGAGCTCAATCTTGGCATCCATTCCATCTTTCCGCGTAGGTGGGACAGCTGGAAGGTGCGAACGAAAAACTTTATCGCGATACTTGCATAGTAATGGGTAGGCAGGTGATGTTTTTAGCTTTTCCCATGCTTGATCGGCTTTGGTGATTCCTCCACATGGGTTTACAAAGAAGAAAAATTCGTTGTCGCGTTCACGAAGAAGTCGATTAAGATTTCGTGTTCGCACAATTCTTGTAGTTCCCACGGACGAGTGGTGGCCATGTTGTATAAAGTAATGAAGGCGTACGTCCTCATCTGATTGGTCCTGTTGCTGTGCACTGCCACGGCGCCGTCCAGCAATAATTCTAGCTGGGGGAACAGGAACACACGGACGAAAGGGAAGACTTGGTGTTTGTTGGTTACGTGGTCGGACTGACTTGAGCTTCCAGTCAATATCAGGATTTGTATCCACTAGCCATGGTATGCCAAGTAAAATGTCCTTGCCTTCGGGAATATCCAATATAAATGCCTTGGAGCGATATGTAGAAAATCCATCTAGTGCAAAGTTGAGATCTACTACTCGTCTCGGAATAACCGAAGTGGTTCCGGTTCCTAAACGAATTAGTAGAGGTTTGGAGTACTCTTGCACTGGTACGTGCAGAGACTCCACGAAACGTGGTGACACCGCGTTGAACGAAGCACCGCTGTCGATGAAAGCGGATACAGGATCATTGTTCCAATGGCCCCGTTGCTCCAGGTAGCCATAAATGTTGTCGTTGGTCGGCCTTCTAACCGCTTCGTCAGTACTATAATTGAAGATCTGCGAGGTGATTGGAGGTTGACCCGTGGCTTGACGGCTTGCAGTCGTATGGCAGGCGGCTGCAGCGTCAGACTCGGTGGGGCGCCAGCCCACCGAGTTACCTAGTTTTTTTGTTTGCCAGCACCGCCCTGCTGCCGATCAGGGCAGGCAGGGGCGATGTGACCTTCCACACCACATGAATGACATGTGGGTACAAAACCTGGCGTCTTGACTGAACTAGTTCCTGAGGCAGGTTTGCCTTTCCGGATATTTGACTTGACCGAATTTGTACCAGTCGTAGTTGAAGTTGGTACTGAAGTTGAAGTTGACCCCGAAACTTTCTGATTCTGATTCTGAATCTGATTCTGCCTAAACTTTGAAGGCTTGCGGGCATCCTCGAAGCGTTGAGCGTGATCAATAGTTTCTTGTAAAGTCAAAGGAATATTTTGCGAGATGTGACTGGACGTGTCTGCACGCAAATTCTGTTGGTACAGCCAGCGCTTCACCATTTCTGGCAATTCCAGGGACGATTGAGAAAGAAGCAGCATGAACTTGGAGGTATACTCATGTTGTGTGCCAGAAACTTGTAGATCATGTAGTTTCGAGAGTAGTTTAAACTCGAAATCACTTTCGCGAAAGCGCACGCGAATCTGTTGTTTGAAGAGGAACCAGGTACGAGGTTGGTCTCCAACGATGTTCTTAAACTCTCTGTACCATGACATCGCGTCTGGTCCCAGAAAAGGGACCACCATATCGACGAATCGTGAGTCACAGCTGTCCCGCTCTCGGGCATAGCTGCTCAGGTGCTCTTCTATGGCGAACAGCCACAGCTCCAAATCTTCACCGGCCCGTCCATGGAATTTAGGGGGCTCGGCTTTGTGCTTTTGGCGAGCAACACGAGATTGTTGCTCGAACATCTCGCGCTGGAATGTAATCTGTTGCTCCATGAAAGCTTGGAATTGTTGCTGTTGCAACTGCATGGCCTGCTGCTGCACTGCCATCATGTGCAGCACTTGACCCATCACACCATCATTAGACCCCGACCCAGGCTGTGGCATAGCTGGTTGGGGAGCTTGTGGAGGTGGTGGAGGAGGGGAGGTTGCACCCGGCGCTGGTGTTGCCGGTGTGCTTGATTTGTTTGGTTGGGGCAGCCCAGAGGACGACGCGTGGTCCATCCCTTCGTCGTCGGTGCGTGAATGCTGACGAGGTCTCAAATTTGGTGATGTTTCCTCAGCAGCACGCGGAGTCTTGGGTCGCTGCATGTACGGTATCGTACTTAGCCGGGTATACTCGGTAGTTGCCTCAAATACGGTCGAACAGAGTTTTCACTCTAATTTCGAAATTGTCACAATCGAACGGAGTCTTGTAGAGGACTTGAGATTGATAAAGAAAATTGAAGACTGAGATTAATATGTAAGGAATGAAAGCCACAGCTAGTCGTTACCTAAGCTGCAGGAGGAGAGAGTTTCCTGTCCTTGTCGTCCGTTGCAAAACGAACGCAGCATCAGCGTTAGTTTCAAAGATCCTGGTTTCATCTGTGAAAACTTTGAATGACGATGCATCATCGTCACACTAGCTATTATAGCTTCTGTCGCTTCCACGCTGTAACCCGTGGTGTTCAAGCTGTTCCGCTCGTTATTGATCCGTCGATAATGATCCACCGCAGACAAACCGGAGAATGTTGAAGGCAGCGTTGACATCTATCCCCCTGCAACGTGATCACAATAGGGGCAATGAAAGACATCTCTGCTTCCGAGTTTGAGGCCAAATGATCAATACTTCGAGCAGCGTTGGCGAATGTTGTCGACAACTCTTCCAATCCGCAGTCCGTGCCTTTTTTTTTTAGGCCACGGCTTCGTACTCGGCGCCACGAAGAGTGCTGGGATGTTGTTATGGCCATTCACCAGTTTGAATGTCCCCAGTGCCGGAAATATGCCAGACAAATTCCAGTCTCTCCATAACATCAGCATCTCGGGCAGCCTGTTCCGCATCGTACTTTAATGCTCGCATGTTGAAGACAACGTCGCCCAAACGCAATTCTGCCCACGGAGGACAAACTAACGCAGTTGCCAAACTCCTGCTGATAGATCCGCACTGAAGGAAGCACACAGTTTCGGTCGGTCCTCATTCAAGTTAAGTTCGTGTTAGGTTCGCATCAGAAATCTGCTCTGAATCGTTAAGTTCGCTCAGAAGTTCTGAGTCGGAACGCGATGCATGGCGCACTCAGGTACGATCGCTACCATCTTCTCTCTAGCATATCTCTATCTGTAGAAGCTCCTGGTGTCTCATTCATTGTCCCTTACCTTTGTGTGTTTCTTGCGTCTCTATCCATACTGTTTTTACCCTCAATCTCCCTCTACAACGCTCACAATTCAACATCAGCGCCTACCTCCGCGACACAGCCGGATCCTTCTCTGACCCTTTACACGGCCACAGCTTCTCCCCCGTGAAGCTTCGTCTACTGCCGACTGTAGACCGCAGTCTTCTCTTCTTTAGGGACTGTTTGCTGTGTCAAGAGCGTCTCCTGGCCATCGGGAAGCCCAATAACGTCAGAAGAAGTGCTCGTTCAGGCGCTAAACCTTCTTCTACTACCGTGAAAGCCATCAATTCAGAGATCTGCCAGTGTCTAAGCTGTGGCAAATTCGCCCATAGAGAATGTGTGAGCTTCTCGCACCTTCATCGCTACTGTAGAAACCACCAGAGTTTTATGCCAATGTGTAGCCATTCTCCACCACCAGCTGAAGCACTCCTGTTCCCCCCACCAGAGGAAGAAGAGCATATTACAAAGCAGAAGACAGGAGCCAGAGGCTCTACATCGCCGGAAGCTTTTACATTGGCGACCTTGATCGAGGAGCTCAACAGCAGCAGCGTCCCAAGTGTAGGAACAGCCTCAGCAGTGGCGAAAGGTGGAGCAGCTCACAAACAGCTGCAGACAGCGGCCAAGATCGCCAAGAAGCTGGCACCAGTATTGGCCGCAGGTGGCGTAGTTGGAGCTTTAGTTATGGGACCTGCAGCTGGAGTTTTAGCTGGATTAAACATGCTGGTAGCGAGTGTCGGGGCGGAGACTGTCATGGCGGGCATTGGTCTTACGGCTAGTGCTGCAGCAGCAGCTACTGTGACGCATCAGGGAAAAATGAAAGCAGCACGACGCAAGAAGGAGCGATTGAGGAAGGGCGAGTGGGCCATGGAGATCTGCTGGAACTGCAAGAAGAACTTCGATGGTGCGCCATCAGACGAGGCTTGTATGAAAGACGCGGAGTTCTCACGTCGCTTTCAGTTGCCAGACCCAAGACAACAACAGCAACAAGACGGAGCTGAGGCTAGTACGAGTGATGGAAGATTCAGACCGGATGACGTTGAGGTGTATCGCTTCCTTTTTGGCATCTTCTCTTCACCTAGCGAGTTTTTAGGACAAATGAACGTCCAGCTGTGTGAAGCGTTCCGGAAGCGGTTCTCTACTAGACACCAGACGAAGCTGAGAAGACTGAGTTTCTCTGGGAGTTCGAGAACTGCAGAGACTGCTGCAGTTCGTATGTTGGCCAAGGAAACGCTTCAGGACACCAAGATGTACGTGGCGCATGTTATGGGTGCGACGTTGCAGTGCTTCCCGAGCTTATCGAGCACACCGGAAGCTGTGAGCAGCTGTAATTTGGCAGTGGAGCGAATCATATACGACGACATTCACGCGATGGTGTTTGGCGAGTTCCAGCGGACGTTCGAGGCTGCTGCCACTTCTTTTGCCAACAACTTGGCAGACATTCGACGAGAGCAGAAGTATCACTCGTCAGCGTTGTTGCAATTGCCTAGTCAGTCGCAAACTGCTGGCCTCGGGAAGGTTCCAGTACTGGCTGAAGATCTGCAAAAGGCGGAAGAGAAGATGGTTGTTATGATGCAGAAGACGACGTCTCCCCTGCTGAAACTGGTGCTGCTCTGTGACGCCTTCCGAAGCATCTGCTGCTTCGCTGAGATCCTGCACCAGTCGACCTCGAACACGGACATGCTGATCCCTATTCTGTGCGCTTTTCTGGTCGAGTGTCCGCGCTTGTGTGGCGCAGACTCGGATTTCGTGGCGGAGATCGCGTTCATCTCGTTTTTCACGAATGGAGGCGGCAAAGGCGTCGAAGGGTATGTTTTGACTACGTTCCAGGCCGCCATCCAAGTGCTCGCGGCGGTGGATCTGCCCAGTGGACACGCGAAGGAGCTGGAGCTCTTCAACGACGATGAGAGCGAGGCCACCGATGGCACAGACGACGATGACGAGTTTTTCGATGCAGTCTCCACGGACTCGGAGTCTCAATAGAGTTTTGTACATAAGTAGAGGTAGGTTTGACTGCCATCGAGACTGGATGCAAGATGAATTATGTTATGAACATACTGGACCTCGTAATATGAAACCATTTCCGTCGTGCGGTTGACAACTCATAGCGGTCACCTTGAGATATCTTCGAAGCAATAGAAAACGTGGACGTACTGGTCTTTGGAACTCTGATTCAGTCGTCAAGTCTTGGTAGCGGATGGTTAACCAGCGGTCTAGAAACGGATTGCACCATGACTCCAAGTCGACCACCAAAGGCCCCTTCCTCCTCCTCTCATTGAATTCACATGTGCTGCATCCCCATACGACACCAGAAAATGTCGATCTTGGTGAGTGGAAGACACTGGAGACCTGCACTTGTTCGTGATTGACAACCTGCAGCACTTTGAATTTTACCTCTTGCGGTGCCCACTACTCAAGACGTACCAGCACTACGTACACAACCCACCAGCAATGCTCACTGGTCTTTGGTCGCAAGAAGAGCACAACAAGTTCCTCGTGGCCATCAAGCTCTACCCTAACGGTCCTTGGCGTAAAATTGCAGCGTACATTGGCACTCGCTCCATCCGACAAGTGCAAACCCACGCACAAAAGTACCATGAAAAGGTGAAGCGACGTATGCGCGGACTGCACAAAGGCCGTCGCAGCTCCAGTCGCAAGGAACATCGCATCGACGACGATCTGTTAGCGGCCTGCAAGGTCGGAGAGGGCTTTGGCGTTGTGTTGCCCAACCGCATTGACACATCGCCGTCACCTTCGCCCCAACAACAATCGACTTTCGACTCCAGAGAGTTGATGGTCCCGCTCTTGTTGGATTCGACACCTGGCTCGATGAGTCCCGGGGGAGTGGACTCGAACGGAGTTGACATGGACACTCCTTCGACTGGTGCTTCCACTTGCTGCCAACTTCCGACGATCGATGAATCCCTTGACTTTTTGATCGAATGTTTGTGGAAAGCGGGGAACGAGACAATACAAATTGAACTGTGATGAGAACGGATAGATGAATGAGGAAATGCAGCAAGTGCTTTTCTTCTTGATTATCTTTTGTGAAGGAAGATTATTATGTTGATCACGTGTAGATGAAATCGTTAACTTTGGGTGAGTCGATTGATGTTGTTTTAATCTGAATCGACTTCCCTAAGCTTAAGCTTAAGAACAAGCACAAGTCTACGATTCCATCACTGTCTCAACGAAACGCACGGACAGCAGCAATGAAGCGGTCTTCGAATTTTTGTGAGGTTCATGCGTTGCGATGCTTCATCAACGCCAGTAAAAGAACGTGATGTCATTGCTTCAAGATTGACAACGATATGAATCCAAGCACAAAAAATAGCAGCTGCAACAACAGATTTCTAGCTCACCTTTCCGCGATCGAATTGGGGAAAATGTAATTCTGGTACAATATATCGCCAGGGGTTATACTGCTGCTGCTCGCGGATGCAGTTGACTCCTCGATCGGCTTCTACATTCCGTTCGGAGGACTCGCAAATGACGGCACCATAACGAGGCTGCAGAATGCCAAAATGCCGTCGTCGATCCATGTTCCACGCCTTGCGATTCCTCTGGAGGTCGCATACGCGTCGAAGGATTTCCTCGTAGTATATCTGTGTGTGGGTTAATGGCAGGACATCTACCGTCTTGCATCGGCAAAAAGGGAAATAGGCAACAGTGTTGTCTCCTTTGTGGATGTATTAGTAAGCTTGCTGAAATACAAAGTTCCTTGTCAGTTCTCGTACCGCGAAAGCAAGTCTGCTTGAATGTCACAAAGCTTGGTTGAGTTGTCGATTCGTCTTTAGCAGCAACAAAACATCTGGAGCCACTGGAACCCCTGCGTCCACAAATCCGCCAATAGCTTCATGCAGGTCACGTGACCTCGTCGTTTTGCTAGGCGAAGCGTAGACTCTGCACTAGCTAAATGAACACTGTATCAGTGGATTCCGGTGAAATGGGGGGAACCTATTGCATGTTTGATGCGTTCGTCAATGTACGTGCACCTGGATCATGTACAGGTCCAAAGTGAATTCAATTCACGTTTCATGCAAATTGCACCGTGCAACAATCAAAATCACATCTGATACTTTTGGGGCAGACTAAACAAACCTTTGTGCAAGCATCAGAATCGTGCGCACAAGTTGTCGTAAAATGTACATGTACAGTGCATGCATGATGCATGATGCATCCCGTAGACGAAAACTTGTAGTTTACATTTTCGTCTACACTTTTTTAAAAACATTTTGCAGTGCATGTAGCTTTCGTGTAACGTTCATTACTGTGCAACACCGGCAATAAGTGTGAACCTGAGAAGGACCTCCGCAAAGTAAGTGTGAACCTGAGAAGGACCTCCGCAAAGTCTTCGTAGCCAGCTTCAAACTTTTTATTGCAGTCGGAAGCCTCGGACAAGAAAATCCAGGCTCACAGGCTCGAGTTCAGCTTTACAGTCCGTTAGCCATTGTTAGTTCTCACACACGTTGTATCAGCACTCAAATGTTTGCTGGTGGTGCTGGTGCTCAGATTTGCAGAACATCAATCAAGGCAACAGGCCATCTCTTCTGACCATCCTCGCCTTCGTGTGCAGATGTGGGCAAGCATGAGATCTCCATCCGAAAATCCACCCCGTGAGATCGGACAGACACTGGTTGTACTCGTTGCCGTACCACGAGAAGAATTGTCTTCTGTGTCCTGCTTCTAGTATCTGTGTCCCAAGCAGTCTGACCTCGCAGCTAAAACCAAAGGCACGCGTAGTGATGCCATTGACTGTCACGATATCATCAACTACAAGCACATGGAACGCGATAATGGGTAGCGATCTGCCAACGTTTGTGGAGATCAAGCTGCAGCAAGCAGTCTGACCCGCGTGCAACGCAGTCATCTAGGATGAAGAATGCGATGTGCTTGAATTTAGATGTTGAAGTTACAGGCACCAAGGACTGGAATTGCCTAGGAGGACAGGACGAAGGTGCTAAACTCAATCTCAGTTTCGATTTTCCAGCGTACTCAACACATCAGCTCGACCCCCGATGCTGTACTTCCTCTAGTGCTAGTGCTACCATATCACACACTTTATTTTGTGACATTGACCCTCTCAGACTCTCGATGAAAACAAACGCTGATGCTGACAGACAGACATAACTCGAGCCGATATACACACTTTGACATGGGTTGCAGGTGAGGGGAAAAGTGTAACGCGGTGACGTTCGTCGCACCTGCACTTGCACTCCAGGCAAAATTTGCCAGGTAACTACATCCAAAAACAAAAGAAACGTTTGCGTGTAGGATTATGTTGAATACTAGTTCTTTTAAACTTACTTTAACAAGTGTTCATAATGCATTACTCAAGTTTATGTCACAAGAGAGTGTTGAAGTGGCCTGAGAAACGATCTCTTGAGTTTGCTCCATCTCAAAACACGAGCCGCTTAAAGCTCGTCACTGAACTAATGTCCGGCGTGGCTCTCCTGGATTTTCTTGGTCGGGTGAGAATGCCCAAACTTCACCGTTACCTCTCCGTTGTCGCTATCTTGTACGTGCAGTGATTGCCGCTGTCAAGTACTGTTGCCTTCGTGTCTGTTGCCTTTAGCTTCACTCTCCCTGACTTGCACAAGTCGTTCCCTTCAGTCTTTTCGAATTTTTTTTTTTTGCTGTTTGCCATCGGTCGAGGGAACGTTGCCGTTGATTTGCTCTGTCATCGAGACACTTCAAGCCTTTGTGTGAGAGAGGGGCCAGTCGTTGCGCAGCACATTGAACGCATGCGTCATTCTCCAATCTGTTGTGCAGGGCGCGAGCCCTCCCACAGCTTTACCAGACTCGGTACAAGCCTTCCACTTTTCCCATTCCAAAGGAATACAACTTCACCAGTCAGTCATGAAGCACGGTATCTGGTCCGAAGACGAACACGACCGCTTCTTGCTCGCCATCAAGGAGTATCCTCGAGGTCCTTGGGGTTGCATCGCCTCCGCTGTGGGCACTCGCTCTGTTAGACAAGTGCAGACCCACACTCAGAAATACTACGAGAAGATCATGAGGAGGGTCCGAGGTCTTCGCAAAGACCGCAAAACATGGGCAAGAGTCGAACACCGTATCGACGACGACGTCGTCACCTTCTGCGACTTCATGAAGAGTATGGGCAGCAACAAAGTCATGGTCAGCGACCCGAATGCACTCAAGATCAACACCAAAGTGGCAGCAGCAGTCTCCCCACCGTCGAGTACCAGCTCCAGTCCATGCACAAGCCCCGTGCAATTCCGTCTCAGTATTGAAGATAGCGTATCTGAACCTGAAGAGGAAGGCGACGCATCAGAACAAGTCATTCACGCTGGGAGCAGCACACTGGACTTACCACCGCTGGAAGAGGCACTCGATTTCCTGATAACGTTGATGGAGCAGTAACCTCGAATCAGCCGCTTAATCACGCCTTACATCCGATACATTCCAGCTCCAAGTCGGATATCACTCACTCGCAGTCAGTCCCTACAACAACAACAGTCAAGACGCACAATTCTCTCTGTGAACTTGTTCTCTATAAGATCGCGGTTAATAAAAACCCTGGTCCAGTTGACGAAACCTGCTTCTGTTTTGCCTTGCTCACGTCACCGTGCTGTCTGTCTCTTGTTATCATGATAACTTTAATTATCTGCGTTATTGGTCCACAGGCACGATGTTTTCCTCGTCCACGACTAGAGTGTAGCTGTAGAATTGCAGATACTGCGAGAAGAAGGCGCCCTCGAGCGTAATCAGCACTTTGAACGTGTGGTCGTTCCACGTGAACGTGAACTCGCTGCCAGAGTCCCACAACATGTCGGACACACTTCGGTTCTGCAGCAGCGGCTCGCCATCCAGCAGAATAGAGCGGAAGCCGCCGCGCAGACCGTGCTGCAACTCCACAGAATGCCGCTCGTCCGACCCTTCCAGCTCGAAGACCCACCACACTTGTTTCCACGGGAATGTAAACAGTAGTGCGCTAGCAGGGTGTTTGATCTCTTCCAGCGTACAGTTCCACACGGTGCTCCCATCGTCCAAGCTGAGAGTCCCCTTCCGTGAGAGTGGCACGCCCTCGCGACCTTGAGAGCTCGATGCCAAAATGTTCCGCGACTCGAACACTGACATCTGCAGGATTGTTTCCTCCGCTAAGACTGTACGGCAGTTCTCGTCGGGGACCTTGAACCACGTGCGATTCGGATGTCCAATGCTGACCCAGCTTGGTGGCATAGCATAGAGGTTATACAGCTCCTCTGATATCCGCACAAGTGTTCGCTGCGGGCTGTCCTCGTTCTCACTCGTCTGTATGCCGAAGATGTTTCGGCTCGATGAACGACTCGTAAAGCTTCCTGTTCGTGGCCTTGGAGGATCAAGCGCAACCCATCCTTTCTCTTTTGTGAGTCGTACGTACGTCTCCTGCGTCCGCGGTAGTGTATACTCCATTTCAGCCGAGAAGATCGTGTTCATGAACAGATAGCGCACAACTTCACTCGTCTGCTCGGGTGAAAGCAGCACCTCTTTCTTTTCGCTAATAACTCGGAAGAAGAACTTGCCATTCTTCTTTTCTGGGTCTTCATCCACAGCTTCCAATACTTCATCTCCACTAGGAGTTCGATCGAACAACCAACCATTGCATGCGCTATTTGCTGTCGGATGTGATGCACTCGCCACCTTGATATATGTGATACGACTGCCTGGTGGTGTGTACTGCAGACTGCTCTCGAACACGGTACCTGCAGTCATTGGCGCCACACCCGGCAATCTTGGGCATTCGAAATCCGGCGCCGACCGCAGATAGACTGGCACTAGCACACGGTAAAACTTTGGCAAGTCCCGCGTGACAGCATATCCTTGAACCTGTTCGAGACGCAGCTTATAAGGAGAATGCAATTGACGCTCGCATATCCACCCCACATCGTGACGCAGCTTCACAAAACCAATATCCGGCAGGTCAGGTTCGCCAGCATCTGCCACGGCTGGTGGTACTGCAGGCACCAGTCTTTCGCTACATTCAATTAGCGTATCTTTCAGACGTTTACGTCTTTGCTGGGGGCTCGATGGGGCCGAGGGGCTTGAAACAACGATCTTCTTCCCGCCTGCAGGTGTATGAAGCACATCCACGTCTTCCAAAACCCGATAAAATAGTCGTTCTACCTGTCGTGTCTTAGGTTGTGGCATCGGCTCCAGCACTACCTGTCCATCCATTGTTGTCTCAAAGATCCAGCCACCGTGGCACGAAGACGGCGCAGATAACGTCGCAAACGGTTTATCGTCAGTCGGGGCTTCACCACCAATTTCACCACCTCCAGCGCTGATTTTTCGCTCCATAGCCTTCGGACTTGTAGCACCACTACCCTCGTGACTTCTTGAGCAACCGCATCGAGAGTTCTTGTCCTTGCACACACGCACATACGTGATTTTACTTCCAGGTGGCGTAAATCTCTGGGAGGCTTCAACGATCGAGTGCAGCTTGAATCCTTTTCCTGAACGCTGCGCCATAATATGAGGAGCTACACGAATGCCAACTGGGATCTTTACCACGTAGAAGAAATGTCCGTATTGTATATCCGGTTCCGTGGCCAGTCGCTCCAGCACTTTAATCCCTGAATTCAGAGTCTCAAACAGCCATCCGTCCTCGTACGCCAACTTCACAAAGGTCACTCCACTCTGCGGACAGCGATAAGTCTCGTGGCATTCGATAATCTCCTCTGCGTTCTTGAACACATGTCTAGAAATGACGGGAGCTAGAAGGTCTGGCGCCTTACGGAGCTCAATCGGCACCAGCACACGATAGTAGAACCTGCCCTTGTTCACAATAGCCTTCTCATCCTCCGGCAACGGCTCCAAAAAATCCGTTATCACTCCTGTCTCGGTCGATTTGCCTGCTTCTTTAGTGGACAACATCATAAATGCATTTTCCACATGAGCCAAACGGATGAACCACGTCGGAGCGTTTGAAGCTCCGAAAAGACACTGCAAACGTCCACTACTAGCCACTACTTCCTCCGGCATCTTCATCACACTGTAAGCACTGCGGTCCTGTTGCTGCTGCATCTGCTGTCTGCTTCTAGCGGACGACGTGCGTCCAGCATTAGGCTTGGACAGCTCCTGGATCCGTACGACCTTGTAGTCGCTCTCGGCCAAAGACGGCACGCGACGTCTCATTTCGTCCATTTCAGAGAGTTTGTCGCCTGTATCCGCTCCATTTTCAGCAGTCGAAGCGTCTCCTAACCCTCCAAAGTCGATCGTGTACAGCTTGGACTCCTGTAAGACGCGATAGAAGCGAGATTCCTTCAAAACCGCATTCCGCAACGTCCGAGCGGCCGAAACAGCTCGATTTCGCGCCAATCCGTCCCCTGAGGCCTCCAGAGCCGCCAGAGCAGCTACGACCTCTTCCTTGTCGGTTGTTTGCGGGATTAAACGCCCGTAGAAGGCCGTGGAGGCCGGCGCTAGACCGCGCGGACGTGACTCCATGGCTTCTCGGGGGGCAAATTGAAACTGGCGAAGAAATTGCGCTGATCATCACTCTGATGACGTCCTGGTAGTCATTTTGAAATTACAAATATAGACCATGCATGTTTATGCTAATTACAGATCAGTACGTTCGCCTGCAACGTTCGCCGGAGTGCTGCTGTCTGCTGGCAGATCGACGTCGCGGTGAGCTGAGATCTCCATATCTTGCATGACGTTGGAGAGTGTGGCTTCTTCTTGCTCGTGCTTCTGCTGCTGTTTCTGCTTGATACGCTCCAAAAGGTCCGGTAGATACTCCTCCTCGTACTGCTTGGCTGCCTTGTCGATGGCAGCGAAGAACTCTGGCATCCCTTCGCCCGTGGCAGCCGACACACCGACAGACGTGAGGTTGTTGTAGAATTCTTCCAGTACGAGACTGAGCGAGCGCGACAAACTGCCCATGTAGCTGTCGTCCTGCACCTCGTCCAGCGCCGTCTGGAAGGCCTCGAAGTCCGTCATCCACTCGGTGGCGAAGTCGTGACGCATGACGTCGATCTTGTTGAACACCACGACGAAAGGCAGCTTCAGTTTGTACAGAATGCTACAGGCGTAGAGCATATTGGACATGAAGGTGTTGGGGCTGGCGGTACGCGGCGTATCCACCACGTACACGATTACAGACGGGAAAGTGGAGGCCAACGACTCGGTGATGATCTGGCCTGATGCCGACCACGTGAAGGCCTCAATCTGTCCAGGAGTGTCGACAATAGCATAACTACAAAGCATTCGTTACAGTCAGTAAGTCATACAAACAACCATCTTGGTATCGTACGTACTCAAGGTCGCTGCTGCGCTTTCCGAGCAGATCAATGACCTGGTCGAACCGAGTGGCGAACAGGTTGAGCGACGTCATAATGGCGCCATTTGGTCCCAACCCGTACTCGCTCATGACCTGCTTGTAGTCCACAGTGTCACGGATGTCCACATTGGCAGTGTACCCAGTTTTGCGCACTGCTGGGTCCAAATTGACGATGTAATTGCGCAGTCCAGTGTCCACGCCATAAGCCGCCAGTCGCTGCAACAGCGTCGTCTTGCCGCTACCAGCCATACCGATCACCAGGACGGTCACAGGCTTGGGGTAGACCTTGGGTAGACTCGGGTCGGCAGCTGCATTGACAGGAGGCGCAGCGTCGGAAGGTGTCGTCGCCATTGATATCTGCTGACCAACTTAGGTAACGGGGTGTAGTGTACACCAGTCAAAAGATTGCGTAATCGTTTCCTTCCACCGACCTCTACTCTGATTGGTGGACTGGTTTACACAGCCGGGACAGGCTATTTGGTCCCAACGTAAAATGTGATTTGGTCCCCATACTTTGTATGCGATCTGCCAGACACACCAGAGCGTTTTCTGTATGTTCCGTTGCTTCACAGCGCTCGCTAGCGTGAGATCTCACGCGAAAAAATAACAATGGATCTATGACACAGAATCATGGATCAAATGCTCAAATTCATGGAGGCAAGTTGTCTATGACAAAAACCGCGTGTTGCCCAGTACATGTAGGTCGATGTGTATATTTCACTGGAGCTCACACGCGTATGCTCATGAGCATACCCCCTATCTATATGCCAAGTTTCACCGCTGGTTTCGAGCTATTTACGCGCTTTCAGGCATGCTGAGGTTTTGCCGTGGGAAAACGGCATTGATACATTGCATCGCCATTTCTCATCGTCAGAGGCAACACCGTACCGAGTTTCCTCGGTTCTACGATTACCTCTTGTGGCAAAGGACGGTGAAGCCTGCACGGCTGACCTACCTCCAGCTGAATGGAAACCCCATCATCCCGATCATCTTTTTGTTGTCCTTGAACGGCGTTCAGTGAACGCATTGCGGAATAAAAGACAAACTTTGCAATTGAAGACCTATTGGCAATGGGCTTCGGTTTTGAGGTCAGCCAGTACAAATGGGATCAGGTGTTGATGCCTGAGTGGGGTTTGAAGCTTGGCAGTTGAGTCTACAATATCCGTTCAAGAGGGGACTTTAAAGACCAGGTTGAGAGAGGATAAGGAGAAGTTGACGAGGACAAAGTTTTGCTACGACCGAAACTGGAGCACTCGTGCGTGTGCTGCCTTCACTGCGGATCTATCAGCAAAAGTTTGGCAACTGCGAAGTTTCACATAAGTTTGTCGTGCCAGATTTCCCTCCGTGGCCAAAGGATGCAGCAGGATTGCGTTTGGGCGACGTTGTCTCCAACATGCGAGCAAGTACCATGCGGAACAGGCTGCCCGAGATGCTGATGTTATGGGGCGAAGACTGCATACTTCCGGCACTGGAGACGCTCAAACTGGCGAATGGCCATAACAACATCCCAGCACTCTTCGAGGCGCCGTGTACGAAGCCGTGACCTGAAGAACGCACGGACTACGGATTGGAAGTGTTGTCGACAACATTCGCCAACGCTGCGACTATTTTGACGAGGTTGCTCGAAGTATTGATCATCTAGGCTTTGCGTTTCCAATTGCCCAGAAAAGATGGGACCAACGTGTCGTGGAATTTAGAGCAGACTACAGTGTGTACTTCTGATACCTGCGCAAGATATTCTGCAGCTGGTAATGTACTCCCCCCGCGCTTGGACGTGCTCTTGGGTTGAGATCCACACAAGCGTGTCCGAGATTCACGAGAGCGGCCGGTGCATTGGGCGAGAACTCGACACGGACTCGCCCCATGGCCACCATTTCCATCAGTGCCGTCTCCGTCACTTTCTCGCTTGAGTCGGACGTCAGAGTGGCAATTGCACTCGCGTATGGCGGCTGATGTGAGTCCAATTCGGACAAAACGACCCCAAACGAGAAGATGTCGGCGCTCGTGTTGTAGTGTTTGTCCATCATGACCTCCGGCGCCATCCAGCGTCTTGTTCCAACTCCTTGGGTCATCGTTTCCACCGTCCATTTGCGTGATACGCCAAAGTCCGTGAGCTTGGCGTCCAAGTCTTCAGACAAGAGGATGTTCATAGACTTTAGGTCGCGATGCAGGATGACCGGATCCAGAGAGTGCAAGTACGTGAGTGCCTGCGCCACATGCACCGCGATCTTGGCCTTGTCCGCGTCGAACCCTTGTGCACGGTGGTCCACTCGATCGAAGCGTCTTAGGAGCGAGAACAAGTCACCACCAGGCATGAACTCGGAGACAGCACAGAGATCACTGAGTGCGTCCCACGCCACGCCAACGAAGCGGACGATTCTCGGGTGGTCAACACTCGCCATCATCTTGATCTCCGACAGGAAAATGTTGATCTGACGCATATCCTTCCTCTTGTCGGGGAGCAGCACCTTGACCGCGACACACCTGCCATGGTACAGACCGTGGTAGACTGCGCCGTGACCTCCTTCACTGATTAACTCCTTACGGATGAGCTTCTCCATGGGGATACCATGGTACGCGCTGCCAAGATGGCTTCGTCTTCCCACAACTCTGAGCCGGATTTGGTTTTCTTTGTGGTAGGGACTGACGTTGTGCTGCTCTCGAGACGTAGAGTGGAGTCGAGTCCCCCTGTGCTGTCCAGATCGACAGTTCTGTCGAAGTTGTTCAAGTCGTTCACTGCAATTGCAGGCGATGGCTCGTAGCTCTCCAAGACGACCGCATTGGCAGCAGGTAGAGTGACCGGAGCGATCGCGTACGAAGCGTCGAATGACGGAGATCTCGGTGTCATTTTCTGCTTCTTGCGACGGTAAATCCAGAACGCGATTCCTGCGAGCAGGAGAACGAACACGACGGCACCCGCGACGATCCCGATGACAGTTCCTGTGCTAATACCTGGTCATTTGTGCATCAAAACATTTAGAAAACTGGCAGCTAGTTGGTGTCTTGTATCTTAATCTCACCTTCACTACTGCTTTCTACAGTTGTGAGACCTGACGATGCAGAGCTGTCACCTGAATTGGAGTCCACATTAATGATCACCGTCGTGGATGCATTGGCGCTGGCAGAAGCAGAAGCTGGAGCTGAAGTCGCTGGAAAACTGTCAGAACTTGAACTGGAATTTAAAGCAGGTGCCGACGTCGACGTCACTTCCGAAGCTGCGTTTGTAGTTGACGTGTCGGCTGTAGTCGTTGTCGACGTCGAAGAAGTGGCTATAGGTGCTGCTGTTGTCGCTACTGGGGCTGCAGTCGTCACCACTGGTGCAGTCGTTGTAGGTGTTGCTGTTGTTGGCGTTGGTGTCCTTGTCGTCGGAGTGGGTGTCCTAGCAGTTGGACTAGGCGTTGCTGTCGTTGGGGTGGGGGTGTTCGATGTCGATGTCCCCCCGGTCAAAGTATCAGCAGTACCCGTGACGATATCCGCTGCTGTGCTGAAGAGTGACATGATGCTACAAAGAGGTTGACTCAACCGTTTGAGTTCGGGGGTGACAGATAACGCGGTGACTTCTATGCGGCTGTGAAGACCGAGGAAGTACTTGTTAGGCGTCCTGCGCGTTCCGAACTGGTCTTGCAGGGGGGAGACCGAGGAGAGCAGAAGCGACATTGGAAAGTGCGTGTCAACGACTGAACAGTTTTGCTTCAAAGGGGGGGGGAAGGGAGGACTCGAACCCCTTATATTAGGTACTTATTTCGAAGCCTGTTCGAAACAGGCGCATTGACGTCTAAGCAAGGTTACTCCTACTAATTTCCTACGGTTACTCGGTTACCCTTAGTCTATGACCGGTACGCTTGAATTTCTTGGGAATTTTGCCCAATGGGCCACCGTTGATGAGCCCCCAGCCGGTGCCTGGCCGGGTAGAGTACCGTATTTGAGATCTCATAGTTCAGAGAGATCTCATAGTTCGCACCGTGTAATAGCCAATCAGCAACGTTGTTCAGTCCACATCAGCAATCGAGATCTCATAATTCGTAGCGTAAAAATAGGTCAAAACTCTCAAAAACAGGGCGCTCACTTCGAGAAAAGCACCATGGGGCCGCGGCTGGAAGGAAGGAAGGACGAGGACGACGGGCATCGGTAAAGCTCCTAAGCAATTCAAACGTGGTGCAGTATCGTACGAGCACAAACTACGAGTAATAGAGTTCCATGATGCAGTAGTGTTAGAGACGTGTCGGTACCTGTACGGCTCTCGTACATTTTACAACAATACAACTTCAAAAACCTGGGGTCTGAACTATGAGATCTCAAATACGGTACTGCGACCGCGCCAACTCCTTGAGACAGTTTTGCTTCAAAGTGTTGGGCGCTATGCACAGCCACATCTTCAGGCGCGATCCTACTGCTACGTTGACGTTCACGCCCCCAGCTGTCGCTTTCGGTGGCTTTCGATCGCTTAGTGAAAGTTTTCGGTGGCACCCTTGGTGAAACAGTCTGGCAATTATCTAGATAACGAGCCTAAGTCTGCAGTATTCACAACGTGTACATCTCGTATGACTGCAGCAGAAGCTGCAACCGATAATGCACCTCACTGGCGCTGGGTCTTGTCCGTGGGTTCAGGCTCACACAAGCGCGTCCAAGTTCGATCAGCTCTGCTGGTGCGTTGCTGGAGAAGTTGACGCTCACCTGGCCCATAGCTACGAGCTGTAGTAATGCAGCGTTGGGTACTCGTTGTCCATTGTTTGTTGCCTGAGCTTCGGCGTACGGGTACAGATGCGAGTCCAATTCGGAGAGCACCACTCCGAAGGAGAAAATGTCGGCGCTGGTATCGTACCGATCACCTAGCATGACCTCAGGAGCCATCCAAAGCGAGGTTCCTACCGCGGCAGTCATACTGGTGAACGTGTACTTGCGGGCGACGCCGAAATCCGAAAGTTTGGCTTCCAACTCGGACGTGAGAAGGATGTTTTTCGTCTTGAGATCTCGATGCAGGATCTTCGGGTCCAGTGAGTGCAAGTGCTTGGGCAGTTTGAAGAGCAATTCGAGCCTTGATTAAGTTGAAGCCCCGCGGCTTTCGATCCTGATGGAACCGGTCGAGTAGTGCACGGAGGTCACCACCTTCCATGAATTCCGTGACGGCTGATAGATCCGAAAGCGAATCCCAAGCCACGCCGAGAAACCGAACGATGAAAGGGTGGTCGATGCTCGGGACCATCTTGATTTCCTTTAAGAAGGCGTTGATTTGCTCCAGATCCTTTTGCTTCTCAGGCAGCAGCACTTTAATCGCTACCGTCTCTTCTCGATAGACGCCACGGTAGACTTCTCCATATCCTCCGGAGCTCAGCAACTTCGTCGTGATGAGCTTCTCCATTGGAATCCGCATGGCAGTGATCACTTCGTCTCTCCACAACTCCAGTCGTTTTGTTGGATTGCCTCGTGCCGTGTGGAATGGGTCGAACGACACGGACGACGAAGACGTCTCGAACCGTTCGGTACCTCTAGTGTTAAACACCGGAAGATCTCCTGTCACCCCGAGTCTCACGTGGTTCAAGGAGCCCATCAACTGCTTTCGTCTTCTTCGCAAGCACCAGCCAACCAGAAGGACCAGTATGAGCAACATTCCCAGAGCACCCAGTACGAGACCGACAATGCTGGTTGTACTGAGGCGTGTACTTGCAACGTCCTTGACGTCTGCTTCTCTACTGTCTTGAGTATTTGTTAGCGGTGGAGTCATTGTTGATCCAGATACGCTTGACGTACTGGAACTGCTTGAATTGGCTGAATTGCTCCGATCCGTGAAAGGAGTCACTGTCGTTGCCTTTGGAGCCGAAGTAGTAAGCGAAGTCGTTGAAACTGGGGTGGAGGTGGGTCTAGAAGGCGTAGAAGTCGTTGATACAGGAACGGGAGTGACTGGAGATGGCGTAGCAGTCGTCGTCTTCGGCGTGGAAGTTGGAGTAGCAGTGGTGGTTGGTGTAGATGTAGTGGAGGTAGTTCCAGACAGCGTGTCGGCGGTGGATTCGACCGTACCAGTAACCGTACTCACCACGGAGTCAACAAGGGCTTCTTTCATCTCAAGAGCAGCGCAAAGCGTTTTTTACAAGGTGCTTGGATCGAATCCAAGCGCTACGGACGTGAGGTCGATAGACATTCTCAATGATACTGGACTCCTCCGGTCAGCAGAACTTCTGGTCATCATCAACGCCAATTCTTGGCCAACGCGAAAGTTTCGTCATATCCCACGCAATGGCCCCAACTGATCGCAGTGGTTTTTCGGAGAGACGAGGACAAAGTGCAAGCGGCTTGCACACCGGTCACAGCTTCAACGTCTCGAGTCCTGCAACCACGTGACGAGTCTTCGCGTAGTGTCGACAAAAAGCAGAAGACAGCGAAAAAAAATCCGATCGAAAGTCTCTTCCGACAGTTCATTGATTCCGGATATCTATCGTTTATAAGGTGGCGTTCTCGCACATTTTCATAATGAGTTGCAGTCTGTACAGCACTTCTCCAGCATCCGGTCGAGCTTGAGGGTCGAGATCCACACACGCGTGGGCCAGATCCACCAGAGCTTGTGGTGCGTGAGGAGAAAACTCGATCCTCAATAGCCCTAGAGACACAAGTTGCAGCAATGCCGTGTCCGGGATCACCCGTCCCGAATCTGTTTCCTTGGCGGCGGCGTACGGCAGCACGTGCGAGTCCAATTCGGACAGTACGACACCGAACGAGAAGATGTCGGCGCTGCTGTCGTATCGCTCGCCCATCATCACCTCGGGTGCCATCCAGAGTGACGTCCCAACACCCGCAGTCATAGTCCGGTCGCTGCTTTCTCTGGAAACCCCAAAGTCGGTGATTTTAGCGTCCAGGTTGTCCGTCAATAGGATGTTCTTGGACTTTAAATCGCGGTGAAGTACCAATGGATCCAGTGAGTGGAGATACGTGAGGGAATGGGCGACATGCAGGGCGATCCGAGCTTTGTCCAGGTCGAAACCGTGCGGACGACACTCGTGGTACTCGAAGTAGTTGAGAAGCGTCCGTAGATCTCCTCCTTCCATGTACTCGGCGACGGAGCAGAGATCAGCTAGAGAATCCCAAGCTACGCCGAGTAACCGGACGACACGAGGGTGTTCTAACGACCCCATTAACTTGATTTCCGCTAAGAAAGCGTTGATTTGCCGTAGAGTTTTCCTTTGTTCGGGGAGTAACGTCTTGATGGCAACTGGTTCTCCTCGATACGAGCCACGATAGACCATTCCGTAGCCTCCTTTGTTCAGTAGTTTCCCTCGTGTGATCTTCTCCATTGGAATCCGCATAGCAGTGATGATATCGTCCTCCCACATTCCACCTTGAGCTGTAAGGAATGATACAGTATAACCTTCTCCTTGATCTCGATGTTGACCACCAGTGTAGGGCCCAGTTGAAGACGTATCAAGACGAGTATTGATGGTGTCTTCCCCTGCGACTGCGTGTTTAGAGTCGCTGATAATAAAGTGGCGCTTGATCATAGACTCGTCTTCTTCTTGTCTTCTGCGTCGACGGAAAATTGCGAACCCGACACAGAGTAGAATCATCGATACGGCAGCTAAGGAGATGGCAATGACCATCCAGGTGCCCCCTACAGCCCCAGTAGCAACTTCTCCATCTTGACTTGCAGCTAATCCGTCAATCTGTGAGTTATCCGAACTCCCGTGTCCAGAACTCCCGTCAATACTACCAGAACTGGAATTCAACGTGATATCGGCGTCATTTGAAGCTGAAAACGAATCAACTAACGTGTCGTTCGTCTGTATCGTCGGTTCCGGAGTCTGTGGGGTCGGTGGAGCTTCTGTTTCTAGTGATACGGTGGTAGAACTACTCGGTTCAGGTGTAGTTTCCGGTGTACTGTTAGGCGTAGGAGTAGGAGACGGTGTTGGTGTAGCTGTTGTAGGTTCCGGAGTCTTCGTTACCGGCTTTTTAGTGGTAGGAGCTGGCGTCCTCGTAGTCGGAACTGGAGTTTTCGTAGTTGGTGTAGGCGTTCGTGTAGGAGCTCTTGTAGTTGGTACAGGCGTAGTAGTAGGAGCTGGTGTAGTAGTTTCCGACGTAGTATCTCCACTACCAAAGACGGTGTCTACCAGCGAGCCAATGAGCCCCTGGAGCTTCCTCCCTGCCTTCACAACAGACACAAAATCGTTAGTTTACCAGTTCTTTTACAACCATTTATCTCACTGTCGACAGACCATTTCCTCGCGAATAGCAAGCAGTTCCAGCCAGTGGCAGAATAGCGAACTGAGCTCCATAGGAACTCGGAACCGACTACCTAAAACGTCCGGGACCAACATGACAGTCTTATCCCCTACATCCTACTGAACAACACGTGCACTATCGCCTTGACATAATCTATGGCAATGACCCAGATGGCTCTATGAAGTCATGTTTGCCAGTTCCAAAAACTTCGACGTAAAGGACTGCAGATGGAGGTCACGAAATGACCTGGACAGTTTTTCATGTTAAAGTTATTTTCCTTCCAAAAGCTGAACGATCTGTTGAGCTGTGAGTCTTCGATCAGGGTCTTGTTCGCAACACGCCATGCCCAACTCACGAATGAATTGAGGACATTCGACGCTGAAACTCGGTCGGAGACGCCCATTTTTCACTAGATCCAGCACTTCGGAAGGATCCGATAGCGCGTCGAAATAGGGACTTTCGCATGTGTCCAGTTCTGCTAAAAGCACTCCAAACGCGTAGATGTCGGTAGCTGGAGAGTAGCCGTCTCCATTAAGCACTTCAGGCGCCATCCAGAACGCCTGGTGAGTCTTCCGCTTGGCACCGACAGACGGATTCGTCTCTGTTGAGCCACAGCTGGCCAATTTCGCCTCCATTTGGTTTGTGAGAAGCACATTTTTGGCGCAAATGTCGTGATGGATGAAGGAAGGCTCTTGTCTGTGCAGATAGGCCAGTGCACGGGCGATTCCTCCAGCAATTCCCGTCTTTTGAGGAGTCCAAGCGCTGAAATTCGCCTTGTTTCGGTCGAGAAACGCTCGTAAAGAGCCAAGAGGCTGGAACTCGACGATAAACCCCAACTCTAGAGCCGAAGTCCACCCAACACCGATGAACTGTACCAGGTTCCGGTGTCCGACATGTGCTCGCTGTTGGATCTCGAACGCGAGGTCTTCAACTGCAGGACCGTTGACGATCGAATCCGGTACGAGTTTCTTGAGTAAAACCTGCTTCTCATTGTACCAACCAACAAACGAATCGGTTTGCAGTGTTGTCATGGGCAGTTGTCGCTCAATCTGAACTTGATCGAGTTGCATACGTTTGTGGTCAAGCATTGGGTCAGCGGCAAGTACTGTCAACGCATTCTCCGGGCCTAAACCGCGGATTTGTGCGACGTGTGATGGAGCTGTTAATTCTTGGGCTTGGCAGCTCCTGTTACTGATCCGAACAGCTTCTTCATAGGCTGGTGGAGCGCTTTCTGGTTGAAATGTTCGCTCACTTGATTCGTAATAGATCGGACCGGCGGCTTGTCTTGAAGTGGGCTGAATAGGACGAGCTGCAGCGTAGGGTGAAGGTTGAGTGGAGGACCTCGTACCTCGATCCGTACCACCGTTAGACCAGGAATCGTCGGAAGCGGTCGCTGTTGCCCCAGAACGCGGTAAGGATTCGTCAAGTGTAGAGCGCGGGTGCGTAGACACTGTCGGTCGATGATCGTCACTGTGCTTCACAGCCGGCGACACCAGTCCAACGTGATCACAGTCGATACCCTTGGGGGTTCCCGAATCCTCCGATTCCGACGAGTTCTTTCGTTTCCGAGCCACGACGATCAGAGCTACGATTACAATGATAAGCAGAAGCACCAGTCCGCCACCTACTGCTCCCCCCAGCACAGCGGTATTGGTGCTTGTGTGGCCACCTGGAGTGGGAGGTGTTGTATCGGGCGTCTCTGGGTTGTAACTTGAGGACGATGTACTACCCGATTGACTCGAGCCTGAACCTCCTGCGGATGATGTAGCGAATGACTCAGCCCAGGACGAGACCCAGTCCGAAGGCGTTGGTTTTGTTAGATCCTTCGATAAAGCATCATCCGAGCCATAGCACGGGATATTGAGAAATCCGTAGGCCTCCGTGGCAGGGCAAGCACCATACTTCCGTTCGGTGGTTGGATCTACCGTGTGCACTGCGTAGACCTTGTAGCTCTCTCCACTAGCGTTCCATGCGTGCTTCGCGAGGTAAATCTCCGGGATGTAAGTCAAATCTCCGCCAATAGACCACATAGCCAGATTCAAGTTGGTCTGGTCGAACTCTTCCACTACGCATTTGACTCCCGTGACCCAGTGCAGCCGTTGTTGTTATAGGTGTAAGTACCGTCCGGCTGGATGCAGTCAAAAGTTGTGCACGTAGTGGCTTCATACTCGTCCAAAGTCAAAGCGATCTCCGCCATGGACAAACCATTGAGCGTCCAGATCTGCTTCACATCGTTCTCCGGTGTCAACGCAAAGCCGCTGTCCCAAAGCACAGCACGTTGAGCGAAGCCGTCCAAGTCGTCGAACTTCACACCCACCTCACTTAGTCTTGACGTGACGGTATCTGGTATCGAATCCAAATTCAATTGAGAGATATCGTCGCCAGCCTGTGAACGTAAGTAGAACTCAAGAGCGAGGTCCGAAGTGCTCCCGTCCAAGCTGAAGCTACCAGTAGGCCCCCACGACTCGAGTTCTCGTCGTAACCCCATTGTAATTCCACTGTTTAAAGCGAAAGCTAATTCACAACTGATCCTCACTCAGAGCGAGTAAGCTAACATCCTTTTTCTACTGCTACTGGCGATAGATAACCCAACGGCACGAGTGACTTTACGATCCAACTATAGGCACTAGGATTCAAGTAGACGCAGTTGAACCGCACTGGGTCACTAGGATTCAAGTAGACGAAGCAGTTGAACCGCACTGGGTCTCCGACTAGGGTCGTGCTGGTAACACCCGACGCCAATCACTCGAATACGTCGAGGACATTCTGGACTGAAACTTGGCCGTAATGTACCTTGCATGACTTCATTCAGGATCTGAATGGGTTTTAGTTTCGTGCCAATTGGCGACATGGCGTCGTGGAAGGGAGAAGTGTGTGTGTCCAGCTCCGTTAGCAGCACTCCGAAGGCGTAAATGTCGGCTTGAACAGTGTACGGTCTGCCTTGTAGAACCTCCGGCGCTGACCAGTATGGAGCACCAGCTACGTGACAACGGTGACTGTGCTCATCCAAGCACGACGAGTCGAAGCCAGTGAGCTTCGCCTTCATCGTCTCCGATAACAGTACGTTACTCGCTCGTAGATCGCGATGAGCAACTGGTGTTGGCTGACTGTGGAGATACACCAAAGCTCGAGCGATGCCAATGGCAATGCGATACTTACCACGTTCCCACGAAAGGTACTGGCCGTAGTTGTTCATGTACGTGAACAGCAGGGGTCTGAATAAAAAATTTCAGTATCGATAAAATCAGTTTCTAAAAATAAAAAAACGGATTACTGGGATATTCACAAAAAATAAAATATGATATTTCTCGAAAATTGCAATACAATATAACATAAGTGCTTGCATAGCAATGGCAAGACACAATTGAACTGATGGACGTCCTAACCCGAGAATCCAGCTCTTTTGCGTTCATTATACTCCATACTGACCACCTAACTACCTTAAATCACTGGACACGTACGAATCCTTTTGCATGGTGACCTTTTCATTCTCAAAAACTCCCGCTCAGTCTAAACAATGACGAAGGAGCAGCACATCGCAAGCTCCTCGAGCTGCTGGAGCACATGAAGAAGTTCCAGAGCATCACTAAGAAGCTGCAGTGCGACGATATCGATTTGGCGGATGTCCGCCTGCTTTTTGACTCGGTTATTAGCGAGTACCCCACGATGCGTGCCCAGCTTAACGCGAACGCTAGTATAGTCCACTCTCCTATATTTGAAGCGGCAGCCGTCAAAGTGATCAACGGTGGCACGCTTTCAAAGGCTGAGGCAGATGCGGTGAAGGCATTCGAGGTGGCGAAGTGTGAAGACAAGCGCAAGAAACGCCAAGATGACTACGCGCGGATTCTTCTTGCTGGGCCAAACAAGCGTCCCAGTCGTGCCAACTACAGTCTGCTGTTGAAGGAACTGCCGCCGACTTCGAATGCATGTGAGCGTTTTTTTTTCACAGTGCAAGCTTGTGCTCACCCCCCAACGCACTTGTATGCTCCCAGCGAATTTTGAACTCGTCATGTTTCTTCGTGCGAACAGGAATATGTGGGATGTAACGACATTGGCATCAGTTGGTAGCGAGCAGGAGCATTAATTCATATTGCAGTTATTGCGGCCGCTTTTATTATTGCAGCGTGTTTGTATTGAGATTATTACTACTGCAGCAACTACAGCCAATTCCGTGTAATACTGAATTGGACAAGGCCTGGTGAACAGATCTCCCAGCTGATAATGCTCCATGACCAGCATAGCGTCCGACACGCTATTCCATGCTACACCGACTAGAGTTACAATGTTGGGGTGAGTTAGCGTCGAACGGATCTGGATCTGGTAGATGAATTCTTGAACGTGGAAAAGGTGTGAACGTTTGGACGTCAGCAGCCTCTTCACTACCACCGGTAGATTCTGGTACACACCAAGTCGAACTTCTCTCGTTTGACTCTTGGCTAATCTTTGACGGAGTTTGATCTCCTTGTAGGGAATTCTCTTTCTGGATAAATTGCGATCTTCCTGGAGGATCCTCCAAACGTACTTTGGCCCCGAATCGGAGTCCAGTTCGTACGCTTCTCAAGGAGGAACACGACGGGAGGAGAAAGTCTCTTCCCCGGTGGTTTGCAGTGTTCTGGAGCTTACGATGTCGCTCGTTTCGCTCGACGGACCGAAGGTGATCGTGACCGTGTCGCTGTAGACGTCTTCGTCCGAGTTTTGCCACTGTCGGCGCATCCAGCAGCAGCAAATGCATCCGAGGAGAAGCAGTATTGCAACGCCAATAATTGGCACTAAAAGCCCCATATTGAAGCTGCTGGAGCTTCCACTTGACATCTTGGTGGCGCAAATGAAACTGGAACACAACAAACACTTGAAAGGGGCGACTGTGTTCTTCCTCCACATATTTAAGAACCCACTAACCTTAAAAAATCCTTCACTCTCTTTTTTGCTGGAAAGGTTTCATGAGATTTGAGGAGTTGAATTACTCGAAGAAGTTGAAGGTTTTCCTACACCAATTGGCGAATCGAAGCCAGTATCCAGCACCTCGACTGGGACTCTCGTCTTGCACCGCCCACATTCGACCACCGACAAAGATGTACGTCGTGTTGTCTGGTGGAGAACGGAAGCGGCTCAGTCGATGACAGTGCTTGCAGGCAACAATTGCTGCGATGATCAATAGTAGAATGATCAGTAGAATGAGCAGCAACCACCATAAACTGAAACCTCCTCCACTTTCTTTCCCAGACTCAGTTGTCGCCGATGTTGAGCCCTTTCCTGATGATTCCGATGTCATCGAGGCTGATCCAGACGAGTTTGATGTCGTCGACGATTTCCCATACTCTGAGATCCACTCTGTTACCCAGTCCGATCCGTTCGGGGGTTCCATTTGAGCTCTGATTGAGTCTGGGACGCTGGTGTTCCCGTAACAAGGGATTGACAGTGAACTAGTCCAATCTCCAACGGGGCATTCCTCCGTTGTTCTTGGTTCGTTTGAAGTTGCTGTTTGGATCGAGTAGATTGAGTATTCGCAGCCGCATTCCGTTGTTCCTGAATTCGTGACCACTCGGATGTCTGGAATGGAACTAGAATTCCCGCCAGTGGACCACATCTTGCCGGTATTAGAGCTTCTGTCACTTTCAAACTCTTCCACGACGCACTTTGAGGCCGAGAGCATCTGATTCGGGCCTTGACTGCAAGTTGAGTACATCTGAACCTCTTCACCGTTTGCTTCAGTGCAGGACAAACTCTGGCAGCCAGTAGCTTCGAACTCACTGGTAGCAACTGCAATGTCTGTCATGGTCGAACCACCTATCGTCCACACTTGCACGGCCTGGTCGTCCTGGGTAACGACGAATCCCGAATCCCACAGAACTGCACGTTGCATCAATCCTGGGAGGTCTTGGAACTCCAACGACACGTTTTCAAGTCTCGCTTGGACAGCTTCTGGCACGGATTTTATCTCCATTTGATCGATCTCTTCTCCTGCTTGGTACTGATCATAGAACCGCTGAGCGAAGTCCGAAGTTACCCCTTCATCCGCACTCCCTGAGGCTGAAACCAGTGATGAAGTCAATAAACGTTTCCCTCCGATCCGTCTCCGCACGAGTTAGGCCGATTCCAACCTTTACAACTTTGTACTAGCAACAACAACCATGTCAATACAATGACTTTCCGCTTCATGTTGCTCCTGAAAAACGTCAAATGGTTAAGAATCGTAACTTGCTGTAAACTCGCAGATAAGGAGACCTACACTAAAAAGTGGCTGCCAAAACTGAATTTCCATCAGCCACGAACGGACCAATCACAGCTCTGTATTACCTCCACTTCAACTTGGAACGAAGATTTGTGGCTCATGAAAGCCATACTGATTCTTACCCTTGCAGTTCCCTCACCAATTCCTTGGCTGTCGGTCGATCCATCGGGTCCAAAGACAAACAAGCCAATCCGACCTTCTTGATCCTCAGTGGACAGTCTTGAGAGAATGTCGGGCGGAGTTTTCCTGCCATGACGTCCTGCAGGATCTGGAACGGTTTAGGTTTGCCTCCGTTCTCCGTAGCTGCGTCCGAGTACGGGATCGCACCCGTGTCCAATTCGGTTAGAACCACCCCGAATGAGTAAATGTCCGCCTGCTCTGTGTATCTCTTCCCCTCCAGGATCTCCGGGGCTGTCCAATATGGCGTCCCCACTCCTGCAGTCATTGTAAGGTCGACGGTGTCACGACTTACGCCAAAGTCAATCAGCTTCGGCGATAGTTTGTCCGTTAATAAAATGTTGTTCGATTTGAGGTCGCGATGGATGAGAGGCGGTTCGCGAGCGTGCAGGTACTCGAGCGCCTGGGCGACGCCAATGGCCATGTGGATTTTGTCCCTCGCCCACGACAACAAGTCCGAGTTCTTCTGTAGATAATCCTGCAAGTTGCCCATGGGGAAGAACTCGAGCACCATCGTTAAGTTGTTGAGGCTGTTCCAAGCCACACCGATGAACTCGACGATGTGCGGGTGGACGAGACTGGCGCTGAGTTCGATCTCAGCAGCGAAAGCCTGCACTTTCTCGGCCGTTTGCTCTTTGGTCTGCAGTAGTCGTTTAGCCGCCACTTTCTGTCCGTTGTACTCGCAGATCCAGACTTCCCCTGACGCCCCCTTGGACACAGCTCTCTCCAGTACGACACTGTCGTACGGAATACGTTTACCCTGGAGGTGTTTACTGTCCAGAAGGATCTTCAGCGTCTTGTTGGATCCTGCACTCTCGTAGTGCTGACTGGAGAGGGTGGAGCCCTGGGTGGTTAAACCAGTAGGTCCTAGAACCATCTTGGGCGTACCGAGAGCCAAATACTGGTCCGTTTCGAGGTCGTAACCGGGGTTTGGCGATTTCTGCGCTCTCTTCGATTTCCGTTTCCATAAGAACCAACCGAGAATCGCTCCAATGACAACAAGAACTCCCAAAATGATCGGGATCAGTAACAGCTTATCGAATCCCGAACCTTCACTGAATTCCTCTTCTAACCACGTCGTCACCCACGCACTTCCAGTGGGTATTGTCGTGTTTTCCGCCATGAACTCGTCCGTGAATTGGTCCCGTCTGGCACACGGAATGCTCACTGCACCATATTCATCAGGACATTGTCCCCATGCAGCTTCCTCTGCACTCGGCACCGTGTGAACAACGTAGACGGAGAACTTTGTCACCCCACCGAATGCTGAAATGTTCTCGGACCACGCGTGATCTCTCAGTTCAATTTGGGGAGCCACATCTGGATCCCCTCCATTGGCCCACATGTTCCCCAGATACGTAGCATCACCCGAATCTTCAAAGACATCCACCACACAGTGCGAAGTATTGAGCATTTGATAACCAGTGCAAGTGCGGGAATAGTAAGCAGTCACATCATTCGGCTGGGAGCAGTTGGTAAAGGTACACTGCACTCCAGAGACCTCCCATTTCGGAATGGCGATGTTATCCATCGTTCGGTTGTTCATGGGGTAGACTTGCACCGGAATATTTCCTGGTGCAATGGCAAAGCCAGTGTCCCAGAGTACTGCACGTTGAACGAGACCAGGGAGTGAATTAAAGTCGACGTTGATGGAGTCAAGACGGTCGGTCACTGCACTGGGGACGGTCGTGAGTTCCACTTGGTTGTCATTGTCTCCTGCTTTGTGGCGGATATAGAGTTGTCTGGCAATGTCCGAGTCGGACCCATTGAATATGTAGTCGGACGACGGGAGTGAACTGGAGGCAGAAGAAATCTCTTCCAGACTCCGGAACGTCACGGTTTGAGCTTGAGCGACTGGCAAAACGATTGCGAGCAGCACTTGAAGGTTACGAGTCGACCACATTGGCCTACAGAGTACGAGGTAAATACGCAAATGAATGTCAAGTGGAAGTCCCGACTGGAAAATCGTTGGCTAAAGGAGCGCGACTTGACGTGCAGTGGTAACGGGGTCAGTCGTCTATAGAAGAGATATCACAAGATGTACCCATTAGTAACTGGTAGTTAGCAAGTTGTTTAAATAGTGTTTGTTTGGATCGAACAGCACTTGTACGGATCCAGTATGACAATATGATGTTTAAATGTAAATTGAATCGTTATTGCAGACTCAGCACTCCTTAACTGTCTGGTCAGGTTCAGTCAAGTGGAGCACAAAACGACAAGCGACTTGGATGCAAGCCGTTGGATGCAGTACAGTAACAGTAACGCTAAGACCTCAAGAGAACGGGTTCTCTTACTAACCGTTCTCCACAGCTTCAGTCCGTCCGCTGCAACGGTCGATACTGACCAGCAATGGGCTTACGTCGTGTCTTGCGTGGTGCTGAGCACTGATCCGTTGGAAAACGGAAACTCTTGTAGGTCCTCTCGTAGAGCCCTTTCACTTTGCTTTTCTTCTCTCTCCTACCAACCATGAGTACTCGACGTCTTTCGACCGACGACGCTCTGCTGCCCACCAATGACACATACTTTGCTTTTGACGGCACCAACTCGGACCTGGCCAGACAGTTGTATCTACGCGATCAAGCTGGTGATTCCACCCCCAAACTCCATGCCTTATCTCTACCGGACCCCTTTCAGAACCGCCTCGACGAACTCAATCTCGAGTGGGACAAGCTCTCGGGAATCGCCCAGCGCGCCTTGTTGTGGGACTCTGGCTTCGTCGTGACGATCAACAATGAGGTCGTTCAGATCTGGCCTATCAATGGCTACTCCATGACGCAATTGGCAGTGCCATTGCCCCAATTCAACGCTGTGAACTGTACAGAGAAGCAGTGCAAACATCCTAAGTTCAAAAACATCACGAGCTTCTCTAACTTTCATTGCAACGGGGATCAAATGCGCACGGCTGCTCGCTGTGTCGTTCAGGATTTCAATGACGAGAGCAATTTCCATCTCTCTATGTGGATGACCGGAGGAAACCCGAAGGTTGTTCCAACACCTTGGATACGATTGCATCAATGGGAAGATGACGGTAACGGCGTATCATACGCTGTGGCTGCAGTCCACACGGTAGATATGGACCAAGAAGCGACGTATAATGAGTGTCCGACGGCTAAAAAGAACGAAGGTTACGGATCTCTAGTGTTGCCTTGTTACCTGGAGGCCGACATTGAAAACAAACCATGGATCCAAGATGCGAGGGTAAAGGTACAAGGCTCCCCCTGGGTGTCTCGCTGGCTGAAGGAGAAATATTCAAAGTCAGGTACACTCGATAGTGGCGGATTCAAAGTGGCGGTGATCGCTCCTATTGCTGGTGTATTAGTTGTTATCGCCCTCTTGGCTCTGGTTGTGCTAGTGAAGAGAAGACGACGCAACGTTGAAGCGGATGCACTCGAAAACTCCCTCATCGGCTTAGAAGCGTGTCGCTCACCGAGTTTCAAAGACGATAAGCCACATGAGAGCGATTTTACTCTGGATACGTCTGTGGCTCCAACCCTCGACGATACTTTATCAGTTTCTCACCGAGGTATCGACAAGACCATCAAGTTCTTGCGAAGTTCCAATTCAGCCAGCGATTTCGATTCCGGGTCGAATTCCACGCTGCAAATCCTCCTAAAAAGTGAATTCCTGGTTGGAAAACGTATTCCCTTCGATAGTCTTGAACTCAAGCGATCTCTATCGAAAGGAGCGTGCGGTGAAGTATGGTTGGGAGAGTTCCAAGGACAGCAAGTGGCTGTCAAGCGGCTGTTACAAGCGAAAACTCACCGCGCTGATGAAGTGGAGGAGTTCGCACAGGAGATCGAACTTAGCGCCAGTTTAATCCATCCGAACATCGTCACTTTCATTGGCGTCGCGTGGAATAGTCTCAACAACTTGGTGATGGCGCTCGAGTTCTTCCCTACAGGAGACCTGCAGGCGTTTTTAGCCCAGAATTCGGATTTATTAACCTGGTCTCGAGATAAAATCGGTATTGCTCTGGGTGTCAGTCGTGCGCTGGAGTATCTGCACTCCCGATCGCCTCCGTTGATCCACCGCGACCTCAAGTCCAAGAACGTCCTTTTGACCAACCAGCTAGAGGCGAAGTTGATTGATTTTGGAGTGAGTCGCATTCGACAGGAACACTCGATGACTGCTGGGGTTGGTACGCCGTACTGGACAGCGCCAGAGGTCTTGGAAGGCAAGATTTACACGGAACAAGCGGATTTGTACTCGTTTGGAGTGGTTTTGTCGGAATTGGACACCGGGAAACTTCCTTACCACGACGCATTGACATCCGACGGCAAAAAACTAAAACCGTTCCAGATTTTGACAGACGTCATGGCTGGTATGTTGCGTCCTAGTTTCTCGCGTGATTGCCCACCTCGTATTCGTCGCATTGGTGTCGCCTGCTGCCAACACGATCCGTCTCGACGACCTACTGCAGCGCAAGTGGTAGCAATGTTGCAAGTAGCAGATTAACAAATCTTGATTCATTTAGGATTTTACAGTATTAGTCTTGTTGGAGTAATATTTGGACTAGTTTTTCTGCTGTCGGTCTTCGTGTTGCATCAAGTGCAAGACATGCCAAACCAAGACTTTTGATACGTAGAGGACAGTCTTGGGAGAATGTAGGACGTAATCGACCTGCCATAACGTCCTGTAGAATGTAGAACGGTTTCGGCATTCCACCATGTTCCGTCACTGCGTCACAATACGGAGCTTTACCCGTGTCAAGCTCCGATAATACTACACCGAACGAGTAAATATCTGCCTGCTCGCTGTATCGTTTGCCTTCAAGTACTTCTGGTGCTGTCCAGTATGGCGTTCCTATTCCTCCAGTCATCGTAAGGTCCATTTTCCCTCGACTCACTCCAAAATCGATCAGCTTTGGCTTCAATTCATTCGTCAGTAAAATGTTACTGGACTTGAGATCTCGGTGGATTATTGGCGAAGAGCGTCCGTGTAGATACTCGAGGGCTTGCGCAATGCCAAGAGCCATGTAGAGTTTGTCTTTTGACCACGACAACATCACCTTGAGATACCGTTGTAAATTCCCCATCGGCAAATACTCCATCACCATTACTAAATTGTTCAAAGTATTCCATGCCACACCAATAAACTCCACAATATGTGGGTGAACCAGGCTGGCACTCAGCTCAATTTCCTCTGCGAATGCCTGTACGTGTTGAGCTTTTTGATGTTTCGTCTGTAAAAGCCTTTTCACCGCCACTTTTTGTTTATTGTAGTCGCAAAACCAGACTTCACCCGATGCTCCTTTCGAGATAGCTTTCTCAAACACAAGACTGTCGTAAGCCAGGTGTTTCCCCTGCAGATACTCACTGTGTAACACAGTAGGCGCGCGGGGGCGAGGAAGCGGAGGCCGGACTTGGACGGCGGAGCGAAGACCCAGGGAGGCGTGACCAGTTGGTGGGCCACTGAGAGGTTGTTGGTAAATTGAAAAGTGAATTGAAATGAGGAAGACTCTTACGGTCCTAAGCTAACTGGTGGCTCACAGAGCTCTCTCTCAAAAATCCAGTAGAATGTATCCTAGAGCCTATCTTTTCCTATCTTCTGATTTGGCTATCTACCAATGATTTTCCTATAAACTTCCACGTAGCAATGTTGACTTGACTCCTGGGCGTCCCATAATCAAGCTTCGAGAACCTTCTCGAATTTCAGCCAATGAGACTCTCTCAATGTCTCAGCTGAATGGCGTAAACCACAATGGCATAATACCAGAATCTAGTTTTAGCCAATCACAAAGTGGGTACATGTAGAGATATGTAGATTGCACTACAGTGCATCAACTTGCACTTCAATGCCGACGGAGTGCTATCGACAGCATTCCGTCACATGACCTCCCTTCGAGAAAGAGCCTCCCCTAGAAAGGATTCTCTCTTCTTGGACTTCCAATAGAGGTCGATGAGACCAGGGATCTGTTTCAGATTCTCAACAGGTTCCCATGTGGCCTCCTTCTTGGTCTCGCCTAACCACCAAACCTTGTACTGCGGCTTCCCCTTGTACTTACGGTGGTTAATCACGGCTTCGACCAGTTGCCCTTCAGTTCCATCGGCTAACACAACCTTGTTCACCTTTTGCCTGCGCTTCGGGTCCTTGCGGTACGGCTTCAACAGTGATGTATGGAAAATTGGATGCAACTTCAGGTTCTTCGATAATCCCAACTCATACGAGTCTCGAGATACCTTCTTCTGGACCGGGAATGGTCCAATGAACCTCGGAGCTAACTTCTTCGACTGTGCGTACCCCTTATGACGGATATCCAAATTCTTCCCATCTAGTAGCACCATGTCGCCAATTTTGAAGTCTTGGACAAGTCTGTTCCTGTCGTAATAATGCTTCATGCGCTCCTGTGCTTCACTCATACGGTCTTGCGCGACCTTGAGGAAGGCTTCCTGTCGGAGTAGAAACTCTTTGCTGCTTTCTCCAACTTCTTAAACTCCGGATCTGCCGCGATATCGTCGGGCATATATGGAATATATCCTAGATCCGCTTCAAATGGTGACATGCCAATCGTAGCATGCAATCGCCGATTATAGGCGAACTCTGCCAAATGAAGAAACTCATCCCAATCATTCTGGGCTGGGTTGATAACACCTCGGAGATAATCTCCGATAAAACGGTTTGTACGTTCCGTTTGTCCATCCGTCTGCGGCCTAAATGCCGATGACAGGTTATGCTGCGTTCCCATAGCAGTGATAACAGCCTGCCAAAACTTAGACGTAAATTTGGAGTCACGATCAGACACAATCGTCTTCGGAAGGCCATGATCTCTTACATAACTCTTCATGAAAACATTCGCAATATCCTCTGCGCTGTCTGTCGTCTGCGTAGCAATAAACTTTGCACGCTTGGTCAATCGATCCACAATGACCATGATGGCATTCAAACCATCCTTGCTGGGAGGTAGAGACACAATGAAATCCATTGAAATGTCGACCCATCTACCTCGTGGTATCTCCAGCGGTTGAAGTAATCCGGGAGGCTTCACCTGCCTCGCTTTGTTGCGCTGACACATTTCACAAGTGTTCACATAGCGCTGAATATACTTCATCATCTTCGGCCAATAGTACTTCTCACGTACTGCGACATAGGTCTTGTAATACCCTGGGTGGCCTGCCGTTACTGCATCGTGGTTCTCACAAATGACTCGATTCTTCAGATCTTCGTCATCGGGAATGTACAATCTAGGACTCTCATCTTCACGCGTCTGATAATACAGCACGCCATGATCTAGCGAGTAATGCGGAACCTTGTCTCCAAGCTGTAGCTTCTTGACAAGTCCTTGCAAGTCCTTGTTCCACGAGTACATCTTCACTGCGGATTGTGCCACGGTCATATTGTTCTCGACCATGGTAGCCACAATTTCACGGTTTTGAGCCGTATCAAGAAGTTCCTTCAGGCTCACTTGCGCTGCCTTATGCTCGAACTCAGGATTTCTCGACATCGCATCTGCGACTACATTCGTCTCTCCTGGAATCCACTTGAACAGAGGCTGAAACTCCGCAAGTTCGTTGAACCACCGCGCAATGCGTCGATTCGTCGTCTTCTGCGTGAGAATCATCTCAATGCTCTTGTGATCTGTTTCCACCAGGAATGGCTTGTCGAGAAGATACACGCGCCATGTCTTCAACGCATGCATAATAGCGAGTAGTTCCTGTTCGCGAACTGGATAATTCAGTTCTGCTGGCTTCATCTTTCTGCCCGTATAGGCTATTGGATGTTCCAACCCTCCTCCTTTTGAAATAAGACCCCCAATTGCGAAATTTGAGGCGTCCATCCGAATTCCGAAAGGTTTGGAGAAATCAGGAAGACTGAGAACCGGAGGTGATGACAAGCGCTTCTTAAGCTCGTCAAAACAGTGTAATTGGTTCTCATCGAGTTCGATAGCATCACGAGAACGTTTTCCTTGATACATTCATGCAAAGGACCTGCAAACTGCGCGAAATCCTTGCAAAATCTCGAAACGTAAACCGTTGTCCCCAGGAAGCTCTCCGTTTGCTTCTTGGTCTTGGGGACTGGCCACTCGGCGATAATCTTCACCTTATCTGGGTCCATACGAACGCCCTTGCGTCCGACGAAGTCGCCTAAGCATGGAATCTCATCCACGCAAAATTGGCATTTGGACAGTTTGATGTAGAGCTTCTGCTCTTCACATCGCTTCAATACCCTGTCCAGTGCTGCGATGTGGTCGTTCACATCTTCACCCTTCGTGTATACGTAGATATCATCGAAGTAAATCTTCGCCACATCACTCAAATCCATGAAAACCTTTTGCAGCAGTCGATTAAAGGTTCCTGGGCTACCACTGAGCCCCATGGGTGTGACGAGATATTCAAATAGACCATCTGGGGTCGAGAAAGCAGTGAAAGGTATATCTGCTTCTCGTAACTTCACTTGGTAATAACCCCAAAGTAAGTCCATGCACGAATACCAATAGCTACCGGCCATCGCATCAAAGGTATCTTCCTTGCGAGGCATAGGAATAGCTGGTAAAATCGTCGCCAAGTTCAATAGACGATAATCGTGCACAATACGCCATCCGACTGGTTTCTTCACACAGAAAGTCGGTGCACAAAACGCTGACGTACTTGGTCGAATGATGCCAGCCTGAACCATCTCTTTGGTCCATTCCTGAATCGTTTTCTCTGATCAGGACTTTGGCGCCATTGTTTGACCGAAATCGGTTGAGTACCGGGTTTGAGCAAAATCTCGTGCTCAATTCCTTCCCGTACTGGCGGTGTCTCATTCGGAAGTTCCGTACGGAAAACCGTATCCGCATACTTCAGTAGCGTCTCATACGCCGGATTATCCTTGAGAGCGTCCCATCCTTGACTCTTGAAGCGTTCAGCCTTCTCCGAATCATGCGGATTGATGACAAACACTGCCTCAATATCCTTGTCCCTACGCAACATCTGCTGGAACTGTTTGGACGAAATAATCTTCGTTCGCCCAAACTGGCCGTTGTGGCCATGCTGCCGATAGTAATTGAAGATCTCACGGGCCTGCGCAACTCTGGCGCGGCGTTGTCCTGCCACCCAACGGGCTGGACGAGTCTTCGGCAGTCTCAACTTCACAGTCTGCGTGTTCTCCACCTTGATGCGAGGTGCAATCTGTCCAGTATTCCAGTCGATATCAGGTTCTGCTCCCGCAGCCACATCATGCCCAAAACAACATCCTTTCCTTCAGGAACAGGCATGACTTGGAATGTTCCCGTTGTCAAAGGAAACCCTGGTAACTGCAGAGACATCTCTACAGTCCGACGTGGACGATGCACAACTTGATCATAACCGAGATCAACTTGCATCATGTCACCTTCAGTGACATCCAACTCAAGCTTCTTCACCAACTCCTCAGTTACGCCATTCAGGCTACTGCCGTTGTCGATGAATATCGTGACGGGCCTCTCTTGGTCATCCGTCTTGAATGCTCGAGCTTCAGCCTCTAGGATCGCATACACTGCGCCGTGCATGTACCGATTTGCTTCAGTACGTTTTGGCTGAGTACAATCTGGAGAAATGTGGCCAAACTTGCCACAGTTTCTGCACGTAGCTGTCTTTTTCCAATCATCGCTCTTGCCTTTCTTCTTGTCGGAGCTCTTTGAATTCTGCTTCGACTTAGACGCACGATGCCCCGAGCTTGATGATCCTTGCGAACCCTTCGCAGGAGCTCTAGGGGTTTTCCTGAGTAGTGCGCAAACTCAAAATTCGACGCAATCTCAATGGCATCTTGCAGTGTTGAAGGACTCTCTTCCTTGATCTTCCTCGCTGTCTCCTCTCGCAAACCGTTCTGAAAGAAGAAACGCTTCTCCAACTCGCTGATAGACAACTCTGTCTGTGATAGCAAGTCTTGAAACTTGGAGACGTAATCATGGATGGTCTCATTCTGTTTGAGACGAAACATCCTCTCGCGAAGATCATATTCGAAGTCCTTCGGCCTGAAACGAGTGCGAAGTCTTCCCTTGAAGAGCGACCATGTGGGCTGTACGTTCGTACCCTCACACTCTGCGATAAACGCGCGATACCAATTCAGCACTGACTTGCCTAAGTTGCTGGAGATCATCGTCACAAAATCCGATGTATCTGCCTCCATCAACTCGCGTCTGCTTGCGTAATACTGCTCGGTGGCGAAGATCCATAACTCAATATCTTCGCCGTATTTGCCTTCATACATAGGCGGATCCTTCTTTCTTTGCTCACCCCTGGACGCAACTAGATATTCGAATCTTGCGTTGGCCTGCTGCATCTGTGCTTGCAACTGGGTTTGCATCTGGGCTTGGTATGACTGTTGCTGCTGCGTTAAGTAAACTAACAGCTGTTGCATCGACATCGTGTCTGATGCTGCGCCTGCTTGTCCCGACGACATATTCGTAGCTTGCGGTTGACCCTGTGGATCAGGAGTCGTCCTAGCCGTTGGTTGCGGTTGGCCCTGTGGATCAGGAGCCGTCCTAGCCGTTGCTTGCGGTTGGCCCTGTGGATCAGGAGCCGTCCTAGCCGTTGCTTGCGGTTGGCTCTGTGGAATAGGAGCCGTCCTAGCGGTTGCCTGCGGTTGGCCCTGGAGTGAATCAGGAGCCGTCCTGGCAGTCGTTCGAGGCGTTCTACGCGGACGCGGGTTTGGAGAGTCGCGCTCACTCGATCTACCACGTGTAGATGACCTTTCGAGTGGACTTTTCGTAGCACGAACTCAATCCAATAAAACCCAAAAACCCAATGAAAAGAAGGAAAAATGGGAGTGGTTCGGCTTGTACCGACCCAAACACCAAAAGAAAGGGTAAATTGGAAGCTACCGGGGAGCGATGGAAATAAAAGCTGCACTTAAGAGCGTTCCAAGCACTGAACCGGCTTCTAGTAGCGACCAAAGAGTTACGTGCACTAGGCAGAGATATACCAACCTTTCAAAGTTGATTCCCTGACCTGTGATGGGCACGAACTCTCCCAAAGACAACCCAAAAGAGACCCCTTTAGGCCTAGGCACTTCCCAGCACTTGGCTGGTGCTAATAGCCAAGGATCTACTCGCTTCTGGCTATGCCGCCCACGAGAGACCCGACCTTGGACGATGGAGCGAAGCTTGACCCGACAAGCGCTACTATGTAACACAGTAGGCGCGCGGGGGCGAGGAAGCGGAGGCCGGACTTGGACGGCGGAGCGAAGACCCAGGGAGGCGTGACCAGTTGGTGGGCCACTGAGAGGTTGTTGGTAAATTGAAAAGTGAATTGAAATGAGGAAGACTCTTACGGTCCTAAGCTAACTGGTGGCTCACAGAGCTCTCTCTCAAAAATCCAGTAGAATGTATCCTAGAGCCTATCTTTTCCTATCTTCTGATTTGGCTATCTACCAATGATTTTCCTATAAACTTCCACGTAGCAATGTTGACTTGACTCCTGGGCGTCCCATAATCAAGCTTCGAGAACCTTCTCGAATTTCAGCCAATGAGACTCTCTCAATGTCTCAGCTGAATGGCGTAAACCACAATGGCATAATACCAGAATCTAGTTTTAGCCAATCACAAAGTGGGTACATGTAGAGATATGTAGATTGCACTACAGTGCATCAACTTGCACTTCAATGCCGACGGAGTGCTATCGACAGCATTCCGTCACACACTGCCAAGTAGGATCTGGAGTGTTGTGTTGGATCCTGCACTCTCGTACTGCATCGAAAGCGTTGAGAGCTGAGAACTCAACTGGCTAGTCACCATCATAGGTCGAAGAACCATATCGGGTGTGCCCCCACCCCAATAGTGACAAGTCGAGTTGAAGTCGCAATCTGCAGTAGTTGATAGAGTTCTCTCCGTTTTCTTCTTCCCTCTACATCTCCAATAGAACCAACCAACCCCAGTCACTAGAGCGATACTCACTAGGATCGGGATCAATAGGATCTTGTCGAAACCTGAACCTTGTGCGAATTCTTTTTCCAACCAATTTGTCACCCACGCACTACCAACAGGTACAGTCGTGTTTGCAGCCATAAATTCGTCCGAGAACTGGTCTCTCCGATGACAAGGGATCGTCAACGATGCATATCCGGACGGACAGACGTCCCACGCAGGATCATTTTCACTAGAGACGGTGTGTACAGCGTAGACGGAGAAGGTGATGTTCCCTCCAAACACCTCAATATCCTGTGTCCATATATGGTCTCTCAATCTCAATTCAGGAATCATATTTGGGTCTCCCCCTACGGACCACATCATCCCCAAGAAACTACCAGCTCCAGAGTCTTCGAACAGATCTACAACACAGCGAGATGCGTTTAGGATCTGGTACCCAGTGCAGTACTGAGTGTAGTACGCTTCCACTTCGTTCGGCTGCGAACAGTTGAGGAACGAGCAGTCCACATTAGCTACATCTGCTTTGGGGATGGCAATGTCCGCCATACTGTAGTTGCTCATAGGCCACATCTGCACTGCGTCGTTATCCGGAGATATCGCAAAGCCTGTGTCCCATAGCACAGCACGCTGGACGAGGCCTGGGAGGCTCTGGAAGACGATGTTGAGTGGCTCGAGACGTTTCGACACAGCAGTGGGGACGGAGTTGAGCTTCACTCGAGCTGCCGAATCCCCAGCTTTATAGCGGGTGTAAAGTTGTCGAGAGATGTCGGAGTTGGGGCCGATCGACGAGTTCGACGAAGAGGAGGACGAGCTGTCGTCCTGCAGACTCCGGAATGTGATCGTTTGGGCGTGGACACACTCGCAGATCGCTAGGACCAATACGAGACGAGTGAGCTCCTTCATGTCGGTGCGAAATCTACGAATGACTTGGAGCCATTGACACCGACAAGCGATTCGCAGCCGCCCAAGAGATATCATATCTAGATCCCCACCTTGCAGTTCCACTACTGGAAGGTCTTCACTATCCCGCATAAACGACGCCCCCTCTCAACTGACTGCACTGGTATTGGCGATATGGATTCAAGAGATTGTTGACATTTTACAGCCAGCCTCGTTTATCGTCGAGTTCCAGCCTCTTGGCTCTTTACGATCGTTTCTCGACCGAAACAAGGCTCCTCAAAAGACGAGTTGAGCTACCAAGCACAATTAAAATGTTTTTTTTTACCTCGTCGTCTCCATTTTGGCGCCACGCGGTGAACGAAGAGAAGGCCATTAAGTGGGCGATGGAAGTGGGGCTGTTGGAGAGCGTAATGTTGTGCCCCTAGTGCACGAAGTCAATGCGGCTAAGCATCCGCGGGCGCAGGAGGTGCTGCAGGAAGACTCGCCACTCTGAGGGAAAGGAGGAACAGTGCAGCACTGAGGCTCATGTTTGCGTGGTGCATGCGGGCACCAAAAGAGCAAGCCGTCCACATGGCAAAGGTCATTCAGACGACAGTCTGCGAAGGGTGCGCTGCTTGTTGCGTGCTGTGCTCTAAGGAGCTTTTGAACGGCGAGTTCAAGGTAGGTAAGTAAACAATTTGACGTAATGATCCCTCTAAGTTACTAGTATCTGTTACCAGATCGGAGGCGAAGGCCACATCGTTGAGATAGACGAGACTAGCCTCAAGAAGTAATCAAATTACGGGAGGGGTAAGTACTACAAGGAATTTTGGCTGTTCGGACCGAACTTCGGTGGCGTCGACAGGACGACGGGACAGTGGTTCAGGCGAATTGTGTTCGACAAGCGAACAAAGGCGACACTATTGCCTATTAAAAACTTCATCAAGCCAAGGTAAGTCTTTGCTGTATTGCTAAAACTGATACTAAATATGCGTTACTTCTTGTTGTGGAAACTAAGACTAGGATTCATTCTAACATGTTCGCTACCCACGTGGCCGATCGGGAGCCCGAGTGCAGGTAGTAAAACGTTTAGTCTCTGCGAATCACAGAAGTCATCCAGACGGTCGACGGTCGGGCGGAACTTTGGCAAAGAGCGGTCTAAATTCTTGCACATGACCGAGAAGGACGTGAGCCGCATCACGACCAAGCAGTTCATCAACGCGACTGTTCATCTCGCGTATCTGCAGCCACCCGTGCCTCCAGGTCTGTTCCATCCTTTTTATCCTCTTAGGTATACACCTTCAATGCGTCTAACGTATTCTCGAGGTCACCCGCGCTAGTGGTCGTGCACTGGCGTAACGCCAACCACCCGATAGTCCGCCACCGAAGAATGGATCTCATCCGGACAGCCAAACACAGCTTGGCGTCACTCACGTGAACAAAGATGAGGACGCGCACTTGTTGCATGCTATCGCGGATGTGTCTACGCAGGTTGAGCAGTAAAGAACCACGAGCGCCACATAAACCCACCAATATATCTATCCAAGTAGTCGTTTTTCATCCCGCGTATAGCCTTCATGTGACGCTTTATGTGCGTCTCTCACAACCCTTCGATGGTGTTGGTGTGGGTCCCTGTCAAGGGGTCAACGAAATTGAGCGTGTACCCAGCTGTGCTCGCAGTACATGCCTGCAAGCAACTGATTGCTGGCGAGCGTACGGCTTTACAGACCGGTGATTGGCTAAAATACATCCTACCGAGCGAAGCGAAGGTACTCGGCCAACCGGCGCGCGCCGAAGGTGTGGCGCCGACGGTGAGTAGTGGGGCGAACTGGAACAGTGAGCCCCACGGGTTTCGACCAAACACATACAAACCGCCCGCAAAGGCGGGCGCCACTCGGCTAGTTGGAGCATGCATTCTATAGTACATCAAAGATTGTAAACGGCGTGCCCAGGCTCATCACACTGGAATGCTATCAATCATCAGAGTATTCATCCGTATACTCCATTGGCTGAGCTTGACTGCATTGCACCAGTGAGGTAGCCAGAGATGTATGGAGATTGACTCTGACGACCTGAGTTGTCATTCCATCAGTTGGTTGTTCCTGTTTCGCGCGAATGATGTCATCTTCCATCTGGGAGTATTGACCCGTGAATGCTGGAGTTCACCAGGTGAGCCCTGACTATCGAACTGATCAAGCGCAGATACACTTTGCGCACTTGCTGAACGCCTTGTCCTTTTTTCTTCTGGTTCTGCTTCCCTTTGCACTCTCTTCGTCTCTGGGGTTGGCAAGTTGGCCTTGTACTCTTGAGGTGCGTCATTATGATAGTGCCTATCGCAATAGTACATATCGTTGTATGTATCCCAACTCGAATTCTTGCATCTTGTACGACCCTTTATCAATCTCCGACCAGAACATCGCGTCGTCTGTTGCGTGGCGCCTGCGTCAGTAGTCGACATTCATTGTCATGATGAATTTAGTGAGATGACCTCACTGAAGTAGTCTTTGAGATGGTCAGGTGTCTCGATGTCGCATTCAAGAATGCCAAACAGCTTATCATTGACAATGTCATCAATCGACCACAAGGCATATCACTACCAAGCGCCCACAAATATAAAGCATTAGCATCGTATCCAATGACCTTTTTCACAAGTTTACCGGATGCCCCGCGAATTGAAGTTTCGTTGCGCTTTGCATATCGGTTGAAGATAATAGATGGGCCTCCAGTAATATTGTTCTTCATCATGAAGTAGATGTCTATCTGCTCTTCATCAATGCTCCAAACAAGGCGATCTGCGTTGACGTCAAGCTTACGACGAAATGCTTTAATATTCATATCCTTCCGAGCGACATTGCATTCTTTGCAAGCAATCATTATGTTCCCATCAATGTCTATCTACTGAAGCTGTGTCCTTAATCAATTTGCAGTAGCATAAGGCACATAGATTTGCTTTCCGAGCAACTCATTGACATGCTCAATGGTCATAGCGAATCCGCGTCCTGCTAACTTATCTTGAGTCCGATAACCCGCAAATCGACACTTCGAGATGTGAACGTTGCAGCGGGCTCCTTGCTCGGATGAATGAGATTGTCGAAGCAGCTCTGATACATTACTTTCTCTGATAGTCCTGGGAGGCTGACACCATCAGTGAACATATTGTCGGAGTTCTAGAAGAAGATTTGCTCCAATCTGCACGGACAGGACAGCAGCAACTCGCACAGCAGAGGATTCGTTTGGTGAGGCTTCGAGTGTTCTAGAATGGATCAATAGCTAGCGAGTAGGAGGAAGTTTTTACTAATATGATCACTTTTCATTTTGCATCGTCAAGAATACGCGCAATCGTTATTGGTTATGAGCCCAACAACGTCAGGTCCGAACGACGTTCTTACGGACGAGAACTACTTCATGTGGGAATTCTGCGCCCGTATGGCGCTTGCGCGCAAGGACCTATTGGAGCACATTGAGGTGAAGTCAGAGTCGGCGGTGCAACGGGATGATCCCAGGTGGAAAGCCGAGGATATGAAGGCTCTGGCTGTGCTCGTGAAAATGCTCTCACCTACGTACCAGTCCATGGTTAGAGAGTGCAAGACGGCGAACGACGCGTGGGAGACGCTGAAGAACTTCTTCTCTAAGAAAAGTCTGCACAACCGAGTGCAACTCCGAAAGCAGTTACATGAGTTTTCGATGGAGAGCGGAGCAAACCTGATGGAGCACATGTTAAACTTTGATGAACTTTGCCTGAAACTTAGTGCTGCCGGCGACAACGTGAACGAGGACGAGAAGATGGCTATTCTACTCGGCAGCCTCCCTTCTGAATACGATGCTATGGTACGCATCATTGAGACCCAGAGCGAGACGACACTACTGGATGCCAAGGAGATGCTCCGTCGCGAGTTTGAGACGCTGCAGAAGCGAGATCAGAAGGAGACAGCATTCAAGGCAACTGCACAACGTGGAGGTGGTCGTGGAGGATACCGTGGACGTGGACGCGGCCGTGGACGAGGCAGAGGCAGCAATCGCTGGAATGGCGGGAGGAACCACAGTACCTTCCCAGGAAAATGTTTTGAGTGCGGCCAGAATGGCCACAAACAAGTAGACTGCCCTATGAAGAAGACGCGAGATGATGGAGATGAGTTTGTGTTTTCCGCGACGTGTGATACATATACAACGTACAAAACGTGGTTGCTGGATAGTGGCGCTAGTTGCCACATGACTGGTGAACGTGGCGATTTTGATGAATTTCGGGAGTTGGCGTCGCCGATTACAATTACAGTGGCGAGTGGAGAGCGTCTAGCTGCGAGGGGAAGCGGAACGGTGCGATTTGCGCTTCAGAATGGGTCAAAAGTGAGTTTGACGGACGTGTTGTATGTCCCCATGCTGGATAGAAGACTCGTATCGGTGCCTGCATTGACTGCTCATGGCGTTCTGGTGCAGTTTGAACACGGCAAGGCCAAACTAGTGGTGAATGATAACGTGGTGGCTGTGATCCGGAAAGAAGGCAAGTTGTTTGCGTGGAATGTACAGCAAGAAAGACCAGAAGAAGCGCTCGAGGCGGTTGTGAAGCGAAAGAGTGAAGATGATAGTGCGTTGTGGCACGCACGATTTGGTCACGTGTCCGACACCAAGATGAAATTGATTAGCGCTGCATGTGATGGTGTGCCGGAACTTCCCCGACAAAATAACGGCATTTGTGAGGGTTGTGCCTGCGGGAAGATGTCGACAAGTCCATTTGTACACCGGTCTGGAAGTGAAGTGAAGACATCTCAGCCGTTCGAGATCGTGCATTCCGACGTAATGGGCCCCATTAAGCCTGTGTCAAAAGGTGGCGCTCGCTACATGCTCACTTTTATCGATGACTTCACGAGATTTGTTCACGTGTACTTGATTCCCAACAAGTCTGTGGTATTTGACAAGTTCGAGGAGTATTTCGCGTTAGTGGCAACCCAATATGGACGACGAGTGAAGTGTTTAAGGAGTGATAACGGTGGTGAGTACGTGAACAAGCGATTGAATTCGTTCTGCGTGAAGCACGGGATCGTTCATCAGACGACGGCACCGTACTCACCACAGCAAAATGGTCTTGCAGAACGTATGAACAGGACCGTCACGGAGATGGCGCGATCGATGCTGCACGGCATGCAAGTTGAGCGCAAGTGGTGGGGAGAAGCGATTATGACCGCGGTGCACATAGTCAACAGGATCACGAATACGGCTCGACCTGGTATGAGTCCGTTTGAGGTTCTTACTGGATCCAAACCAGTGCTGGACTATGTGCGAGTGTTTGGTGCGAAAGGCTTCATCCACATCGACAAGGTAAAGCGGACAAAACTGGATGCAAAGGCACACCGCTGTTTGTTTCTTGGTTATGCTGAAACTTCAAAGGCATATCGTGTGTGGGATCTAGATGATGATCGATTGGTGACATCGCGATCGGTTATATTGGACGAGCGTGCTGCTTCTGGATATCGCGACGTAATTCGTGTTGAAAGCCGTGAAAACGTTAAGTTGGTTAGTACCTATGATGATGATAATGATGTGGGCACGAAGCGCACTAATGATGACAATCCACTAACCCCAAGTGCTGAAGCCATGGAGATTGACGAGACAGCGGATGATGGCGCTGTGGACATGGAAATAGACCCAGTTCAATCCCGTGAGCAGCAAGTATCGGCAGTCATTCCGATTGAGGGGGAGAGACGAGAGATTCAAGGCATCGAAACTCCTGCTGTCATGCCACAACACCTGACGCATCGCGCCGATGAACGCACAAGTACTGCTACCCTGTTACCAAGTGAGACGACTCGTCAAATAACTGCGAGTTCAGCTCCACGCGTTCCCCGTATCACGGCAACTTCTAGTGTTCCTCAAATTCAACAAGCTACCCGCGAGGAATCAGCTTTGGTCCCTCAAAACGCTCGCTACTTCACTGACTCAAGTGGTGATCAACTGGTCTTTAGTGGTGGATCTACGAAGCCTCAGTCACTTTCGTATACCGCTCCACGACTACTCACTAATGGTGATGATTCTGACATTGAATGTGGCGTACCATTGCTGTCAGACGCGCCTGCAATTACAACTCGGAGTGGAAGTGACATTGATGAACCCGAACCTAAGCGGCAGCGCCTTGACGAGTATGAAATCGCGCTCTCGTCGACAGATGTACCGCAAAGTTATGCCGAAGCGATGTCGTCACCAGAATCGCAGCAGTGGAAAGAAGCAATCAGGCGAGAAATCCGAGCTCACATTAGAAATCACACGTGGGATGTGGTTCGCCGACCACCAGGAGTAAAAGTCATCGGGTTCAAGTGGGTATTTGCGCACAAGTTTGACGAGAAAGGCGAAATCGTACGCTACAAGGCACGCTTAGTCGCGCTTGGGTACTTGCAGACGCGTGGAATCGACTACTTCAGTACCTACTCTCCCGTTGCTAGTACAAACACTATTCGGGTGTTCCTTGCGGTGTGTTGCAAGCTAGGATTGATCATCCGCCAGTTTGACGTCGAGACCGCATTTCTCAATGGAGACCTAGAAGAAGATGTGTACATGGCTCCACCGCTGGGTGTGAATATTCCTGAAGGCATGGTGTGCAAGTTGAGACGAAGTTTGTATGGCCTGAAACAGGCTGCAGCGGTTTGGTACAAGAAAATTCGATCTGTGTTCATTTCGATGGGATTTGAGCAGTGTCGTGCTGATCCATGCTTGTTCGTCAGGCACCAGAGTGGGAAAACCAGCTCGCCGGTCTTCATTATCTTGTACGTGGATGATCTTCTAATTGGGTGCAAGAGTGACGAGATGGCTGACAAAATTTATGACGAACTTGCTGAACATTTCACACTGAAGTCACTTGGAGAAGCTCGATACGTGCTGGGTATGGAGATTCAGTACGCAGTGGAGAAGGGGGAGCTTTTGCTCAGACAGACGCAGTTCATTTCAAGGATGCTAGAGAAATTTAGCCTACATGGATGCAATCCTGTTCGAAACCCCATGGTTCTTGGTCAAGATTTAACTCCTGACGATTCTCACGATGACCACCGCAACCGCACCGAGTATCGCGAGCTGATTGGATCTCTTCTCTACGTCGCTAATGCTACACGACCGGACATTAGTGCATCTCTATCTACTTTGTCCCAGTTTCTCGAACAGCCTCGTGAAATGCACTGGCGCGCTGCAGTCCGAGTTCTCAAGTACCTGAAAGGTACAATCACACATGGGATCTTGTTCCAGCGTTCGGCACGTTTCACACTACAGACCTTTGCTGACGCAAATTGGGGTGGTGACAAAGGCAGTCGTCGATCTACATCTGGAGTACTACTGCTGCTTGGAGGAGGACCAGTCGTGTACAAGAGTAAACGACAACCTACAGTTGCTCTGTCATCTGCTGAGGCAGAGTACATTGCATTAGCTCTTGCGGCTCAAGAAGTGATTTGGCTTCGGTATTTGCTTACCGAAATGGGATTCAAACTTCGCAGTGCATCAACAATCTACTTGGATAACCAGTCGGCCATCAGTATCGCGACAAACCAAGGATACACGCCGCGAGCGAAACACATTGACCTTCGTGCACACTTCGTCAGAGATCACGTTGAAGCGGGTAACATTCAGTTGCAGCACGTACCGTCGAATGAGCAGCTAGCTGACTATCTTACCAAGGCGATTCCAACACCGCAATTAGTGAAGCTTCGTGAGGCAAGTGGCGTCACGAACTCTACAACTCAGAGTGCGAGTTGAGGGGGAGTGTCGGAGTTCTAGAAGAAGATTTGCTCCAATCTGCACGGACAGGACAGCAGCAACTCGCACAGCAGAGGATTCGTTTGGTGAGGCTTCGAGTGTTCTAGAATGGATCAATAGCTAGCGAGTAGGAGGAAGTTTTTACTAATATGATCACTTTTCATTTTGCATCGTCAAGAATACGCGCAATCGTTATTCATATCAAGGTTGAAACGTTTGAACAATTCTCGCTGAGCATTAATAGCGTGAATGAATGGAACTACGTTGAGATTGTTGTTAGTGCTCCCACACAAACTTTACTCATTCATAGTCATTATCGCTCGTTTCACGGAGCTTGCTATCAAAGGCACTCTTTGGTGGAATCGATGTTTCATTAAGAATCTCGAAACTGGTAATGTATTCATATGGGAATAGACCTTTTCCAAGTCCGCATGTGCACCGAATCTTGTCATCACATTTACAGCACGCCTCTAGCCACTTTTCATAACTTGCATCCTGGATTTTTTATGCATATTCTGATGTTTTCACATTCGAGAAAATCGGTTGATGTCGTATCGAGCTGAATTAAATCCAAGCAGTGGAGTTCTATCCAAATATTTTCTCAAACTATCAAGATCTATTTGAAAACGTTTCTTCAATTCATCTTCACTTTCATCGATTTTTGATTCAATCTTTTGAATTAGCTTCGCAAACTTCTCGTAGTTGTACACGATGAAATGGTCAGTATAATGGTCAATATCCCTGATACCATACTTTTGAAGCATCGACTTGATGACATTTTCACTCGGTTGGTAAATTGTGGGCTTCTTAACGAAGCTTAAAATTTCTGTTTCTTTGCATCAGTTCTTTTTGTGATTTTCGTAATTTGTCAGCTTCAGTGAATACGGTATCACATTTTGGACACTGATACTTTCCAAGAAAGTTTTCAACCTTAGTGATATACATTGCATGACTGTCATGAGGATACTAAGAGTGTTGTCGAATGTCTTGCTTGACTTGCGAATACAAAAACAAAATTATACAGTCCAAAATCTTTCAAACGTGAGCATTATCTATCTTTATATAATAACAATGTTTAACCATCAACTAGAAGGATTAAAGCGCTTGAATATCCCTGTAAAGAAATGGGGTCAGTTATCGTGTTAAAGTTCCAGATCGAACCGGCCGTCACCAACTTTAATAGACCAAGCAATCGCGCAAAGGTTGCGAAGTATTAATCTATCACCAAACTTCAACAAGCCCTCGAACTATAACTCGAACTCGAACTATAAATTTACCCAAGGACGAACGATTGATTCTCATATATATGACTACATCAGTGAAGCAGACTTCTACCCGAAGCTCGAACACATCATGAATACGCAGAAGAGTGCATACAATATCAACATAGCTCTTGGCTACAGACTGTATGATGATGTGAATGGTATTGAGTCATATTTTTATCCCAATATCGCAAACACTAACGTGTTTGATAAACCCTTTACTATCAATTCGAAGTCGGATATTCCAACTGTCTTTAATGCAATCAGAGGCAAGGAGAAGATGGATGCTGTAAAGTTTCAATCATCCTCAGTGAAGCTAAAGGAAATTAATGGTTTCAAAGTATTTGTCTACCACCTCAATTACGCTCTTGGTGATAGCGATGCTATCATTCCCGAAGTAATTAACCCTAAACTAATAATAAATTTATGCTCTACTGCATTGCTTATCACTTGGATAAGAAAGAAAGACCCACGTGCATTCAAGCAATATTGCAAATTCAAAGGAATTGACTATTCACTTGGAAAATATCGGAACTTCAAGCCAATCGACATAACGAGCTTGACAAGTGCTTCAATCTCAATATCGATGTCTTCGAGATGGATTTAGAGATTTATATTAGGTTGGGTATAGTTCAATTAGAAAATAATTATTACCCTCGGTATGAGAGGCTAATGATTGAGTCTCTGGTGATATTTTATTTTTAATGACTGAGAGATAGCTGATCAGGGTTTTAGAGTCTTGATGTGGATTAGGCGATTTTAGGTGTTTGACCCGTTTCACACACTAGGGTTGAGATTTTTGGAACGGAATAAGAGTAGAGACGGAGGTTGTGGAAAGGGTGAGATAAAATTGGGCGCCGTAATGTGCTGGTACTACTACTCGCCCCGTAGGGTCCCATCCACGTTGGTCCTAACTTGGATGAGTTTGGCAAACCAGTATGCTTCGGGTCAAGATGCTGCGTGCTGAGATAAACCAGATCACCTACTTTGAAGACTTGTTCCACTCGGTTGTAATCGTACACGTCACATATTCGCTCTTGTGCTTGAGCTAGTGTTTCTCGGTAGTGCTGCATGATTGTTGCTTGGCGTTCATGAAAGTTGACACCACGTCGGCTTTCTGTAGTATTCTGAGTTGGTCCACGGCTAGCTGCAATGGATTGAGCGGGAAATAACCGAGGTCTGCTTCAAAAGGTGCCATCTTTGTGCTGGAGGTCACGGTCGAGTTTACCGCAAACTCGGCATTTGCGAGATGCACGTCCCAATCATCTTGTAGTGGTCCCACGAAGCAATGCAGATACTCTTCCAAGGTCCGGTTCATCCTTTCGCTTTGGCCATCACCCTTTGCTTGGTGAGCAACTGTCATTTTTAGGCTCGTTCCAATCGACTTGAATACGTTTTGCCAGAAAGAGGACACAAACTTCCGATCACGATCTGAGATAATGCTTGCAGGCATTCCGTGAAGCTTCCAAATGTTCTCAATGAACAAACGAGCAACACCTTCAGTGGTTACCGTTTTGGTTGTCGGCACGAAATGACATCACTTTGTCAAGCGATCCACGACAACCCAAATTGAATCCACTTTCTGTGCTGTACGAGGAAGGTCTGTTATGAAATCCATAGAGATTGATCTCCATCTCTCCTCAGGAATACTAAGCGGTTCCAGCAGTCCTGGTGGCTTGGACAACCGAGATTTATTTCTTCGACACGGTTCACAGTCAGCGATATACTTCTGGATGGACTTGATCATCTTGGTACAATACCACTGACGTAACAGTGTGAGATATGTTCGCTCAGCACCTGGGTGTCCTCCATGATTGGAGTCTGTTGACGAACGTTCACTAAGTTTGGTACGACTACACGAGGTGTATCATCGCTCGTTGTCTGATACCACAGCAGTCCGCGATCTTCATGATAACACCGATATCTCTCGACACGCTTGCTCGTACGTTCACTTCTCCTTGCGATAGCAGGGAATATGGCTTGAGCTTCTCGATCTTTGGTGTACGCGGTTTCAATCGAATCGATCAGCTCGCTGTCCGTTGTGATCGCACTTATCTCAAGTCGGAATGAATTATCATCGCAGCTGGTCACATTCAAGTCATGAAAGTACTTCGTTTCCGGTTGCAAATCCGGTCATCGACTTAAAGCGTCAGCTATTCCATTTTCCGCTCCTGGTAGATATGAAAACGGCGGCTCGTATTTCGCGAGGATGTCATACCACCGTGGAAGCAGACGAATAGCCATTTTGCGTGAAGATACCTTCCAGCCTCTTGTTGTCCGTTTCGATGATGGGAGTGTGTATCCAAGCAGTATATCCTGAAAGCTGCCAGCGCGTGCACAATAGCTAGAAGTTCTTGCTGCTGCGTTGGATAGTTTAACTCAGCTGGTTTTATCTTTCGACCGGTGTAGGCAATGGGTTGCTCAACACCATCGATTACTTGGAATAGCACAGCACCAACAGCGAACTTACTTTAATCAATACGCAGATGCATTGGCTTGCTGAAGTCTGGCAAGTGCAGTACTGGAGGATTACGCATACGTCGCTTCAGCTCCTTGAAATTCTTCAGCTGCTCGTCGCTGAAATAGATCTTGGAGTTACAATTGTTCTTCTTCTTCAGCAAAGCGACCATTGTTGCTGTCGACGAAGCATATTCCGGACAGAAACGTTGTACGTAGCCGGTTAGACCCAGAAAGCTGTGAAGCTCTTCTTGTGTCCGAGGAACCGGCCAATTCTTGATGGTTTGACCTTGTCGGGATCCATGCGAACTCCAATGCGACCCACAAACTCACCTAGACATGGCCGGTTTCACGTACAATTTATTGTCCCTCAAGATATCCAGCGTTTTCCGTAGAGCTCGCAGGTGTTCTTGGATGTCACGAGACTTGGTGAAGATGTAAATGTCGTCGTAAAAGGATCTCGTCTGCTCCAAGCCTCAAAACAGTTTGGATGTCAAGCGATGCATCGTCGCAGGAGCATTTTAAACACCCCTCGGCAAAACGAGATATTCCCAGAGTCTATTCGGAGCTTGAAAAGCTGTGTACTAGATATCATCTTCCCGTAGACGAACTTGATAATACGCAGACATAAAGTCCATAGCGGAGAAGTAGCATGACATCGAGGATATCTTCTTTTCGGGCCATGGGAATACTTTGACGAATAGTGTTGGAGTTCAAGTATCGGTAATCAAACGATATGCCATCCAACAGGTTTTCGGACACAAAATGTTGGAGCGGCATGTGGACTTATACTGGGACGAATGGGTTTCTTCGAAACCATCTCTTCGACCTATTTCACGATTTCTCGTTGCTGCTCCGGCGACTGTCGCCACTGCTGACGGTACATGGCGAGATTGGGATTTTCACATCTATCCGATACTCGATCTCTCTCTTTTCTGGTAAACCTTCGGGTAGCTCCCGCCGGAATAGTATTCCTTCAGGAGGTCATAGGCTGCTGGGTTGTTTCGAAAACTGACCTAGTCTGTCTCCAAATAACGATGTGCCTTGGCACTGCCAACGTTATCAGGTTCATCGCAACGTTGCAGAGACTTGGCGACATTCTTGATTGTCTGATTCGACAGAAACTGCAAGAAATCAGGTTCGTCTGGAGTCTTAGTCTTGGCTTTCTCAGCTTCTTCCGCGTGATGTACTTTGTTGTCACACCCGCAGTATCCGCCACACCAATCGTGAACATCTTCTAGACGACGGTGTCTTTACCACCTGTGCTATTTCTCTCCGTATCCACGGACGCACGTCTATATGAAATCGACCTCGTGTCGCTTCGCTCCACCAAGCCCTTGCGAACTGGTTTGCGGTCGTGTTGCTCGCAGGCAGCTCTTAGGGTTCCTTCTCGCGTGCAAGTTCAACCACGGGCCTCACATCCGTTTCCAGCGCGGATCCACCGCGGGGATCAGGTCTTTTCGCCGACAGGCCTTTCGCCTCGACAGATCTCCGAAGCCCGGAGGCATTCACCGGTGCGTCTTCCTCGATTGGTCCGCTGCATGCTCCACTGGTAGGGGTTACCTCGTTGTTCCGTCGATTCTTCGATCACTCCAGTTGACTTTCGGCTGCACGTCCTCGAAAAATGGTATCCCGAAGATACATTCGTACTCGTCAGGGATAGTATAGACTACAGCAATACACTCGTATGCTTTGTCAAGTCCCGATATATGGATCGATAAAGCTAGTAGCTCAAGCTCTGTTTCCATGATTTGATCATCTCCAAGCTTCACATGAGTGTTCCTCCCGCTGAACTTGGTCGTGCTAAGCTTGTTTTCGCCAACTCATCGTTTTGAAGCGTAAATGGTTGTTGCTCCACTGTCGAGAAGGAGCTTTGAATTTGTGATAGTCTGACCCTTTACAGCAATACTTTCATCGACTGAAAACAGTGGTCGCGGCATATACACAAGCGGGTTTTCGCACAGAGTATTGAAGCTGATATTTTCCCACGTTAATGCTCTGGTTTCGCTCTCGACCACGCCAGGACACTCATTCACTGATGCGGTTTGTCGTTTCTCTGCTTGGCTTGTTCGTTCTTCCAACCGTAGCAGTTAGCCGTTTAGTGGCCTGGCTTCTTGCAGTAGTGGCACGTACGAGTCTCCTTGTTTTCCGACTTAGCTCTTGGTTTCAAGCTACCTTTCCCACGAAACGGTTTCCCCTTGAAGCATCGTGGTTGCTGTTCGTTGTCGTCGCCAACGGTTTTCTTCTTGTCGGAACGAACTTGACGATCGCGCCCGTCGTTCACGCAGTGGGTTAACTCGTTCGTGATAGTTAGGTCCATGGCATCGCTCAGCGTCTCAGGGTTCTCAAGCTTGACGTAGCTGCGTGTCCAGGGCTCGAGACCGTTCGCGTAGTTCCAGACCTGGACGAGAACGCTCATACCTTCCACCCGAAAGATAAGTGCTGAGTAATCGCCGTTTGCTTGAGGCGTTGAAGTCTCTAGCGGAGCACCGACTGGTAGTTCGATGCTTCGAAACCACATGCTCACGGGAATCCCCCACGTGTGCTCCTCTCTTCGAGTTTTCGATGACCCGTGAAGAAGCTAACCGGATGCTGGCTTCTCCATCGCCGATCCCATAAGGCATTTTGCGATGCCTGGAAGGCGAGTACTTGCGCTTCGATTGCGATGCCGTTGATTCGTCACGCGTTCTTCACTTGGAAGGGTCACTCTCTCACGTCTTCCCCTCGCTTCCCAGTGAACTTGGGCAGATGGCTGGGGACCTTCGAGCGGTCCGCCATCGCCTGGGTAAGTCGATCGCTCTCCGCACGAAGTTGGGCGTTCGTCTGAGGCATGGGCTTCAAAGGGGCTGGGACCAACAGGTGCTACAAGTGATTCAAACTTAAGAGTTTGTTTGGGGTCAGGCGCGGAAATTGAAGCGCTGCCCTCCCTGCAGGTCGGAAAGGATGGAGCCGCTGGGCTCCACAGCCTCTCCTACGTCTGCACTCATACTAATTAAAGGTACTACCTGATTCTTATCCCTATTCGCTAAATAATCTGATACAGTTGAACTCTTCAACGAGGAATGTGCACTATCGCCTAGATATAATCTATGACGATGTCCCACATGGCTCCAGGAAGTCATGTTTGTCATATGGCGAGGATAACATGTAGTGAAGAAGAGAGGTGGAAGGGGAGAAGTTGCTGGCAGCCGTTCAAAGGCTAAGTGATGTTCATTAGATTTATAGGAGCTGCACAGTGTGCAGTGCACACCAATGAATAGGAGATTGCATTCCAGAGAAAACAAGTCATAACAGTTTAAGGAGGTCCTCTGGGTAATCATACTGTTTAGAGGCAACTTTAACAGCCTCCATGCCTCTTCCCATTATGTTCCGGATGCGTGATAGATTAGATATAAGAGGTAATACTCTCTAAAGGACGACTGGTCGGTCTTTAAAACACCACGCCCAGGAAGCCTCCTGCGTTAGCTGATCCGACTTTGCCCTGCAGCTAGCTGTAAGGGAAGGAGGACACGGGAGTCTCGCTACGGGCAGGAACTTAGAGACTAAACCATGGTAGTATCATCAGCACCGCGTCCGACCCAGCGGCTGCCAGCCAAACGAAAGAAGAAAAACGCGAGTGCGAAGCAGTTACGCGCCAGGAAGAAGGCGAGAGCGGCTGCGCGTGCAGCACGCTTTCATCCAGCAGAACCTGCTCGACTTAGTGACCGAAATGATAAGTGAAGGACCTCTCTAAAGAGGCTGGAACGGACGCCACAGAGGCGGCCCCGGACGCTGTAGAGGCTACTGAGCCTGTTCCAAGTTAGGGACTCCCTAACAAGCCAGTCAAGCATGCAGTAGCGTAATTTTCGGCTATAGAAGACGGTAAAGCGGAATTAGAAGTGCCTGCAGAGGCTGCGAAGGCAGCAGCACATGCATCCGTTGTTCCAGCAACTGTATCCTAGGTTACAGCAATATTACCGAAGTTTATAGCAACATTACTCTCGGTTACAGCAACTTTACCCGGGGTTGCAGCAACTTTGCATGTACCACAGAAGAAGAAGAAGAAGCCTGTCGTCTATTCGTGGTCAGTGCAATGACCGCTGCCATTGAGGCGAGGGAATCTGATGACTTGACAATTGATCATACAAATCCGACAAACTCTGACACCAACTCTAGTGATAAAAATTCCGACAGTGAAGTGAAGGTGAAATGTACTGGAGAATTTATGGCAAAAATTACGAGCGATCCGAGCTTACCGTTACTCGCAACAAAGCAGAGATGGAACGTTGCACGCATTAACGACCGCAGTGGACTCCCTGATAACATATCAGTATCAAGTGCTGCGGGTTAACCCCTCCGTCAAAAAGCGACGGTACGACTTGTTGGCGTCTACAGTGACTAGAGCACAGAACGGTAAAGTGATATTACCATTGATTAATTCGGCCCCCGGACGAACGAAGCTACCATCAAAGAAAGAGCTGTTGATAGCACGTGTCATTTTGGTGAAATATCATTATCCTGGACAATTGTTGCACCACATTATTGAAGAATTGACGAATGAAGGAACGCGGGAGTCCAAAGCGAGTGCAACGACGGCTGAAGTCAATACAATCACGGCTGGGCGAGCACTGAAGCGAACGGGAGAAGCAGCTCGAAGTACGAACGAGGAGTCCGAACAACGTGGAATGCTGGTGGAGCTACGAAGAAGACGAAGAAGGAATGCTGCCGGACAATACGCCCTCGAAGTGGAATTGCGGCCTTTGCAGACGAATGACGAACAGCAGAGTACGCGGCGATCAGGACGGAATGAGGGAACGTTCTGGGTGTCGATGCGAGACAACGAACAGTTCTTTCAGGCCGCCAGAGGCGTGGAAGACTCTGGGGATGGAGAAGGCGTGTAACAGGATGACGCTACATGTTGAAGAAGCAACGGCGGCGTATTGCTGAACGCCGATGCCAAGATTGATCGAAGGACGCCTCACGTTGAACGCTGGACGAAGACTGACGGCTGGAACTGTGATGAAGCGTGGTGTATCAGCGAGGAACGTGATTGGTAAACGCTAGTTAAAACGCTGGAAGGCGACGAAGATCTTGGGTGGCGACGGCTACGGTGAAGTGGATCGCATTCACCGGAGTGAAGCCAGGGAACGACTGGACGGAGGGACGATGAAGGCAAGCGCTGTGAAGCAGCTCACTCTGCAAATTGCAACGATGGTGACGAGGGAGTTTGTAAGCTTGCGACGACGGTGACAAGCGACACGAAACCTGCAGAACGACGAACGTGAACGAGTCGAACGAACGAACGGACGAAGTTGAACGTAAGGATGAGAGCTCTAGTGTATTGAATATAAATAGGAACGAAGTTACGACACAGGTGAACGGATCCCGTACGGTGTTGGAGTGTTTGAGTTTAAGTGAAGAATCCTTAGATAAAGAAGAACCCGGCGAGACAGCGCAGCGAAGCATTGTCAGCTGTACGTCCCGCTAGCGAACAGGCGTATTGTGGGTTCGTCACACTAGTAGATGGGAATTAATTAGAGCGAATCTCAAGAGGCGCAAAGCCTCGAGAGCGAGCTCTCTTAGCTTTGCTAATTAATTAATATTCGCTTACGCACTATCATGTTATGAATATATGAGATGTACCCAAGTTTCAAGAACCTCGCAGGCCGTGAAGGCAAGCGAAAAGCTTTGCTGGACCACATCCAACACGATTTAGCTGTTGAAAACGCAAAACAACACGCATAAAAGGATCAATATGGGCTGGTGATGTTCAGAAGAGCAAAATCCGCCTTCTCAGAGCTATCACTGAATCGTCCACACAGACTGATGCTGAAGTGCCTTCTAAACAAACACAGATGAGCCAGATGACATAGCTACAGAGGCTGATTCAATTAGTGATATCGATGAGAACAAATAGTAGGTCCGTCGATTAAAGACATGAATGGATCTGAAATGGACAGCGGGCGTATGTCTTTGAGACAAAGACACTCCTATCAAAGTTAGCTACACAGATACTCCTGCGGGTAGCGATAGAGACATCAAAGATACGATTACAACTCTGATGATTAACAATGAGAAACTGATCAAAGAGCTCAAGATTACTTCAATGAACATGGAGATGCCGGACGGTACTGCGGGTTATGACGACCTAGTGTGTTTGATGGGGAAGGCCATCTACGGTTTGAAGCAAGCTGCAATGGCATGGAGTTTCTGAGGAATGGTTTTAAAAGCTGTGGAGCTGACCAGTGTGTCTACGTGAAGCGTTCCAGGAACGGTTATGTGTACGTGTGCCTGTACGTCGACGATATGATCATTGCTGCCAAGACTGCCGGTGAAACTCAGGAGATTATGAACTCTCTCAAAGCGGAATATAAGATGAAGGAGCTTAGAGCAGCCAAGTTCATCTTGGGCGTGGAGATTGTTCACAACCTGAAGGTCAGAACGCTCATGATCAAGCAGAACCGGTACATTGATGATGTCACGGAACGGTTCGGCCAGCAGAACGCTAAACCGGTGGATAATATGTGCGCATCAGGACTGAAAGTGTCCAAGGAACAGTCATCTGGAACGGATGGGGAGCGTGCTGAGATGCGGTCGAGACCGTACCGTTCTCCCATCGGGTGTCTACTTTACATCACGACATGTACACGCCCGGATGTCGCCTACGTGGTAACACAGCTGTCTCGTTTTCTGGAAAACCGGGGCAGCATCATTTGAAAGCAGCTATTCGTGTGCTGCGGTACCTGAAGACGACTCGTGAATACGGAATCGTGTACCAAGGTGGGCCAGGTGCTGTAACGGTTGAAGCGTTCTCCAACGCACGAACATTGACGATAGGCGTTCCGTGTCCGGGGTCATGGTGCTGCTGGGGAACGCTCCGGTAGTATTTAAGCCCAAGTTTCAGCGAACGGTTGCACTTAGCTCGGCGGAAACGGAATACATGGCGCTGAGTTTGTGTGTGCAGGGGGTGCTTTGGATGCGTGCCATGCTAAAAGACATGGGTCACGAGCAGGAGAACGCTATGCAGATTTGTGAAGACAACCGAAGAGCAATTGCACTAGCTAAGAACGCTGGATACAACTCAAGGACGAAGCATGTGATCAAGCATCACTTCACGAGGGAGAACGTAGAAAACGGAACTGTTCAGGTCGACTACATTGACACGAAAGAGCAGCTGGCTGACTTGCTGACGAAAGCACTTGGAACGAAGACGTACGTGGGGCAAGCGGTATCAAGGACAAGGCTGCCGTGCATTAGCGGTGAGTGGGAGTGTTGGACCGGTGTGCCGTCTCATGCACACTTCACTGGAACGGTTCAACGGAACCGTTCTCCTATTGGCTAAAGAAGAGGAACGCTTACTTGGGTGGTCGACGTGTGAGGACACTCGGCTAAGTTCGAGCGACAACGAGGGTGAAGCTACTAGGAGGACAGGACGAGTAGTTGTTAACTTTAATCTACTCACTTCAGCATTTACCAACAACAACACCAGCTCAATTCCAACAAACCTTGAGCAATAAATCCAATCTTCGGGATGGTTTCTTCAGATCCTTTGTAATTAATTATAGGTGTACATGCTTCATCGAGAAGCTTAATATTTTCCTTGGTTCGTCTATCTGAAGTGCAGTAAATGCTTGAACACTGAATTGGACCAGGAAACATCGCGCTTACTGACACAGTTACTGGACCAAGTTGCGAAAAGGTCAAAGCAGTTGATGTTGTTTGAAAATATAACTGTCCGCCAGAATTAAATGTGTTTGAATGAGTGCCTGAAACATGGATAACTGTACTTGGAGCCGATACTCCGATTCCAACTCTTCCACCAGCAGTGATCGTCATTTTTCGTGAATTTGAAGTCATGAAAGCAAGATCATTGGATAATACAGTACCTAGGAATGCGCTATTGGTCGAAGTTGAACTACCCTCGTTATGGAGCTGAAACGCGAAAGATACTGGACTAGCATTGCTTGATACAACAAACAACGGCATGTCATAGCTCGATGTTCCGTCGTTTAATGCATTGCTGCATTTGATATACATATTCCCTGCATTCAAGGAAAGGAACTTGAAGTTGATTAACTGGTTATTCCTGGTTGCTACTACTTGGCTTGGCTATTGAATTCTGAAGGTTTGATTGTGATTCTGAATGATTTGAATGGGATTTTGAATGCTAATCATTTCTTATCATCTGGAAAGTAAGTCCCCGGAGGGACTCGAACGTCTACCAAGTGCGTAGCTTTGGGGTGCGTTGACCAGTGGACCACCAGGAGGCCCTTACCTTCTGCATTCAATGTGATTGGAGCTGTTCCAAAACCACTGTTATAAGGCGTGTTCGTATTAAAGAGAAACTTATTGATCGTGTCGCTCACCAAATAGAGACATTGTCACGTTATACGCGGTTGAGACTCAACTTGAGTTGTTGTTGGTAAAATTGAGAATGAATTGAAAGTGAACCTTAGAACTACGATAGCGCACTACAGCCCTTGGGCACGATGCAGCTAGGATGTTCGTGTGCAGCCACCATTGTGGCGATGCCGACGCAGGCCCACAACTCGTGCTCCACGCATGTGCGCCGCTCGCAGTCGTGCTGAGGTTATGATTCAACCACAGCCCTTCAACGTGACTGTGGTTCCCATGACACTCCACCCGTTAAAAAGCGCTTACCCCGAGCGAACAGGGTTGCCGTGGAGAAGCGATCGATGGGTTCGCGAGCTTGTTCGAGGTTCTCTTCTGGCTCCATGAATCCTTCGTCGGCCCATACCAGCGAACTTTGAATTGAACCTTGCGCCGTCGCACTCGGCGGCCGATGATACTCTGAACTTTGAGACCGTCGTAGCCGTCGCGTGTGGTAAGGCCTGGAACGTCATTGAGCCGCCGAGGATTTGGGTCGAGCACGTAAGGCCTCAGGCAGGAGACGTGAAATTCGTCGTGAAGACGAAGTCCGGGAGGCATGCTGAGCTTGTATGTGTCCGGTGTTGTCGCCGCGAGGATCGGATACGGTGCAATAAATCGTGGAGCAAGTTTCCGCTTGCCCGTAGTGCCAAGCGAAAATGTGGTGAAGGTCCAGGTTGGAAGTGTCGAGAAGAACCTGGTCACCTTCTACAAACTGGTATGTTGGCCGGTTCCGATCGTGGAAAATCTCATCGTTGCTTGTGCAGATTTTGATGCAGCTTTGATTGTCCTCATATCTAAGGGTTAGCCTGTGTTGTAGCAAAGCCAATTTCTTTGAGGAGAAGTTTGAGGAATATCATCTTTTGCATGCAGTGACACAGGGCGATATATTCTGCCTTTGTTGTAGAGAGAAACACTGTGTGGCGCTTACGGGAGAGCCATGGGATCGGGACTGCTTCCGAGCATAGTCACATATCCACCGACAGAACGTCTCGTCAGGACAATTAGCATAGTCAGAGTCACTGTAGGCAAGTAGCTGATCGGCTAGATTCTCTGAGGTAATGTCGGATGAGCCTCGAAGTAGTTGAATATCTCGTAGGAAGTCGTGAGATTCTTGACCAGACGCACGTGCATGTTGACCATCGTTTTCATCAAGAAAGCCTTGCTCGTGGCTTTTTGGCGACGACGTTCACGCTGGCTAAGAGGTTGAGGCTTCTCTTTCTTGGTGCGTTTGTGTGCTCGGCGAGCTTCACGTGAGTTGACCGGTCGAACGGCTGGAAGGTCCTAGCGCTTGATCGACCCATCAGAGCTGGCTCCGAAGTCATCATCAGGGTCCGAGGGGGGCTTAAGCTCGTCATCGCTCTCCTCGTAGTCCACAGCGTTAGAGTCGACTTTAGCATCCTTGGTAACCTTGGGAGGGTCATCGTCGTCAGACATGTCACTAGCGCTCTCTTCACTCTCATCTTCGGACACACCATCGTAGTCAAGCTGCTTCACTTAGCCGAGTAGGTGCTTGCCATCGAGTGCTGCGCACACGCCAGTCTTCCACACGTCGAAGTTATCGGCGCCGATGAGTCGTGGGAAGTCGTCGCTGGAGTCTTGGTTTGGGCTCATAACCTATGGCGAGGTTAACTTGTAGTGAAGAAGAGGGTGGAAGGGGAGGAGTTGTTGGTAGCCGTTAAAAGGTGAAGTGATGTTCATTAGATTTATAGGAGCTGCACAGTGTGCAGTTCACACCGATGAATAGGAGAGTGCATTCCACTATAAGTTTAGAGAAAACAAGTCATAACTGTTTAAGGAGGTCTTCTGGGTAATCATACTGTTTAGAGGCAACTTTAACACCTTCCTTCCGGACGTCGTATGATACGACGTAGCTATTTTCGTATGTCGTATTATATGACATATCCCGATTTATATTAGAAAATGGCTCAGAAACGAAATTCCAATACTTTAATCAAGTGTACTGCAACGCATAAGTTGCTAGAGGTCTCTGCGACAAGTTCACATAACCAGGTCAGAGGATGGGTGGTGGATTCAGATTGTGGTCCAGACCAGTCATTCCTGATTTTGCAGCCCAACGCACATGAGGTCCAGTCGCCGAGAGAAACCACCCACCCCCACCGCCCCCAGGCACGACGTCGACTTCGGGCACCTATGGCGACAGCTCAGAGCTGCTGGGTGGACGTCGAAACGGCCGTCCGGGATCCAGACTGAGTGGACATATACCAGTCCAAAGGATGGGAATGTACTGGTTGGTGAGCATGCTGTAGTTGAGTTCGCATTCCGGTCCGGCTTGCTCGTGGAGGACGAGGAGTGTTCGTCCGAGGACGGATTAGAGGATGTAGTTGGTGATGAGAACGTAGGGGAGGAAGTAGAAGGTGGTGGCACTGACGACGTCACCATTCGGCCGTCGCAGATCGACACTAGTGTTCAGCTGTCGCAAAACACCGTCAACGAGTTGTTTGGTCCAGAATCTGATGCATCACAGCCTGATCTCTCCCAGGATGCAGTAGCTAGAGCGTTTGATCTCTCGCAAAGAGATCTCCACCCGGACGAGGAGCAACGAGATGCGGCAGCCAGTTTGCATTTACTGTCTGAGGCATCAGGGTTGGAGAGCGAGGAGGAGGACGAACATACTGTCACTCTGCTCGCTGCTCCTACTCGGCGAATTAGGATCCCGGCGAGACCGAACGCTGACGTAAACGTTTTGCAGGACGGGGAGAGCAGTAGTGAGTTCGAAGAGTTCAGCTCCGGCGACGAGAGCGATGGTGCTGGAATCGTTGACGACGACTGGGATTCTCGTGTTGGTGAAATTGATGAGGAGGGTGACGACCTCTCTGACAGTGACGCTGAGGAAATGGATCAAGCTTTCCTTACGTCGCTGCATGTTGATGATACTACTTTGAACAAAGCGGCTCTTCAGGAGCGCGAGAACACTTTGCGGGCGATGGAGTGGAGTGAACCATCGGCGGAGTTCGAGACGGACACTCCTTCGTACCCTGTATTGGGCGATGAAGAGGCGAGACCTGTGGGCGAACTACTTGATGCATGGCGGTCACCACTTCTAACACTGTTCTACTTCGTGCCGAAATCCCTCTGGGTAACAATCACCACCGAGACTAACCGCTACTACTTGCAGCAACTGGATAAACGAGCAGAAAAAATGGCTGCGCGGCAGTCCGGACGCCAGCGTGAGACCGTCGTACAAATTGCCCGCCGCTTGAGGGCAACGCAAGCCTATGGTGCACACGAGATTCTTCATGTGGTTGGACTACTGGTGGCACGTATGCTGTGCCCCCAAAAACGGCGCTTCGCTGCTCATTGGTCAATGGTCGAGGACGGGGCCATACCTGCTGGAATCTTTGGACGGTACATGAGCCGTGACCGCTGCAACAATATCCTACGTGATCTTCACTTTGTTGACAATTCCGTAGACCGCGGCCGCGATAAGATATGGAAGCTTCGTCCTGTAGTGGACAAGATACAAGAACGATTCTTGTCAGGTTGGTCCCTTCCAGCCATCTTTTCTTTCGATGAAGGCGTCCAACCTGCAACATCTAGGCGCAACCCCACGCGAATGTTCATGTCGGACAAGCCTCATCGATACGGCTTCAAACGGTTTATGCTGTGTGACGCAAAGACTGCGTACTGCCACAGGTATTTTTTTTGCCTTTTTTCTATGTCGTAACTTACGCGGTGCAGCACATACTAACAGCTCTCGATGTCGTAACTGTACTAGATTCGAAGTTTATGTGGGAAAGCGTGAAGGAGTAGACAACGCAATTGACTTCAAGACTGGCGCAGCTGCCGTACTTCGGAACCTGACGGCTGTCTTCACTCCTGAATCACGCCATAACTGGCATGCGGTCGTGGTAGACAGGTTTTATTCCTCCGTTCTCCTCGCTGTGGAGCTTCTAAAGAAGAACGTGTACGTGGTGGGGACTGTTCAGACGAATCGTTTGGGTTTAAACAAGGCACTCCAGTCCAAGCGCAAAACGCGTCCAGCCAGCGTTCCCCGTGGCTCGTTCCTCTTCTCGCGCTCAGTCGCTGTTCCCTCGCTCATCTCATGTCTTTGGTGGGACCGGAAGCCTCTGTACTACTTGTGCACAGGATCCGCCATGACAGCGTCGACTATTCAGCGGAAGATCAAGCGTGTGGGCGCATTGGAAGTGGGGTGCCCTCGGTCTGTCAACGACTACTAGAACTGGATGGGCAGAGTAGATCGGAGTAGATCGCCATGATCAACTCCGCCTCCAGAGTTATTCGTTGCAAATGTCCACGCGCTTTACTAAGTACTACAAGGGGTTGTTCTTGGGGTTCTTGGACCTCGCGCTCGTGAACGCGTTCCTCAGCCATAAAGAGGCGGCGAAGATCAAAGGCACGGTCGCGATGCAAAGGTCGGAGTGGATTGCGGTTCTTCAGAACCAGCTCTTACAGCCCAAGGCCGAGGACTTCGCTGGGGTTCAAGCTACTCCACCTGCTTCCAGCCAGAAACGCAGACGAACACCTGTGCGACTGACACATACTCTCCAGCAGGTAGACGACTGGGTCACCGTTAGCAGGGTCCAGAAACGCCGCCAACGGTCGTGTAAGGTTTGTGCGCTTTTACGGACGGAGAAAAAGAAGTCTTTTGCCACGACATACTTCTGCGAGAGGTGCTCCATTGACAATGCCAAGTGCTGGCTCTGCAACATTATCCGCCGCGACTTCAAGGGCGTCCCTAAGACCTGTTTCGAGATTTGGCACGAGGACTTCGGGCAGGTCAGGACATTCCAGCCAGCTTGGGGAAGCGTGTCGTGCTGCGTCGGCCTGGGCAGAGCGCAGGAAAGCGCAAAAAGACAAAGCGAGAACTGCAGCTTCGCCGTGAGGAAGATGTGGACGGCGGCGATGGCGACAATGAAGGGAGTGGTGGCGAGGCATCGTCTGGTAGGCTGCGTATCAGTTGATGAGTGGTAAGTTTCGTGCAATTGAATACAAAATTGTTGAGCCAACGTACCTTCTATTGTGTGTTTTCTGGAATGAGTTGCGTAGAAGTGCATGTCCCTGAGCATCTACTGACTACAATAGGAGTTAGATACGACATTGAGCCATCATAACTCTATCACAATGCGGTATGAGTTACGACATTGCCTGAAAACCCTGTTGACAATTTATACATCTTCCCGCAAGCCAAACAGATGGCTCATACAAACATCTAGTGACTTGTTATGGCGTATCTTACGACATCAGCTTAGCCGTCTGAGGCGAGTACTGTTCGGAAGGAAGGTGTTAACATGCCAGATCAAAAACCTTCGACGTCAAGGAGAGAGCGTCTGCAGATGGAGGTCACCAAATGACCTAAGCAGCTTCATATTAAGGCTTATTTTCCTTCGATCTATTGATTCTTACCCTTGCCACTGTAACAGGATTGGGACGTATCTTGAAGAGACAACGGACAATGGTGGCGTGCGGGTGAATGTAGCTGATGGGCGTGTTCGACGAACTCCAGGTGTTGAATTTGGCAGCGATAGGCGAACGCTAGACGGTCGGAACGAAGGAGAAATAACGACTTCAACTCACTCCGATGACGGTGATTGGCGGACGACGTATAAAACGATGGCAATTACTGGAACCGACGAAGATCTCGGTGTTTCGATGCGGGATTCAGCCAACCTCTTCGCACATGGATGAAACGATGAACGGGAGGGAACGGTGGAGTTCTCTCTCTCTGAAAGAAGCGACGAAGGTGATAAGCTATCAAAGAAGCGACGACGGCGACAAGTGAAGCTACACTACTGCTGTCTCAACAAAGGTGGCACTCTGGAAGAAGCGACGACGGAGACAAGTGTGTTGAATCCGCCCCGACGACGACGAGTAACTGAACGAACGAAACACGACCGAACTAGTGGCGACTGCGAAGTACCCTAACGGTTGGTTGACAAGCAACAAGAACGGACGTCGAGTGTTGTCGGTGACAACTGACTGCCTGACGGACGAACGAACGAGTAAGGATGAAGGTAAGTAGAAGAGAGAAAGAGAGTGGAACGAACGAATTGACTGATAGCTTCGGACGACAACCGAGTGGAGGCTGGTAAGATCGAGACTTGGACGGGAACCCGAAGTTGGTACTCGTAGCGACACCAGCGAGGAGCTCCAATGAAGATCATTAGTGCTGAAGATACGTCTGAAGAATGTCTGAAGTGAACGATTGACGGACGAACGATTGACTGACGGACGGACGGACGGACGAACGAACGAACGAACGAACGGACGGACGGACGGACGGACGAACGTAAAGGGTGAAAGCTCTATTACATTTGAATACAAATAGGAACGAAGTTCCGGCGCAGGTGACTGAGCAAAGATAGCCCAAAGCAAGAACCCGGCGAGACAAACGCAGATAAGCATTGTCAGCCATTCGATCCGATAGCGAACAGGCGTATTGGATTCGTCATACCACCAATTCCTTGGCTGTCGGTCGATCCATCGGATCAAAAGACAAACAGCCAATCGGACCGAGTTGAATTACTCAAAGAAGTTATAGGTTTTCCTACACCAATTGGCGAATCGAAGCCAAGCAGTGTTGCTTTCCCACTTAGTAGTAGTAGAGGCACCTACGTCGTGTTGTACGGAAGCGGCTCAGTCGTTGGCAGCGCTTGCAGGCAACAATTGCTGCGATGATCAATAGTATAATGAGCAGTAAAATGAGCAGCAACCACCATAAACTGAAAGAAAGGTTAGAAACGTTACGAGTAGTATTATTTACTGCAACCAACTAATCTTCCTCGAACAGCATCATAATAGCTTGAGCGGCAGTAGGTCGTCGAGCAGGGTCTTGTTGACAGCAGGCCACAGAGAGGCGCCGAATGCGTTGAGGGCAGTTCTCACAGAAGCTTGGGCGAAGTCTTCCTGCCATTACATCGGAACGGCTTTAACTTCTTCCCGTCGGACGACAGCGCGTCATGATACGGTAGTTTACCAGTGTCCAATTCCGATAACACCACTCCGAACGAGAAGATATCCGCTTGCTCTGTGTATCTCTTGCCCTCCATAATCTCAGGAGCCGTCCAGTATGGTGTGCCAACGCCCGCAGTCATCGAATATTCCTCTCGCCCTCGACTCACTCCAAAGTCGATCAATTTTGGTTCCAACTGCTTTGTCAGTAAAATATTCTTCGACTTGAGGTCTCGGTGGATAAGCGGTGGGGAGCGGGAATGCAAGTACTCAAGAGCACGCGCTGTCCCTACTGCGATGTCGATCTTGTCTTTCTTCCAGGCAGGGATAGGAAAAATACAATATCATACGGATTGGAGGCCTTCATCCAAGCCAATAAATAATTGAGTTATTGCCACATTTTTCGACAATGTCAACCAAGTCAGTAGGTCACATGAATGGTGACACTATGTCGTCTTTTCTCATGAGTTTTTGAACGAGTTGGTTGCTGTCGATGCGCCTGGATTCAGGAGGGGTTACCTCGAGAACCCTCCCACCGCGTCCAACCTCTCCGACCAACACACACAAGTCATAGTCCGAATTCCTCGACATCATACATACAACACACAAATCAACTGATATAATATAATTCAGTTAGGAAATGACAAGCAACTGTAATAACCCGTGTGCCCTGTGTGCAAACGTGGCCACACCACCCGTTTGGCGATAGTTCTCGCTACCATCCATTGGCAAAGCAACCACACATGTCAACGACATTTGGCTATAGCCAAGATTGACCTGTGTAAAAAATTGCATGTTATTGGGGTTGAGGAGCAATAAATTATGGCAATATGATATTGCCAATATCGGCAATAGTTACGGAAAATTACCAAACCCTGCTTCCAGGATAATAAATCCGAATTCTTGGCCAAATATTCCTGTAAATCTCCAGTCGGGAAGAATTCAAGTAGCATAACCAGGTTATTGAGTGTATTCCAAGCTACACCAACGAACGAGACGATGTTGGGGTGTTCCAAGCTGGCACTAAGTTCGATCTCCTTAGCGAACAGCTCCACATCCTCCGCTTTGTGCTGTTTGTCACTGAAAAGTCTCTTGACAGCAACCTGTTGGCCTCCATACTCTCCCAGCCACACCTCTCCATGTGCCCCCTTTGAAAGTGCTCGTTGGAAAGTGATATTCTCGTAAGGAATGTGTTTCCCAGTGATGAACGGACTGTCGAGTAGAATCTTCAGAGTCACGTTGGACTCGGAGCTCAGATCCGACTCGTACGCAGACATTCTCCTGTCCAACCTGTTGGTCCGCATAGTTGATGCTGTGTCTGTGCCCATTGTACGTCGACCTTGGGAGGAGTTGTATCGATTCTCCTCGGAGTCTTTACAGCCCTGGTAGTCTGTATTGGGGGTGCCTGGGTTCTCCTCAATTGGATTGTGGTGATCCGCATGTTTACTACGTCGGCGTTTTATGACAATGAAGAGCACTACGAGTGCAATTACGACGAGAGCTCCTCCGATGATTGGAGCCAAAAGCACCAGGTTAAACTTACTGGAGGAGCCGTAGGAGCCTCCGTAGTCTTCCGCCAGCCAGCGAGAGACCCAATCACTGCCTTTCACCTCCTGCCTCTGGTTCTGAACCTCCTCGGATACTTTCCCCAGCGATAAACAGGTAAAGACTGGGGCGCCAAAACCACCATTCTGGTGATCCTCCGGACAGGAGTCGTAAGCAGGTTCGTCGTCTTCCGTCACCGTGTGAATGGCAGCCACGTCGTACGACTTGTTGTCACCACTATCTTCCCAAATGTGCCTCATAATCAACGGAATAGGGATCATCTCCGGGTTTCCTCCAGTGACCCACATAGCTGTGTGTGTATTGCTGGGATCTTCAAAGTCATCTACCACACAACGAGAAGCACTGAGCATCTGCTCGCCATTGCAGAACAAATTACTCAGACTCGTGGAGTTATCAGGTTGGGTACAGTTCCTTTCAACACACCCGACAGCGTTGAACTCGGACAAAGGAACCGCCAGATCGACCATTGACCAGCTACCGAGTGGCCAAATCTGAATCAAAGTATTCACCCGTGACACAGCAAAACCAGAGTCCCATAACAAGGCACGCTGGGCGATTCTCGGTAGATCGTTCCACTCCAGTTGTAACCCATCCAATCGATTCTGGAGAACGGACGGAATCTCCAAGTTCTCGAATTGGGGAGCGTCATCGCCAGCTTTAGCGCGGAAGTAGAGCTGCCGAGATAAATCCGAGTGAGTCCCGTCAAATGAGAAATACGTTTCGCTCGACGGGAGTGAGGGTTTGTCTTGTAAAATGCGGTCGTGGGGGTCGTAGCCTACTACCTCCATGATGGAGCGGGTGGTGTAGTGCTTGGAAGGTGGTAAGAAACCGAATGAGCGAGGTGGATAAGATGAGGTAAAGCAGTCCGGTACGAGATCAATACCGCATGATCGCAAGATCGAAATACCCTATTGAGAATAGGTTGGCAAGTTCTGAACATCAGTAACTGTTGTGCAGCAAAGTCACCTCGTTAGTTAGTTGGTTAGATTCTTGACCATAGGGTGGGCCCCTACATTGATGAACAAAAGTTTACTTTGTATGTCGTACAAATGTAACATAACAATCGAAATTGAACGACGAGAATGAAGTCCGAGCTCTCGTCTAACATGACACGGTAGGTTTTTAGTCCCCCTTTAGTGGCGTAGCCAGTCGACATGGGTTCATCGTTTCTTAGGGACAGTGAAGCTGAGCCTTTTAAAACAGGTATCCGCCACGTTCAAACAAAAAGTGCCAGTAGTAAAACGGATTTGCGGTAACGTAAAGGAGAAAATACATGGTAAACTACATTCGGTAGAGAATACTATTCGTCCTCAGTACAGATGCCGTTAACCCGCGGCGCGTGTCTGAGGACATTCTGAGCCGAACGGAATCGATCCGTTATACAGCTCCCATTCCACTTTTTGCTTTCTCCTGCTCAAAGTACCTCATTCCCGAAATGAAGGTTGTTACCAGACGTCGACTTGAGTCTTCACCATCGTACGCGGATGCTGTTCTACCGTCCATTGGCCCCTACTTCGCCTTCGACGGTACCAACTCCGATTTGGCAAGACAACTCTATCTCCGAGGCAAAGCAGACGGCAAGGCTGATAAATTCATAGATTTCGCAGTACCAGACAAGGTGCAAGCTCGGCTAGAAGACCTGGGAGTGTCATGGGATGATCTATCCGGAATCGCTCAACGTGCAGTCCTCTGGGACACTGGGTTCGGCGTCACGCTGGATCACAAGCCCATCCAGATATGGACACTCGCCGGTCACTCGATGATGGACTTGGCCGTTCCGTTGGTGCAATTCAACGCAGTAGGGTGCGAAGAGAGGAACTGTTCGCAACCGGACGGCACTTGGAGTCTGAGCAACCTCTATTGCAATGGCGAGCAGATGCTAACCGCTGCCAGGTGCGTCATGGAGGACTTCCAGGACCCCAAAGAGATCCACCTAGCGATGTGGATCACTGGTGGAAACCCTGAGGTCATCCCAACTCCAACAGTGAGGAAACACGCGTGGAAAGATGCGTCAACCAACATGTCGTACGTCGTCCTGGCTGTTCACACGGTCGATATTGCGGATGAACCTGCGTATGGAGAATGTGCTACCAATACTCAAAACGATGGGTATGGTTCACTCGTGCTGGCCTGTCACACGAAAGCGAACATTACCGATGGTATTCGAGGTGCTTTGGAAGAGGTAGAAGGGAGTCCGTGGGTCTCTCGATGGCTTGCGGAAGACTACGGGAACGGAGGTGACGGTATCGGGTCAGGTGGTAAGGCGGCTCCAAATTCAACGACCGACGGTGGCTTTAAAATGATCTACCTCGTACCGATCATAGGTGGAGTCCTTCTTATCGTCGCTCTGATCATCCTTGTGCTATTTCTCACACGAAGACGCAGCCGAAACGCAGACAATCAGTCGTTTGAGAACCACGCAGCAAGCCCCAATGCCGCGTATCATCGCGATCCTGTTACGCCTCCTGTTCAGTTCCAGCCCCATGCTCCATTGAACCAGTATCGCGCTGTAAAGGACCACACTCCATCCCACGACAGCAGTTCCCTAGGACGACCTACAGTCGCAACGAGTGAAGACGCGGGGACTGGTTCGCGCAGAAGTATCGACAGTACAATCCGGTTTCGATCAAGTTACGAGGGAGAATTCAGCTCCGATTCGAACCAGTCGATGCGGATCCTCACGAGTAGCAGACATTTGCAAGGCAAACGCATTCCTTTCGACAGTCTCACGTTCAAGCGAGCGTTGTCCAAGGGAGTGAACGGGGAAGTCTGGCTCGGAAGACATCAGGGTCATGCTGTAGCCATCAAAAGACTTCTCCAGACGAACAAGCACCATGCAGATGAACTAGAGGAATTCGTACGAGAGATCGAACTCAGTGCCAGTCTCAGCCATCCCAACATCATCTCCTTTATCGGAGTGGCTTGGAGTACACTCGATAATTTGGTGATGGTGTTGGACTTCTTCCCCACTGGAGATCTGCAGTCCTATCTGAAGAAGAACGCAGAAACCATGTCTTGGGCCAAGGATAAAATCCACATTGCTGCTGGAATCGGACGTGCAGTAGAATATCTCCACACTCGCATGCCTCCACTCATCCACCGAGATCTGAAGTCCAAGAACGTTCTTCTTACGACCAATTTGGAGGCGAAACTCATTGACTTCGGCGTCAGTCGGGGTTTGGCCGAGAACACGATGACTGCGGGTGTTGGTACGCCGTACTGGACTGCCCCTGAGATTTTGCAAGGTGGACGGTACACCGAGCAGGCAGATATCTACTCGTTCGGTGTCATCTTGTCGGAACTCGATACGGGCAAATTCCCGTATCATGACGTGCTTCGTCCCGATGGCAAGAAGCCGAGGCCATTCCAGATCATGGAAGACGTCATAGCTGGAAAACTGCGTCCGAGTTTGTCGGAGGATTGTCCGCCTCGCATCAGTCGTATCAGCACGGCATGCTGCCAGCACGACCCGGCTAGGCGTCCGACAGCAGCCCAAGTGGTAAGGATTCTGAACGGCGATGAGTCATCGGATGACTATGTGCTGTGAACGAGGTCACCTTCGTCTTTGTTGAGTTGAATGCATGTACTGTGTCGTTTAGAAGCATATGTACCATTGATCGTTAGTGTGTCGAATTGCTTTGCCAACGCGAATAACGATGAGCATTATTTCTGCTTCGCTTCAACTTCCCGAGCTGAATGCCCCGATCCATTTCCGTCCGCGGAGCCTCTGACTGAACGACAAAGCCAACTGGAACATGGCGATGGTGTCGATGGTGAAGGTGTCGAACTAACAGGAACGTTTTTCTCCGGTCAGTCTCAACACGAGTTATGACGACTCCAACCTTTACAACTTTGTACTAGCAACAACTGCCATGTCAATACATTCCGCTTCGGAAATCTTAACTGAAGACTCGCAGATAGGAGACCTACACTAAAAGCATCTTCAGCCACAGATGGACCAATCACAGCTCTGTATTTCCTCCACTTCAACTTGGAAGTTCCAAGTCCAAGTTGGAACTACGAAGTGGCTATCCGCCCCACAAGTACCACTCTTATTGCTAAACCAAAACTGTTGTCAAGTAAAATGACTTGACTCTATTATACTGTTACAAAGTCAAGCCGGCTGCAATTGCAGCGGATTCAACACTGACGGGAAGTCTTCCCTCCCGCTCTAGCTTACTTTTTGACATGTGTGTCGAGCGAAAGTTGTTGCCGCCCTTGTCCTTCATGCAGGCCACCATTGTTGTTTGCATTGAAAGAAACGAACGGTCAATTGTCGACTAGGAAGCTCCCAAAACGAATCTGTGACGGCTATAACAATGTCTTCCAGAGTTCTAGTTGCCTTTTCCTGCTGAATATGTGGAGCGGGGGGCATGGTAGGATTGGACACAACAGCAAGGTTTGAAGGGGAGAGGCGAAATCTTTAGTGAGTCATTGCTGAGAGTGATCTGGCAAGCCCTCGATCAACTGCCCATCATTCGTCACTGACAACGCGCACATCATTCGATTCGTGTTGCTCACCATTTTCAATTTCTACCAATTTGCTGTTGCAACCAGTTTGACTAATTTTAGTAGCAAAACATAGTTTCCTGACAGGAGTTGTACATTGATTCTTACAGAAATCCATAGCTAGCTTCTGTCGCTTCCACGCCGTAACCTGTGGTGTTCAAGCTGTTCTGCTCGTTATTGATCAGTCGATAATGATCCAGCACAGACAAACCGGAGAATGTTGAAGCAGCGTTGATATCTCTCCCCGCAACGTGATCACAATAGGGGGAATGAAAGACATCTCTGCTTCCAAGTTTGAGGTGGAGTCTGGAGCACCGCCCACATGTCTGACTCGTGTACATCTCCGAGCAGATGACAAGGCTTTTCCCCATCAACTCGCACTTGGCCTTCAGAATTTGCCGGAATTGGAAATGTTTGAGGCCCAGCAGCAACCGGTTGAAGGTGTGGTTCCGTGCAGTACTTCTCTTAACCATATCCTTTGAACTGAAGACAGGGAGGATGATAACGTCGTACGTCTTCGTCAGGTAAGCTGCCGTCTGGTAATGCATCTCCTTCACGGCGTTTTTCAGTTTTGCAATAGCGCAGTGGAATGCACGCTTGGCTCACGCGAACACTCGCCACTGTCGCCCGGACCGATGTCCCCTGAAGTTTTTAATGAGCGCCATCTCCCTTTGGGCATCGATGATCCTGGATCGATACCCATCTAGATGTTCTCTCGTTCCTCGGCCGACGTGAAGGGCATTTCCGTTTAGATCCACCCCAGTCATGAACGCCTTAACCCTGAATCCAGTGCGATCACTCTGTCGTGGTAGGAGTACTCATTCGAACAGTACGCTTGCGGAATCACGGCGTACCAGAAGCCGTTCGTGTTGGTGATCTGGATTTCGTTGGTGATAACGAGGCCCGGATTGCAGCGGATCGGGATACCCTTCATCTTCGAGATGGATTGTAAATCTCGCTGACCCTTTCTGTGTTGAATTGTGGCTTGTGATGCATCCTCAGAAAATGTAAAGTAGCGTCCGTCCCTCTTTCGACTCTTGAATCGAACTTTGAACTTCTTGATGTTCCCAGCAGACAGGTTGCTAAACGCGCTCTTCACACCGCTCTCAAACTTGCGTAGCGCATTGAATCGTAAGCTCTTTGGCGTTTCAAAAGCCCATTGCGGTGGCGGCTCCATCCCCTCGGGATACATACGCTGTTTGTTCGAAACTTGAGTTACATAGAGGTCCCTCAGATTGGCTGCTTTGGACACGTTCGTCGCTCGGAAGTGAGCCACCGCTTGATTGTAGGTCCAGCGACACGTCCCCATATAACGTATGAGCTGTTGGCGCTGTTTGGTAGTAGGGAAAAGTCTGTATTTGCGCATGCGTGTCACCAGGAGTTTGTCCTGGGCTTTCAACTCACGTCGAATGGCCGAAGCAGCCTCGATGTCGTCTGCATGCTCCGTTGCGTTGCATTTGAGGACGTTGATAGTTGCTGTGTATCCCGAAACCTCAGCTGCTCTTTGAGGCTTGGATGCAAACGCGACTCGCTTGCGCTCATGCATTTCTCGATCGCACGGCCACTTTGCGGTATTGTGAAAGTTTTCTAAGGTGAACAAGGACTGCGTCTGCTGATCGGTGTTCCGTTGTTTCAGGAACGCGAACCACGGTTTCGGCTCCAAGATGTCCTCTGCAGGTAGTAAGTCGTTTAGTCTCTGCGAATCAAAGAAGCTATCCAGACGGTCGATACGGTCGGCCGGGACTTTGGCAAGGAGCGGTCTGAATTCTCGCACATGACCGAGAAGCACGTGAGCCGCAACACGACCAAGCAGTTTATCTACGCGACCGTTCATCTCGCGTATCTGCAGCGCCCGCGCCTCCGGGTCTGTTTCATCATTTTTGTCCTCTTGGGTGTACACCTTCAATTCGTCTAACGTATACTCGAGGCTAGTGGTAGCGCACAGCCGTAACGCCAACCACCCGATAGTCCGCCACCGAAGGATGGCTCTCATCCGGACAGCCAAACACAGCTTGGCGTCACTCACGTGAACAAAGATGAGGACGCGCACTTGTTGCATGATATCGCGGATGTGTCTGCGCAGGTCTGACCAGCCTGCTCTGCGTCTCGGAAGCTTGCGTGGAAAAGCATCTAGCGTGTCACCCTTCGGTCGAGGTCGGCGGGTGAGTGCCTGACTCTCTCTATCGGAGGACCGTACTCAGGGCAAGCTTCGTCGGGTGGGCGGAGGCAGTTGCTAGGGTGGTGATCCTATGGAGGAGAGATCTTCGAGTAGAAGCGTGCGACTTATTTGAACCCATGCCATCGATGAAAGCTTCCAGTGTGGCATATTCCTAACCTGGGTCGGATGTATTTTATCCTTTACGTTACCGCAAATCCGTTTTACTGGCACTTTTTGTTTGAACGTGGCGGATCCTGTTTTAGAAGGCTCAGCTTCACTGTCCCTAAGAAACGATGAACCCATGTCGACTGGCTACGCCACTAACGGGGACTAAAAGCCTACCATGTCATGTTAGACGAGAGCTCGGACTTCATTCTCGTCATTCAATTTCGATTGTTCAGTTACATTTGTACGACATACAAAGTAAACGTTTGATTGCCACCTTCATCAATGTACCTATACTCAAGATCTAACTAACGAGGTAACTTACCTTATTTTGTTCCCCGTCGCTTCACGGATTTTCTCTCCATTCGTCAAGATGCCGTCGATCTTGCGCCGCATTTCGTCTGCCAATGCCGATTTTCCTTCACCCGATAGTTCATTCGCCTTCGACGGGACGAACTCGGACCTCGCTCGTCAACTGTTCAATCGCTCGAAAGCTGGTGACTCCATCTCAAAATTTGAAAACGTCCAAGTCCCTCCCGTCCTTAAAGACCGACTCACAAGGCTGAAAGTTAAATGGGAACAATTGTCTGGGATCGCTCAACGAGCAGTTCTCTGGGATTCTGGATTTGGTATCACAAATGACGACCGCACCGTGAAGATCTGGACGTTGGGTAATTACTCCATGGCAGATCTCGCAGTTCCACTTGACACGTTCAAATCTGTCGGGTGTGAGGCGAACTCCTGTCCACAACCTGATAATACCGTGAGTTTCAGTAACAAATGGTGCGGAGGTGCGCAAATGCTTCGAGCTGCTCGCTGTGTAGTAGAAGATTTCGAGGATAACAGTAATATTCACGCTGCGATGTGGGTAACTGGTGGGAATCCTCAGGTAATTCCTACTCCGTACGTTCACAAACATGATTGGAAGGACAAACGCGATAACAATTCGTACATTGTCTTTGCTGTTCATACACTGCAACTAGCTGATGAACCTGCGTGGGACGAGTGTCCTCGTTCAATACAGAACGAGGGTTACGGGTCGTTGGTTTTACCATGCTTTACAACTGCCAATATCTCGAATGCGACGAAGGAGAAAATGGTGGAAGTGAAAGGTTCTGCGTGGGTTTCTCAATGGCTGAAGGAAGACTACCCCACAGAGAGCGAGAGCAGTAGCAGATTCAACATGATCCTGCTAATACCAATTATCGGAGGGATTCTCGTTGTTATCGGGATAGTTGCTGTCCTGATTGTTCTCAAGCGGAGAAAGAAACTCGTGAGTAGGAATTTGTCCGAAGAACCACAGTTTTCTCTCCAGATACACTTCCGTAACAGCAGTGATTCTGGGAACGGTACGCTGAACCGAACGCACCTGGCAAACCAAGAATGGTCCAACTTGACGCTAAAAACGACGATCGGGGGTGAATTACTGGCCGAAAAGCGAGTCCCATATGACAGCATTGTCTTCGAACGGATGCTATCTAAAGGAGCTTTTGGAGAGGTCTGGGCAGCGGATTTACTCGGAGAACCGGTAGCTGTGAAGCGTTTACTGCAGAACAAAAGTCATTCAGTGGACGAAGTGGAGGCATTCGCGCGGGAGATTCAATTGAGTGCGACTTTAGTGCATCCGAACATCGTGGGGTTCATCGGTGTGGCTTGGAACAGTCTCAGTAATTTGGCTATGGTGCTGGAATTTGTACCGCTTGGAGACTTACAGGGATATTTGCGCAAAAGCTTCGACTTGTTGATGTGGAAGACGGACAAAATGCACATGGCGGTCGGGATTGCGTTGGCACTGGAATATATACACGCGAAATCTCCTCCAATTATCCATCGCGACCTCAAATCGAAAAATATCCTGATCTCGAAAAACCTAGATCCGAAACTCAGTGATTTTGGAGTAAGTCGAGGACGGCAAGATATTTCCATGACGGCAGGAGTTGGGACACCATATTGGTCTGCTCCAGAGATCCTTGAAGGAAAGCGATACACGGAGCAAGCGGATATTTATTCTTTTGGAGTGGTGTTGTCTGAATTAGACACTGGCAAAAATCCTTATCACGATGCATTGACACTGGAAGGGAAGAATGAAAAACCAGTCAAGGTTTTAGCTGAGGTGATCGCTGGGAATTTGAGACCAACTTTTTCAGCAAACTGCCCAGATAAAATCCGGCGTATTGGTGAAGCTTGTTGTCAGTTTGACGCTGCAAGTCGCCCAACTGCAACTCAAGTAGTGAAAATGCTCCAAGACTAACCAATATTTATATAAACACGCACTCCGTTTGAGCTGTACTGCGTGTCTTCTCTTGTGTTTTCCTCCTCCAATAGAGCCAGAAAAGCCCAAGAGCACTGATGAGAACTACGGATCCTGCGATGATCGGAATCAACAGCAACAGATCGAAACTCGAGTCGGAATCCGTAGCAAACTCTTCCTCCAGCCACTTGGGTCACCCAGTTACTTCCAGTCACAGTAGCCATCGTAGCTACAATTTCATCGGCGGCATTATCCCTCCGGTAACAAGGGACTGTCAAGGACGCGTATTCTCCGTCCGAAGGACGGTTCCACGTCACCTCGTCTGTACTGGAGACTGTATGGACTGCGTACACGCTGTACGTCACTCCCGATCCGTTCACAAATGATGTCGAAGACGGATATGTGGAGCTTTAGTAGAGTCTCCACCTTTCGACCACATAGAACCGAGGAAACCCGCAGCTTCCGAGTCCACGAACGTATCCACTACACAACGTGCCACACTGAGCATTTGGTCTCCATTACATCCCTGGACGTACGAGGCTGTGGTTGCTCACAGTCCACAAAGGTGCAACCTGCGTCTTTAGTCTCCTTTCGAGTGAAAACGAGGTCTGTCATAGTGTAATTGCCAATAGTCCAGATCTGAATGGGGTCCTGCTTTGGAGAGAGAGTGAATCCGGTGTCCCAGAGAACAGCTCGTTGCACTGTACCTGGTAGGTCTTGGAGTTGATATTTTTTTTAGTGGATCCAGTCGATCATTAACAGATTCAGGGACTGTCGAGAGCCCCACTTTCTCCATTGTTTCGTTCGCTCGATAGCGGATGAAAAGTTCCTGCGAAATGTCGGAATTACTACCATTGAAGACAAAGGATTCGTTGGTAGAGGAGGAATCTGCCTTTAAACTTCGGATCGTTTGAGAGACGACTAAGCTCCAAAATAGTGAAAAGATGACAGCACGCATGCTCCGTTCCATCACTCAATTGTTCCGTTACAGAAATCCTAACAAAAAGCTAGCTAGCTTCTGTCGCTTCCACGCTGTAACCCGTGGTGTTCAAGTTGTTCCGCTCGTTATTGATCCGTCGATAATGATCCAGCGCAGACAAACCGAAGAATGTTGAAGGCAGCGTTGACATCTCTCCCCGCAACGTGATCACAATAGGGGCAATGAAAGACATCTCTGCTTCCAAGTTTGAGGTGGAGTCTGGAGCACCGCCCACATGTCTGACTCGTGTACATCTCCGAGCAGATGACAAGGCTTTCTCCATCAACTCGCACTTGGCCTTCAGAATTTGCCGGAATTGGAAATGTTTGAGGCCCAACAGCAACCGGTTGAAGGTGTGGTTCCGTGCAGTACTTCTCTTCACCATATCCTTTGAACTGAAGACAGGGAGGATGATAACGTCGTACGTCTTCGTCAGGTAAGCTGCCGTCTGGTAATGCATCTCCTTCACGGCGTTTTTCAGTTTTGCAATAGCGCAGTGGAATGCACGTTTGGCTCTCGCGAACACTCGCCACTGTCGCCCGGACCGATGTCCCCTGAAGTTTTTAATGAGCGCCATCTCCCTTTGGGCATCGATGATCCTGGATCGATACCCATCTAGATGTTCTCTCGTTCCTCGGCCGACGTGAAGGGCATTTCCGTTTAGATCCACTCCAGTCATGAACGCCTTAACCCCTGGGTCCAGTGCGATTAGTCTGTCGTGGTAGGAGTACTCATTCGGGCAGTACGCTTGCGGAATCACGGCGTACCAGAAGCCGTTCGTGTTGGTGATCTGGATCTCGTTGGTGATAACGAGGCCCGGATCGCAGCGGATCGGGATACCCTTCATCTTCGAGATGGATTGTAAATCTCGCTGACCCTTTCTGTGTTGAATTGTGGCTTGTGATGCATCCTCAGAAAATGTAAAGTAGCGTCCGTCCCTCTTTCGACTCTTGAATCGAACTTTGAACTTCTTGATGTTCCCAGCAGACAGGTTGCTAAACGCGCTCTTCACACCGCTCTCAAACTTGCGTAGCGCATTGAATCGTAAGCTCTTTGGCGTTTCAAAAGCCCATTGCGGTGGCGGCTCCATCCCCTCGGGATACACGCGCTGCTTATTGGATGCTTGGGTTACATAGAGGTCCCTCAGAGTGGCTGCTTTGGACACGTTCGTCGCTCGGAAGTGAGCCACCGCTTGATTGTAGGTCCAGCGACACGTCCCCATATAGCGTATGAGCTGTTGGCGCTGTTTGGTAGTAGGGAAAAGTCTGTATTTGCGCATGCGTGTTACCAGGAGTTTGTCCTGGGCTTTCAGCTCACGTCGTATGGCCGAAGCAGTTTCAATATCGTCTGCATGGTCCGTTGCGTTGCATTTCAGGACGTGGATAGTTGCTGTGTATCCCGAAACTTCAGCTGCTCTTTGAGGCTTGGATGCAAACGCGACTCGCTTGCGCTCATGCATTTCTCGATCGCACGGCCACTTTGCGGTATTGTGAAAGTTTTCTAAGGTGAACAAGGACTGCGGCTGCTGATCGGTGTTCCGTTGTTTCAGGAACGCGAACCACGGTTTCGGCTCCAAGATGTCCTCTGCAGGTAGTAAGTCGTTTAGTCTCTGCGAATCAAAGAAGTCATCCAGACGGACGATACGGTCAGCCGGGACTTTGGCAAGGAGCGGTCTAAATTCTCGCACATGACCGAGAAGCACGTGAGCCGCAACACGACCAAGCAATTCATCAGCGCGACAGTTCATCTCGCGTCTCTGCAGCGCCCGAGCCTCCGGGTCTGTTTCATCCTTTTTGTCCTCTTGGGTGTACACCTTCAATGCGCCTAACGTATTCTCGAGGTCGCCAGCGCTAGTAGTAGTGTACTAGCGTAACGCCAACCACCCGATAGTCCCCCACCGAAGAATGACTCTCACCCGCACAGCCAAAAACAGTTTGGCGTCACTCACGTGAACAAAGATGACGACGCGCACTTATTGCATGATAACGCGGATGGGTCTGACCAGCCTGCTCTGCGCCGCGGAAGCTTGTGTGGAAGTGCATCTAGCGTGTGTGTCACTCTTCGGCCGAGGTCGGCAGGTGAGTGCTTGACTCTCTTTATCGGGAGGACTGCAGTCAGGACAAGCTTCGTCGGGAGGGCGGTGGCAGGTGCTTGAGGGTGGTTTTCCTATGGAGGAGAATTGAAGACTGAGATATTTTCGAGTCGAAGTGTGCGACCTTTTGAACCCGTGCCATCAATGAAACCCTTCGGTGTGGTATCTTCCTAACCTGGGTATTGTGGATTTCATTCAAAATTCCCAAGGGCGGTTCATTGAATCGACCCGAGGCGAACCGCCGCCCAATCGCCAGACCTATCAAAATGACTAGATTTCATGACTGTTCAGTGTTTCATCTCACAACAATGGCGAGCGTGGATAGCACTACAAGCGAAGACATGGTTGGTCGCGGCGACACGACAGACCCCTCGCCGCAGCGAGAGGATGCGCGTAGCAGACGTGTTTCGCAGCGAGTCCATCCTTATTCTGCTTGCTCACATGCGAGGAGGTCTCTGCATGAAGAGCTGAGTCTCGAGAGCATCCAACTGGCACAAGATTCGCCGCGCTTCACTTCATCACCAGCGAGCACGGCTGAAAGCAATGCTCATGGATCCCTAACTCCGCAGCACCCTGCTACATGTCCATCCTCACCATCAAGTTCAGCGAGAACTCCCCCATAAGAAGGTCACCAAGGCTGGGTCAGATTGAGTCAGCTGGAGCTGGCATTAGCACTCCAGAAGCGGACTCGTTGGCGCAGGTTGCAGCAAACACCGAGAGCGTGGCATTAGGTTCGTCGATCACCCCGTCTTATGCAGCGAGCTACACGCGATGGTGTTGAGCGTCCATCGACTGATGGACACCAATACAGGCTTGTCGTGAAGCCGATAGTCAAGGCCGCTGTCAGCCAACGTGACACGTCCGGTGATGCGCTGGAAGTGTATGCTGTTGAGGGCCCGTCGTTCAGCAGCATTGTGGAGAAGATATGGCATAAATTCCGCGAATACATGAAGGGGAGGGCGGTAAAATCACAAGAGACTTCGTAAATTTCTTGTCGGTCGAGGGCGTTGCTCGTTGGTATGTCCCTGTGGATTCATAGACGCGAATCCAATTGCTTATTGTCTTCAAATCCTTGTTGTAAACGCGAGCGAGCTCCTTTTTTGAGTAACCAAGGTTGTAGTATCCGTACAAACAGTGTAAAACTGTGTTAGGGTGGGCATGTTGTGTCGCGACCGCAGCTTCCATCTTACACAACGCTGTTTACCTTAGATGAGAGAGTGAAGCAACGAAGATCTTGCTTTGGTCGATTGCCCGTCGGTTCGCCCTAAGGGTCGCGAATCGGCCCAGTTTGGGAAATTTCGCTGAAAACGACAATAACGTTCGCTGTGGAATCGACAGCTACCAGGACTTGATTGTCAGCTATATCGGCAGTGCACCACTGAACCCATCGCCGCATTATAAACTCCACCACTCATCTGTTTTAAAACCCACTAACGTTAAAAATCCTTCACTCTCCTTTTTAGCTCATGACCACGCTCAATGGGAAAAGATTGGATCAGCAGACGCAGTCCTTGTTCGCCTTAGAAACCTTTGACAATACTGCAAAGTGGCCGTGCGATCGAGAAATGCATGAGAGCAAGTATCAACGTCCTCAAATGCAACGCAATGAACCATGCAGATGACATCGAGGCTGCTTCGGCTATACGAGGAGAGCTGAAAGCCCAGGACAAACTCCTGGTAACACGCATGCGCAAATACAGACTTTTCCCTACTACCAAACAGCGCCAATAGCTCATACGCTATATGGGGACGTGTCGCTGGACCTACAATCAAGCGGTGGCTCACTTCCGAGCGACGAACGTGTCCAAATAGTGTACTCCGCCAACATGTTTGCTAGAATTACTACACACTAACTTACTGTTAGTGCTGTTAGCAAACGTGTTACCCTGTTTGTTGTGGACTTCCTATATAACTACAGTGCTACTATGTATAGTAGTATTGTCCTGCGCAGCCGATGCGTCGCTGCTTTCAGTAGCTTCGTCTTCCAGTCTTCAATCACGTATCGAGCAGAGCGAAGTTTGTATAGAGAAACACTAACTTCTCCACTTTGTCTGCTGTCAAACGATTGCGGCGTTTAGACCACACGAAAGCAAAGGCACTCCAAACACGTTCTGCAGCAGCAGAAGAGATAGGAACCGTAAAGAGTCTCGTTGCAATTGGAGCCAAGAGCAGGAATTCAGTCACACCATGATCTAGCCAGTATTCCAGTGCGTCCATATCCTTGTAGAGCTCCATTTGGGTTGTAGAACACATTTTGATAAACTGAGCAAGTTCTATCTTGCACTGAGAAGCAGTGCTTTCACTGTCACGGCCTTCTTGGAGGGTGTCGACGGAGAGAGCATCTCAAATCACCTGGTCGCGGTCTTTACGAAGGTGACCTCGTTGTTTAAAAAAGTAAACTGGGAGACGAACGAGGGCGGTTGGCGCTTCGATAGCCAACCGATCATTGTCATCTGACCGCCAACGATATCTGATGCAGCTGGAAAGGGCTCGGTCTTTGATACCGGTAGCACGAATCTAGTCGCGACAGAAAGCTTCAACATTAAACATTCAACAGAACTGTGGGCTCAGGATCAGGAAGCGACGGGTGAGTGTCTAACTCCACCAACATGTTAGTAAAATTTACTACACACTAACTAACTGTTTATATACAGGGTCGCCAACTCTACAGTTAGCGTTAGTGCGAACACTATGTCCAAAGCAGCCACTCTGAGGGACCTCTATGTAACCCAAGCATCCAATAAGCAGCGCGTGTATCCCGAGGGGATGGAGCCGCCACCTCAATGGGCTTTTGAAACACCAAAGAGCTTTCGATTCAATGCGCTACGCAAGTTTGAGAGCGGTGTGAAGAGCGCGTTTAGCAACCTGTCTACTAGGAACATCAAGAAGTTCAAAGTTCGATTCAAGAGTCGAAAGACGGACGGACGTTACTTTACATTTTGTGAGGATGCGTCGCAAGCGACAATTCATTCAGCACAGGAGGGGTCAGCGAGCTTTACTATCCATCTCGAAACTGAAGGGTATCCCGATCCGCTGCGATCCGGGCCTCGTTATCACCAACGAGATCCAGATCACCAACACGAACGGCTTCTGGTACGCCGTGATTCCGCAAGCGTACTACCCGAATGAGTACTCCTAGAGTGATCGCACTGGACCCAGGGGTTAACCCACCGGCGACCGCTGTTATCCCAGCTTTGCTGGGATAAGTTTTATATAGAAATTTGTATGCTATGGGGGTAGGGAAATCAATGTTCCCATCGGTCTGGAGTGTCACCACCTGCTTTCGCTTACTTTTTGCTTATTGGTCAGTAGTATCCAATCAGAGTTGAGATAAGCTTCTAATAGTGAGGTCTGTCAATGGACTTGGCGAAAAAACCTTGTCGTAATTCGGAGTAGCCGCCCAAAATCACGAAAATAATCTCTACTTTTAGACTATCTATTACAAAAATTTATCCTCGGCATCTATCCCCGCCCACTGGGCGGCGCCCAGTATGAGCACGCTGAGGAACATCTTCTCGCTGGAAAAGCGCAAGAAAATACGGCTGAGCCCCTGCGCTGTTTGAAGGCCGTGGACGACGTTCACTGACGCTGGATGGAACAGACGTTTAAGGTCGCTATGACGACGGCAATGAAGAAACTTGAGACGTCACGGAGCGAAGAAGAAGACGAGGAAAATGATGTGCAGTCAACGGAGTTAGAAGAAAACTCGTACCGACGTTGACGACAAGCTATTCCTATGGATTCACCAGGTGATGATCTACGTGGAGACCATTTGATGCTGGACGGGGAGGAGGACGGAGATTTGGCCAGACGCATGGCTGGAATTGGTGTGCAGAGATTGCGACGTTTAAGAGGGAGAAGAGGCTTCTTCCATTCAGATGCAGATACTCGCATCTTCCGATACAGATCTAGTGGGGGATTCTGCAGATAATTACACTGGAGAAGACGCAAAAGAGAGGACCATGATGTGTTCTGGACGGCGATTGGAGTATTGACGCTGCTGAGCTTCTTACTCATGAGCAGCATTACGATCTACTTGACGCAGACGGATTTCTTCGAGTCGCATCAGAACGATCTCTTTGGAACGACGGTGGATAATAGATTTACAGTTGTGGCGGAGGATGACGCACAGATCTTCTTGAAGAGTGGTAAGACGGACGTAGTGGAGAGTTGTTTTGCGGCATCAATTAATGTTGTGTGTTGTGACGCCCAGGATACTCTAATACCGCCTACTCGGAGGGAATGATCGCATTTGATGATGGAGAGTTGAAAATCGGACGACGTGCATTGGATTCCGGAGACCAGCAGACATTTTATGGGGTGACTTTCTTCTCCAATGGCACTGTGACGTTCACAAACAGGGTGGATTGTAAGTGCACATGACATTTTCTTGTGTGCGTATTGCTTTGCTAACAGTTTGGTGTTACATCAGCTCCCATGATTGAGGCGGATTATTTGAGTGCCAGAAAGGGGGTTGTTTTCGATGATGGCACGATGATGACCACAGCTGCGAACAGTTCGGGCGGTGTGAAGGAGCAGGGCGACCTGAATCTCGTATCAAAAGCAGGAACTGTCATCACGAGCGCTGGTGGAAACTCCCTGCTTTTCGTCGATCCTGCTGGAACGGTGACAGTGGCCAACACCATCGCGGACGATCCTACAGCGGCCGGCATTACGCTTGACGGCACGCGCGGACTTATCAGCATTGGAGATGGAATGACACTAAAGAACGACGGTAACGCAACGAGTTTGTCTTCTTCCCAGGACCTTTACCTGGATTCTAGCACAGTCTTCGTAGGTTCTGCTGGCGGCGGAAAAGTGCGGGTTTCGGTACCTAGTGGTGACACTACTGGAGATGATGGTGCACGAGCACTTGAGTCTGCGCAAGAAAGTGAGCGTCGGGTACAATCCTCGACGCTATTTGTCGTGTCAAGCTGGAGCGAACATCTCTACAGTAGTCTCTGCCCAAGAGCGAACAGACAAAGAATATAAGAGAGGACGAACGCTTTTACGTCCTGCTCGAGCGAAAAAAGCCACTACATCAACGTTGACAAGGAAACGTTGGCTCGGAGTGGAGAAACTAATGCTGCACCGGTTTCCTGTGGGGAGTGCAGTAGTAACGAGAAAATTTTGCTGTCAAGGGGTGGAGAATATGGCAGATCTATCTTAAAGCACACAGCGCTCTTTCATTGAGAGAAGACCCGGATAAGGAGGCTTTATCGAAGGCACGATTGAAAGCCCTAATGTTGGATATCTGGCTGGAGTTTCTCAAGGAAAGAGTCAGATAGATGCTCATCAGAGCTACCTCTGTTGCTGGATCTCAAGCAGCAACGCAACCTGACAGCGAGGTTCTTGCATGCGAGCGCGTCTCTCTTCACAATTTAAGCTTTTGAGTCGAGGTCGTACTTGCTCGAGTTGGAGATCGTAGAGGAATGTAGAGCGCAGTCGGAGATAGACCTATAGCGACGGAGTAGCAGAGAAAAACATATAAAAAAGCGAAACACAACGACCTGCTTATTTATCCTTTAACTTTGAGATGACACGAACGTTGAGCATTAATCTACATGTATTTCTACTATCCTAGGTAAGTATATTGCACGAGATCAGTTCACTATACTCGAGTCGGTAAACGCCAACCATAACACGTGCGTAGTACATCGTACGCCTCCACATATTCTTCCGTGACCTATTGTCTTAAATCTCACATGACCTCAACTGTCGCAGGGTGCATCAGGTAGCTGTACTCGTCCATCGGCAACGGAATGGGATGCCAAGGCGTACCCGCCGCAGGTGCTCGTCGACTGCACCAGTTTGCCAATTTACCGAAAAGCGATGGAGGCTCCACTTGTGAAATTGCCCTTGCTGAGTGACAGCAACGCCTACCACAACTCCAGCCAATAATCCAGCCACAAACTGCATCGGCCCGAAGAAATATCCGTCTTTATAATTCCAGAGTGAATAGTGAAGTGTAGGCAACGTCAATTGCTCAACGTAGCGCTTATGACGATTCATAGCAGCGTTGAAGTTGTTCACCACATCTTTAGTCTTCCAGACTAGAATTGGAAGCCACAGAAGAGCTTACAGACGTAGAATCATCCAAGCCATTGGACTCCACTGCGATCTAGTGACAAAAATCTGTATAAGTATAATTTTAAATGATAAAAGACAACTTGACTTCAAAACTAGTACAGAAGGATAAACGGTATTTCTGAGAATTGGCCGAGACGTTTGAGAGACTTTGAGAGACCTCCGAGAATTATCTATAAGGAAAGAACATGACTACGTCTGAAAGAATTGGGGATGCCACTTTCATTTTTTCCTGCATTGGTCCAACTACAACCGAGGTATGGATTGGAGCTGGCGCGTGGAGGACGTGGCATTGTCCATCGTTCACGACTTTATTGACAACAAAACATGGTCCTATGGGTCGTGTGTTGTCGTGCTACGATGGGTTGCCTGGAAGCGGGAAGACAAAGTTCGCCGAGATGCTTCGACGTGCGTTTGTAAATGCATTCGCAGAGGACACCGTGAGCAATGCACGGATCGTGCGTATATTCACCCCTCAGCAAGATGAATGGGGTGCATGGTGGTGTGATAGGAACATGCACGGCGTGTTTAGAGCTGAGCTTCAAAGCGCCGAAGTGGTGATCGTTGACAGTTCGCACATTTCTCAAGTGGAATGGGAGTTCGTGGAGAGAATAGAAAATTCGTGTTGGAGCGATTGTGGACTTGAAGGGAAGACTTACGTGGTGAGTTTTCTTTGCGATGATTTCGAGCACGCGAAAAAATTAAATCAACGCGCGGATGACCCGCTACCAGATGAGTTGTTGTGCAACCTTTACCGTGATTTTCAAGCGGCGGAACCTGAGGTGGCTGAAGTAGCACATTTCTACACTGTTGTTCCTCAATAGCGTTGGAGACACGCAGTGCAACAATCTCCGGAAGTACGGCAATGTACTGGCTATCAAGGTTTTTTTTACGTTTTATTGTTAGCAATACAGTTGACAACATTAATTTACATCGATGGCAGAACAACATTGACATTAAAAGACGTATTTATATTGAGTTTAGTAATGACGATGTCAACTCTTCACATAGCGTATTTGCATACAAGACTTTATATTCATGCTCCCTCTAACGCGTAGAGATATAGGCGTGAGCACACCACGTCAACTTGGTACGTCTATATGCCAGATTTAGTGCATGACGACTTGTGCTTGGACGACTTCTTCGCATGCCTCAACCTTGGTCTGACCAGCCGTCGTGGACGCCACTATGTTGTGCCGTTGGACGATGCGCCTTCGGCCCTGCAGGTATCGTCGCCATCTCGAATGACACCGTTGTCTTGCTGTTGACAGTTTGAAGCACAAAAAGTAGCATAAAATTCTAAAACCTACCTTGCGAAAGTAAACACAGCATAAAATCTGCTTAAAAGGACGCGTTTAGTGACGATGTTGATCCGCCATCGATTCAAATATTTTTGTTGTCGTGCCGAAAGAAAGTAGATCCTTTCAACGCTCGCCATTGAATGACTGCCCGATCTAAATGTTTTGCCTGTACATCTAGGATTTATCTTTGGACCTTCCAACACCATGTCGATGATGTTTTACCATTGACCTATCCAATACTACAGTAGTACTAAACTCGAGATATATGATAAGCACTGACGCCGTCACGCGGTGTTCTTCCCTGAGCTTCTCCTTCTCCAGATCGAGCAGGTGGCTCATGGCTTGTCGTAGCTGCTTCTCTTCTTCGTTCTTGGCCTCCAGCCCAATAGCAATGCGGTGCAAACGCACATCTTGCTCGAACCGACAAAACCGAATCTTGTCGACGTTTGCCACATGCTCCCCAGACTTGTACGCACGTTTCAAGTGCTGTCGCTGAGAGGTCTCTCGCTGGCGTAGTTCAGTAAGTGATTCTTCAGTGAGTTTATACCGGAGATACTGAGCTTGAGCCTTCGATGTTGCCTCGTGCTGCCTCGTTTTGGGAAGTAGAGGATAGAGAGACTTGGATGTATCACGTCGGGTGGTACGAGAAAAGGACGCTCGCTCCAGGAGCGTGAGGATCCTCTCGTGCAACCTTCTTTTTTACTGGGTGTCAATTCATTGTCTTCTTCAGCCTCCTGGTGGTTGGCACTCTTTCGAGGAGTAACAGGCTTCTGGGCGGGAATGTTCTCGCTTGGTCGAGAATTCTCGCGATCTCCGACATCTTCAGCCGCAGCTTCGTCTTCTTTGTGCTCGGGAACAACTTATCATTGACCTCTCAAATACTACTACTGTAGTACTAAACTCAAGGTAAGCACTACACCTCGAGCTGATCAGCTGACAGGGAATCGAAGCCGTCAGCAGCCACAAAAACTTTCCCTAGCGCAACTACACAGCAGAACGCCGGGCAGCGTAGCAGGTTAAAGCAGCATTGTGATGGTGTAGCGTAAGGGTTGCGTAGCAGAACGTCGAGCAGCGTACCAGGTAGAACAGCCTAGTAGGTAGGGCAGCGTAGCAGGTTATAGCAGCATTGTGACCAGTAGGGCTCCAGCAACGTAACGGGTAGCGTAGCAGATCGTCGACCAGCGTACCAGGTAGAACAGCCTAGTAGGTAGGGCAGCGTAGCAGGTTATAGCAGCATTGCGACCAGGTTCGAGTAGCGTAGCAGGTTATAGCAGCATTGTGACCAGTAGGGCTCCAGCAACGTAACGGGTAGCGTAGCAGATCGTCGACCAGCGTACCAGGTAGAACAGCCTAGTAGGTAGGGCAGCGTAGCAGGTTATAGCAGCATTGCGACCAGGTTCGAGTAGCGTAGCAGGTTATAGCAGCATTGTGACCAGTAGGGCTCAAGCAGCGTAACGGGTAGCGTAGCAGATCGTCGACCAGCGTACCAGGTAGAACAGCCTAGTAGGTAGGGCAGCGTAGCAGGTTATAGCAGCATTGCGACCAGGTTCGAGTAGCGTAGCAGGTTATAGCAGCATTGTGACCAGTAGGGCTCCAGCAAGGGTAGCGTAGCAGATCGTCGCAGCGTACCAGGTAGAACAGCCTAGTAGGTAGGGCAGCGTAGCAGGTTATAGCAGCATTGTGACCAGTAGGGCTCCAGCAACGTAACGGGTAGCGTAGCAGATCGTCGACCAGCGTACCAGGTAGAACATCCTAGTAGGTAGGGCAGCGTAGCAGGTTATAGCAGCATTGCGACCAGGTTCGAGTAGCGTAGCAGGTTATAGCAGCATTGTGACCAGTAGGGCTCCAGCAACGTAACGGGTAGCGTAGCAGATCGTCGACCAGCGTACCAGGTAGAACAGCCTAGTAGGTAGGGCAGCGTAGCAGGTTATAGCAGCATTGCGACCAGGTTCGAGTAGCGTAGCAGGTTATAGCAGCATTGTGACCAGTAGGGCTCAAGCAGCGTAACGGGTAGCGTAGCAGCCAGTAGAACGTCGAGTAGCGTAGCAGCCAGCAAAGGTCGAGCAGCGTAGTCAGCAATTTCGTGTAGTGCACGTCGAGCAGGGCGTCAGGACATTGGGTAATGGGGGACTTGAGGGGGGCTTGGTGAAATTGAAAATGAGGCTCCGCTTTGCGATTCTTACCGCGAGGATCGCGCACATGAGGTTGGCTAGAGCTTCAACTTGCTGGCCAATTAGCACTCGTCATTTTTACGCTAGCGCCTCTTATTGGCGGAATCGTCAGAGCGAACCCGCCGGGGAAAAGTTTGGCTTGGAAAAGCGCGCGGAAACACGTATAGTGGGCCTTGCGACCGCGTAGGAATCATGTTGGCTTCAAGTTCAACCTCAACATATGATTACTATAATACTCACACTATACTATTGATATTACTATACGTGGCGAAGAGTGCGTTTGTACTTGCGATAGTATGAACCCTGACAATAAAATGTCAACTGCGAAGAAACGTCGACTTGAGATTTCAATTATCAGCGATGGTCTGCATTTCACTCACTTTCTGTAGTCCGCCATGGGGACGATGATTAAACGCAGTTGCAGTAGTTAGTGGTAGTTCACGGGTGGCACGACCGTGCAGAAGCCGCCCGGAAAAATTGACCGTTTTGAAGTTGTTGCTAGAACTTCACAGCCGGCTACGAAAGCGCATTCAGGGACGTGGACACCCACGTTGAAGCTCCCAGTCCGGCTCGGCGTGGCTTTCGTGTCATAGACCTCTATCGATGATACCGCAGCCAAGACTGCTGCCTCATGTTGTGAGGATGTTTAACTTTATCGATGGACGCCCTGTCCATTCTGCAGAAGTGCGTCGTATGAATTTCATTAGTAGTGCTGGTACAGAAAGACAACATGCCGCTGAAGATCTTCTGCTTTTAAACCAGCTTATACCATATTAATCATAGTCCGGAATCTACCACAGAGAAGAAGAGAGAAGTTGATTAACTTTTAGCGGGGACGTAATCATCCTTGCGTTTTAGTCGCGTTCTCCACGTTGAATCAAGGTTTGTGTATTCTCGTGACGTTCACGAGAATACAAAATTTGTAAGTGGATGTGTATGCTAAAGATGGTGAAAGGTTTTGATGCTGTGCTGTGGGTCAATGACTAAACTGCACGCTGGCCCAAACAACTATGATAACGAGGGTTCGCCACGTACATGCAGTTTTAGGCTAACAGCGTTGGGTTTTCGATGCCCAATGTCCCAATATGACTTTGGATGCGCATTCATCTATCTAACGCGCTAGTGTTGGAAATGTCGTTTCATTTTTTTCAGCAACGGCTCGCGAACCAGTGGTAGATTCAGGGATATGATGAGTAGAATGAAGCCGGTCACTCAGCGCGGCAGATTGCGAGCCTGCTGGAGGTTGTAGTTGCGTCAAATGTTTTTGTAAGGCTTTGTGTTCTTGGAGAAATATAAGACTAGACTGTCACAACTGAGTATTTGGGGTTACCGAACTACTCTTGATCTTAAGAGTCGAGGACGACATCTTGTCACTAGACGTATCCTTACCAGTGGAAGTGGAAGCTGGCTTGGTAGCAGCATGTTACCCGCAAGTCCTGCGTCAGCCACCGAGTACTAGCTCTCCGAGCTTACGTCCTAAAAAAAACCGCCTAGCTCCACTAGGTCCGGGACTGTATTTATACCAGTGTTGGGTTTCATGGAACCACGTCGAAAATGGTTCCAGAGCCAACCTCTCGCAGTGCTAGGGCTTTCGATACCCAAACGAACGATAATGACACAGAGCATACGTTCAAATTGCGAGTACTGACACTGAAGGTCAGCGAACACAGACAGCGTACGCAAGCGACGCCGAAGGCCGCCGGGTCATCATCTGATACACTAAGACGTCCGAGAGGCTTTGGTAACAGCGCAGCAGATCCTCCGGCCATCTTAAGCCTTCGGCGAATGCACGAAGGTCCGTATCGTCGTAGTCGTAGTCGTAGTCGTAGTCGCTGTCGCTATTTCGTTGTAGAGTTTGTCCTGGATCTCCCCGGTCGGAAATTAGACGGCTCGGCCATCCAAGGTTGGACTTGTACCGGTCCTTAGACCAGTCTAGGTCTGTAGGACTCTTTGGAAGTAACTCAATATACCTCATCACGTCTAGGTGTTGCCATGGCCATAACGCTGTCGTTGTGTCACATTGCGAATTGTCTTTGTCTTAGTCGATGTCGTAGTTGAATTGCGACTCTATTCTCTGTGGTATTCTCTGTGGCAACAGCGATATTGCCAGAGGCCGGAGAGAAGATCACGAGATCTTGTTGATACACTGGAAAAATACACACTGCGACCACGCAACGTGGAGGCTGCACAACGACATTTACTTCGGCGAAACAAGCGGTGGCGCCAAGTATCCCGAATATGCAGGCTTCCTTTTGAAGCCATTATCATGTCTTGTTTCGACACTCATCGGATTGGAACATTGACGGCGAAGCGGTTAATCAAGTGCTTACGTGTTTGGGTTTTGAGCCCGAACGCAAACCTTCGAAGACAACGCATATGGATTTCCGCGAAGTTAGAATTGATACAAACGTAGTAGCATAGGTGCAAGGCGACTGTGTATGAACATCGATAAAGTTAAACATCCTCACAACATGAGGCAGCAGTCTTGGCTGCGGTATCATCGATAGAGGTCTATGACACTAAAGCCACGCCGAGCCGGACTGGGAGCTTCAACGTGGGTGTCCACGTCCCTGAATGCGCTTTCGTAGCCGGCTGTGAAGTTCTAGCAACAACTTCAAAACGGTCAATTTTTCCGGGCGGCTTCTGCACGGTCGTGCCACCCGTGAACTACCACTAACTACTGCAACTGCGTTTAATCATCGTCCCCATGGCGGACTACAGAAAGTGAGTGAAATGCAGACCATCGCTGATAATTGAAATCTCAAGTCGACGTTTCTTCGCAGTTGACATTTATTGTCAGGAGTTCATACTATCGCAAGTACAAACGCACTCTTCGCCACGTATAGTAATATCAATAGTATAGTGTGAGTATTATAGTAATCATATGTTGAGGTTAAACTTGAAGCCAACATGATTCCTACGCGGTCGCAAGGCCCACTATACGTGTTTCCGCGCGCTTTTCCAAGCCAAACTTTTCCCCGGCGGGTTCGCTCTGACGATTCCGCCAATAAGAGGCGCTAGCGTAAAAATGACGAGTGCTAATTGGCCAGCAAGTTGAAGCTCTAGCCAACCTCATGTGCGCGATCCTCGCGGTAAGAATCGCAAAGCGGAGCCTCATTTTCAATTTCACCAAGCCCCCCTCAAGTCCCCCATTACCCAATGTCCTGACGCCCTGCTCGACGTGCACTACACGAAATTGCTGACTACGCTGCTCGACCTTTGCTGGCTGCTACGCTACTCGACGTTCTACTGGCTGCTACGCTACCCGTTACGCTGCTTGAGCCCTACTGGTCACAATGCTGCTATAACCTGCTACGCTACTCGAACCTGGTCGCAATGCTGCTATAACCTGCTACGCTGCCCTACCTACTAGGCTGTTCTACCTGGTACGCTGGTCGACGATCTGCTACGCTACCCGTTACGTTGCTGGAGCCCTACTGGTCACAATGCTGCTATAACCTGCTACGCTACTCGAACCTGGTCGCAATGCTGCTATAACCTGCTACGCTGCCCTACCTACTAGGATGTTCTACCTGGTACGCTGGTCGACGATCTGCTACGCTACCCGTTACGTTGCTGGAGCCCTACTGGTCACAATGCTGCTATAACCTGCTACGCTGCCCTACCTACTAGGCTGTTCTACCTGGTACGCTGCGACGATCTGCTACGCTACCCTTGCTGGAGCCCTACTGGTCACAATGCTGCTATAACCTGCTACGCTACTCGAACCTGGTCGCAATGCTGCTATAACCTGCTACGCTGCCCTACCTACTAGGATGTTCTACCTGGTACGCTGGTCGACGATCTGCTACGCTACCCGTTACGCCGCTTGAGCCCTACTGGTCACAACGCTGATATTACCTGCTATGCTGCTCGACGTTAGCAGTGGTAACTTTTCCTTGTCAGCGACTGGTAACTGTTGTGTTTACCTTGAGTTTAGTATTTTACAGGTTAATGATAAACTTTCTTAAGTACTGAGTATTGGCCAGGTCAATGGTAAACCATCGTTGACATTTGTAGTTTAAACCATCGTTGACATTTGTAGTTGGTAGAGGCGTTAGCACAGACAGTACTGACACAGGCTGCGTCTGACTTGTGCCTGACGGTGAGCCCACGGTCAGTATCTTTCGAAAAAAAAGTTAGTGGCACTTTCGAGCAGCTGCCAAAATCTTTAGCATGGGACGCCTTTCATTCTTCGTTTTGCTGTTAAGGAGCCATGCGTGACTTTCGGCCGAAAGCAGAGCAGTTTGAAGTATGCACTCACTTCAATTTGCATAATCTGCAATTGGGTAACCCCTGGTATCATTTGTTGCTGTCGACAGATAGAAGACCCATCAAGATCCTTTGCTTCTGATGGCAAGCGCCTGTACAACTTCCGCGAAAAGGACGAGTTTAGAACCGAGGTAAATTGTACATATTCAGCTTTTAAAGCATTTATCTAACTTGTTTGAAACGATAGGCTCTTTCGTTCTTTAGTAGCACCGACGAGATCTAGTTCGACGCGTTGTATCCTGTTTACTTCAAGGAACCTGCCGAAGGACGTGTACGTGCATGATTGGAGACGTTAATGTTATCGCTGTTTTTGGTAACGCTTTGTCTGATAAATAGGCACAAAACTCCAGCGACATCGACGACTTCGTTACTTCATTGCCCGTCAAGCAAATGTATGATGTGTATGTTGGGGTATGGAACTTGTACGCATTCGACGAGCATGATTACTTTTGGATGCTGCAGTGGTTGGACACATCAATGAGTTTGTCGAAGGTATTCCCTGTATGTTCCTACAATTTGACGGTTTACTAACTACTGAATGAAAAAAATAGATAACTCGAGAGCAGATTAAAACTCGGTTGAGGTTTCTAAACGACTATATCGACCAAGAAAGACAGGAACTCGACGCTCATGTCGAGCATTATATTCGCATGCAGGCAGACATTTTCGTGGATGCAGAAGAGATTGATGAACATCGCCGGGAGGGACGTCAGCTGAAGAGAGAACACAATTTGATTTGTTTCTTGATGGAAGCTATGAACGTTGTGGATATCATCGCATACGAGCTATCAAAAGCCGAGTTCCGAGGGCTGTGCAAATGCGAAAAGTGCAAGAACTTCCCAACGCAAGATTACCCGACGGAGTCAGTGTGGCACGAATTGCCTCCCAAGACCTTTTATTGCGAGGACAGTGGCGAGATTTGCATCGGGGAGAACTATAGGCGCTATGACTAGTTACAGCTCGTCGCTTGAATCGTATCGCACATGGATTGCAGCTACGTAGTAGTTTTATTGTTGCAGATTGTAGCCGACATATAAACTTTTACATTTATGGACGGCCACGACCTATAGTGAAACTAGTATATTCACCTCTCTCAAAGAGTCCACGTCGATAGAGGTAAATATACTAGTTTCACTATTGGATTGTTTTCTTTAGTGAAACTAGTATATTTGCCTCTAATGCTGACGTCGATTACTGGTATACCAGTATAGTTACGCCGTATCCGGATATTTTGGATCTCATTACGTGATTGTAAGTGTAAGTGCAAAAAAACTGTCCGGATACCACTTGCATTCAATTCAGGATTCTAAGGTGGTCATGCCGCGCAAGCGCAAGGAGAGAGAAAGAGATCCCCAGTCGTCTCGCACGAGCCGGCGGAGAGCTACTCGGCCCGATGAAATATCTGGTACGCAGACACAACTCTTGCGTCGTTGGCAGTTCTAATCGAATGCTTGTTCGTAGATGAAGAGTACGAAGTGGAACGTATTATCGATATGAAAATCGTGTCGGGAAAGCCAAAGTATCATGTAAAATGGAAGGGTTACAATGACACTACATTGGAGCCGGAATCCAATCTTACGTGCCCCAGGCTTCTGCAACAATTTAACGAAGAGCAGCTAAAACGTGCCCGTGCTTCCAAGAAGAGAGCTGCGAGCCCGAAAGCGACAGCAAGCTCCGAGAGCTCCGTGAAACGGAAAGCGTCAAAAGGTAGCTAATGATATTGTCTTCGAGTGCATTATTCTCTGACTGAACTGTTGGTCACCGGTGATACTGTACAGGTACTTCTCAGGAGAAAGAGTACGAAGTGGAAGCAATCCTTCGAGAGAGATTTCGTTTTGGATTACCTCATTACCTAGTCAAATGGAAAGGGTATACGGAGTGCAGTTGGATCGCTGGATCAAACATGAACTGTCCCGAAGTCCTGGCGGTATTTCGACGTCGTCAACAGAAAGCTCATCCAGCGGCAAGTATACAGGTTTCTGTTGCCAATGTCACAGAAAACCACAGTACAACCAATTCTACAACTGTCCCGGTGGCCACCCCAACTGATATAAACCAAGACGCACGGACATTAGATCCCTCTCCAAACAGAATCGACAGATCTCAACGGATTGTCAGCAATGCAGACGAATTACGGGGAGTTCAAGAAAACTCGAACCCCAATTATGAATTTGATTTTCCTGATTATCGGGAGGAAAACACCAACGACGAGGAGACCAAGGTAGACGAAGAAGCGAGGAGTGAAACTAATTCGAGCAACCTTTTTCGGAAGAAAAGACCAACGGTCAGCCACAGTAGGCCGAAATCGCTGTTGAAGGCGCCACGGACCCGTCCATTTCGTATCGATGTAGCAAATGAAGGCCTTGACGACGATCATGAGTTTTAGCGTCTGATTATTGCGCTAGTGAGAGTGATGACGGTTCTGACGAAGAAACCACAGAAAATATCATCGTCAACGAGGAAGATGACGAAGATGAATTTTCTGTTGAGACTGCTGAGGAGATTCGTGCTGTCGCAGGACCTCAAGATTATATAACAGATGAAATGCTGCGGTCTATGTCTATAAACGGTTGGGAGGAGCTGAATGTCGGCGATGGTGTGGACGATACCAATACGGATGGCATGTGTGATGTTATGAACGATCCTCCCCATTTACAACAATCAGCAATTGATGCAGCTCGAACGATGAAGCCAACGGATTTATTTTTTTATTTTATGCCGAAACGCCTCTGGAGAGATATCGCACATGAAACCAATTTGTACGAGCGCCAAGCACGCGCTCAACGGTTACAAGCCGCGTCGCTGGTCATAAATGCCAAGACGAATGATCAAGCTTTGCGAAGCAAGTTGTACCGAGAGAAAGAACGAGCCCTGGATTCGTTCAAGGAGATTTCCGCAGCGGAAATAACGCATTTCTTGGCGTTGATCATTTAGAGAGCTGTTTGCCCTATTAAAGCCCGTATGGAAGATCATTGGAAAACCCAGGCGCGTGGGGCAATTCCCGCCGGGACATGGTCACCATTCATGCCTCGACTGCGTTTTAAGGAGATTAACAGGTACGAACGTGCGCTCAGAACTGGATTATGAATTGCCGGTATAAATGATGAGACAACGTTGACATTTTACCTGGTACTGTACTAATAGAGACGTGTTGGTAGGTTCATCCACTTCACAGACAACGAGGACCCACGAGCAAAATCCGATCGGGCATGGAAAATTAGAAGTGTAATTGATACTCTCCAAGATACGTTTAAGGGTGCGATGGAGCTAGGGCGTTGGGTTGCGTTCGATGAAATGGTTATCCCGTCAAGGAGTTCGCGGAATACAATTCGTGTTTTTCTGAAGAATAAGCCGCACAAGTACGGGACAAAGCTGTTCGCAGTTTGGTGTGGCGAAACCCACTACTGCTCCAGGTACAGAATGATACTGTTTAGGTGTATGTCAAGCAGATGTCATTTACTTAGATCTTTTGTGCGTCTTTATCACAGATTCGAAGTCTATTGTGGCAAGAAGCAAGATAGTCAATTTGTTGACACGAGAAGTGGGCCAATGGCTGTCGTCCGTAACTTGAAGGCCCTGTGGGAACAGCGTCGAGTAGATCGCTCGAAGAAAAGAATCGTTGTTACGGACCGAGAATACTCATCAGTATCGCTTAGTTTTCGCCTGATGGACATGGGGTATTACAATATCGGAACAGTGTCCACGAGTCGGCTTGGTTTTGTGGAGAATTTCAAGACAAAAAAAAGAGCCAATCACGCAATATGCCTCGAGGGTCCTACAAGCTTGCAAGAAACACCACGAACGGAGTATTGTACGCATCAAGGTGGGTAGACTCAAAAATTTGTTATTTTCTGGCCACTGGAGTCTCGGCGAAAAGGTCGTCTGTACAACGAAAGCAAAGGGACGGTACGTACGCTACTATTCCGTGTCCGGAGTTTGTTGTGAATTACAACAAGTACATGGGTGGCGTTGATAATCACGACCAATTACGCCTGCAACGGTGAGTTTAATGTAGAGCAGTGCTTATTTCATTTTTACTGACATGAGGTACTGTATGTGGTTGGTTTAGTTACTCTGTTCAAATGGTCATGCGCGCCAAAAAGTACTACAAGAATCTTTTTTACGGCTTCTTGACATTGCGATCATCAACGCATTCATTGTACACCGTCTATACGCAAAGTCCATCGAAGAGAAACCGCTTTCACACTCGAACTTCCTGATCCAACTCCACGAGGAGCTCCTAGGTCTCCAAGACCAAGATTTCTTGGAAACTGAACACATTACTGAAGAAGTTGTTGCAGTGGATGACTCAAGGGACCGGTCGGCTTCGATTGCTACTGCCTACGCTATTGCTAGCTCGAGTCATCGAGTGTTGGTGTCAACAGATAAAACTGCGGGTGGGAAATTCAAGTTTCGCGTCTGCAAAGTTTGTTCCATCATGTGCCGTACAACTTCAGATGGAAGGCGTCGATTGGCAGGAACAACGCGCCATTACTGTCAGTAGTGTTCCTCCGATCGCGGGAGACTGTTTTTATGTTCAAAAGCACGGCATGTGACTGATGGAAATTCGGTGTCTTGCTTTAATATTTTGCATTCGAACTGGAAGAATGGAAGGAATATTCCGCAACTGGAGAAGAGAGGGAGTATTCGAATTCGCCGTTCGACAGAGGAGTTACCAAACGATTCAATTGCTGCCACGGTTGAGCCACCCGAGGTAAGCTCGCGACGGAGGAATTTGAGCTTTCAGGAGCTTCTCTTGGGTGAGACTCCAGTTGTTGGAAGTCCAGCCCATTTTCAAAGTACAGAGGCACAGCAAATTCAAGTTTCATCAAGTCACGATGATCAGCTCGGAGCCGATAGGGACGGCCTGGTTGGTAGGAGTCACGATGCCCCAGAAGGAGCTGACGGGGGTCCTGACAATTACGATCAAGAATTTTACGACAATGGGGCGCAAGCTCCAGAAGGCGTGGGGGCTGACAACATGGACAACCTAGCTAGTGAAAACAACTAGTTGCCATTGCATGGAATATCCGCGTGCTCGACCTCGATCATTTAGGATTTTTCTCCGTTTCGCTGAAGACTCTTAAAGCCTCCCCCCTTTCCTCAAGATGAGCGCCCTGAACCAGTCGCCACTTCGGAGAAGAAGAGCGGCGCCGTTTCGTTCTTCATGGACCTGGCTGCCGGCGGTATCTCCAAGACCGTCGTGGCCTCCATCGAGCGTGTCAAGCTGCTTCTGCAGCGCTTCGTCGCAGATTAACCGAACAAGGGCATCGTGGACTGCTTCGTGCGTGTGTCCAAGGAGCAGGGCACCCAGGCCCTGAACTTTGCCTTAAAGGACAAGTTCATAAGCTCTTCATTACGGTGTCACCAAGGACCAGTTCTGGCGTTTCTTCAAGGGCAACCTGGCTTCGGGCGGTGCCCGCTCGCCGCTCTTCGTGTACCCGCTTGACTTTGCCCGTACCCGTCTCGTAGCTCTTGAGGTTTAGTCAATGGTGGCGCAATATTGAGTTGTGAGATAAATAATTTGTACTTAGTGAGTAAATGATGTCAAATTCTTTGGTATGTTTTTTGTTGCGTGTGATTTCCATTGAAAGACGATGGTGAAGACGCGTGCGGGGAAAAGGAAAACCAAGGTCGCTCTGTTTAAGGGCAACACGCGGGTGAAGGATGGGCAAACCGAGAGAACTGCGCATACGAGGCAGTTACTGTCGGTGGCAGCACAAACGAATTCGTTAGTCGTCCCGGCCAAAACGCAGGAGAATCAGTCGGCCAGAGCAAGTCGTCAACCAAGGGCAAGCCTTCATCTAAGAAACGAAAGGGGAATATTACTGAGTCCTCGGATGGATCTAGCAAGCGACCAAAACCGACAGGCCAAGATACTGAAGTTTCTGTACAGGATGTTGATGCTGCTGAACCGGAGGAGGCAGAAGGCCAAGAGGTTCCCATCAAATTCCTGAAGGAAGCTTGCGATGAAATGAGGAGAGCTTGCAACGAGGAGTACCAAGGAGATAAGCGGCAATGCGAGCGGCGCACGAAAGCACAGCCGTACACTTTGGCAAACTATCAGAAGCGCTTGTGGGTAGAACGGTATCTCGCCGCACGAAATAGATGCGAAAAGGTGGATTACAATGATTTAGCGACCAAAATTCAGTTCAAGGCCTTCAAGAGCGAACCAGCAGAGCTCAAGAAGCACCACCAGTCTCTGCTCAAGGAAGTATATGCAGGGTATCTCAAGGTGTTGGAAAATAAGAAAAACAAGGCTAATGCAGATCCCAGCGCAGGCCTAAGAGAACTCGTGGCGTCAAGCAATGCCTCGTTTGTCACGAAGATACAGGAGCTTTTGAGCGAGGGCCACGAAGAAACTAAGAAAGAGCTGAGACGTGCAATTCGGGAGGAAAGAGAGATAAGCCAAGCAGCGAAGCCACTTGCTACTGGAAAGATAGGGAAGGAGTCGAGTTTAGACCAAGTTCAAGCAGTAGCGGCGACTTTACCGACTCTCGTGTGTGACACTGAAGAGGAGAAGCAGACTTTACGGGCGGAGTTTGATTTGATCTACCGCAAGATCTCCGTCTCGCTGTCTGCTGCATCCGAGAGGAAGTTGAAGGACTTGGAGACAAGCCACGTATCCAAGTTGGAGGATCTCAAGGCGAGACACTTGGAAGCTGAGGAAAAAATTCAAGAACTAGTGCGGGAACTGGATGAGGAGAAGTTGAACTCCACTACGCTTCGAGAAGAACTAGAGGCTCAGCGCAAGGCTTCCACTGGTCGACGAGGTGACAAAGGTAAGCAGAAAAAATTGGAGGAGGCACTCAGAAACAAAACAGCCGAATTAGCAGGAGAGAAGGCGATATCAAGCGGCTACCAGAAGAAAGTAAAATATCTGGAGACAGCACTGAATGCGGCGAGAGCGAAGATTGAAGAGCAAGACGAACAAATCAACACGAAAGGCAAGGAAGTGAAATCTGTCAGCAGTACGATAAGAAAGAAGGACAAGAAAGGCAGAGGAAGCATGGGTGAAGTCAAAAGAATTAATGCTAAAGAGGGGGGAACGAAGAAGTTGCAGGGAACAACTTGTGAAATTTAAAGGAAGAGAATAACGAACAGTCAAACGACTTCAACAACCGTGTTTCATTATGTGTTGAAGTAAACTGTGGTGCAATGTTGGTATGTGTCGGGTGTTCTGGTATTGAGCTCGGGAAGTTTAAGTCCTTGCTAGCTAGCCGCTCTAAGCACTCTTGCACCAGCACCTATTTGTCCTACTGACCCGTTATCGACAGCACGATGCAGCCCTCATTGCCATTGTCGCGAAGTTGCCTCTCCATCTTGTCATGATTCCACTCGAAGTCCTTGTGGCTTTAAGTTTCTTCGACTGCGACTGGTCTCGCTCGTCTAATGTACAAGTGTAGCTCTCGGAGTGAATTCCCGAATGTCATTTGAACATGAAGTGTTTTCAGAAGCTCCCATCGAATACAAAAAGGGCTAGAGCATGAATGTCGATGGCGTGGACATACCAGCGTCGTTAATCCCACCAGGCGAAGATGAGGTAATACAACTCACATGTTGATAACCGCCAACACGGCATCTTCTTCAAACACGGTGTCATGACAGTACAAAACAGTAGCGGAGTTGATTAGCGAGCCAGGTCGACTTGACGATAATTTTTTTCCAGCGCACACAACAGCTTTGTTGCTTTCCTTAAACCCACGGATGTCTCCGGCGACAACACAGATCTTTTGCAAATGCGGAAGGTCCACAACTGCTGACGCGATTAGTTTCATCCCTTTTGCTACCAAGTTGTCTTGAATCTCAATGCCCACCACGCAAGACGCCCGAGTTTGTAACGCAATCTGGACGAGAACGTTCCCGATACCAGATCCAGCGTCGAGAAACACATCGCCCTCTTGAAAGGCTGCTTCAGTTATAAAACTGGATACTGCTACCATCGTGATCTCCCCAGCATTTAGCTGACGCTTATTGGCACGTACATCGCGCCTAGTCAACACACGAAAAAGCCTTTCTGTGGCGTTGTACGTGTCTTCGTGAGACAACGGTACCATCAATTGCTCTGTAATTCCGGGCGTACTATCCGCTTGTTGGACTCGTTGGCTCTTGCTATTTTGTTGGAGTGACTTCCGAAAGAATCGCGGCGGAAATTGCAACACGTCAGTTCCTAGTCGTCGCTTGAGCGTCTTGATACGTTGCTGAAGCTTCTCTGGGCTCCATTTCTGTGGTCTCATCTTTTCTGCCACTAACGACCACTTGACGCGGCGTCCAGATTTCACGTACGTCGCTGCTAGCTGGACGAGCTGGCGATCTTCTTCATCAGAAAAATCTGCCATTCTCTTTCACAAGTTCACAAGGCCCCGTTTGACTAGAATTTGTATACCATACGATCTGTAGTCATTACTGGCACTTAAGCCAAGGTTTCGCCACAGTTGACCCATTCCATTTCTACATGTATGCTCACTGATGAACCAATATGTATTGAGCCGTTTATCCGTCACTTTGAGCCAGGGAAACTAACCTCGCTGGCGACTAACGCCAGACCTCCAGTAGTCCTGCCACCGGTTGCCCACTTTCTCCTACACGAAACCGCTTTTATAGCTATCGACTTTGTGTCGCGGCTCAGCAGGGGTCTCGGATTTGGCTTCCGTCTGCAGATACTCAAGAAGTACTCGATCAACGGTTTCTACCTCCATAAAATCCTTGATCTGCTGGCAAAACAAGGCAGCATTTGTCTGCAGGTTGCTCATTGCAACTGGTGTCGATACAAATATCTTGGCTCGTACACGCGGCCCTGAACGGTACATCCTTCGGATTGCAGTCCAGCCCGAAGTAGACGTGTGCATCTCGTTCCACTAGCTCCAAGTAAACGTTCCGTAGTCAATTGACACAGCAATTGTCGGGAAAGTGATAATTCCAAACAGCAGAACCGAAAAGATCCAGGGATATCGAGCCATTGGACGCCACCTCCGAGTGTATTGACTACGAGCCGAGTCATTCTGTTCGTCTAACTGCCGTCGACGGCTGCAGATGCCGAAGAACGGCTGTCTTGTACGTGATGCCATCGCAAGATTGGGTATCTGCGTCGTTTCAAAGCTTGTAGATCCCTTTGCCGGGGGCTCTTCACTCTACGCTACACTTGGATTGAGGAGTCGGTCGAACTTTGCCTCTAGCTGCTGCTCAGGAGACAGAATACCCTGCTTCTCAAGCTCTTTTGCGTTCCTTCTCCTTGGCATTGAGTGCTGCAATACGCCGTTTGTTACGAGTGCTGAGGTCGTCACGCACTACCCGCTTCATGCGCTTGAAAATCTCTGGCACTGAGTGGGAATGGAGAAAGCGCAGTAGATCACTCTTAGGAGCGTAGTGTTCTCCCAGTACGTTGCGTCCTACATGACAATCAACCATCAATTCAATTCACACAGTACACTCACACGTAGACGTACCCCATAATTGAGCGATACCATGAGTATCGCGACGGAATTCCAGTGGATCTTCTTCCAGCGCTGTGATCTGCAGATGTCGAGGCTGGAAAACACCAGTAGTTTCAATAATTTGCTGGACTCGGAGGCTTTCAAGCTGGTCTTCCAGTCTCCTTTTAGTGACAGCGCTTGATGTCGACGATAGAAGCCGCAGTAGATCTGCCTGGACACGAACTGAACTCGTTTGGAGCTTTAACTCTCCATCTTCGTGCGCTTTCTGTCTGCGTTTCAGCGTGAGCTTCTTCCGTGTAGAGTTCGTATGCATACTGAAATCGTCTGACGCTTGTAGAAGGCACTCGAAAGGACTGACATCTCGTTCGTACTGGTATGTCTCCCATACATCCTCTGATACTTCGTCAGCCTTCTCCACCGCTACAACCATACACAGCAACGTGTACGGAGCTTCTCGCCCGCCTCCATCACTTGGAATCACAGCATCTTCCAGATACAAATCCAGGGAGGGAGTGTCCTTGCCAGTCGCCAGCCAACGGATGCCTTCTGCTTACTGCTCTTGCCCTTGATAGCTGGTAGTAGAGAACTGTATTATCTAGTTAAGACAGCACGCAAAACGCTTCCGGAAGCATATTTCACAAATTTACCTTGCAATAAAAGGTCGTCAAGCCGCCCTGCCAGTTGCACTCCGCTCTAGTAAATCAACGCTTGGCGACCAATGGCGGCAAGGAAGACCTCCCGCCATGCTCATCACCGTTCCAGGGGAGAAATCCGCAAACGACACCTATTGGCTAAAACGACGTGAATATCACTTTAAAGACGAAAGGGCTTCTAACAAGGTTTTTCTCTGAGGTTTTTCTTATCCCAGCTTTGCTGGGATAACGGTCGCCGGTGGGTTAAGGCGTTCATGACTGGAGTGGATCTAAATTGAAATGCCCTTCACGTCGGCCGGGGAACGAGAGAGCATCTAGACGGATATCGATCCAGGATAACCGATGTTCACTGGGAGATGGCGCTCATTAAAAACTTCAGGGGACATCGGTCCGGGCGACAGTGGCGAGTGTTCGCGAGAGTCAAGCGTGCATTCCACTGCGCTACGGCAAAACTGAGAAACGCCGTGAAGGAGATGCATTACCAGACGGCCGCTTACCGACGAAGACGTACGACGTTATCATCCTGTCTTCAGTTCAAAGGATATGGTCAAGAGAAGTACTTCTCGGAACCACAGCTTCAACCGGTTGCTGCTGTGCCTCAAGCATTTCCAATTCCGGCAGATTCTGAAGGCGAAATGCGAGTTGATGGGGAAAAGCCTTGTCATCTGCTCGGAGATGTACACGAGTCAGACATGTGGGCGGTGCTCCAGGCTTCACCTCAAACACGGAAGCAGAGATGTCTTTCATTGCCCCTATTGTGATCACGTTGCGGGGAGAGATATCAACGCTGCCTTCAATATTCTCAGGTTTGTCTGCGTGGGATCATTATCGACGGATCAATAACGAGCGGTACATCTTGAACACCACGGGTTACAGCGTGGAAGCGACAGAAGCTAGCTAGCTTTTTGTTAGGATTTCTGTAACGGAACAATTGAGTGGTGGAGCAGCAGGCGTGTGGTCATCTTTTCACTGTTTTGGAGCTTAGTCGTCTCTCAACCCGGCGTTTTAAGGCAGATTCCAACGAATCCTTAATTCCATGGATGCTTGCGTTGTCATGCTGGTAGATGTAGTCCGTGCCATAATTTGGGGGCGCGAAGGGGATGAGAAACTCTGACCCAGTGCCCAGTCGTTAAATTCATCTGACCCAAAGGATGATAATGACACGGAGAACAACAACGACAGTTCGGTCTCCACTCCGGATGTCGAAATCTCATGGGGGACCAAAAAAATAAATTTATTTGGTCCCCCATGAGATTTAAATGTAGTCGTCCGAGTTTTGCCTCCCCTTCACTACAACCAACTGAGACTTCCCAATCTTGCTAAAAGCCGACTAAACCATGACAGAGCCTCCGCCAGCTTGACCTTGGACGCTTGGCTCACCAGACGTCGCGACACACGGTCCGTCAAGGTAGGTTGCCTGGGCGCTTGGGGATCGTGGTTGAAGCTGGAGCAACAGTGCGGGCGACCGTGTCTCGGCTGCGCACTGTCAGCAGCGCGGTGTCTCGAGCGCTAAAGCTCACTTCATGCAGGCCTTAAATCCTTCCCCGCTCTATCAGTTAGGCGGGGCTTGCGGGGCTTTTTCTTGCGTTGCATCTTACAAAGTAGGCGCCGACTACTGCTACAATCATTTCGTAATGCAATACTTGATTTTTGTATAGTCTTGGGTTGCCGATTTAACCTCTCGGCTTTACACTGAAATAGATTCTAAATAGCAGGCCACAACTCCTAAAATTGACCACCGACACAGGTGGCGTGGAGCTTGCTTTTTGTTAGGATCTCTGTAACGGTTCAAATGGCTACGTACGAGCATATCGTTGGTCGCTTCAAATATATATCACCTAGAAATCCACCTTACCGGTTAGTCTCTCTCGATGATCGTTTACGGTAAACTTTACCAGGCTCCCTCAAGTTGTCGCACTAACTGCCGAGCGCTGGGTCGATTCGCTGGATTGTGAGCTAAGCAAGCGGCTCCAAGTCGCTGGATGCGATGTGGACAGTTCTTGGATAAATGTGGGCGTAATTTACCCGTTTTCACTAATTGTAGGACTTGAGACGGCTGGAGTTTGATTCCAGTCTTCGTCATTGTGTCCGAGTACGGGGCTTTACCCGTGTCGAGCTCCGTTAGAAGAACTCCAAATGAATAAATGTCTGCTTGGTGCGTGAGTTGTTTACCTTCCAGAACTTCCGGTGCTGTCCAGAACGACATTGCATCTCCTATTGTCGTTCCACGACTGCCAATTTCGATCAACTTTGGCTCCAGATCTTCCGTCAGTAAGACATTGTTTGCCTTGATATCCCCGTGGATAACGGGTGGCCGGCATCCGTGTAAGTACTCCAGTGCTTGAGCAATACCAAGAGCAATGCGCGTCTTCTCCTCCGTCCACGACAGCTCCATATTCGCTTGTATATACCTTAGTACATTGCCTCTGGGCGAGAACTCGCGCACTAAAGTCAAGTCACTCAGATCCCTCCAAGCTACACCGATAAACTGTATGATGTTTGGGTGCACAAGACTCGCATTGAGCTCAATTTCCTCTGCAAAAGCTTGAATTTTCTCTGCGTCCTGCTCAGACTGAGGGAGTTTTCTGGCTGCAACTTTCTGTCCATTGTACTCGCAGACTGAGACTTCCTCTGATAATGAAGGTCCTTCCAAAGTCAACTTTTCATACGGAATGCGCTTGCCACGCAGGTTTTTGCTTCCACGTAAAAGCTTCATAGTCATGTCCGAGTTATCCTTTGAAGTAGACGGTTGGTCACTGGTTCGTCCCAGCTCTTCCCCTTGATAAGGCTGGTAGCTGTCGTCTCGACCACTAGTGGCTGTCATTGACAGCTTCACATGTCCGCTCGCTCGTCTGCAGCAGACCCAACAAGCCCCCATTGTTGCTTGTTGAACTCAGAGCTCCTCTGCGTCTCAAGACGTCGCGTTGATTGGGTGAGTGGCTCAGCGGCGTCGACTGTCCTGTTGTCACGTCGGTTTTCTCCCTTCAGCACAGCTCACTGATCTCAAGACGAGAAGAGGTGACCACGAACTGGAATTGAGTTTCAGTCTGAACTTCTCGTGATGCCACGGTTGGACCCTCTGCGAATGTCTCTAATGGAACGTAATGAGACTATCAGCCAGCCGCTGTGAGCCCCTCCACCCAGTATTGAATGGCCTCCATGTGAATTGCGTTCCGAAAGACCTCCACGCCACTCCAAAGCTTCATGACACGACCAACGACCACACTTCAAGCTGTGGTGGTCGACAGCTTATCGATGTACTGAACACTGGTGGAGCATCGAGTGTTCATGTGGCGGGCGCATAACGAACTTGTCGTCGATTGACTGATGATCAGCAGCAGCATGACGCAATTTTGTATCGCTAAAGTGGCCACGACTATGGCGCTAGTGTCCGTTTACGGGCCACGAGCTCAAGTGGACGCGAGTTCCCCAAAGCCCCATGCTCTTCGAGTCATTTCTCACTCTGTGGCTAACAATGCGAAGCCAGGTACTAACGCTACAAGCTGTTGCCAACAAGGCAGTAAGTCGACACGTGTTGATGGCAAATATGCGCGAAAGATTGAGACATCAACTTGCAACAAGCTTTGGCAAAATTTTGCGTACCAGTAGTAAATGTTCAACTATCCTACAGTACCAGCGTAAATTACCTGTCGAGCGGTGTCCGGACTCGTTCGATGAGTTGCTATTCGCTCTCGAATTCTTTGACAGCCTCATGCGTAGAGACTCGTCCAGCAGGCAGTTGACTACGGCATTTGGACAGGCTCAGGAAATGGATCGGCCGGAACGCGTACTTTCGACTCGAATCCGCTCAGTGGAAGGCTTGAAGCAATGGACATGCCAGACCAGGCAAGATGGTGCCATTTGCTGCCCGATCCTGAAGATGTCTCCGTATCTCGAAGTCGCACCTGCATCAAGAAGTATCAATTCGATCCAAGATATGTAGTCCATTCTCGTCCGTAGTCTTTATGACTCTTGCTATTAAGCTTCCGCAAAGAGCGGATGTATGCGATCAACATCTTTCGCGATCGATTCAGGAGTTGAAAGAATCAATTCATGCTAACGTTCATACTGAGAGATGCAAAAGGCCAAAGTTTACCAGAACTTTGGGCAAATCACTCTCGGTCTCTTGCCCCGTTAGGCAAATCCAACTGACTTCGTTGAAAGTGTCGTCTCTTTCACGAGCAACTGAATTTTAGAGGTCTTCTAGACATCATACATGTATTCATGTTGACGTTGTAAAGTTCCAGACCTTTCGATGCACGTGGATAACCATCATGATAGAAGGGTATACGTTTTCCAGTCAAATTCATCAAGGCTGTGGACACGACGGACATGATAGATGCCTCGGTCTTGTTGTTTGCGGACGTCCCCTTCTGTGTGGGTTAACGTCTCGTCGGGAATAGGCAGGAGCAGCAGGTTACTCGATCAGTTCCAAATACTCTGCCGGTGTCCAGGAAGTTCGTCGAGTGTCCAAGTCGCAGCGACATATCCAACCGGACAAAGCTGGATCACTTTGGCATTGGCACAGACGTGGATGCGTCATCGACTTTCGGCGTTGATCGCTCTCGTCTCGGTCACTGCAGTCGCTTCTGATGCCATGTTGAGCTTCACGTCCGAGGCTCAAGCAGGTTCCGAGTTACCGACGAATGACTCATTCGTCTTTGACGGTTCTACTTCCGACATCGCTCGTCAACTCTATCTTCGCCACGCTGCAGGCCAAAGTATCCCAAGTTTCACGCCCAATACGATTCCAACTGCAGTCACAGATCGACTCAAGCCACTGAATGTTTCGTTCGATAACTTACCAGGTTTGCTACAGCGAGCGCTACTTTGGGACTCTGGATATGTCATTTCGCCCGAGAACGACGCAGTGCAGATCTGGACGCTCGGGGGTCGGTCGATGGCCAATCTGGCAGTGTCTAAAGTGGAGTTCGACACGACTGGATGTACCGCCTTAAGTTGCAGCCAACCGGACGATTCGACCTACAATGCTAACCAATTCTGCACTGGAACGCAGATGCTGAGTGCAGCCAAGTGTTTAATGGACAGCTTCGACTCGGATACGAGCTCACACTTAGCCATGTGGTCGGACGGCGGAGATCTCGAGATGATCCCACAGATTCGAGGTGTGTTGCACGGCTGGTTGGATGCGTCTACGAACGCCTCGTACTTGTTGTCAGCAGTGCATACCATGACGGTAGACGCGGAACCAGCGTATGGAACGTGCAACAAAGGCGGCTACGGGTCGCTGGTAGTTCCTTGCTACACGATGAGCAACACGTCAGCAGATATCGTCGCAGTCATGTCAGCACCAGTGCACACTCCGTGGGTTACGACGTGGATTAAGCAGTACCAGCCACAAGCGGACACTGTAGTGAACAGCTCGGCAGACGACGGCATCGGATTTAATCTGTGGTTGTTGGGTCCGATCATCCTCGCAGCGATCATCGCCTCCGTGGTGATCTTCTTCGCAGTCTGTAAGAAACGCCGACGACTACGGTCTGTCTACTGGCAGAGAGATTCTCCAGCAGATAGCGAGTGTCGCTCCAGTCAGAAGTCGAAACCTACTGGACCACTTGCTGCTCCTCGTCAAAGAGACAACAGGACGAGTCTTCGTCGAACAGAGCAAGAAACAATTGGAGAATTTAGTCGTACATTAACTCTTCCAGGAGCTGATGAGAGTCCAGTTGAAGAACCTTCTCCTATTATTGAGGAAGTGCTTCCTCGTCCGAGGAGAAACACTGCACCAGCAACAAGAGCATCTCGAGGAACTGTGCCAGCAGTTCAGACGAACGTAGACGGATCCCGGAGAGGAACGCTGCCAGTTACGTACAGCTCAACGCCAGGAACACGCAGCGTCACACCTTCTCGTCGAATGCAGTCACCTCGTCAGCCCGTAACAGTTCGTGAAGGTCACCCAGTTCAAGTTTCTAATGCTGAAGGTCGTCAAGGCTCAACTTCTGCTCGTCCGTCTTCCGCTCGAGCGTCCAGTTCCTCACGGAAATCATCAGCTCGAACTCGTCCAGCTACTACTAGAAACTCGTCTTCAACACGTGAATCCGCTTTCCCAGGAGTAAATCGAAGCAAATCGGAAGTTCCTGCCGCTCATGATCACTTACCGACACTTCGAGAGTCATCGTCAATGTCGCCGGATCTAGAGCTGATGCCGTCGATCCGTGACTCGATCCAAGCCGATCGTGAATCCATCCCTGCGCTACGTGAAACCTTCTGTCGCTATTCGGCTGCAGATAACGTCCAGTACACACTAACGACGGACTCCAACCTGATGGGGAAACGGATTGCATGGGAGCGTATTGAACTCGGTAGACTTTTATCTCGAGGTGCTTTCGGTGAGGTCTGGGCGTGTCGATACGCTGGGAAAAAGGTTGCCGTCAAACGGTTGCTACAGACGAGGAAGCACACGTTCCTAGAGACGGAGAATTTCACGAACGAGATCCAACTGACTGCGAGTCTCAATCACCCGAATATCGTCCGGTTCATTGGTGTAACATGGAGCAGCTTGGAGAACTTGGCTATGGTGGAAGAATACCTCCCTCGAGGTGACTTGCAGAAATATCTGAAGCGAAATGGAGACCTGATGACGTGGGCGAGGGACAAGATCGACATGGCCATTGGAATCGCAAGAGCTATTGATTACTTGCACACTCGGGAGGTCATTCACCGCGACGTGAAAGCGCGGAATATTTTACTTACCAAGCGACTGCAACCGAAGTTGATCGACTTTGGAACGAGTCGACTGTGGATACCCAACGATATGTCGGCTGGGGTCGGAACCCCCTTCTGGACTGCACCGGAAGTACTCGAAAGCACTGAGTACACAGAGAAGGCAGATATTTATTCATTCGGAGTGCTGTTGACGGAGCTGGACACGTGCGAAGCTCCGTACCACAACATGTTGGGGGCAAATGGAGAGAAGATGAAGCCATTCCACATCTTGAAAGACGTCGTGGATGGTACTTTGAGACCGAGTTTAACACCTGAATGTCCCCAACGGATCCGCAGAGCAGCACTCGCGTGTTTCCAACACGATCCGAAGTTGAGACCGTCGGCTTCGGAGCTTGTGCGAATGCTGGAAGGCTGAAGCGCAGCCATAAAGCGCTTATGAAAAATAATAGGATAGTCTACTGAAAGTAATGCAAGAAAGTTTTTAACTTACTTACTCACCTTGCAACAACTGAATAAGTTGCGATGCTGTCGGTCGACGTGCTGGATCCTGTTGACAACACGCCACGCCAATGCGACGAATCCGAGGCGGACAGTCTTGAGAGAAACTAGGACGGAGAGTACCTGTCATAACTCCTTGGAGGATATGGAACGGCTTGGCTTTCTTTCCATTGGCACTCACACAGTCGTGGAAAGGTATTTTACACGTGTCCAGTTCAGACAACACCACTCCAAAAGAGTAAATGTCTGCTTGTTCCGAGTACCTTTTCCCTTCCAAGATCTCTGGAGCAGTCCAGTATGGAGTACCGACACCTGCAGTCATTGTGTTGTCCAGACGACCACGACTTACCCCGAAATCGATCACTTTGGCTTCCAGTTGACGCGTAAGTAAAATATTCCTGGACTTGAGATCTCGATGGATGATCGGAGGGGAATACCCGTGAAGATACTCGAGTGCTCGAGCGACACCCAGTGCCATGTAGATTTTATCCCTGGCCCACGACAGGAGATCGGAGTTTTTCTTCAAGTATCGCTGGAGATCTCCAAGGGGGAAGTACTCGATCACCATTGTTAAATTGTTGAGACTGCTCCAGGCGACACCGATAAACCCTCCAATGTTGGGATGTTGTAGATGAGCATTAAGTTCGATCTCCAATGCGAACTCATGTACATCTTCAGCCTTGTTCTCTTTGGTTTGCAGTGTAGACGTTTGGCTGCTACTTTTTGACCTGCGTATTCGCATATCCAGACTTCTCCTGATGCTCCTTTGGACATCGCTTTCTCGAAAGTTAAATGTTCAAGTGGAATACGCTTTCCAGCAAGGGATTCACTGCCCAGAAGCACTTTCAGAGTTGTGTTCGACCCTGTAGACACAAATTCTTCCTCGTATCTCCCTGGGAGTCGAATCGTTTGATCGGCTCCAGTGTATGTCGACGACATATCTTCACTGACAGCCACGGTAGGTCGAGCTGTGGTGTCGAAACTTTTAGCTGGGGGAGCAACATACGGCGTTTCCTCCGTTGTGGCCGTCTCGAACTCCTTGGCTCTCTGTCGTCTCTTCTTCCTGCAGTAGAACCCCACCCAGATCAAGGCAGCGACTACGATCGCTCCTAATATGATGGGGATCAGAAGTAGTTTGTCAAACCCTGACTCTACCGCTGCTGTGTCCTTGTAGTCCGCTACCAGCCACTCCGTCACCCAGGCACTACCCGTGACGTTCTTCATCTCCTGCTCGTTGATCGCTGTAAGGTTCGACGCCGTTCTACATGGGAACTTCAACGACCCGTATCCGTCATTCATAGTGTTGGAAGAACACACATTCCAGCCTGGTTCGTAGTTTGGCGTCACGGTGTGCAGCGCCATAACGACGTACTTGGTGCCGCTGAAACCGTCTGTCCACGCATGTCGGGCCATCCGGATGGTCGGAGCCGACTTCGTTCTACCACCAACTCCCCACATGGCGACGTTGTTCTTGTCGTTGAACTCCTGCACGACGCACTTGGCGGCCTCGTTCATCTGCCTCCCATTGCAAAGGTAGCTGTCGAACGCTACAGTATCGTCCGGTTGAGTGCAGTTCTTGGGTTCGCAGCCAGCTTCTTCGTACTCGTCCAGTGTGAGAGCTAAAGAGGCCATGGAATTGTTTCCTAAAGTCCACATCTGAACGGCGTCCGAGTTGGAGTTGATGGCGAATCCCGAGTCCCAAAGCAGCGCCAGTTGCGCGACACCAGGGAGCTTATCCCAATCGAGATCCATATCATCAAGACGTCTTTGAACGGCATCAGGTACAGCATTGAGTGTTACTGAAACGGATTCGTTGGCTTTGGCTCGGTAGTAAAACTGTCGGGCGAGGTCGGAGGTCGAGCCATCCAGGAGGATGGAGTTATCGGAGCTCCCCGACATGGCTTGGCGGATTCAGGAATGACACGTACCCAGTGACCTGAGACCTTTGGTTAATCTTTGGGTGCAGCAGCTTCATCACCAGGTACCCAAAGAAGGGAGTGACATGTAGGTAAGCATCGGACGTGTGCTTTCAGAAGAGCCGACGCGGTCGATTTCGAATCGAAATAGGTACACCACAGACGTGATGGTCCATGTGCAAGTGTACTACCGTAGTACTACTACGTTGCTCTGCGGTCTTGACCTGCTGGCCTCGAAGCACTTGAGGTTTTCCGCGCTATGGCTTCAGTGGATTGCAATGCTGTCAGGCAGTGGCGCTGTTGACAGATACTTCCTGCCGGCTGGTAGTCGCGAATGCATTGGCTGGTGGTCGCGAATGCGATCGGAGTCTGTGTGTCACTTGTGAATCGGATCGATCTGTCATGCTTCAAGCTGCTGATTGTGTTAATGCCTTCCGTCGAGAATTGTTTGACTCTGGAGCTTCGGGGTCGTTTGATTCCGACGTCGGACGCCCTCAGTTCAATCTATGGCTGGTTCTCCCTCTGACTGCCGGTTTTCTGATCGTTGTGGCAATTGTCTGGATTGGATTGTGGTACCGTCGACAAAGACATCAACGCCATAGAGAGGTGGTAGTGCAGTCCCCTGTACTTGATCTACCCAGATCGGAACCGTACGACTCGTACTACGAGGAAAAACCATCGAGTTCTGAAGGTTGGCACACTCTTTCACTCGATTCAAACTCCAAGCCGTTCGGAATCAACGAGACGTATCGAGTGCAGCCAAGAATCGACATGGACCAAATCGCCCCGAGGTTGCTGCAGGCCTTGTCCAATTCAGTATTACACGGAATTGGCTGTAGTTGCTGCAGTAGTAATAATCTCAATACAACACGCTGCAATAATAAAAGCGGCCGCAATAACTGCAATATGAATTAATGCTCCTGCTCGCTACCAACTGATGCCAATGTCGTTACATCCCACATATTCCTGTTCGCACGAAGAAACATGACGAGTTCAAAATTCACTGGGAGCATACAAGTGCGTTGGGGGGTGAGCAAGCTTGCACTGTGAAAAAAAAAACGCTCACATGCATTCGAAGTCGGCGGCAGTTCCTTCAACAGTAGACTGTAGACTACAGTCTGTAGTTGGCACGACTGGGACGCTTGTTTGGCCCAGCAAGAAGAATCTGCGTCGCGTAGTCATCTTGGCGTTTCTTGCGCTTGTCTCCACACTTCGCCACCTCGAATGCCTTCACCGCATCTGCCTCAGCCTTTGAAAGCGTGCCACCGTTGATCACTTTGACGGCTACCGCTTCAAATATAGGAGAGTGGACTATACTAGCGTTCGCGTTAAGCTGGGCACGCATCGTGGGGTACTCGCTAATAACCGAGTCAAAAAGCAGGCGGACATCCGCCAAATCGATATCGTCGCACTGCAGCTTCTTAGTGATGCTCTGGAACTTCTTCATGTGCTCCAGCAACGTCCATCAGTTCAATTGTGTCTTGCCATTGCTATGCAAGCACTTATGTTATATTGTATTGCAATTTTCGAGAAATATCATATTTTATTTTTTGTGAATATCCCAGTAATCCGTTTTTTTATTTTTAGAAACTGATTTTATCGATACTGAAATTTTTTATTCAGACCCCTGGGTTGCTGGAATGTGTCGAGTTGGCGGGGAAGCGGATTCCGATTCAAACGATTCATTTCAAGGAAACCCTGTCAAGTGGAGCATCAGGAGAAGTGTGGCTCGCTCAGTTGGAAGGTCACTACGTCGCAGTTAAACAGCTACTACAGACGAACGATTCACTTCAACAGGTCAAGGATTTTGTCGACGAGATCGTATTAACTGCAAGGTTGAATCATCCGCACATTGTGTCAGTCATCGGAGTGGCTTGGAGTAAAGGTGGCAACCTCGCAATGGTGATGGAGTATCACTCGATGGGAGACCTACAGAGGTTCTTGACTGAGAGTGGGCGACTGTTATCCTGGTCCCGAGATAAAATCCGCATAGCTGTTGGAATTGCTCGACATTCACGAGCGAGAGCCGCCTATTATCCACAGAGATCTCAAGTCCAAGAACATTCTACTAACCGACACATTAGAAGCAAAACTCATCGACTTTGGAGTCAGTCGTTCACGTAAAAATGGCTTCATGACGGCAGGGATCGGCACTCCGTACTGGATTGCGTCTGAGATCCTACAAGGCAAACGATACACGGAGCAAGTGACTCCTTCGGTGTGGTGCTGTCCGAGTTGGACACGTGCAAAATGCCCTTCTCGGACGTTTTAACTGCGGAAGGGAAGAACCCCAAAGCATTCTCTAACGAGTGTCCTCAATGGATTCGCTCTGTTGGCGAACAATGTTTGCAGCATGATCCAGACTTACGACCGACAGCAGCCGAGCTTACTCAAGTACTGCGGAAGGATGCTCGTCGTCGAATTTACACACTATGACGACTAAAATAAAAAATGTTTTCTATCTGTAACTTTTTCATAAGATGTTCTACCATTTGCTTTGGTTTTCGTGGTAGGTTATGCATTCCACGCCACATTAAACTCCATCTGATGGTTCTCCATTTGTGCCAATTCCCCTAGTGGCTAGTGTCGCCATTCATGTTGTATACCGACTGCAATATTCCGCCTGCCCGCATGTTCTCCATTCGTGGAACTGCAGACTGGAACTGTAGTCATGCGAGTGTCAGCGCTTCTAGCGCTTCTAGCGACCTCCACCATGGCTCAAGACCATACTATCACATTCCGAAGTCTCAAAGAGGAAGATCCTGCACTATCAGCTTCTCTACCTGCAGACTCTTTCGATGGAACCAACTCGGACATCGCTCGACAACTCTACATCCGCCACAAAGCAGGTGACTCAAATGTCGGAGTTACTATCAACTCGGTCCCAAAAGAGGTGAACAACCGCCTTCACTCCCTCCGGATAACTTTCGAGGACTTACCAGAACTGGTTCAGCGTGCGGTTTTGTGGGATTCAGGCTTCGGACTCTCTCCAAATGGAGACCCCGTTCAAATTTGGCCCCTGAATGACTACACTATGGACGATATCGCGGTGCCGAAAGATGACATCACTGGAGTAAATTGCACTCTGCTTGAATGTACCCAGCCGAACGACAGCCCAGCTTTTTCCAGTCAATACTGCTCAGGAACGCAGATCCTCAATGTATCAAGATGTGTGGTTGATACATTTGAAGACTCGGGAGCTACCGATTTCCTTGGCGTCATGTGGTCTACGGGTGGGGACTCAACGATGACTCCTCAGATTCGTCTTAGAGATCACTCGTGGACAGAACCAACGACTGGAATTTCCTACAGTGTCTATGCGGTTCATACAGCTTCCAGTGCGGACGATCCGACGTGGAACCAATGTCCGTCAGATGGCTATTTTTCATTAATTGTCCCTTGTCATAGGAGAAACGAGTTTACAGATTCGGAGATTGCAGCTATGAAGAAACCAACGGGAAGCGCCTGGGTCACGACGTGGTTGAAGGAGGAATTCGCTCAGAAGAGCTCTGGTTTCGATGAACTTCTACTCATTCCGATCGTTCTCGTTGTCCTTGCTGCACTTGGAATCTGCTGGTTCTGTTGGAACCGAACGAAGATGATGAAAAGTGAGAGGTTTTCGTCTCTGGACTTTGACGTCGTGTCTCCTCATTACGCGGTAGCACATGACCAAGCTCTCCGACCGACAGTGATGACGAGTCACCCATCCAACCCATCCAGTTGTTACGGCCCTTCCGTCTCCAGCCATCCGGACGACTATGAAAGTGCTGGATCTAACCAAACATTTAAGATTCTACTACATAGTCAACACCTTCACGGGAATCGAATCCCTTACGACGGTCTCATTTTCCAGTCGGAATTATCCAAGGGAGCATCAGGAGAAGTGTGGATTTGTCAATACGGAGGTCAACAAGTTGCAGTGAAGAAGCTGCTGCACACGAAAGATCAAAAGGCGGAAGATGTTCAAGCGTTCGCGGAAGAAATTGAACTCACAGCCAGTTTAATCCACCCTCACATTGTCAAGTTCATCGGAGTGGCGTGGAATAGTCTCAGTAACTTGGCGATGGTGCTGGAGTACGTCCCTAGGGGGAATTTGAAGGACTATTTACACAACAATTCGGATCTTCTCTCATGGGCGAGAGATAAAATCCACATGGCACTGGCAGTAGCTGAGGCTCTTGAGTATCTCCATTTGCAAACACCAGCGATCATCCATCGAGATCTCAAGTCCAACAATGTTTTACTTACGGAAAATCTGGATCCGAAGCTCATCGATTTTGGAGTGAGTAGAGGAAAAGTTGATCTCACAATGACCGCTGGAGTTGGGACTCCGTACTGGACAGCACCGGAGATTTTAGAGGGCGATCGGTATACGGAGAAGGCGGACATTTATTCCTTTGGAGTGGTCCTTTCAGAGCTGGATACGTGTCGAATCCCGTACTTTGACGCAGTTGATGATGATGGAACCAAGTTGAGGCCGTTCCAAATTCTACAAGAGGTGATGTCAGGTACTTTATGCCCAAGCTTTACTAAGGACTGTCCACTACGAATTCAGAGAATTGGTGCAGCATGTTTGGCTCTTGATCCGGACGAACGTCCAACAGCTCACGAATTAATACAATGGCTCGAAGGGAGATTTAGCGAAACATTGTAAGTAGTAGTAGTTGTAAGTAGTAGTATTTCCTCAAACGTATTAGTTAGGTTGAAGTATAAGATCAAACATAATTGACTGACCGGCCGTCGGATGATACTTTAGTACCCAAACGAAAGTATCTAGTTGACAGCTCCACCGTCATGAATCCATTTCTCTTTTCACCACACAAGAGTCACCTTCCACTCCCAATGCGTCAGAACCTACGAGGTCTGATCTCTTCCAATAATTCTTTTGTATTCGACGGTACCAATTCCGATATCGCTCGACAGCTTTACATTCGACACCAGGCTGGAGATGTCGATGCTCCAGTTCAGCTCACGTCCATTCCAACTCTTGTATCTGACCGTCTCAGCCCTTTTAACATTCAATTTTACAGTCTCCCTGGTCTGGTTCAGCGTGCTGTGCTCTGGGACTCTGGGTTTGCCATTTCTCCTACAAACGACCCAGTTCAAATCTGGACTAGGAACAACTACACAATGGCATGCCTAAGTACCAGGTAACCAACGTGGATTGCACGTACCTCAACTGTTCCCAACCAAACGGAGTCACAGCCCACTACACTCAGTACTGTACAGGTTGGCAAATGCTCAATGTATCTCGTTGTGTGGCTCAAGTCTTTGAGGACTCGGGAGCTGGGACGTACTTAGGAATGATGTGGTCTGTAGGTGGAGATCCTAATATGGCTCCTCTCATTCGAATGCGAGATCATACATGGACGCAAGACATTGCAGAGTTCGGTGGGAACATTACGTTCTCAGTGTATGTGGTGCATACAGTATCTAACGAGAAGGATCCGGCGTGGAATCAGTGTCCAATTGAGAATTCCTACGCTTCTTTAACCATTCCTTGTCATCGAAGAGATGATTGTGAATATGACGAAAACTGGTGGAAGTGCATGGGTTATGACGTGGCTGGAAGAAGAATTCGCCCAGGAGAGATCTGAAGTTGACGAAATGCTGTTAGTTCCGATCTTTCTGGGGTTGGTTTTCATATTCTGGTTTTGCTGGCTATGGAGAGCTAAAAGACCTCAACTTTCACTTGCTGAAGGCGCCACAGGCTCATCAAGTACGGTTCCGACTTACTACAGTCCAAATGCCAACAGAACACTCCAGATTCTGCTCGGAAGTGAACAATTAAAGGAGAAACGCATTCCGTATGAAGAATTAATTTTTGAACGACTCATTTCAAGAGGAGCATCAGGAGAAGTTTGGGTTTGCGACTACAATGGATGGAAAGTGGCAGCGAAAAGACTCCTACAGGGCAAAGACCTGAATTCTGACAAGGTACAAGCCTTTGCGGAAGAAATTGAGTTGAGTGCGAGCCTTGTTCACCCGAATGTTGTGGAATTTATTGGCGTGGCATGGAATAGTTTGAGCAATTTGCTCTTGGTGATTGAGTTTCTACCCAACGGAAGTCTTCAGGACTATTTACACAAGAACGAAACTCAAATCTGGACTAGAGAAAAAAGTTACCTCGCACTTGGAGTAGCGAAGGCGCTGGTTTATCTACACGCTCTCACTCCACCTTTGATCCATCGTGACCTCAAGGCAAAAAACGTTTTAGTTTCGAACTTGCTCGAACCAAAATTGATCGACTTCGGAGTGAGTCGTGCTGTTCAAAATTTCACCATGACAGCGGGAGTTGGCACTCCGTTTTGGACTGCTCCTGAGGTCCTGGAAGGCGAACGATACACAGAACAAGCGGATATTTACTCGTTTGGGGTTCTGTTGTCCGAATTGGATACGTGTAAAACTCCATACACCGATGCAGTGACGGAAGGAGGAGACAAAGCGAGACACTTCCAGATTTTACAAGAAGTGATGGCGGGGGAGCGACGTCCGAGTTTTTCGTCAGGATGTCCACCAGATATCCTTTTACTAGCAGCAGATTGTTTCTCGCAAGACCCTTTCAGACGTCCTACGGCTGGAGAAGTAGCACGAGCTCTCGCTAATTTGATCACAACGGTCTTCAAATTGAACCCGTCGCTCGATTAGGACAGGCGACTTCGCTCAATTGATCGCTACCACGTTCAGAACGACATCTCACAAGTCTGAACTTTCTTAGGCCGTCCATTCTTAGGGATCCGTTGCTGGAACTCGAACCTATTCGATCTCCTTTCTGAGTATTTCTGCGCTTTACATTTTCCAACTTGATCTGCGGCTCTCCTCAAGGAGAGCTCCGGTTTTTGCTATTGTCAACTTTCATTGTGAAATTTGACAGACAAATGAAGTTTATATTAGAGACAAATTATGAACCGTGTTTTTTTAATTAACTGCATTAACCCACTCATGATCTGAGCTGTCGACGCCTTCTTAGGGAAATACCAGCATCTCCATATGTACTCGTCGATGTATCCGTTCAACTCGGATTTTTTCATACCGCGCATGTTCTTGATATGGCGCTTGATATGAATTTCCCACAGGCCTTCTATAGTGTTTGTGTGCGTACCATCTTCTGGGTTGACGTAGTTTTCGGTGTGGTTGACATATTTGTGGTTGTAACTCATGTCTGCTAGCTTGGGGTTGTTTTGCTGGTTACGTAGGCCTGGTGCCTGTTTTGTTTTCCTTTCAGTCACGTAGGTCGCGAACATATCGGAGCTAAGTGTTTGTTAGCATACTAATACAACTTCTTTACCGTTTTCATGCTTTTTACTCTTGCTACATCTCCACGTCGGCTTCTTAGCCGACGTTTTGACGCTGCATGAGCTGCCTGCATCCTGGTAGTACATCTCCCGCTCCAGGACGCCTGCTGCTTGCCACCACCACAGCCCCCATCTCATCCGCTGTCAATGCAACGACGGCATTGAGATCGTATTGTTCAGTAGGGAGGGGGCATAGTGATGGCTCAGGTGGCTGGACATGGGGCTGGAGGGAGGCGCGCTGATAGCTTGGGGACTGGTCACTGGAAATCGTAAAATGACTCGAGGAGGGGAGGTGGGTGGTTGGCAGTGGTTGGTGTGAGAGAAATGAAACCGGAACTATACTTTTAAAGCATACAAACAGCAAGTGTAATAACAATCACTTTTTAGTTCCTGAGGCTTAAAACCGGAGCGATAATTGTGATTTTACCGAACAAACTAATGTACATCATATGCTGGTCGAGAGTACGAAACGCTTTGTCTGTCAAATTTCACAATGAAAGTTGACAATAGCAAAAACCGGAGCTCTCCTTGAGGAGAGCCTGATCTGCAGGTCGAAATGCCCTCTCGACGTCTCGGATCCTCTTCATCTTCAGACGGATCGTTTGTTTTTGATGGCACGAATTCGGATATTTCTCGACAACTTTACAATCGTTATCAAGATGGAGGTGTGGGGGATAAAATTCAACTCACGTCGATCCCCACTGCTGTGAAGAACCGCCTTGAACCATTGCAGATCTCTTTCGACGATTTACCAGGACTGGTCCAACGTGCGGTACTTTGGGACTCTGGTTTCGCTACTTCTCCTGGAAACGACCCCGTTCAGATCTGGACGATAAACAACTTGACTATGGACAATATCGCCGTTCCAAAAGCTGAAGTTAGTGGAGCTGGTTGTGACTTTAAGAACTGCCCCCAACCGAACAACGTCACTGCTTTCTACACGCGAATATGCTCCGGCACACAGAGGCTCAGTGTCTCTCGCTGTGTCGTTGATACGTTTAAAGATGACGCAGCAAGGGAGTTCCTAGGTGCAATGTGGTCGAGAGGAGGAAATCCATCCATGACTCCACTCATTCGTCTTCGAGAACACAGCTGGACAGACCCAGTATCGAACGACTCCTTCAGTCTCTACGCAGTTCATACTGTCCCCGATTCGATGGATGCGACATGGAATCAATGCCCTCCTAATAATGGATACGCTTCGTTAGCTGTCCCTTGCTTTAGGAGAGATAATATCACGGAGAAAATGGCTGCAAAGATGACAACTCCACAAGGATCCGAGTGGGTTACCACTTGGTTAGAGGAGGAATTCACTGTTCGTTCGGGTATCAGCACACTCACATTGGTTTTGATCTCTTTAGGAGCTTTTATTGCGGTTCTCCTTCTACTTGGATTGGGATGGGTTTGTTATCGGAGATCTAAACGAACCGAGAAACCAGCACTGGACACAGCCGACTTCGAAGTGGAATCACCAGTTTACTTGGGGGGAACAACTGAGCTGAGGAAATGGCCCACAAACTCGACGTTTATGACGCATCAGTCCTCTATCTCGGAGAGTCCAGGGTCTAACGGCACCCTGCAGATCCTAATGGAAAGTCAGTATCTCCAAGGTCGACGTCTTCCGTGCGAAAGTCTAATTTTCAAGAAATCCTTGTCAAAAGGAGCTTCTGGGGGCATTTGGTTGTGTAGTTTCGGAGGATATGATGTCGCAGTGAAGCGTTTGCTGCAGGATAATCAAAAGGCGGAGAACGTGCAGACTTTTGCTGAAGAGATCGAACTTACTGCCAGTTTAGTGCACCCGAATATCGTCGAGTTTATCGGTGTCGCGTGGAATAGTCTCAATAATCTGGCGATGGTGATGGAATTTTTCCCTCGAGGAAACTTGCAGAATTATCTCCAGCAGAACCACGACTTGTTGTCGTGGGCGAGGGATAAAATCCAAATGGCCGTTGCTATTGCACAAGCACTCGAGTACTTGCACGGACGATTGACTCCAATTATCCATCGAGATCTCAAATCCAACAACATTTTACTCACGGATAGACTCGAGCCCAAGTTGATCGATTTTGGTTTAAGTCGAGGAAGAGGAGACGTCACGATGACAGCAGGAGTTGGTACACCCTATTGGACAGCTCCGGAGATCCTCGAGGGCAAGAAATACACAGAACAAGCGGATATATACTCGTTTGGAGTGGTGTTATCCGAACTTGACACGGGGAATATCCCGTACTATGACGCTGTGACCAGGGTTCCGGAAAACCCCAAAAGTCAAGGATGCCTGGGGGGTTTGTTGTTGTCTGTGGGTGGGTGGTTTTTTTGGATAAATAAAACATATGGAATTTGGCCTGTTAGGTGCGATCTGACTCGATTAAGTTCGAATTTGAAAGGGATTTTTCGAATGCTAATTTCTTATATACCTGGAAAGTAAGTCCCTGGATATACTCGAACGCCTGCCAAGTGCGTTGCTTTGTGGTGCGTTGACCAGTGGACCGCCAGGAGGCCCTTATGTACCGACGTACTGCGGGGTTTGCGTGCGAACGTTCACAATACTTTTGCCCGTCGCCCCCTTTGCAGAAACAAGGAAAATCGATAATGAACACTGAATGCATCTTATTCCTGTTTTTAGTAGTGCATGTCTGTGGTGACGACGAAGTGGTCACACCATCGCAGAGGCCTTCCAGCATGGCCACACCAGGGCCTACCAACCTGCAAACAAAAACCAAGTAGTTGTAAAGTGACCCCTTACGTGTAGGTCTCAACCCATTCAATAGTTAACTCAAGTTAAAAAAGAGTGACCGGAAGTTTGTCACCCACGGATATGGTGGCCGGGTGGTTTCGAGGATTGCGGGTGGGTGGATTTTTTAAAAATCCCTAAAATGCCTGCCCCACAGCTGCTCGGGGTGGGTGGGCGGTATAAACGGTTTATTCCAAAGCGAAAAACCCACACTCAGAACCCTGGCTGTGACGGAAGGTGGCAGCAAAGCGAAGCCATTCCAGATCCTCCAAGATGTAATGACTGGATCATTGCGACCAAATTTCACCCCAGACTGTCCACCGAGGATACAGCGAGTAGGATTAGCGTGTCTGTCCTTTGATCCTTCCTACCGACCAACTGCACGTCAATTGGTGCAGGAACTAGAGGGCAACACGACCGAAGTAGTCTATTCGTTCTAAGTGTTATGCACACACTAAATGGCCCCGTTGCAGCTTGTTCGTCCATCCATTGATATCCCACACCTTTCGTCTGGTACGACGGTATCAAACGTTGCCCGTACATCGTTGCCATCTCGCTACCTTCGCGAGAACCAGCAGGTTCATAGCGTCAGGGCCACAATGAAGCACGTTCGAGGGTAGGAAACGTCGTTGGTCTTGAGTCCACGCCCCAAACTTTTGCGTCCTGGTCGTGGCACCGCTACCACATCATTCCGGGATTTGCACAGAGGTCCGTGGTCATGAGCGCAACACTACCCAGTCAGAGCTCCTCGTTCGAATTCGACGGCACCAACTCGGACATCGCTCGACAGCTCTACTTGCGGCATAAGGCAGGGGATTCCGCTGATCAAGTCGCACTTAGCCACGTTCCGACAGCAATTACCAGCCGACTCGACCAGCTTGTGTCCTTCAACGATCTGCCTGGTCTCGTTCAGCGTGCGGTGCTTTGGGACTCGGGCTTTGGTCTCTCCCCAGCCAATGAGGCTGTGCAAATGTGGACAATGGATGACTATACCATGGCGGATATCGCCGTCCCCAAAGACGATGTGAGCGACGCTGGTTGTACCTTCACGAACTGTTCACAACCGGATAATGAGACTGCGTACTACACGTCCGTGTGCTCTGGTGACCAGATGCTCAGTGTATCTCGGTGCGTTGTCGATACATTTGAAGATTCAGGAGCTACCGATTTCCTTGGTGTCATGTGGGCGCAAGGGGGGCATCCGGATATGGCGCCGCAGATTCGTCTCCGAGAGCATTCGTGGACGGATCCAGTCTCTACGGCATCGTATAGTGTTTATTCTGTTCATACAGCTTCTGCTTCTCAAGATGCAACATGGGGTCAATGTCCAGCTAATGATGGATACGCTGCATTAGCAGTGCCTTGTTATCGACGAGATAACTTCACGGACGAAGAGATGGCAGCGTTGAATACGCCCAATGGCAGTGTGTGGGTCACGACATGGCTGCAGGAGGAATTCGCAACGGAAACTTCAAGTTTTGACCTGTTACTGTTGATCCCGATCGTGTTGAGTGTGGTAGTGGTGGTGGCTCTCTTGGGATTCTTTTGGTGTCGGAGGAGGAAGAAAACTGCAACACCTAGTAAATCACCTGCTACATGGGTTCTTGGAAGCGGGACTCCGTATTGGGAAGAGCAGCAGGAAGTTGTAGCAAGTCACTTTGCTACACTAGAGTCACCTGGTTCGGGAACGTTCGAGAGTGCTGGTTCCAACACAACATTGCAGATTCTATTGGATAGTCACTACTTGCAGGGGAAACGAATCCCGTACGAGACTCTACAATTCGAGACTGCGTTGTCCAAAGGAGCTTCAGGGGAAGTCTGGGCTTGTACATTCAATGGACGGAAGGTAGCGGTAAAGAGACTGCTGAAAAGCAAGAGTCAAATGGTCGACAAGGTCCAGACGTTCGCTGAAGAGATCGAGTTGACTGCCAGTCTCAGTCACTCACACATCGTTAACTTTATTGGAGTGGCGTGGAATAGTCTCAACAACTTAGTGATGGTGTTGGAGTACGTTCCAAACGGAAGTCTGCAGGAATATCTACTCAAGAACTCGGATCTGCTGTCTTGGGCAAGGGACAAAATCCACATGGCCGTTGGAATCGCTCAAGCCTTAGATTATCTCCATGGACACGCGTCACCTTTGATCCATCGTGATCTTAAGTCGACCAACATCCTGTTGACCAGGAGACTGGAACCGAAGCTCATTGACTTTGGCGTAAGTCGAGGAACTGTTGATCTCACCATGACTGCGGGGGTCGGGACTCCGTACTGGACAGCTCCGGAAGTTCTGGAAGGCAAGAGGTATACAGAGCACGCAGATATTTATTCCTTTGGCGTCGTGTTGACTGAGTTGGACACTGGGAGGATCCCGTATTACGATGCGTTGAACGCTGGAGAGAACAAGTTGACCCCCGTTCAAATCCTGCAAAGTGTCGTGTCTGGTGAGTTGAAGCCAAGTTTCTCGGAAGACTGTCCACCTCGGATAAAACGCATCGGCTCGGCTTGTTTGGCCTTTGATCCTTCGAGTCGACCCACTGCACGACAATTAGTTCTTGACCTGGAAGGAGATAAGCAAGTAGAGTAAATGTCTTATATCTACACCGCGGTTGGTTTCTCGGTGCAGTAACTTGCTTGCTTACGGCTGGAACGAGCAAGTGGCGTATACCAACAGCCACTTGTACAGTTGTTTTACCCGTACATCTGTGCTTCCAAGGTGCTGAAAAAGCATCGGGCTCAATCAATCGCCGATCGGTTGGCCAAGTTTACATTGCAGTCTCACCCGATCATCTGGCGCTGCTTTTGCTGCTTTGACCCGTTTTAGTCAAGTCCGGACGTCATGCTCTGACTCGAAGCAAATCCTACAACGAGGACACCAGCCGCTACGATAACTTAGCAGCTCATTCCGACACTTTCCGTGGAAATGCTACGCGGCGCTGGGCTCGCAGTCGTAGCAGCGGATTGAGCATGGCACAGGCGTACACGATACGTCTGAGGAGTCTGGAGTCCAATTCATCTTTCGTTTTCGATGGCACTAACTCCGATATCGCCCGACAACTCTACATCCGCCACAAAGCAGGCGACACGGACGCCAAAATCTCCATCAACTCAATCCCAACTGCAGTGAGCACCCGCCTCAGCGCCATCGACGTCACGTTCAACGATTTACCAGGCCTCGTGCAACGTGCCGTGCTCTGGGATACAGGTTTTGCAATGTCACCGTCAAACGATCCCGTTCAGATCTGGACAAAAGACAGCTACACGATGGCGGACATTGCAGTTCCCAAAGCCCAGGTCAGTGCAGAAGGATGTACGTTCAAGAATTGCACGCAACCGAACGAAGACTTGGCGTACTACACGCTCATTTGCTCGGGAGATCAAATGGTTAACGTCTCCAGGTGCGTCGCGGATACGTTCGTAGATTCGGCAGCGACAAGCTACATGGGCTCCATGTGGTCCGTAGGAGGAGATCCAGACATGATCCCTTATATCCGCCTGCGAGATCACTCGTGGGTCGATCCGGTCACGGAGGAGGAGTACAGCGTCTACGCTGTCCACACCACGTCAGTGGCTGATGATCCGGCTTGGAATGTATGCCCTGCAGATGACGGCTACGGAGGGTTAGCTTTTTTTGTGTTCAGATACGGAACGGTTCTGGTTTTTGGAACGGGGATTTTTTGCCCACCTCGTACAGTGCCCGCTAGCAGTTTGCCTACGGCTGCTTCGTGCATTGGCGTCTGGTGAACATTAGCTATCGTTCCAGCCTCTATATAACGGGGCGTTGCTGCAGGCAAGTTCTTCGTCACGATTGCCGCTCTTGAAGTTACGTGATGATGCTGTACGTAAAGACTAACTATGTGTTGTTAGCAGATGTGTTGTGGATTAAAGGGTCTAACTAGGTTATCACTACGGCTTTTATCAACGGCAGTCACAGCTACGTTCACTGACTGTCAATTAACTCTCTACAAAGTGTACATGGCCTCTACATGGTCATTTGTAGTGTACTCCTCGACCTCTAGACTAGCTGGCAGCTCAGATCCAAGCCTAACGTCTCGGCCAACACCAATGCCAAAGGGGCTGCTGCTCAGATCTACAAGATCCTGGATACAACCTCAGCTATTGATGCTTCGAACGATCACGAAGGCGACAAACCCGAGTCCTGTGTTGGACGGATTCAAGCTGTCGGTGTCTATTTCACCTTCCCAAGCCGTCCAGACGTGCAGATCCTATACGACTACAACATCACCATTGAGCCTTGACAAACCGTAGCATTTGTCGGGTTCAGTGGAGGAGGCATGAGTACGCTCATTTCCCTGCTTGAACGCTTCTACGACCCACGAAGGCTCCATCCTGCTCGACGGTCGTGATATGAAAACCCTGAGGGTGAAGTGGCTGCGCTCACAGATCAGTCTCGTGGCTCAAGAGCCTGTACTGTTAGCCACTTCCATCCAACGCCAACAAAGATAGTGGTGTTGTTATAACGGATCAAATTGAGAAGCGCTGGATGATCCCAGCCGATCCGTGTATTTGGACTGCTCACGTCTTGAGAGTTTGCTGTTACGGAATGAACCTGGAAGAAGAACACATGCTCGTTGGAGCAGTGGGAGTGGTGGTATCTCGATGGCACCATGTACGTTTCCGCTGTAGTGTAGCCTCCGAGCCCAGTAAATGCGCGACACAACTTGTGTTTCGGAAAGGTCGCAGACAATGGAGGTTGTCGTCGGCGTATGGTACAGACTTTGTAGCTCTTCCCATATTTGACGAGCCGGCCGCGCCACACTGCAGCTATCGCAAGACTATCGGCAGCGCTTCTAATGTCCGTGACATTGACAATCGTGCCGGCGATCACATTGTTACGATAGGAGTGAGAGCGAGTAGGACGCTATTCCATAGAAGCGAATGTAAACTCCAGCGCCCCTGACAGCCGCGGCGATAATGAGAACAGCGATACACGATCTTTTTTTACGGTGTCCACGAACGAGCATACTTAAAACCCAGGTAATGGTATGTAGATCGTTCGAACGTCGGTACTCCCTGTGCCTCTGTCGTCTTGTTCCGAAGTGATCGTCAAGCAGTGAGTCCTGTACGGGCAGCACTTCATCATTACAAAACAGATGTCCGTTCCAAAAGCCAGAACCGTTCCGTATCTGAACCAAAAAAAAATCTTCCCTACGGAGCGTTGACAGTGCCCTGCCATAGGAGAGACGAGTTCACGGATGAAGAGATGGCAACAATGAACACGCCAACTGGAAGTGCTTGGGTGACAACTTGGCTTGAAGAGGAGTTCTCGGAAGGCGGTGGGTCGGGTTTCAGTATGATGTTGCTGATCCCCATTTTCCTAGGAGTTATCATACTTGCGCTTGGGTACGGGTGGCTGTACTACAAAAGAAAGACAAACACCAAAATTGACGAGACGGCATCCACCACGTGCGACTTTGTTGAAACCTCACCTCAGTACTTGAGTGGTAGCACCGTTCCGCTGCCGAAGTACGTTTCCAGCACACCTGACCAAGCTCTTCGACCGACGATCATGACAAGTCAAGGAACCTTCTTGTCTACCCGAGGAGGAGTCTACGAGAGCGCTGGGTCTTGTCGAACACTCAAGATTCTACTCGAGAGTCAGCATCTTCTGGAAAAGCGAATGCCTTACGAAAGTATCACGTACCAGAGAATACTGGCCAAAGGATCATCGGGAGAAGTTTGGGTCTGCGAGCACAACGGTCAGCAAGTCGCGGTCAAACGTCTGCTACAAACCAAAGAGCAGAAAGCTGGGAATGTCCAAGCCTTTGCCGAGGAAGTTAGCCTAACAGCCAGTCTTGACCACCCCCATATCGTCCGGTTCATCGGTGTGGCTTGGAATACTCTCAACAACTTAGTCATGGTGCTGGAATACGTTCCAATGGGAAGTCTTCAGAGTTATCTGGACCAGAACGCAGATCTGCTGTCTTGGCCAAGAGATAAAATTCACATGGCAGTCGGAATCGCCGAAGCACTGGAATACCTTCATAGCCGCACGCCATCGCTGATCCACCGTGATCTCAAGTCCAACAACATCTTGTTAACGCACATGCTCGAGCCGAAACTCATCGACTTCGGAGTCACCCGAGGAACTGTGGAGAATACGATGACGGCAGGCGTGGGGACCCCCTACTGGACTGCGCCGGAGATCCTGGAGGGAAAGAGGTACACGGAGCAGGCGGATATTTATTCCTTCGGCGTCGTGCTGTCGGAGCTGGACACTGGCAAGATCCCATACCACGACGCGTTGACAGATAACGGAGGCAAAGTGAAACCTGTCCAGATCTTGCAGGATGTTGTTTCAGGTACACTTCGACCAACATTTTCCATTGATTGCCCCCCACGAATACAACGAATTGGCTCGGCATGTTTGGTACAAGATCCTTCGGGTCGTCCAACAGCACAGCTGCTGCTACAAGAGCTAAAGGGTAAAGGAAACACGAGCAGTGACAGAGGACACTATCCCTTGTAAAGTAAAAAATAAACCTGGAAATGGCATCGCATGATCTATAAAGCCATTCATCTATCTATTAACGAGCGTGTCTCATACCTCGAGTTAGTCGAACTCATCGTCGTCAAAGTCTTCACCATCAAAGTCATCGTCATCAAAATCGTTATCATTATCGTCGTCATAGATAACCCCTTCGACATCCTCATCATCGTCGTCATCTTCCCAGTACTGTTCACAAAAGAGGTAAGTACATATATCTGAAAATGGATTTAACTGTAAGTACGAAAAACCCACCCCGTCTGCTTTCAGTGCGTCGTTCACGTACTGCATAAAGGTACTTAGTCTCTCCACATTCTCCGTCGTGTACTGCTCTTCTGACAGATCAACAAGGGGATCGTACGTCTCAGGAGAAAAGTCCACTTCATTGACCCTTCCGTGCTCAATGAGTGCCACCACATCCTCGTACCTCTTTTGCTGCATAATTGCCAGTAATACTGGTTGGAACGTCTGCTCTGTAGGATGCACATCGTGTTGCGTCGTCACATTCTTGAGAATGTCCGCTGCTTCGTCCACCCTGTGAGCGTCCACCAGGATCTTCAGCAACAAATTCACCGCCGGAAGGTCCACCAGCATGTCTTTCTCAGTAACTGCTCGAAATAATAACAGCGCGTCCTCCAGTCTTCGTTGCCGCAGACAAGCGTCCATCGTGTAAATGACCGCCAATTGTGTATTATCGCCCGCTTTGAAGCCAGGATTGGCTAATAACTGGCGCAATATCTGTGCAGCCCTTGGAGCTTCATGCGGCTGTCCACGTTTGGCTACAAGCAGCGCCAGACGCTGCAGAAGCTGCGGGTCTTGGCTCTCGGACTGATCTTGAAGCTTGTCGAAGGCCGCAAGAGCCCGCGAAGACTCACGACGATCGATGCTGCTCTCCAATACTAACTTAACGTCTGTAGAGACCGCAGGCGACGCGCGAGGGGCTGCAGAGGTCGACAGGGAGCGCAACAGAGCGCGGCTCAGGACGCCTCGAGTAAGCATGTCGAGAGTGAATGTTTTGTCTGTTGGAGCAACATAAGCTTTTGTTCACATTCAGATAACATTCATGAATGGTACATTCAAGAAACCTTCACGACACCTTATGTTGTTGAACTGGCGCAAACGCTTGCGCATCATTTTAGCTGGAGCTCGACATGGCTCCACGTCCGGAATCTCCTGCTACGAGCTGTCCAGAGCCTTCAGCGGGAATTGAGAGTGTTGATGAGAAAGATCTGGTTCTGGAACATGTGTGTGTGATGTTCCGCCATGGAGATCGGTCCCCAATCAGCCGCAGCATCAGCTCTAAAGTGAAAATGACCCAGTCACAAACAGATTTCTGGATCTCTCGGTTGGCAGAACTCAGCGTCGTTGGAGCACTTAACAGCGGCACCAAAGTGGTTAACTATCATAGCGGACTTTGCAGTGAAGACTACTGCTTTGGTCAGCAATTTGATGTGCCGCCACCGCCTCAACAAGGAGGACGTTGGCCTTGTGGACAGTTGACAGCCAAGGGCATTGATATGATGCGAGCTAAAGGCCAGAAATTAAGAGAGAGCTACAAGGGACTATTGCACGGCGTTCAAGACCCTGTGCAACAAGTTTACGTGGAATCCACCAACATCCGACGCACGATCAGGTCGGCTCAGAGTCTTCTAGCTGGTCTGTTCCCAGAGTACTTTGAGAACGTCGACGCAGGTAACACATTGGTGGTCAAGGAGATATTGCAGCCGGACAGTCGGAACTTCTTGAATAGTATTCAAGTGGACAAAATCAAGAAGAAAGACGAGCAGTTCGTTATTCATGCAGATGACTCCAATCATCTGGCCCCACAACACTCGTACGAGTTGTACAAGGATTTGGGGAAGATGCTAGCAAATGAGTTGAGGCAAAACGCGCCTCCGGAGTTTGCAGAGGCGTCACAGAAGATTAGTGAGATCATTGGCGCGGGGTCAAGCAAGAAGGTGGCCTGGACTGGGTGTAAGTTACCGTGTTTGTACGTTAGATATTGGACCTTGATGCTTACTTGTTGGCTTATTTGTATTTCGATTGAAGTGCGTGAGGTATTGGTATGCCACCAAGCGCATGGTATTCAGTTCCCGGACGGTCTAAACCAGCAGCTCTTTGCACGGATCTGTGAGTACGATGCTTGGCTGTGGCACCACCTGTACGGAAACATGGATTTCTGCCGTGCAAGCTTCAAGGCCGGGGTTCAGCGTATCTACTCGTACCTGGCCGACGTCACTCAGGTTTGGTTCAGATTTACCCTCAGTTTTAGGTACTCTTACTCACGATGTTCCTGCTCCAGGGTGTTTCGAAGCACAAGTTGTCACTGTTCTCCGCTCATGACAATTCACTTGTAGCGATCGTGAATGCGCTACAGCTGCAAGTTCCGCGCGTCATTCCTCCGTACGGAGCCATGTTAACCTTCGAGGTGTTCCGACACCGTATCACAGCCGAGTTCTACGTGAAAGTGTTGTTCGAAGGTGTCCAAGTGACCTTTGCCAGCCACGAACACTCCGCTTTGTGTCCGTTCTCAGTGTTAACGCAGGCAGCTCAGAGCTTCTTGCAAGTCGCTGCACTATGATCTCAATAATGTCCTCCTAGTGTCTACCTCGATGACACGCACGAGATTCGCCAAAGTAAATGGTGTATACCACATCATTCCATCAGAGATTCAAGTACGTAGGTCTCAGTTCGCAATCTTCCAGCAGATTCACACATCGACTATACCGGTACCTCCCAGTCTTGTGCATAATGTCCACTTCAGACTTCCCATTACGTCACGTGCTCATCTTCCATCGTCATGGAGATCGCACACCCGTTCTCACTTCCATTGGCTCAAAAGTGCAAGCCACACAGGAGGAGAAGGACTTTTGGGCGTCTAAAGTGGCGACGTCGGAACAGCTTGAGTTGCTGCAACAGACTGCCAAAGCTGTAGGTGCAGATGAGACGCAACCCCCAGTCATTCGACCGTCCAAGGAATCGCAGTTCCCATACGGGTTGCTCACTCAGAAGGGTGTTGAGCACATGACAGGCAAAGGACGAACACTGCGAGAGCGCTACGGAGAGTTGGTGGACGACAACGTCAAGGTGGAGGACGTCCATGTGCTGTCGAGCAGTGTACCGCGCACTATCGAGTCGGTGCAGTGTCTGTTGCGAGGGTTCTTCGAGGACAAGGAGGTTCCACAGTTTTACGTCCACACGTACAAGCACAACGTCCTGGCGCCCAACCACCCGCTGCAAGTGTTCAATGAGATTGAACTCATCGTACAGGACGATGTGCTGAAGTTAAGGAGTGAAAGTGAACGAGAAGAAATTGAAAAACTCCGACTGCACTTGAAAGAGGCTCTGGGGGTTCCTGACGACCAACCTCTGTCGTGGACAGCAGTAAGGGACGCGTTGGCGTGTCGTCAAGCCCATGGCTGGCCATTCCCTGACTCAGGGCTCTCCAAATAAGTAGGGATTAGGGATTGACGGGGCTGGAGGCGTCTCAATCCCTTATTGATGAACGTACCCTTAATTGACAATATTATTGTCAACTTCAACTTATAAGATACTATAAAGATCCGGTAAGAGTCGAGGAGTAAAGCAGTCCTCGAAACCTCTCCCCAGTGGGCGTTATACCGTGCCGGGGACCACAGCCACTCATGCTGGCATTTCCGATTTTGCGAACCAAGTCCAACACTCTTCTACTCAACTTGTTCACCCTCGTCATCCATGGCTACCTTTAGACCCTGGTCTCTCGAACAAGGAGATCTGTTCGTTGATGTATCGAGACCAAAAAAGCGGAGGAAGAACCTGCAACGGATGCAACACCTTCATCTTTCAGGACCGAAGTCGCGGCTATCATAACCTCATCTCGCATCTGCGGCGCCACCCAGACTATGAGCGAGTGCTGGAGCGTTGCGTTCGACAACGAATCCCCGTCACTATGGACATGTTTGTCGATAAGGACTCCCGTACTACGCATGGTTGGATGAAACTTGTGGTGCTTAAGGATCTTCCATTTTCGTCAGTCGATGACGACGTGTTTCGAGAAGCGGTTAAGTACAACAAGATCAACTCGAAAACACTTCTCGCGCGAATTAAAAGCTGCGTGGAATTAATGGAACCTGCTATTATAGAAGAGCTCAAAAGTCAGCAATACGTGCTGATATTTGACGGTTTGATGGACTCGCCCAGCATTCACTGGCCGTATTTGTGGCTACTAAGACGATGACTCGTTTCTTGGCTCTTTCTACTTTCGTGGACGAAACATCAATGTCAGCTGACGAGCACATTCAGTTCTTGGATATGATTCTGGACCACTACAAATTAGACCTGAGCAATCTAGTGGCGGTTGTGTGTGACAACATGAACACTAACTGTGCTATCTCGAAGCGGACGGAGTTCCCATGATTGGTTGTGCCTCACACAGCAACGAAGAAGAAGCAGATCTCTAAAACCGTAGTTCTTAATCTGTAAGAAGTAGATAGAGACCCCCTTTTCAATAATTGCGTAAGTGCCAAATATTGAGATGGCCGCTCCCTCCCTTATTGTCCCCCTACAATAATACCCCTTTTTCAATAACAATACATTTTTGGAGACCCCTGTTCCCTGAGGGAGTGGACCACAAGATCTTTGAGCAGGTCGAGGCGTACGATACGTGGCTGTGGCAGCGTCTGTATCACCGCAAGGACTTTTGTCACCCTGCGTTCAAGGATGGTGTGAAGGAAGTCTTTGAGCTCATCAAGTCTGTGGTGGAGAAGAAGCAGCAAGCCAAAATCTCCTTCTTCTCAGCACACGACAACTCAATTGTGGCTCTGCTGGGTGCGCTACAGATCGACGTAGGCTCGCAGCTCCCAGAGTACGGCACGATGCTGGCGTTGGAAGTGTACGAAAGCACGGATAGAAACGAGTTTTTCATCAAACCACGCTACGAAAACCAGTACGTGACCTTTGTAGGTTACAATCTACCGCTGTGCCCGTTCTCACGCTTTGAGTCACTGGCACTGGAGTTTCTGTCCTACAAGCCCAACTAGATCAAGTTGTGTTATTTCCTGGGTGTCATCGAAGCCCCCCAGGTATGATTCGTGACTAGAGGACTATCTTTTGCGAGAATATCCATGTAATCGGTGCCTTTGTACGTGGAGGATTTCCACCACTCTTCACTTTCTTCTGCCTTGGTGTTCTTCTTCGTCTTCTTGTCGTTCATCGAGCTCTTTCGCTTCTGGAAAGTGGTCAGCAGAGCCGCTTTGGCAATTTTCTCCTTGGTCTTATTGGTTCCCGTTGTTGTTCCCCACCACGATGGTGGACCAAGCCACCACTCACTTGAGTCTTTCGTCTCTTTTGTAGCTTTTATCTGCTTCAGTTGCCACAACTCCATATTCTTGGTTTCAATGGCCTTCAACAGCGATTCAAAGTGCCAGAATTCACTTTCAATGTACAAGGCACGCAATAGCTTCGGATCGGATGGTAAAACTCCATCACGAAGGAAACGCAGGATATGTCGGAAGAGCTTCCAGTCCCGATCTACACGGAAACAGCCTCTTTCAGCAACGGTGAGGGGTGAATCGTCCTGAACGAAAGCTGCTAGAAGTGACGTCGGGTCTTTCAAAGCCACTGCAGCTGACAATTCAAATAACTGCCCACCGACGTCCACAGTCACGCGGTGATCACTGGCGGCAGGAAAAGCGGCGGAACAGAACCAGTCGGATGAACGAGAAGCGTCGAAGCGTTCACGTTCAGAGGCTAAAAGCGCGTGTTGAAGCAGTAATTTACGCTTTTCTCGACGGATGAAAGCTCGCTGCTTGGCGACCTGGTGAGTAAAAAGACAATCAATCACTAGAGCTGAAGAAGAGCATTGCTTTTGTCTGGACGCACTCGTTCGTATTGCAGTTCGAGATTCTGTCGCTTGGAAGCTACAACAGTCTGGTGGAGAAGAGTCTGGTCCTCCTCTTGAGCTTGCAACGCTCGTTTCCATCGCTCTCGGCTATCATCATCACTGATTCCGTCGTCAAAAAGAGCTTCGGTCGAGTCTGGAGCCCATGCAGAGCCTTTGTGGGGCTTACGTGAAGTCATCTCACTGGAAACAGTTCACGAATGGCAGTTATCAACGGTCGCCTCTAACAGAGCGACTACCAAGTTCCATACCGAACTATCTTCGCTTCAGCTAGAGAGTGACAATAAACCAGCAACATTGCCACCACAGCCGTCAGCTCTGTTAGTATCAAACGGAGAAGCATCAGAGCTTTACAGAAGAATTTGCGCGAAACTTCAGATCCAGATCATTCGACCAAAGTAGAGAAACTGTCTCTGAATTCTCCTTTGGACACTTGTATTAGCGTCAATTCTGAACAATTCACCTGCAACAGAAAGCACTCATTGCTATAAGTCAGTTGGATGTCAAATCAAACAACTTCAACAAGTACAGTACGGTATGTAGCGTGAATAGTGAACGGGTCGTAAGCTTATAACCTACTATATAGCATGGAACCAGGTCCACAACCACTCAAGATGGAGATGGGCCAAGGTACTGAGCTTACCGACTAAAAATCCAGTACGTTTTTGCACCGCTCATCGTCACTTTATACACTACGACGCAGAATATATATCAGGCGTTCACTACTCACGCTACATACTGTAGTTGAAGTGGAACGTCCTCGACGATGATTGGTTAACGTCTTTGATTTGCTTGCGGGAGATGGCTACATCACCTTGTTGCCTTTGTGTCATTATTCAATCTCACTCTTCACTAACCATGCTACGAATTCTCCAGTTCATCTTACAGCTCTCAGTTCTACTGTTGATTCTTCTGGCTATATACCTTCACTCATGGGAAGTTCTTGATCTCAAAACCTCCGACCAACCTACATCCAACCCAGTGGATCAGCTCTCGTTCTCTCCAAGTGGCTACTGTTTCAGACTCAGCAACGGCACTTTAGAATGCCAACCATTCATGAACGCTATCCTCGAGAACTCAAGACAACCCGACGACTGGCCAAATGACTCTACTGTTCTACCTTCGCAGCTAAAGAACAAGGAGAACTTCGTGGTCACCCAAGCGCTGTCCTGCTGGTGTCAAACGCGTGGAGAACTGACCTGGTATATGCAGGGAGCCCAGAACGTGGCGTGTCTTGTGGTGTTGGAGACTGTCAACTACTCTATGATATTGTGGGGGTTATTTGCGACTCTAAATCTCGCACTATCGTCGACCAAATTCGCAGCTTGTCACGCCTTCACCAGTTTCACGAATGCACTACTGGGGCTTCTAGTGACGCTGGTGTGGTGGTACTACAGCAGCACATACATCGACCGAGAGTATTTGGACGAACTCGGACTATTTGGGCGTCATGGTGGGTCTTTCCACTGCACTCTCGTAGCATTTGCACTTGCAACGGCGAATGCGCAAATCGCTTTCGATACTACGAGTCCAATTGGTACAGCAAAGTACACTCGACGCTTTATCCTACCGACAAGGAGAAGAACTGAACAAGCTGATGACTGGGATCCACTGTCGTGCCCCGCCAACTATCTCGTATAGTCTTGGAAATGAATTGAATGTTGTTACTATAATACCGTTAGTTCAGGAAATTTGTTAAAGTCAAACACCGAGTGCCTCGGTGTTTGGCTTTCCTAGAGAAGATCCCAAAGACGATCAAGTTCGGAGCACACCACCTGCAACTCTTCCTAGCGTCCTACAATGATACAGATATGATCCTTCACAGCGAAGTCAACACTTTATTGTTTTTGAACATGCACTTGTCGTTTAAACTGAACCAGTCGGAGTTCTTTGGGTCTGGTGTTTCCGTCGGAGAGGATGTGTGATACAAGCCCCAAATTCCACTGAAACGCAGCAGTTAGACTCCAGCACAAACTATTCCCAAGTTTAAACAGTTCGATAATCGGAAGAAATGTCTGGCCGAGTGTTTGTTGGATCAATGGAAAGCTGGAGAAGTGCACAACATTACGTTGATTTGGAAATTTATTTGGTGGATGCACGGAGAAGAATCAAGTCTTTTGGCGATTGGAAGAACAACGAGTAGTATCAATTTTCTTGGATCGAAGTATTCTCTTTGGATCACCAGGCATCGGCAAGCAAATGGCGTTGCCATTGTGTATGATGGCGTTCTATCTCGTTCTCAAGCACAAGAAGAACGTACTGCTGTGTCGGTTTAAAATACGGTCCACTTCCTCTTGTATTTCGGATGTCAAGACGGCAAACTCGTGTACAGATAGAGATCCAAACCTGAGCTGGTGGTTTTTAGGGACCGCGAAGGTTGTTCGAATGTGTGGCTTATGCTGAGTGGATACTGTTGATGCCACTGGTGAGAGTGGCACGAATCCGAGTCAGAGCTGATGACTCGAGGCAGCGCTGGAACGGTCTGTAGTCACAGGTAGGACAAGGACGATCAAGTCAGCCAGAAGACTCAGTAGTAAATCAGTTCTCAATTTACCACCATTACAACAGGTTAACAGCCTCTCTTGCTTGTTGAGCACGCGGAGATGTCCTCGCACAGCTCAAACGAATACGATGAGATCGACCGTGAGCCGGAACCTCGGATGGAAGACGGCGGACAAGGGGGAGGAGCCGGCCAAGGCGGGGAAGTCGAAGACGCTATCGCGGAGATCGCACGTGAACCTAAGCAGAAGCTCAACGTCAAGCTAATCAACATCGAGAATTTCTCGGGTGTGATACGGGATGGGTACCTTGATGCTGGTGCCCATGAATGGTTTGAGCGCTTACAAGTCCAAATTGAGGATGCCCAAACTCTAAATGGGCGTACCTGGCCAGAACCGGTCAAGTGCAGCGTTCTCTCTAACCATCTCACGGGAACAGCGAGTACCTAATTCATTCGGAACCGGAGTACGCTTCCGCGTAACTCTTTCCAAGATCTTGGGCGTGCATTCCTCCACAAGTTTCGTAGTCGTCTCTCTGTGCAACGCCAAGCTGTTACTCGCGTCTACTACCAAGCTTCCTCATGAGTCATACGATGAGTATGCTCACCGACTGTCCCAAATTGCCACTGGATTAAATCATGGACGAGCCAATGACTATACTGAACAACAGGCACTCAGCACGTTCGTTCAACTGGCATACCCTCGCTATCGTGATACTCTACTCGCCCAGATTGATGTGGAGGCGGACGACGCAGCTGAGGAAATGGAAAAGGCGATCAACTTGCTTAATCGGCTCGCAGGTTCGGACGGTCGCATGAAGAAGCGTCGCTATGATGCAGCCTCTGAGGGCAGTGAACAAAGCAAACGGTCGCGCCCAGGCCACGCAGCGATCGCAGCCACCACCAACCAGAAAAAGCCACGAGACCGATGGGATTTTAGCAATGCTCTATGTAAGATTTGTGATCAGCGTGGGCATACCACCAACTATCATGATCGTCATGTGGCCGAGGAGCAGCGAAAGAAGTCCACCAATCAATCCGCTGGACACGCTGCAGCAGCAGTGCAGTCCTCCAATGACGAATGAAGGCGCGGGGTGTCGACAGACACCGTGCCCAAACCGTTCGACCCCGGCAAGATACCTGTGGAAGTTGTTGTCGACTCTGGAGCCTCATTTCACATGACTGGAAATCGTGACGCTCTTATGAATATTGCTCCTTGTGATGACCATACTGTCCAAATGGCTGATGGACACATAGTCGTCGGAACAGAAGTCGGCGATCTCAAGTTCGCAGATGGACCTCATGGCATTTTACACAACGTGGTCCACATACCATCTCTTGCTCGAACGCTTCTCTCTGTGTCGGCACTTGCAGCTGACGGATACAAGTGTGATTTTAGTGATAGCGGGTGTACCGTGTACGGACCTGCAATACTTCGGAGCGCTATACGGGACGGAGTGTATGCAAGCTCCGAGATAACTGGAAGTGGATTCGCTGCAACTTCAACCGAGACGTCCTTCCCGATAGTAGCAAAAGACTCCCTAGAAGACTGGCATCGCCGTTTGGGCCATTTGAACTACCAAGCAATCCTGGACATGGAACGCGGTGGCCTCGTTCGAGGGCTCCGCATCAAAGGCCTAAAGACATTGCCCATGTATCCATGTGAAGTCTGTGCACTTGGAAAAGGCCACAGCAGAGCCGCACCCCGACACAGCTCCCGCCCGCAAGCAGCAAAAGATCGCATCTGCCACGCCGACCTTGCAGGCCCATTTCAACGCAGCATTCACGGACATCGCTACTACATGGCAGTGAAGTGGAAAAACTATACCCACGTATACTTCCTCAAAGCGAAAAGTGATGCAGTGGAAAAGTTTCGGCACTACATCCAGTTGGTGAAGCGACGAAATGGTGCCGCTGATTTTTGTGTGCTTCGCACGGACAATGGCGGCGAATTCATCGACAAAGCTTTTGACGATTTGTGTGATGAAGAAGGAATTGAACGACAATTTTCTGAGCCTGATAAGCACTACCAGAATGGAGTTGCTGAACGGACCAACCGCACTTTGGCAGACATGACACGATGTTTGCTATTGCAGGCAAATGTTCCCCACAATCTTTGGGAGTATGCTGTTCGTACTGCTGTCTATATGCGAAATCGTGTAGTCACGCGCAGCAACCCGGGTACCACGCCATACACTCGATATCACGGTAGTCCTCCTGACCTCAGTGATGTACACGCGTTTGGTGAGAGTGTCGTTGTTCAACTCAAACCGACCCAGAGAAGCACAAAGTTTAAGTTTCGACCCACTGGACAGCGTGGAATTTACGTTGGGCCTGATCACTAAAGGAAAGGATACTTCGTGTACATCCGAGAAGGTGGAGCTCGGATCGTTCACAGTTGCGATGTCACATTCATGGGCCTACAGCTACGGCCTGCTAGACCATCGAGTGCTCTTGACCCATTGGCAATGTTACCCAACACAAGTGATCTGTCAATTCCCACAGAATTTCCGTCTTCGAGCAACTCGATGCGGGAAGTGACCCAGCAGTACCTCCGCCGAAAATTGTGGAGCCCGAAAAAGTCAACCCAAATCTCACTCAGCGTCGCCGCTCGGCAAGGATAGCAGCGAGAAACACCGGAGCTGCGTTTTTTGGTGCTGGGAGATGTAATTCAAGAACCGATGACACTAAAGAAGCCAAAACTTCTCAACAGTGGCCACTGTGGAAGAAGGCCATTGAGGACGAGATCGAGGCGCTCCGTGCCAACGGGACATTCACAGTTGTGACTCCCCCGGCTGACGCCCATGTAATCGGATCCACTATCAACTTTCGGCTGAAGCGCCAGGCAAACGGCTCAATTGATCGGTTCCGAGCCCGGGTTTGCGCGCAAGGATGTGGTCAGATATATCTGCTCGATTACATCGAGACGTACGCTCCTGTTGTAACACTAATCTCTATTCGTGTGTTTCAGCAGAATGCAACCAAAGAGGATGGCACGTTCGGCATGGAGATTTTCCCACAGCTTACGTTAAGGCAGGATTGCGGGAGGTCATTTATGTCAAGCAACCGAGTGGATTTGGAAGAAGGTGAGCCGGGGCAAGTGTGGTTACTCGGAAAAGCGCTGTATGGTCTCAAGCAGTCTGGGCGCGAGTGGAATGTGGAGCTCGATTCTTTCCTTCGAAGCAAAGGCTTTACACCATTGCTAGAAGACCCGTGCGTTTACAACCATCCTACAAAAGCTTTGATTATCCTCGTGTACGTCGATGATATCCTGATCGGGTACGAAAACTCCGAAGAGATGGAGGAGATGATGTCGGCTCTTCACAAGAAATACGCCATCAAGGACCTCGGCGAGCTCTCGTGGTTTCTTGGCTTGCGCATCAGCCGAGATTTCCAGCAAGGAGTAATGTGTATCGATCAAGAGCAGTATGCCACCGAAGTTTGTCATCGATTCGCAATGGACAACTGTAGAGCAGTGTCGACGCCGATGGATCAAAATACATTGTTGTACAAGGCTACGGAAGGAGAGCAACTTGCGGAACACGTTCCGTACAGGCAGGCAATTGGTGCCTTGCTGTACCTCAGTCGGGTATCCCGCCCAGACATATCCTTTGCTGTAAATCAAGCGGCGTCGCAGTGCAACAATCCAAGCGTTCGACATTGGCACGCGTTAAAGCGGATACTACGCTACGTGTCAACTACGCGGTCCATGGGGTTGGAATTTCGACGCACCACAGACGCCCCACACCTGCAGTTGTTTACAGATGCGGATTGGGCCAATGACACAAGCGACAGAAAGTCGATCTCCGGTCTGTTATTGCGCGTTCATGGCTGTCCCGTACATTGGTCATGCAAGCGTCAGACTGTCGTGGCTAAATCATCAACCGCAGCAGAATACATCGCAGCTGACATGGGCCTGGAAGATCTCAAGTGGACGGCGATGCTGATTCACTCACTCACGGGAGAAAAATTGGTCAAGATACCCATGATGATCGATAACCTGTCGACGATACAACGGATCAAGAAGGAGAAAACGTCAAACTCGCAGAAGAGCGTCGACATCGCATTTCACTCTATCAAAAATGCATACCAAGATGGCACCATCCAGCTCAAGTACTGCCCGACCTCCGAAATGCTTGCAGATGGCTTCACTAAAGCGCTGGGGAAGACGTTGTTTTGCCATCTTCGGAGCGCGCTCGGACTGGTCAAGCTTGCCTCGACGCTCGACTCGCGGGGAAGTGTTGATGCCACTGGTGAGAGTGGCACGAATCCGAGTCAGAGCTGATGACTCGAGGCAGCGCTGGAACGGTCTGTAGTCACAGGTAGGACAAGGACGATCAAGTCAGCCAGAAGACTCAGTAGTAAATCAGTTCTCAATTTACCACCATTACAACAGATACGACTATAAACATATTGCGCAGCATTTGGGATGCTAACAACAGTTTTGCCGACGTAGGGTATTAGAGATCCTAAACACTAGGTGCACCGTCTGAATAATCCATGATAGCTTACCGGGAAGATTCTTGAAAGTGATAAACACCCCTCGATCTGCTAGAAGAAATTGACTGTTTGATCTGTGGTAAACTGACTTTTCTTCAAAAGGAGTGGAGCTGAACTTCATGTGCATACTGGCAACTGCCATTTCCAAGAAATCCCAAAACGTTTTGACCACACCAAAGATAATTCATGAAATTGCTGGTACGTTTAGTTCTTCGTTCTCCAACATAGCATCCATTTCGTCAACAGCCACCCACAAGCGTCTCCCACGATGCAGTATCCTTTCTTGAAACTCTTCAAACGAGCTAAATGCACGCCAAAAACTCTTCTCCGTTTCAACAATCATTTGAGTTTAGCGACAGATAGATCACGAGAACTGATGGATCCACAGTGATCTTTTTTCCGGTTGAAGTGCTATGGGGTCCATACAAAAGACAGTGGAGCGATAGACTCGTCCGTGAGGTGGTTTCCACTCTATTAGCCCAGTCTTGACTCTCTTCCTGGGTTGTAAGTCATCATCTCTTGTTGTCTGGCGTTTTACAGAAGTGTGCTCTGTACTGCCACCAGTCCTTCGTCTGGGCATAGAGAATCAGTTGACCGTAGCCAGGCATCGTACTTCGTCACCAGGAAGAGCTGCAGGTCACGAGCAGGACTGTAAGGAACGCATAGCGCAGAACAACTTGACTAGTTTGAAAATAAGGAAGAAAAAGAGGATTTATGCTGGAGTGACGTAAGGAGAGTACAGGTAGAATCATTCTACAGCAGAGTCATATCCTGCTCATGGCTGTGCTGCTTTGTCCAGTTCTCGAAGCCAAAGCTGTACGATCGCACCCAAACTTTCCTCAGCTTGTGCGATGACAACGGGATCGAATCTACCGCGTTTGAGCGCGTCAACGGCCGACGTTGTGTCACGTACAGCTTGTGATGACTGAATAACACCTTCGTACCGATTCTCACGACGATAGGTTCCAGGATCTAACGTTCGTCGGAGTCTTTCGTCCGGTATTCTCACATTTTCACGTGGCATCGATGCAGACACTGGAGCAGCTTGTGGTAAACTTTGACGGAGGTGAAAATCAACTTCTCTTGTGCTTGAAGCACGTAGCTGAGTCGTTTGGACTGAACTCTGATTGTTTTGTCGATCTTGTGCGCCATTCGCGTTTGAAACTCGAAGTTCTGCCGGTTCTTGAACATTTCGAGCGTTTGGTACGTTTCCTCTCGCACTGTCACTAACCATTTCCAGTCTAGGTCGCTTTGGAACTCTTTCCTGTTCAGGCTGAGCCCCCATTGGAAAAGACTGCATGTGTAGTCTGTCGTACAGGTATTGAACGGCCAAATCTCCGCAGAAGTGGGCAAAACCTGCGCTTTCAGTGCCCAATTGCTTCCAACGCGTGTAACTTCCCTCGTATTTGGCCGTCAGATCCCTCCAAATGGCACAGAGTTGAGCTGGAGTGTTCTGTTGTGCGAGAGCGGGGTCGATCCCTTCGTATCGTTCTGGAAATCCTACGATCCTGGAATAAGTAGGATCAGTACTGGCGTAGGCCTCAGCCACATCTTGCCAATATTTATCAGTTCCAGTGGACTGAACTGTTCCAGCTTCGATCATCCTAGGCAGCAGGGCAGGACTGAGGATCACGTTCACGAGCTTAAAGTCACAGTGTTTAGTCCTGGCAGGTCGTCGCTGCTTGATTTTAGGATAGGCTGTAGATATTTCTCCACGCAACTTAGTGCGACGATACTGGAGCAATAGCTTGATATACCCTTCTTTTGAATTCATGGAGGAATCGGCCTGAGGTTTTAGGCCCAATTGGGTGCAGGTTCCACGTAGTTTCTTGGCTTGAAACGCCATCATGAGCTTTTTGACTAATGCTTCATCCGGCAGGTCTTGTGGGGGCGAATTGATCAGTTCAATGATATCCGAGTCGACTTCAGCTTCCCGTGCACGCGCAGTAGCTGTCTGTGCGTCGGCCTTGACACTTGCCATACTGCAGGTCCTGCTAATCCTAGACTGGCTGGGAAAAAAATATTTGTTTGTGGTACACACAAACAAATATTTTTTTTGGACAAAGTTCCAAAACCACCACAAATGCCTGAAAAACACCATGCACGCTGACAAACACAATACCACGTGTTTTCACCACATAAAAACATTCGCGGGCACCGCTAAATCACAGGAAACCACAAGAATTTATAAGCAAACATCCCTTAGTGCGCACCAGCACAACCAATACTATTCACCCAATCATATACCTCTATTTGAAGATTTTACCCAATCACATCACGCGCTGCGCAGCCTAAAGTACAACTTGACTGGTGGCGCTCGTCCGAGACCTTGCTGCTTCAAACTCTCTCTACTTCTAAATAAGTTCTTTCTCGCCTAGATCCCCACTCGCTTCTCGACAATGCCCCGCCCACACGCCTGGAACCTGCTCTGTAGCGGTGTTTCGTCCGAAGACACCGCTTTCCTTCTCAAGGAATGAAAACGTGGAAGACTGTCAAGAGCCAGCTGATGTCATGCGCGGCTTGCAGCAGCGGCATTCCGCATTCTATGCGCTACAAGGTGCTGCGCTGCGCCTGCAAGCACTGCACGGACGCAGTTCCTACCAGGTCTGCCCATGGCGGCTGAAGGTGCTGGTCTGTCAGGAGACCGACGTCGCCGACATCCACGAGTTAGGCGAGCACCATTCGCGCGCGCGAACGCCGTCCGTTGTGCATCACGCCGCAGCAGCGGGACTTCATCAGGAGCTGGCCCGCGAAAACCTGATGCCGCTACGCATCCGGCACGCATTGGGACGCAAGTTTGGTCTCCGTCCTGCCGTACTACCCAGCCTGCGCTCGGTGCAAAACATTGTGCATCACTTTCGTCGAACGCGGCTCGGCGGCAACGACAAGCTCAAGGCGATTGTGGAGGCGGTGCGGGCATCCGCATTTAGTGGACGTGAAGGCGACCACGATGCCTTTACGTTCACTAGTGCGCATGATACCTCTGGCCTCCCCGAGATCGGAAACGGCTCAGATCCTCGGCCGTTCTTGATCGGCATGACCACCAAGGCACTTCTGCGCAACGCTGCGCGGGACGCGAGCACCTTTGTGTTGCACCTCGACGCTACGTTCAAACTGAACAGCGTTGGTTACCCTGTTCTTGTCTGCGGCATCACCGACACCACCAGAACTTTCCACCTGGTGGCGCTTTTCATCACGTCGCAGCTCCAGTACGTGCACTTTGAAGCGGCGCTCGTTTGCGCTACGCCGTGTGTATGCTCGGATCAACGGTGCGGAGTGGCAGGTGAAGTTCGTTCTTGGAGATGCAGACAAGGCACAACACAAAGCCTTCCGCAGTGTCTTCGCCGACTGCTCATTTACGTACCTCATGTGTTTCTACCACGTAGTAAAGCTGCGCGAGAGGACTCGCGGATTGAGCTCGAAGCTCTCTGCATTAGTGTACAAGGGCGTCTACGACTTGCACTTTGCGCAGAGCAAGAGCGAGTACGTGGACAAGAAGGCGGCCATGCTGAAGGAGTGGGCTGGGCACGCTGACCTCGCCGCATTTGCCACATACGTGAAGTCCCAGTGGCTCGAGGGCAACTTCGCGAACTGGCAGTGCTTTCTTACCCCGCCCGGGTTCGCCACCACCAACAACCCTGTTGAGCAGTTCAACCGGGCGCTGAAGCGCGACTACACGCATCACCGCCAGCTGAAAATGGGATTGCTGCTTGCGCAGCTACTTGCATGTTGCGGTCACCGCTCCATGGCGTTGCCTCGATTCGCCCTCGCGCCTTCCTGCGCAACGACGCTCCAGACCCGCACACGTGGGCTTCGTCGCCGTGGCCTGCTCTGCGAAAACGTAGTCACCAGATCCAGCATCGACTTTCTCCTTGGTGACGCCGACCCAGAACTGGTACATGTGCGTGCGCTGCCTCCTGTGAGGACGTTCGTCCCGGATCTCAACCGTGCGAGAGAGGACATGGCGATTTCCGCCCAGTTCGGTGTTCACTACGCGCGCATGGAGGTCGAGGGCCAGCCTCGTACTGTGGTAAACTGACTTTTCTTCAAAAGGAGTGGAGCTGAACTTCATGTGCATACTGGCAACTGCCATTTCCAAGAAATCCCAAAACGTTTTGACCACACCAAAGATAATTCATGAAATTGCTGGTACGTTTAGTTCTTCGTTCTCCAACATAGCATCCATTTCGTCAACAGCCACCCACAAGCGTCTCCCACGATGCAGTATCTTTTCTTGAAACTCTTCAAACGAGCTAAATGCACGCCAAAAACTCTTCTCCGTTTCAACAATCATTTGAGTTTAGCGACAGATAGATCACGAGAACTGATGGATCCACAGTGATCTTTTTTCCGGTTGAAGTGCTATGGGGTCCATACAAAAGACAGTGGAGCGATAGACTCGTCCGTGAGGTGGTTTCCACTCTATTAGCCCAGTCTTGACTCTCTTCCTGGGTTGTAAGTCATCATCTCTTGTTGTCTGGCGTTTTACAGAAGTGTGCTCTGTACTGCCACCAGTCCTTCGTCTGGGCATAGAGAATCAGTTGACCGTAGCCAGGCATCGTACTTCGTCACCAGGAAGAGCTGCAGGTCACGAGCAGGACTGTAAGGAACGCATAGCGCAGAACAACTTGACTAGTTTGAAAATAAGGAAGAAAAAGAGGATTTATGCTGGAGTGACGTAAGGAGAGTACAGGTAGAATCATTCTACAGCAGAGTCATATCCTGCTCATGGCTGTGCTGCTTTGTCCAGTTCTCGAAGCCAAAGCTGTACGATCGCACCCAAACTTTCCTCAGCTTGTGCGATGACAACGGGATCGAATCTACCGCGTTTGAGCGCGTCAACGGCCGACGTTGTGTCACGTACAGCTTGTGATGACTGAATAACACCTTCGTACCGATTCTCACGACGATAGGTTCCAGGATCTAACGTTCGTCGGAGTCTTTCGTCCGGTATTCTCACATTTTCACGTGGCATCGATGCAGACACTGGAGCAGCTTGTGGTAAACTTTGACGGAGGTGAAAATCAACTTCTCTTGTGCTTGAAGCACGTAGCTGAGTCGTTTGGACTGAACTCTGATTGTTTTGTCGATCTTGTGCGCCATTCGCGTTTGAAACTCGAAGTTCTGCCGGTTCTTGAACATTTCGAGCGTTTGGTACGTTTCCTCTCGCACTGTCACTAACCATTTCCAGTCTAGGTCGCTTTGGAACTCTTTCCTGTTCAGGCTGAGCCCCCATTGGAAAAGACTGCATGTGTAGTCTGTCGTACAGGTATTGAACGGCCAAATCTCCGCAGAAGTGGGCAAAACCTGCGCTTTCAGTGCCCAATTGCTTCCAACGCGTGTAACTTCCCTCGTATTTGGCCGTCAGATCCCTCCAAATGGCACAGAGTTGAGCTGGAGTGTTCTGTTGTGCGAGAGCGGGGTCGATCCCTTCGTATCGTTCTGGAAATCCTACGATCCTGGAATAAGTAGGATCAGTACTGGCGTAGGCCTCAGCCACATCTTGCCAATATTTATCAGTTCCAGTGGACTGAACTGTTCCAGCTTCGATCATCCTAGGCAGCAGGGCAGGACTGAGGATCACGTTCACGAGCTTAAAGTCACAGTGTTTAGTCCTGGCAGGTCGTCGCTGCTTGATTTTAGGATAGGCTGTAGATATTTCTCCACGCAACTTAGTGCGACGATACTGGAGCAATAGCTTGATATACCCTTCTTTTGAATTCATGGAGGAATCGGCCTGAGGTTTTAGGCCCAATTGGGTGCAGGTTCCACGTAGTTTCTTGGCTTGAAACGCCATCATGAGCTTTTTGACTAATGCTTCATCCGGCAGGTCTTGTGGGGGCGAATTGATCAGTTCAATGATATCCGAGTCGACTTCAGCTTCCCGTGCACGCGCAGTAGCTGTCTGTGCGTCGGCCTTGACACTTGCCATACTGCAGGTCCTGCTAATCCTAGACTGGCTGGGAAAAAAATATTTGTTTGTGGTACACACAAACAAATATTTTTTTTGGACAAAGTTCCAAAACCACCACAAATGCCTGAAAAACACCATGCACGCTGACAAACACAATACCACGTGTTTTCACCACATAAAAACATTCGCGGGCACCGCTAAATCACAGGAAACCACAAGAATTTATAAGCAAACATCCCTTAGTGCGCACCAGCACAACCAATACTATTCACCCAATCATATACCTCTATTTGAAGATTTTACCCAATCACATCACGCGCTGCGCAGCCTAAAGTACAACTTGACTGGTGGCGCTCGTCCGAGACCTTGCTGCTTCAAACTCTCTCTACTTCTAAATAAGTTCTTTCTCGCCTAGATCCCCACTCGCTTCTCGACAATGCCCCGCCCACACGCCTGGAACCTGCTCTGTAGCGGTGTTTCGTCCGAAGACACCGCTTTCCTTCTCAAGGAATGAAAACGTGGAAGACTGTCAAGAGCCAGCTGATGTCATGCGCGGCTTGCAGCAGCGGCATTCCGCATTCTATGCGCTACAAGGTGCTGCGCTGCGCCTGCAAGCACTGCACGGACGCAGTTCCCTACCAGGTCTGCCCATGGCGGCTGAAGGTGCTGGTCTGTCAGGAGACCGACGTCGCCGACATCCACGAGTTAGGCGAGCACCATTCGCGCGCGCGAACGCCGTCCAAGTTGTGCATCACGCCGCAGCAGCGGGACTTCATCAAGGAGCTGGCCCGCGAAAACCTGATGCCGCTACGCATCCGGCACGCATTGGGACGCAAGTTTGGTCTCCGTCCTGCCGTACTACCCAGCCTGCGCTCGGTGCAAAACATTGTGCATCACTTTCGTCGAACGCGGCTCGGCGGCAACGACAAGCTCAAGGCGATTGTGGAGGCGGTGCGGGCATCCGCATTTAGTGGACGTGAAGGCGACCACGATGCCTTTACGTTCACTAGTGCGCATGATACCTCTGGCCTCCCGAGATCGGAAACGGCTCAGATCCTCGGCCGTTCTTGATCGGCATGACCACCAAGGCACTTCTGCGCAACGCTGCGCGGGACGCGAGCACCTTTGTGTTGCACCTCGACGCTACGTTCAAACTGAACAGCGTTGGTTACCTGTTCTTGTCTGCGGCATCACCGACACCACCAGAACTTTCCACCTGGTGGCGCTTTTCATCACGTCGCAGCTCCAGTACGTGCACTTTGAAGCGGCGCTCGTTTGCGCTACGCCGTGTGTATGCTCGGATCAACGGTGCGGAGTGGCAGGTGAAGTTCGTTCTTGGAGATGCAGACAAGGCACAACACAAAGCCTTCCGCAGTGTCTTCGCCGACTGCTCATTTACGTACCTCATGTGTTTCTACCACGTAGCTAAAGCTGCGCGAGAGGACTCGCGGATTGAGCTCGAAGCTCTCTGCATTAGTGTACAAGGGCGTCTACGACTTGCACTTTGCGCAGAGCAAGAGCGAGTACGTGGACAAGAAGGCGGCCATGCTGAAGGAGTGGGCTGGGCACGCTGACCTCGCCGCATTTGCCACATACGTGAAGTCCCAGTGGCTCGAGGGCAACTTCGCGAACTGGCAGTGCTTTCTTACCCCGCCCGGGTTCGCCACCACCAACAACCCTGTTGAGCAGTTCAACCGGGCGCTGAAGCGCGACTACACGCATCACCGCCAGCTGAAAATGGGATTGCTGCTTGCGCAGCTACTTGCATGTTGCGGTCACCGCTCCATGGCGTTGCCTCGATTCGCCCTCGCGCCTTCCTGCGCAACGACGCTCCAGACCCGCACACGTGGGCTTCGTCGCCGTGGCCTGCTCTGCGAAAACGTAGTCACCAGATCCAGCATCGACTTTCTCCTTGGTGACGCCGACCCAGGAACTGGTACATGTGCGTGCGCTGCCTCCTGTGAGGACGTTCGTCCCGGATCTCAACCGTGCGAGAGAGGACATGGCGATTTCCGCCCAGTTCGGTGTTCACTACGCGCGCATGGAGGTCGAGGGCCAGCCTCGTACTGGCTGGCCGGTCGACCTTCGGGCTGCATACTGTCCCTGTAAATACCACTTCAAAATGGGGTACTGCTGTCACTTGCTGTTTGCCCAGCAGTCCCGCAGCGTAGTGGACGAGTCAGGCGAGGAAATCCTTGTAAACAGGAAGCGAGTTCGAAACGCTGGGCGCCCGCAAAGTATTGGCCACGCGCTTCAGCGTCTGTAGGTAGGAATGATAATAACACACGTTTGCAGCACTCACATATCCATTATGCTTGCCATTATCTACACAGTAACAGACTAAACCACACATACAGAACGCATCATGTTAACGACGAAAATATAACACCCTGGAGTAAAAGCAACCATAACACTTATTGCACTTACGAGATTGTGTATCGATCCTCCAGCGACCAACATGACGCTCATTGCGTTATGCACGCAAATGTCCAGGCAGGCAGCAGACGACCAGCGCGTAGAGCTGATCTGTGGCTATGCGCTGGTCGCGCCAGCCTAGCGCAACAGGCCACCGACGCTTCTCCTGCCCTGCTGTCCACGCACTGCAGGCCACCGACGACACCCCCGCCGCACAGGCCGCGCGCTGCAGACCACTGACGACACGCTCCGCTGAAGGCCGCGCTCAGTCCACCCAGTCAGGTTCTTAAATGGGGAGGGAGGGGAGGTGAGACACCTTAACCTAGACCTAACGGCAAACTGACTGACAGGATGCTGGCAGATGAGCCGTCTCTGTCATGGTGCTGAGCTGGATCCCATTGTGTTTGTCAGGGAATGTATGGTGTTTATGATATTTTGTGTTTTTTTTGATAGCTTTAAGTGAAAGGCTAATAAAAGAGACCTTTCGGAGCGGATGTTGGTTGTTGGTTGCGGGAACGACACGCGTAAAAGGTGCAAAATTATAGCTGCTTACTAATCACTTCCGGCCACGACCTTTCGTTCCAACATCCATGTTGGAAATACCGCCAACGGAGGCTTCGTATCCCACAACGATGTAGGTTGTGGAAATCTGTCTATGATGAAATTCTCCAGTTTTTGATGTAGAAGAGCTGCACTAAGTTCTACAGGTCTAGCCTCGCACCGCTCGAAGATCGCAAAGAATTCGAACTCGATCATGGCGCTCTCCACACTCTCCCCCGCGCTATCGTCTGGGCAAGAGGCGACCGCGCTAGACACAAACTACAAGAACGGAGGTGCGGATGACGGAGATGATCACTCGGCAAACGAAATTATCCCCGCTGTGGATCGCTCTGCTACACTCCCCAAGCGATTTGGCCCCGATGAAGACTACTTACACGCCATCCAGGTGAACAAGGACATGCCCTTTAAATGCAAAGTTTGGCAGCATCAGAAAAGCATGGCTGCTGCTGGTACGCTTAATGGAAGTCCAAACTTTAATCAGTAATAGATCTGTAAGCTGCATGAGTTTATCGCTTTTAAATCTGTAGTCTTCGAGCGCATTTGCATCCGTACACGTGTCGGGGCTAAAGCGAGAGTCAGGGACAAGGGGCCGCTCTACCGAAGGCCTGACCAGCAAAGCAGCACACAAGGCGTGATCGTAGCTGGAATCATGATAGTACAGCGCCATCATGAGAGCTGCCAAGCCCCTCGTTCGTGGTCTAGTTACTCGTGGCATGATCCTTTGGTCGCGCTGTTCTTCGAGTGTCTGAGCTTAGGTGATAAAGAGTCACGAAGAGCCGTTCCCACATCTAAAGAGCTCCGAAAGAAAAAAAAAGCATTTGCAGGTTGCGGGTTGCACGAACGCGACAGTTGTACTCGCTGTTCCCGCAACCAACAACCAACATCCGCTCCGAAAGGTCTCTAAAGATAAAAGTTTAATAAATCATCAACATAGTGGTGATCGTGCATTATTAATTGAAAATAGTTTTTCTCAGGTTATAAAATTCCAGCAACTGTTGTACATGGTGCTACTATTGAAATTATTTGGACTTCTATTCCTGCATTATTATATTCAATGGATGAAGTAATAGATCCTATTATTAGTAATAATTTATTACTTTAAAGGACCTGAGCCGGGGTCGTAAAAAACCCTCGATGCAGTTGAGCGAGGTGGAGCAGGAGAAGTGTCTCCTGTATCTTGGATACCAAGATGTAACATCGTATATTTTACAAAGAAGAAATGCGATTGGAAGGGGATTAATTCCGAGTACCAGTGGCCGGATCCCGAGTACACCAACCGACTTTGAGAGGTTTTGCTAAACGAATTGAGGTCAGTTCGTACCGGTACTTTTGCGGTTTTACTAGCTAACAACGACTCGAGAACAAGCCAAGCGCGGCGGAGCACGCGGGCTTAGCAACGCTGCCGATGGATCAAGCGAAGGCGAAGCCGGAGCGGGCTTAGGGTCTGCAATCGCGAGCGTAGCGAGCTGCTAGGGGTGGCTGGGATCGCGCGGAGCGCGTAGCTGGGCAGTAAAGGACAGCAGAGAGAGGACAAGCGCGGTGGAGAACGCTGGCTGGTGGTTTAATGCTCCGTGTGCGAAGCACACGGGCATAAACCCCAGCGCTGTCGACGGATCAAGCGCAGGCGAAGCCGGAGCGGGCTTAGGGTCTGTACTCGCGAGCATAGCGAGCCGCTAGGGGTGGCTGGGATTGCGCGGAGCGCGTAGCTGGGCAGTAAAGGACAGCAGAGAGAGGACAAGCGCGGTGGAGAACGCTGGCTGGTGGTTTAATGCTCCGTGTGCGAAGCACACGGGCTTAAACCCCAGCGCTGTCGACGGATCAAGCGCAGGCGAAGCCGGAGCGGGCTTAGGGTCTGTACTCGCGAGCATAGCGAGCCGCTAGGGGTGGCTGGGATTGCGCGGAGCGCGTAGCTGGGCAGTAAAGGACAGCAGAGAGAGGACAAGCGCGGTGGAGAACGCTGGCTGGTGGTTTAATGCTCCGTGTGCGAAGCACACGAGCTTAAACAGCGCTGTCGACGGATCAAGCGAAGGCGAAGCCGGAGCGGGCTTAGGCTGGCGGTTTAACGCTCCGTGTGCGGAGCACGCGGGCTTAAACCCCAGTATTACGGACAATAAATGAGTTAAATTAATGAATGCTTCGTTATGGCTGACTAGTTCTTAGCCGCATTCTGCCAGGTTTCCCTGGTACTTTTTTCCCGCCAAATTTTTGTACGCGGAATTCTGCCATTGTACAAATAACGACGGAAAAACCCGCCGGGAAATGTTAGTGCTTTCAATAGTTAAGAACGGGCAGCTTACACGACGGAAAAACACGACGTCTGGCATTACTGTTTTCTATTGGCTCAAAATTGAAATCTATGTCCCAAAGTCCAATTTTTGTTCATTACAAAATTCTGTTTTATCCAATAGAATCGGCAAAGCAAAGTTTACAGCTATTATAAATAATATTCAACCAATCGAAGAAGTGATTTGCGGAAAATGGTTAACTTTTTTTGTATTCTTAGTGAGTTTTTCACCAGGTGGTCGGATGAACATTGCTAGACTAACGACGTCTTTTTGAGTCCGTCGTCTTTTTCCGTCGTTATTTGTACTTGGAATTCTACCGGGTTTCGGCCGGCGCTGGCGGTATTGTCGGTAACCGGTATGTGTACTCGATTTCCGGCTTCCAGTACTCGGGATTAGTCCGCACCCAAATGCGATTCGAATCTTGCGGAGGTTAGGTCACATGTGTGGGTTTTGTTGAGTGGGTTTCTCTTTACAGGCGCTGTGCTCATCAAGTTGCGATGAAACGAACACGGGAAAGAGGTACAGTGTTTTTTTTACCAAGCTGGAAGGTGCCAGACCTTACCAGACTGGCCGTGGAGGAGCTCAAGAAGTTGTGAGTTGTACCGTAAATGACAGAAAGACACACCCGCCAAAAAGAAGCATTTTCGTATTTTTTATGTTAAAAATGACAGATAAAAGCATTTTCGGCGCGTTGCGATGACATTTAAAAGCATTTTCACGAAAGTCTGATGACATAACACGTATGGCATTTTCGTGGTGATGTGTCATGGGTCCTGAGTGATATCTCAATTTAAAAGTACCATTTGTCGCCGTACGTGACGGTGGACTCGTACGTGACTATCGTTGGCGGCCGTACGTGATAATGGACTTGTGTGTCGCTGTTGACGGCAGCCATACGTGATAATGGACTCGCACATTTTCAGCTTGTCTTAAGCAGAACACCTTAATGTTTGGGCTAGGTGGATGTATGCTTTTAACTGTGATATTATGCTGGCAAACAAGCTCCGGTAGCGCTTTCCGGGGAACATTTGCGGTACACTTATGCGAAAATGGGCGTCCTATAAAGCCTCCACAGTGCTTTTTACAGAAAAACATTGGCAGACGAGTGAAACATGTATCCTGTAAATGCAGTAGAAGTGTAGCCATTTAGATAGATGACACAAAGAAGCATTTTCGACGCCATGACATGACACAAAGAAGCATTTTCGGCGATTTGCGATGACAGCATTTTCGAGCACGTCGCTGAGTGTGTCTTTCTGTCATTTACGGTATTGGTATTTCCCAAAATTGACCGTATTGTGAAGCTCCAATCTTTTTATACATACAATGTATAACATTTCGAATCATCTCTAGTACATTTCTGCCATGATGTTCACCACCAGCGCTGTCCAACCTGAAAACGGGTGACATCTTTGCCCGTGTCCGTAGTGTTGACCCGCGCGGATGTCGCCACTGTACTGCTCCCACAGGTATCCAGTGCGCTCGTACTCTCGGTAGATATTAGCGATCACGTTCGCACGCAGAGCAGTGTACGCGTCGGTGAACTCCTTCTGGAATGGACTGCCCGTGCTCGGATGTGCATAGTGGTGTAGCGCATCCAGAGCCAGGTAGTTGGCGTTCATCCAGATCGATCCACGCCAGTACGGGTTGTCTCCAGGTGCGTTCTCCTGCTCGTAGAACTGGTCCAACGTCGACAACGACCGCAGTCCAAACGGAGACCACAACTGCGCCGGGTCCGTGATCTGCTTCAGCAATGCCAGCAGCTTAGGGGAATCCGGAGGCAGCACCTTCAGCAGCAGCGGGAACACACTCACGTAGCCAACGTGCTTGACGTGCTGTAGCTTTGTAGTGTGTGGGACGAAGACAGGCAGCATCTGGAGTCCACCACGACCGTCGCCCAGCGGGAACATGAAGTTCGGGTGGCTGGTTGGACACTTGACCTGCTTCGTCTCGATCGCTGTTAAAGGAGCAGTCGCATCCACCACTTGCCCTTGTTCATTTCGGCAGCGCACAGCCACTTGGTACTCGATCACACCGTTCTCACTGTGCTCGCCAACGTCGAAGTACGACTGAGCCTCCTCGTTCCAGTGGTGTTTGTCCAGACCCGTAAAGAAGTGAGCGCTGTTGGACTCGAAAAGCGCGACGTCGCTGTCCCTCCCCACGAAAGCGGCAAGCTTCGCCATGACGTTGCTGGAGCGGATCATCCATGAAAGCAGATCCACGTGCATCTCGTCTTCGCCAGGAAGTGATGCACGTGGGTAGTCGTCCAGACCTGACGACAGCGTATTGGAGATCAATTTGCCGTCCTTCGGGTGCCGTCCACGCCAACGGAAACTCGCATCGTGTGGGCCGTACTGAGTCTTGAGGAACCAACTGTACCAGCGCTTCAAGAACGGGAAAATAGTGCGCACAAACTCCTTCATCTCCTGATCGGAATCCGCATTTTGGTGCCACTGCAACAACTTCTCCAACGCCAGCAAAAGTGTTGGAGGGTTTGCGTGCTCTACGTGCTGCACGACGAATTCGGCAGGTACGCGTCGACGTGCAGCTTGGCCTAGAATCTGCTCCCGAGCGATGTAGCCATCCTCTTCCATTAAGCCAAGCCAGTGGGCGATGACATCGCGTGTGACACTGTCGTCAAAGGCCGAGATACCGATCTGATGGAATCCTTCGTCCCACACGAATCCCCGCGGGAAAAAAGACCGCGACGGCACAGCAGTAAAGAGAGGCTTCACAGGAGACTCGACGATGTCAGGCTTTTCCGGGTCATGTTGCACCAACGAACTGCCGTAGAAGTAGCCTGTTCCTCCGATCAAGTTACTGAACGCCGCCTTGGCAAATGCCACGAGACTGGCGTTGAAAAGAGTCTCTTCCCCACTGCTTGATGGCCACGTCTTCGTGGACAAATGAAAAGTTTTCTCGAACTTGTCGTCAAACTGCTGCGAGAACTGGGCCAGTTTTTCAGTGATGAGAGTGTCAATACGGGTCTTCACGACCTCTTCACCTGTAGCCGACACAGCTTCATTAAACAGCACATCCAGCGTCACGTCACTCTCTTGGAAGGTTTCTGTGTCAACATCAACAATCGCTTGTACCACAACGATTGTACTGTCTTCTTCAATGAAATTTTCCAGATGGATCTCTTTGTCAGCCCTCATGTCTTTGTTTCCTTCTCCTCCTGGACGTTGAGCCAGTGACACCAGTCTGTCCTTCACATTGAGAACGTTGGTGTCTTTCAAGCCAGCGTAGTGGAGCTCAGCACCGAGGACTGTTGACTTGGTCTTCAACTGCACCTGCATCTGGAACGTCAAAGGAGCTTCTCCCTGGGTCTTGTGGTCTTCACGTCCTTCACTCTCGAGAACCAGCTGCACACACTGTTCCTGCTCCCCACACTGAACTGCAAATGGCTCCGCTGTTACTTCTACTAAGTTCTGGAGCTTCTGCCGACACTCCAGCTCCAAACTCTCGTCTCCACAACCTAAATCCACATAAAAGAAGAGGGAAATCTTGTTATTTTGCACTTTTCTGCGGCTCAAAAGCTCGTCTCTAGGTGTCAATGGAGCTGCCTGCACTCTGGCAGCCCAACCGTGGACCATTTCCGTCTGCAATTTAGCGTAACTGGTGCTCAATTCCAGCCGATTAAACTGATCCTCCACTTTCTGAAGACCAAATTGACTCCCGTCGTGTTGCAGCCAGCCGTAACGTTGCAGTCGGTCCTCTTGACGGCATTGGTGACGGATTTGTGACACATCTTCAAGCTTGGAAGTCCATAATAGTCCGGCAGACACAAATTCTGGTTCTGTTCGCGATCGGAGTCCTAAATATAGTCCAGGACGATATGTGCCCCAGCGATAACGACCTGAATTAACTTGTGTCAATTGCTTCAGAGTCGATGGGTCTAAAATACTTGGACCATTTTGGGCGGGAGCAGACCAGTCCATGGGCCCATACAGCGTCGTGTATGTGGAGATGAGCATAGCCACTAATGACGCCCCCACGTAGACCATCTTGAAGCGCCGAGCGCTCTCCTCCGCGGTCGGGACAGCCATCGCAATAGCTCCACGTGGTGCTGGACCAAAATGATCTAACTCTAAAAATGGTCCGTTGTTGATTTGCATTAAACTATGTCCGGTATATTTTGTCCCAATGCACTTTGAGCACCAGTGTAAGTTGACGTAGATTGGACATTTTCAACAGAACATAACTTCAATTCAGCCTTCTTATTGGCTAAAATTCAGTCATGACAGCTAAAGGCTCCTCATTTCCGATCCTCCACGTGTCCAAGAGCGACGACGATGGCGAGGGGAACGATGCGCTTCTTGGCGCTGCTAGCGACGCTATTGCTGGTCTGTAGCCTCCCCATTGAGGCCAAGAAGAGCCGCAAGGCCAAGGACTCGGCGCTCAAGGGTAGTGAGAAGCTGGCGCAGCTGCAGGGACGTGTACGCGACGGTGTCATCCCCTTCAACAGTGAACTCTTCGGCCGTTACGCTGTGAGACCCGATCGCCCGTACCATTTGGTGCTTTTATTCACTGCAACTGCAGCCAAGTACAAGTGTGAGACTTGTGCACAGGTTGCACCGGAGTTTGAGACCCTTGGAGAGAGTTACGAGGCTGCGAAACAGGTGAAAGTGGACACGAGAGATGGTCTGGAGGTTTTCTTCGCTGTGGTGGACTTTGAAACCAACCAGGAAGCATTTGGAATGTACGAGTTCACTTCTGCTCCTCATGTGGTGTACGTGGCTCCGGATCGCTCCATTGACAGTGGGGAGAGGATGCCCAAGAAGGCTAAAGTGGAGCCGCACAACCTCTACAACGTCTACTCGCAGGGCAAGGAGGCTGAAGCTATGGCCACTTTCGTCAAGCAACGCACAGGCTTTGAGTTCGTTATCCAACGCTCGAAGACGTTCCTGTACGTGCTGATCGTCATGGCGCTGGCTTCCACTGCTGTCACTGCCAAGCTGGTGCTGTCCCACTTGGACTTTGTGCTGGCTAAACTACGTCGCAAGCAGCTCTGGATGACTGTCTCACTGCTGTTCTACGGTCTCTCGGTCTCTGGTATGGTGTACTGTATCATCCGCAACCCGCCGCCGTACACGGCCGACCGCAAGGGCAACATCCAGTACTTCCACCCTCAAGGTCGTCAGCAGTTCGTCTACGAAGGACTAATTGTCGGTGGGTACGACGTGTGTGCTGCTGTCTTCATGATCCTCTTGTCGCAGTGGGCGCTGTACGTGCGCAATCCGGTTGTGCGTTACCTGTCGATTGTTGGCTGCGCGCTGGGCTTCGTCTTCATGTACCGCCAGATGACGGACGCCTACAAGTTCAAGAACCGCTGGTACACGGGCTGGATGGGCTTCTAAGCAGGCAGCAGTGGCTGAGTGGCAAGTGCATTGCTGTTGTCTTTGATCTGCAGTAATTGAGTGAGTACAAACTCAGTTTGATCCATTTTGTGTCTCTTCGTCATAATCAGAGTACGTCGTCCGTTTTCTAGACCAAAATCCAGCCAATCGCAGCTGCGTATTATGCTCAAGACCAAAAATGTCGCAATGTGTCCAATAATCTGTGTTGCTCAGTCGCAAATCCGCCGCGTCGAGACACATTGCCATCACCTCCGCTACGACTTGCCGACCTCTTTTACGACGATGGAGGGCTGGCTCACCAAGCGCCGTGACCACATGAATCTCATATGGCGTACGCTCTTTCTAACCATGCAACTCCCGTATTCAAACTCTACGTAGAAGTCTCATAATCGATGTGTCATAAATTTGTATCAATGTATATAGTGGAGCGCTACTTCCTCTTGGACGGCAACCAGCTCCGCTACTACCGCAAACGCGGCGATCCAGCGCCCAGAGGGACCTACATTCTGACTGATGGCTGTGTGGTGAGTCCTGTGTTCAATTCCGAGGAGAAACACAAGCACCACGGCCCCGTTTGGATGTTCCGCATCACCTTTGCAGTTGGAGATGCAGGGGGCGGAGAAAAGTCCTACAAGAAAGACCGGTTCCTGGATCTAGGAGCCAAGAGTGAGGAGAACGCCAAGGAGTGGAAACGGGCGCTGGAGAACGCCGTCCGATCGTTGAGAGAGCTGGTAGCGCACCAGAAGAAGCTCAAAACGGACTCTGAGATCTTCCCCACGCCCACGCACGTCCCGAGGATGTTGAAGACGGATGAAGACACTGTTTCTCTCTTCAATCTGGACGCTGATAACGTCAAGGCGGAGCAGGCCTGGTGGCTGGCCAGAGTGGAAGGAGGTCTTCGTATCATGCAGGAATGTCCACTCGGCCCCAATGTCGCCGCCAACCTGTTCGCGCAACGAGCAGCTACGACCAATGGACTGATCTTCAGCGCATGTGTGGGTGCAGCTCTGAGCTTTAGCAGCATGTATTCATTCGCGAGCAACATGCTTCTGAGCTTCATGACTGCGTTAGTGGCGATTGCCGTCTGCTGCATCGCCGTGACGCCAACGCAGGCGCCTGAGATCCCTAGCTTCCGAGTCTCGCAGGTAGTGCATGGATCTCCAACTGAAGTGTTCCGACTCATCATGAACCCCAAGAGATTCCAGCGTTGGGACTCTGGAACTGCCACGATGCGGGTGATTCAGCAACTTGATGACCACGCGGACATTGTGTACGTGACGCAGCGACCGACACACTTGTGGCCGTTGTGGCAAAAAGCTCGCGATCTTGTGCTCATGCGTTATTGGCGACGTGAAGAGGACGGATCGTATTTTGTCATGTACCAGAGCATCGAGCATCCGGAGTGTCGTGTGCGTCACAACTACGTCCGTGCAAATTTGTTGGGCGGAGGCTTTGTGATCGCTCCTCAACGTGTTCCAAGTGGATCCATCCGTACATTGGTAACGTACGTGCTTCGCTACGACTCGGGCGGCTGGTCGCGCATTTACCACCAGCTTGGCATGGATGTGGACCTGGTGATGCCTATGCTGCGCAGTGTTGTGGGCATTCGAGATGAAATGAGCGCTACAGACTTCATCACACCGAACGTTTCGGTCGCTCCTGCGGGTGAAGGGGATGGCTCAGCAGCTGGTCAAGAGGATTTCGTTGCCACTCAACGTACGAGTGTGGACTCCATGGGCGTAGTCCTGGGTGTGCAGAAGCTTCAAACGAGTCTTCCGGAGAAAATGTGGGCCGAGCCAGATGCTTCTCTCTTCAGTGTGCGAGGTCACAACTACCTGAACGACAAGAAGAAGATCCCGTCGGCTCCTGCGATGTTCCACACCATGGGCGTGGACTTGTTGTCGTTCGAGAGTCCAGCGGAGAGATACAACATCTCAGCCCGTCCGGACAGCATTGGCCGCACCAGCTCCAAGTTCACGTTCGTCGTCAACATGATTATCCCTAGTCCGGAGAACATTTGCATGGTCTTCTACTTCCAGCCGAGGCGCGACAACGTCTTCGAGGACGGATCGCCCTTCTCGGAGCTGCTGAACGACTTTTTCGACGGCGACGACCAGTTCCGGAACTCGCGCTTCAAACTCATCCCCACTGTTGTCGAAGGCAGCTTTATCATCAAGCAATCGGTCGGGTCCAAGCCGACGCTGCTCGGTAACAAGCTCAAGTGTCCGTACCACCGCGGAGAAAACTACTTCGAAGTGGACATCGATATTTCGTCCAACTCAGTGGCCAACACAGTCGTGGGAATGGTACAAGGTGTGACCAAGTCGCTAGTGGTTGACATGGCATTCCTGCTCGAGGCCCAATCCGACGAAGAGCTGCCTGAGATCATCTTGGGTGCCGTTCGGATGCAGCATATCTCGCTTGACCACCCTCGCCGCGTGCCCAAGCTTTCACCATGAGCGTGGAGCGTTTTCTGTATGGTGAGCACGATCTCTTTGTGGTTTCTCAAGTGGAAGGAAACTGAAAGAATCCCGACGATGCAGTCGGTTAATTTGCACGTCACATGCTCGCTGTTACTTGCTAATACAACTCCTATCCTACTTACTACACGGCTAATAATTATCTTCATTTCTTCCTATCCTACTTACCTAAGGGCCGAGAGTACTGCGAGGTTCGGCTCATGTTTGATAGTCACCATCGGTTTGCTCCTGATGCTAGGCTCAAGTTTGAGCAGTGGAGTCTCCAGCCTTTTCTTCTGTGAAGCTGCAGCATTCACCTCCGTCGGGATGAAGTTGGCATGGTCCCAGACGGTGTCTCCAAGTGCGACCTGGTTCCAGAGGCGGCTCACCAAGCTGGCGTTGTGCAAGTCAGCGTTCGTCAAGAAACCAAAGACTTTGGCAGTGACGCCACTCTCCAAAGGAGGGAGGCTTGATCCAAACAATGGCAGCACGAAGACTCGTTCAGACCCAGTGGATGATCGAATGACAGCTGAGAGCGCAGCTCTGCCAATGCAGTTGCTGGTTTTATCAGCCTTCGACAGCATTGAGGTACTGGGAGCTCCATCGCCACCTCGCTTCTCATCACCTTCTCCACTGACCGGTGACATTCCACGAGACCTCTTGACACCAATTTGACTCCGTTGAGGTGTTGACGGCGATGTGAACGGGACAGCCCTCACCCGTACAGATAACGGAGTTCCACCAGAGCTATTTGAGCCTCTAGACGCACACAGTCTCGCCTGCAACAGCTCTGTACGCTCACGGTCACGTGCTGGAGAAGCTTCAAACGGTGACGAAAAATCCTTCTTCCACGTTTCACGATCAATGCGCATCCGTTTGCGCGCACCTAGAAGAACTGGAGACACAAACGTTTCATCGAGTTCGCTCGCAATGCGTGACGGGGTACCGCCCACAGTTGAACTAGCAGTGACAGGTCCATTCGAGTGGGTTGCACACGGAGCCTGGTTCTTGCAGTCCTGTTGACGGATAACAGCATAAACGTTAGTAAATACTATATCGTGAAAGAGCAGTGGATCGACTTACAATGCAACGGCAGTTCTCTCCACAAGGTACTCCGGCCTGGAAACACTCGCAGTATTTCTTCTGACAGGCCGATTTCTTACAGTGACATCCGTGCTTGTGCATTTTCGTAGCCATCATACTCGCACTCGCAAGCTGTTGTTGCTGGAATCTTAACTGCGGTGGCGACAAGAAAGATTCAGGAGATGCACGTCTACCACCAGATGAACCGACAGACAACCGGCGAGCTCCTCCTGGAGTCATAGCAACAATCGAAGCTGTGGCGCCGATTTTGGGCTTGAAAGCGTTCGGATTCTTCTCCAGTCGTGACGCAATCGCTTGTTGTCGAACACCCTCTGTCGCAGGAGTGTTTGCACAGTCGAGGCAATTGCAGCTTTCATCGCAGTATCCACCGCTAGCGAAGCACTCGCAGTAGAGTTTAAGGCACTTGGACTTTTTACAATTGCACGGAGCCTTCTTGGGCACTTGCGACGGCACTACCATTAGAACGGATCCAAGTGGTGCCGTGGGGCCTGGCTGCAGTGTCGCTGTGAGTGCGTTTGGGGTTTTAAGCATCCCACTCACGTCAGGAACCTCTCGCTTGATCTGCTTCGCAGGTGTGATGGCAAGAGCCACTGCTTGTCGAATGCCCAGAGGCGACTTTCGCATCTTGAGGCCTGAAATATTTGCAATTGCTGAAGGCATCGAGACGCATTGGGAGGCTTTTCGCTTCCTTCTGCTAGTGAGAGGTGTCGCTGGTGCTGGTGTTGGCTCCGTCGCTGGAATCAGTCGGCGCGTTACTGGAGGAGACGAAGAAATTGGCATCTGGAAGCTACCAAGCTTTCGCGATGTTGGGGTCTTGAATTGATTCGAATCCGGTGTTTGTCCGTTCCAAGGGTGCAGTGGTGACCGAGTCGTACGAGGAGAAGCAGTGGTTTTCACCGGAGTTTGCAATAATTTCCGTTGAACATTGTTGGAAGACGGCTGGCTCTTTCCTTCAGCTTTGCGTCGGCGAATGTACTTCTTCCGCTTCCTGTAATGCTCGAACACAAAATATCAGCTCAAACGTGCAGATTAATCTGCTCGAAACACTTACAAACTGTTGTTGATCGCCTGCATCTCACGAGTGGGGTGGGCGTCTTGCAACGATGGCGAAGCTCCGAATGACGTGTGGAGCTTCATCTTCATGACGCTGTGGCCTCCAAGTTTTGAGCGCTCGTCTTGCCCTGGTGTTGCACTAGTGGAAGCCTGGATGTTTGGGAACGCACTGAAAAAGCTTGGTGACACCAGCCCATTTTCAGAACCAGGAGCAGAAATACCGCCGGTTAATGACCCAGCTGATGAAAGTCCTCGATTGCTCCTTGGCCTGTTCTTTGGGGTCTTGGGAGTCGAAGATGTCCCGTCAACAGTTGGGTTTTCTACCTGTTCGGCATGCTGCTCCTGCTCTGGGAACGGTGGGAGTCTGTACAAAGCACAAACAACATCGTAAGAAAGGAAAGTAATACCACAAGCGAAGTGAACGTACAATCTTGGCATTTCGTAGGCGGAAAGGGACACAAGCGGAGAAAGTTTCACGGACAGGAAGCTGCTGTCGAATTCGTCCGCCGGCATGAGTGGGGACAGCGAGTTCGCGAATGAGAAAAACGAGTCGTGCTCGCTCGGACTCGGCATGTATCCGCTTGGGACACATTGGATATCTTCTGCATCAAGAAGAGCAGGGGTAGAAGTTTCTGCTCGTTTGTCCGTGACTGCAGGTGATTTCAACGCTCCTCGAATGATTTCCCGTTCTTCATCGTCTTCGTCTGTACGGTCAAAGACGTCCTTAAGGCGTCGAGACAGCATTTTCTGCCTAGTGGAAGGGGATGGCGTTCTCGGAGGTGTAGAAGAGGTTGACGTCTTCCTGGATCGAGAGCTCGAAACCTGTTGAGAACCTTTAGGCAGCTTCAGCTTCAACTTGTCATGCATCGCTGCTTTATCTTCCACCTGCTCCTCCTGTTGACTAAGTGAATCGATTGCTTCCTGTAGCCTCTTGGGTGTGGCCAATCTGATGGGAATAATTGTGCGTCTCTGTGGGGTCTTGGCTGCTCGTTTCTCCTTCTTTGAGGAATGTCTCGTCGTCAATGGAGATTTAAAGAAAGTAGACGGTGAACATACAACACTGGACTCACGAGACGATAAGGGAGGAGACGCCAATGGTCCTGTAGTCATCTCCACATCCAGAGCTGACTCTGTAAAGCCCCGTCGATGAGGAGAAGGTGTCAGAAGCGAGAAACCAGCGTCCGTGTGGATCTGTAAGAAGTCAAAGTCACTGTCATGGGGCGACAAGACACTAGAGATGACACTGAGCCGTTCCTCTATGTCTGGAGTCTGAATCTTCTCCTCTGGTTCCTGTTCTGGCTGCGTTTCCTCTGTTGTATCGACTTGAAGCTGCTTTTTCTCCTCTGGAATCTGTTTTTTGTCCGCATCTAGCGCTTTTTCCGAGCGAATTGGGCATTCATCCTCTTCCTGAACACCTGTAGCTGTCTGCACTTGATCTGTGGCCTGTGAATCTGTCGCTAAGTCCTTCATTTCCGCTACTTTCGCCCTGGAGACGTCCATGACGTTTGGACAGCTCTTGCGGTCCACAGAGCGCGTACGAGGCTGCAACTGGCGGCTACGTGTGTGCAACCGTTTGCTCTGTCGTCTGGAATGTCACGTACAGAGCTGCGCTTAATGCTCGAGGAGATGCACGCGCAAAAGGTGCGTGCTCTGATCTGCCTCTCCGCTTTGAATATGGCGCCAGAAAATACGCGGGAAATGCGTGTAATGCTTTTCAACCAATGAAATTACGGGAATAATTTGGGTTCCACCAATGAGAGAGAAGACGATTTTTGGCGGGAATCGAGGTTGGGATCTTATTTTTAGTCCTACAAGTTAGTCCCTGAGGAATTGTGACGGACTATTTCAGTCACAAAATCACAAAAGAACTGGCTCGAAATGCAAGGACATCGGAGGCTTTGGCGGCGCTGGCTGGCTCGCTCGTCAATGGAGTCGACCATCTAAGGCATCGGGATGACGTTCAGCAGCTGAGGGGATCGAATCCGCCCAGAATGTCCGGCAAAAAGCGTGTGCGACGTATTCAGATTGAACTACCGTTTCTCAGGCAACAAGTGCGTGACCTGGAGCTTAAAATTAAGCGACTAAAGCTGCAGAATAGAAGAGCGGTCATCAAGGTGGAGCCCAAGTCGCTGGAATCTGTGCAAAGTACACAAAATTTGGTCGGAAATAGGTCTGATCCGAGCCAAAACTCGGTCTGGAATGGCATCGCTGAGAGACAGCTAATAGAGCGACTACGGGTCGAGCAACAGCAAAAGCAGTTGAAGCAGACCATATGTGGAGCTATTTGCTGCAGAAGTTACTCAGAAAATGTGACGAGAATCAGGTGGAGGGACTAAAAAAGGAAACTTCAACTTGACCATGCGACTAATGAAACTGTAAATGTATTTTGTAGCAAGAGGTAACGGAGAGACTGCAGAGCAAGCAGCCACAACGATAGGGACTTTAAGAAGAGTCCAGCGGAGGAGATTTACGCCGATCAGTTGGCCATTGTGACGAGGTTGAGACTGCAAATGCAAATGCAACAGCCCAGCAGAGGTTTGTATCTTTCATCGGGGTTGTCCATGGGTCCAGAGTTGGTCAAATGGGACCCCAGAATCAAGGCAGGCTTCATTTGGAAGATGCAGGTCGGTACGACGCTCCCGTTTGCTTTGAATGTGGCTGCGGACGCGTACTCGGCTGTGGCTTTGGGGTGCAGAGTCGACATGAAGCGGATGTGTACACTGTTGATGCTCTACATTAGAGTCTGAGCTGACCTGGTTGTTGCTTTCTGTCAGACGAGTGCGATAGCTCGTGCGTTCAAGATACGAACGGATTCCGAGGGGTTCACGTCGAAAGTGACCGGCAAGTACACCGCTCGCCGATATGTTGACTGAGACGGCAGCACCGTCATCGTCTGGACGGGTAGTGGGGATGTGGAAGAGGTCGGAGACGTGACTTTCAACGGTGTCCAAGTCCACAAACGAGGGTGGATCAAACTGCGACGTGTACCTCGTCAAGGTGCAAACCAGCAATCCACTTCAACTGTACTGGAGGCGTCTTTCGAGACAATCCCAATGCTGCATGACAGCATCGAGAATAAAAAGCAGGAGACACAAAAGTTCCTCGACGTCATGGCCAAGTCCTACCACATCGGAGATAAACTCTTCTGCGACCGAATAGGTGCGTTGTTAGTGGAGGAAGACTGGAAAGCCACGTTCAACATGACTCCGTAGCAGTACTCGCTCCATCGTAAACAGAGCCAAATGGGTTCAGTCAGTTCTAAGTCTCCTCAATCTCGAGCTGGAAATCCTGCTTGTATCGCCTGATTCGCATCCAGGATATCTTTACCCACTGAGTTGCAACGGACCGTGAAAATGGCCACCAAAACTTGTTCACAACATCGCGTCCGTCCATTCATTCCTCAATTTGCTTCACTCCAAGCAGAACTTCCAACCTTTCAACCTCTTCAAAAGATGCTCAGCGCCAAGAGCCTCGCGATCTTCACCCTTGCGACGTTTGCAGTCCGAGCCGACGAGTATGTGGACGACTACAGCGACAGCAGCTACACGGACGACTACGACGACAGTGGCAGCTTCGACTCAAGCGCGTTACCCGCCTACACGTACACGTTCGACCCAGAGTACTCGGCAGGTGTGAGTGGTACTATCAACATCCAATACGCTGGACCCTTCTCGTCCTTCGTGGTCGTCACGTCCGACTTGGACTTCAGTGACGTGGACCAGAACGAGATCAAGGCGTTTGACGGGAACTGCACGGAGGACGTGACACAGTACAAGTGGCACATCCACGTCAAGTGGCCGCACGAGGGTGACTCCGAGTCCTTCGAAGAGTGCGGACTCAAGCTCACTGGTAACCACTATGACCCACTCAAGGCCTGTGGTCCTAACTCCGAGTTCGTCGGAACGGACGACTGTCTCCTCAAGACTCCAGAGTATGACTGCAATCCGGACGAGTACCTAGAAGACCCACTGATCTGTGAGAAGGGGGATCTCAGCGGCAAGTTCGGAGACTTCAAGCTGGACGAGAACTACAAGGTGAGTGAGGAGTCAGTCGACCTCAACCACCCACTGCCGGAGGAAGTCACCCCCGAGTGGAATATCATTCTCCACGCTGTCTGCGGCAAGGTCACACCTCGAATTGCCTGTGCATTGGGCAAACAGACGTCGGGCTGGAGCTCCGTCTCGACTTCGGGATCGTACGGTGGATACCTCAAGAAGTAAGCTCAAAAGTCTCGCTGAGCTAGTGTTAGCGCACCATTCGTTTGCTGCATAGTCGATGTGCTCGAGATCTCTCTCTGTTGATCTTGACGCAATTCACAATTATCAATTCGTTTTCCCACATTTTACTTGTACTTGTACTTGTACTTGTACTTCTCATTTCTGCATGGCAACAAACAAACAAGAGCATTCAGTCAGAGACAATCAACGCACGAGTAAAAAAGATATACAAAAGCACGAAAAGGAAGCACATTCCCTCCGTCTTAATGAAAAAAAGTATAGCCGATCTGCCTACCATCTGCACCCCGTCGTTACTGTTGTTGTACTGCTTTCGAATCAGGTGTGCTATCTCATTTTCATTTCAATCCTCGGTATCACCTTCCCGGCATGACTCTACAGTTCACACAGAGCAAATAAACGTTAGCCCTTGCTACGAAACACTTTTACTCAACCAAACTGCACTAACCAGATACAACAGCTCACCCCACTAGGCCGCGCTACGTTCCTGCTTGATGCGAGGTCGTTCCTCCCGATGACTGGAAGAACGACTGGGGCCGTACTTGCTCGCCTTCGATCGTCCACTCCTGGAGGACGGAGAAGGGTCCTCAGTTCGATAGTACTCTCGACTGTGGCTGCGACTGGAGCTGCGACTCCGACTGTCCGAGTGTCTGTAGTTTCGTTTCCTCTTCTTGCTCCTTGAGTCTCTTGGACTACGCGATCGGCTTCGACTGTTGCGTTTATTGTGGTCGGATTTACGCTCACGGCGGTCGAAGTACGACTGATCCCGGTAGTAGTCGAGATCTCGGGCACTTCGACGGTCGTAACCTCGCTCCTCTCGGTCGTGATTAGACGATCTGTCTCGAGATCGGTCCTCACGCCTGTGATACCGATCGTTGTCCTTGTAGTCTTCATCGTAGTATCGATCACGACGATCCCCACTACGTGGTCGGCTCTCGTCGCGTTCGCGCTTCGAAGATCCACTCCCCCTACCGTAACGCGAGTTGCTTCCGCTACGACTTCGACTGCGTCGGTAGCGATTGCGATCACGATCGTCGCTCCCATTCTCCACCTTGATACGTGGCTCGTTTTCGTCTTTGTATCGCTTCGAGCTGCTCCCATTTCGATTGCCACGTCTTGACCAGTTACTACCGCTGCTCTTCCCACTTGTTGCCCATTCTTTCGTGTCTTCCTCCGTCTTCTTCGTTAACTCCGCCTCATTTAGGATAACCGACGGGTCCAGACGCAGACCGCCGAGCTGGGGCTTGAACGCTAGCTTCAGTTGTGTTGCCTTGTCGCCTTCCAACGAACCTGCAGATTTGACCAGCGCATTGAATTCTGTCTGCTGACTCTTCTTCCACCGCTGAAGTGATCGGTAGCTCCGAAGCGCGTCCCCTGCAACACAGGAGTATTTAGATAAGGGTTTTACAGGACGAAAAGAAAAGAGGAACCGTACGAGCTGTTCGATCGTTGAAGACATTGCCATCCTCGGTTGGGCTACACCACTTGAATTTGAAGTCCTTCCCCTTGTTCCAAGTCGCAATGTAGGCTGCTGCCTCCCCAAGTAAATGAGGCGAGATGTCCACACACACGGGCAAAAAGAACCTGAACACAATTCGGAAAACAGTGTAAGTTGGCAGAAATTCATCCAGCTTGAAATGCAGTTCACTCACAGCTCTTCAGTGACAGTTTGGGCGTCGTCGCTAATGGCATTGCGGACTAAACACACAAAAGTAGCACAGTCATCCAGTCAGACATCATTCTTGCAACAACGTAGGAAGAAACAGAGGACGTACACTTTTCCGGCATCTTCTCCAACACGCGACGCAAGTAGTAGAAGGGCATCTCCATCGTGAGTTCGAAGTTGATGCCCTGAAGCACCTCCATCTCGTAGTAGAGCAGCTGTAGACGCTCGATCTCAAGCAGCTCCTCATCACCGGAGAGCAATGGGGTCTCCAAGATGTCGTACATGATCCGCACCATGCGCAACAGCTTCATGCGCTTGCTGGACGCTTTTGCTGACAGAAAGAGGCAAGCTGCTGCGTATTTGTATCTCTCTCGCGCGTAGATTCCTCGGTCGAACACGCGATGGAAGAAGACGCAAGCAGTCAGTGCGATGTCGCTGTTGAGGCCAAGACACCGGGACAAAATGTCGATGAAGGCGATGGCCGTGTACCTCCAGTGCTGCTTCTCCTCCTGTTTATTGTCAAAGTTGGTGCGCTCGAAAACCAGTGGACAGTTGGATCGATCCAGCTGCAGCTGCGGAGTGCTGGGAGGCGGCAGGTCGAACGACTGAAGCTGGTCAGGAGCTTCAGCTTGTCGTTCTGACTCGCTGCGTGGTAGTGGCACGGGTGCTCTCCGAGGTTTGCCTTCTCCCATGACTAAACTCTTCCAGACCTTGATCTTCTTCGGAAACAGCTTGAGTTCTTCCCACCGAGCTAGAGTCTACATAGTAACAAGTAGTTAGAACAGTAGTGTTCAGTCATTTAACATTGCCTGCTTCACCTTGAACACGCGTTTGCGGAATTCCTCTGAGTTTCTCTTGTCTCCGTGTCGGATCTCCCTGGCACAGGCGTTGATCACTTCGTCGACAGTCTGGAACCATTCCCGCTGTATCTGCTGTAGTCGTTCACCTTCAAAAAGCTTGAGGAACTCGTGCAGCACGTAGAACAACATCAGTTTGGCTTGGAATCCTCTTGCTCCTTCCGCGTAAGCTCTCTGTAGCAGTAAGAAAGACAAGAAAGACATTTCAAGTTAGTACTTTTGAACAAGAAGAAGACAAGTCTATCTCTATTCTCTTAGCACACTGCCACAGCACAGTTAGCCCACTCCAGAGCAGTAAAAGACTTAACTTGTCGTCCCAATTCATGTCCAGAGGTGGTGCTTTAGTGGATCGTGGCAGCTTTTTAAATAAAATAACCATAAAGTTTTAGAAACAACTAAATAAGAAGTACCTGCTTCATCTTGATCTGGAAGCGCAGAGAATGTTGCGGGAATGTAGCCATGTACTCAGCAGTCTTAGTGACCAGATCCCGCTTCGTCACGCAATGAACGACGTCATTCAGCACCGTACCGAAGCCTGCAATTTCTATTTCCCACTGGGAATCCGACAGCAGCGGCTTCTCCGGCTCCATAGGCGCCACGAGAGGAGGAGTTTCCGGTGGGGTTTGTTGGGGTGTTTCTCCGCCGTTTGAACTGCGACTGGCGCCGTTTTTGCGGCGTCGACGGTCACTGGAGCTACTCAGAGGAGTGTTGGTCGTCTTGCGCGGCTTTTCCGGTCTCGGGGGCCGCTGGGAAGCCGTAGAATCGACGCCATCGCCCGACACGGATGCATCCGGATTCAAGGCCGATTCGACGGCTTGTACAGCGCTATCAGAGGCCGCAGGAGGTGCGTTGGATGCGCCAGACGATGCTGCGTCGACTGGTGCAGACGAGGGAGGCGTAGGGAGCGCTGCCACGTCGTGCGGAGGGGAAGAAGACGCGTCACCAGACTCCGCCATAACGCTTCCACTTATTCGCGTCTGGAGGTCCACCACTGCGAGGCAGATATACCTTCGTACTTAATCGGAAATGTATTAAATACTAAAAATATAAAAAAAATTTGTTGATTTAATTTACTGGAACATGGCCATTTCCATCTCTGTAGCGATGGAGATATTGTGTGTGGGGCGATTCCAGTCCGATTCGACTGTATCTGTGTTGTATTGACCAGGACCCTGTAGATGCAAATGTTAATAAAAAGAAATTGGATATATGTCAGAATTTCTGAACGTACCAGCACTGGAACTTTCGGTAGTTTATCCTTGAATCGAGGTTCCTGGTCGAGAAAAACCCGTGGTGAGTAGCAGATTCAATAGATTAGTACTGAAGGTAGTACATACTGCAGCGTAGAACACATTTGGTCGAGCCTTGTGCAGCGGTTTCTGCTCCAAACGCTCCGTCGAGTATGATCCTGGTCCCTATTTGTTTTTCCCCAGAAATCGTCAATAAAACAAACCACAAAAGCCTTCAAAAGCTAAACCGTACGGGAACAAACATATTAGCACTTGGTTTCTCCTTCATCCGGTCGATACCAGACTTGAAAGCGCCTTGTGCCCCAGACGAATTCCACGATCGTTGAATCTGATCATTTAAAAAAAAAAAAGAGTGAGTTCCTTTCGGAAAACTAAATAAAAGCGAAATGAACCAAGTGAACCTCATAGTCTCCAGGCGAAGGGCCAGTGGCTTTTTGTGCTTGATGTGGTCGATTTGTCGAAGAGGCAAACATGGACGAAGGTTTGGGCGGTTGTCGCTTTTTGCTGTTTTGTCCTGACTTTTGTCGGTCTAATTCTTGCGCTTTCATATCTCGTTCTAACTGCGACTCGAGAGTCTCTCGGTTGGTTCCGGATGAAATCGTGTCGAATCGCTTTGTCGTACTACCAAAGTTTGTAACTCGACTTGACTGAAAGAAACACATAACAATAAGCAATAGTAGGATCTACAATTTCACATCTCTTACCACTTTGTTGAGGACTTCTGACACTGCGGACGGAACCTCGTAAGACCCTGGAGCTGCTAAACACTGACCCATGTCTTTCGGAGCCTCAAAACGCTCTTTTTTCGAGCTGAAAGGAGCTTTTTTCCTCGATGGAACTGATCGTGGCTGGGTGTTGCCTGAAGGAGAGTAGTAATACGCTCCAGGGCCTGGAGCGAGTCCAGCACTACACAAAGATCATCAAAATTCAGCATAAAATATTCATAAACAATAGATCCACCTACCGTTGTGACGTCTCGAACCGATTTGACGTACTTCCGAAGAATTGAAGGTGTTCGGGCTTCGTCTCCATTGTGAACCCGTCGGTTTGGTTGGGGTGATAAGCTCCAGGTCCAGGGACATTTTTCGTCGTTGTTGTCGGAGCTGCTTGTTCTCGGGTAAGGGAAGATTTAAACACTGCATTAACTCGCGCTGGGTCTTTGAGTACAGCAGCGTCTCCTACATTCTTGTACTCTCCTGGACCTGGCACTTCTGCTTTAGACCGGACTTCGTTCTCAATAAATCGCGTCACTTTGCCCTTGGAGAAATCGGTACTACGCGTTTTGTTGATACTTTTCAAGCCTCTCATGGGTTCGTATTCTCCCGGCCCAAGTGTATCATTCCCACAACCAGTATGACCGACTTTGACAGGTTCATGACGAACAAGTTTTCCATAAGCCCCTTGCTCGTATCCAAAGCTCTGGGATACTGTAGGGATCGACGGGGCAGTTGGCAATCGAGTCCATCGGATCTTGTTGTTGGATGGGGGCGTTCTCACTAGTGGATTTCCAAGACTTGAGTGTCTGTATATCAAAACTATCGATCAGCACTACAATAATACTATCAGGATAAATCAACATTCGTTACTTGCGTCTTGGATTTCTGAGCAAACAAGTCTTGCTTTGTATATGTTCCTGGTCCTGGTGTTGTGAATCCTCGACGCAGTTTGACATCCCCCAGTCGCTGCGACTTGGACTGGAAAACAGACGACGCAGGGGCTTTACTCTTCGTAGGCGACTCCCAACTCGTTTGGTTACTGGTAACATAGGATCCAGGTCCTGGAGTGATCATCGTCAGCCCTTTAGTTATACCTGCATTAGCTCCACGCACGAGTTTCTCGCCAGATCCAAAGCCTGTAGCATTCGGCCGCACGTGGTGGGAAGGTGAAGTTTCGTAACATCCAGGTCCGAGAGAGGTAGACGTTGCGGCTTTCACTTGCAGACCACCGGGGCAATTGTCGCGTGTTGTGCGGTTCACCCACGCCATAATGTAGTTTTGGTTCTACGAAAGCGTACCAGGTAACCTTAGTGCCATGGTTGCCCGTATAAATAGTTGAAAACCAACAAGTATTCTGAAGTTATACTTACCAAAATTTTACGCAGTGCCCGACTGAGCATCTTCTCCTACTTTTTTAATGCGAGGAAGCATTCCCAACTGCATTTTGTTCATGACGATGACGTAGAAGAAGATGTTGACGACCATGATGGTGGCCAGCGTGAAGAACATGTACTCAATGTGTCCGTTGTTCAGGTTGGAAGGGATGTACTTGCCGAAGAGCAGCACAATAATGGAGAGGAGGGTACTACCCATCGAGTTGACGAAGAACCCGAGGGCAATAGACCTTCTGCGCATACTCTGAGGCACTTCGTTAATATCGTACGACGGGATGGCGATCATCACTCCAGCCAGTGCAACCAGTGGCATTTGAGACGTGAACGGGCCACTTCCAAGACGCGTGTCGGTTTGTTGGACAATCGACTGGTTGCTACCGCGTTGGTTCTGACAAACCCACCAGAATACGTTGAAGGCGTTGAACGGGAGGACGAATGACCTACTTGACGCCATTGACCAGTTCAGGGTCGAATCGTCCACCGACAGAGTCTTTAGCAGTCTCCATGAACTCGGAGCTTTGTCCAAAGTAGACCCAGAGGATCGTAGCGATGACGATCATGACTCCACAAGCGTACGAGATGTTGTGCCCTATTTCACCATGGTCCGATAGTATGGATGCCAGGATGTTCATTAGGAAAGCAGCGATGTAGAGAATTGTACCGAGGACAACCATCTGAGCGCTGAAGTGTGGTGGATCGCGATCTTAATAACCAGAGCAATGGACTCCTTCGTAGGAGGGACGTTCACGTAGCGCACAGCAGAGCAACGAAGATCACCAGCATGACGAAGCCCACGAGGGAACACTGCATAACCGATGAAAGATCCAATGTTGGCCATCCAGTATTGAATGCTGAAGAACAGGATGGTGGCGAATTGGGTGAGTATTGGTCGCCTCCGTACGGCAACACCTAGGAACAGTTGCTCACGCCTAGGTGATGATCCACAACGGCAGGTAGAGCGGCTACCACGAGGAAGAGCAGGCCGAACGAATCTAATGTGGCAGCGGACAGAAGCGTCTTGTACTTACCCAGTCGTTCGTCCGCGAGGTACCCGGCCACGATACACATGAACTGGCTGAACGAGTCGTACTGAGCTTCATGGAGGTGGAGCCCTTGTTGGACCAGCCTAATTTCTGGAAAAAGTTCTTGAGCGACTGGCCGATGGCGAAGCTCGTGACCTCCTGCCGTGAGGATCAGCAGGAAGATGCAAACATGTCGGAGTACATGTGTGGCGTAGTACGCCACTGGCGTACTTGACTGGCCGTTCCAGAGCTTCGTGTTGACGTAGCCTGTGACGGACGGCGCCTTGGACATTGTTGCAGATGGAGGTGAGTGTGGAAATGTACTACCAGTAGGACCGCTACGACCGACATACTAACGCGAGTCTCTGCTAACAACGCTGAAAAGGTTGACACTAAAAGCTGTCTGTGCTCACTGTGTTGAAGTGTAAGGCAAGTTAGTTGCTGTTATTGGCTAGTACACGACCAATCCAGCTTCCAAGCTCCACAACGCCCTACTTTCTGGTGATCCCTTTAGACATAGGCGAATGCAGACGAATGCACCTCAACGCTGAGACTCGGCAGTAGACTGGCGAGACGTTCTAGCGGTCCCTAAAATCTTGAGGTTGAGACGCAGCATCGGAACTGCAAGAACTTGAAACGAAACTCCAAACACCGGAATGCACTTTGTACTACGTGCACACTATAATACTCCGTTGCTAGTAGCGGCTGTAGCAATGCTACAGCCATTGAGGAGAAAGTCGCCGGTGTCAATGACACTGTCATGATGCTATCGAAGTTCGTGAATCATCTCATTGAAGTGCAAAATACGTGAGACTGTTCTCGTCGATGATTCGCCCCAATCTGCCCCAATCACCCAGCGGAACAGCAATGTGTATGTGCGGCCGATAACTACGTAGGCTTTGAACAAGTAACAGCACTACTAGTACATGTACTAGTACACAGCTCCGGTAGAAGGATAACATTTACTACCTACGGGTTGTATAGCTGCATATTCTACGTGTAACTTAGAGCGCCACTCACTCCTGGCAAGTTACCAGCGTACAGTACGTACACAGCTGCTGAAAGTTGTTAAACAGCACGTGTGTACGTTGAGAATGTTGATTTGCTACCTTCCACTTAGGTTTTGGTGCAGAATCTGCAGCTGGAATCTTCAATCCGAGTCGAGTGACAATCATGCAAACGTGTCAAAGCAACACCAATGAAAAGCTTTAAAGGACGTAATGTCATCCCCACGGCCAGAAACCCTACATGGCTCACCTTTCCGCAAGGAGATCTGCCTCCGCATCGAGTTCATTTTCCTCCGTCGGTGCTGTTTCATTCTCCAATTTACTCGGTAACAACAACAATGGCTCCTCAACAGCAAGACGTCCAAACGGTAGGCAAGACCACTACCAGTCCTTCAATCGTGGACAAGACAGTTCCAGTAACCACCCCCAAGCCCATCAAAAACGCACTGAACGACGAGGTGCAGCACTTCGAGTTCGAGCACCCGGAACTGCGCAGTGTCTATCCAGACACCAAATACAGTCCGATTCCAGTGCTACCGTACGAGGACCGAGGACTAAAAGCTGACCCGACGTTCAAAAACCTGCTGAAAGACGCGACTGTGACACACTTGGCACCGAAAATCGGCACAGAGCTGTCGGGAATTCAGCTGCACGAACTGACCGACGCTCAGAGAGATGAACTGGCACTACTGGTCTCCCACCGTGGCGTGGTCTTCTTCCGCGACCAGGAGATCGACATCGAGCAGCAACTGGAGCTCGGTCGCTACTACGGTCCTCTCCACATCCACCAGAACTTGGGTCACCCTGAAGGGCACCCGGAAGTATTGGTAGTAGAGAATACAGTGGAGAATAGTGATCGCATCATCCAACGCCAGCAACTCGACCCCGACAATGTGTGGCACAGTGACGTCTCGAACGAACGTCAACCTCCGTCGTACACGAGCTTTAAAGTGCTGACGAACCCTCCGCTTGGTGGTGACACGCTTTGGGCTTCTTCATACGAAGCCTACGAGCGTCTGACACCTCCGTTTAAGAAGTTCATTGAAGGTTTAACAGCTATTCACAGTAGCAAAGCTCAGGCAGAGCGAGCAGACCGACGTGGACACACAATTCGTCGCCCCCCGGTGGAGTTCGAGCACCCGATTGTACGTATTCACCCGGTCACGAAACGTAAAGCTTTGTTCGTGAACCCTGCGTTTACGAGACGTATCCCTCAGCTCTCATCTCGCGAATCGGATGCTGTATTGAAAGTTCTGTACAAACACATCACGGAAGGTCACGAATTCCAAGTACGTTTCCGCTGGACCAAGAACGCCGTGGCCGTTTGGGACAACCGCATCACAGCTCACTACGCTACGTTCGACTATTTACCAGGCAACAGACACGCAGTGCGAGTGACCACACAAGGAGAGATCCCATACTTTAAAGCTGCAGAAGACAAACCATGAATTGTCCCCCCCCCCTGTATAGTTACTCTTAAATCCAATCTGCTCTTTAACCAATTTGACTGAATACTGGGCACTATCTGAGCCACACGTGAATACTACCTTAGTACGTGCTACGATGCTGCTAACTCGATGCTTCAAGAGCTCCACGCGCGAGGCCCCTCTGCTGGCTGCTGTTGCAGGCGTCTACTGCCAGAATGTGCGATGGATGGGTCGAGGCCCTACCATTCAGGGAAAGAAGAACGCTACGGACGCGGTACAGTCTTCTCGTTCTACCGTTCTACCTACATGCAGTAGATCTATCTCCCTAAAAAAAAACTAACGAGTTCTTCTCAGAAACGCACAGCCACGAACGCTAAATTGGCGCGAGAGATCATGGTGATCTCCAAGTGTATGGGTTAATTCATGTATCGAAATCTGTTGATCAGTAACTAACTATGGTATGATGCCGTTCTGCAGCGGTGGGAGGTGACGCGAACAATGTGGTGCGTTGATTTGGAAGCAACCGCTGTTTATTACCAGCTACTGACAAGTAGTATACGTGCAGCGTCTTGTGGCAGCAGTGAACAAGGCGAAAGCTGCCAATATGCCCAAGGACAAGATCGAGGCAGCTATCAAGCGTGGAGTGGAAGGCAAGGACGGCAGCAACGCAGAAGCTGTGCTGTACGAAGCTTCAGGTCCTTCTGGAAGCGCCTTGATGGTGCGTGACGTTTTGCTGGTTAAGTTTTATTATCTACCAGTTGGAAGCTGATGGTTGTGCTGGTAGATCGAGACGTTGACGGACAACAAACGGCGAACGGCACCTGCACTACGTCACGTTTTGGGCAAGTACAACGGAGCTCTTGGCACGAACGGGTCGGTCGCGTGGATGTTCGAACGCAAAGGATATCTTGAGGTACTGTACGATCTGGACGGGTTTAAACGACGGCGAAAATGTTAATGTGCTCGTTCGTTTAGATTGAGCTTCCATCGGAGCCGGAGATGGATGAGGATTCGCTCATGGAGATTGCGGTACAGAGTTGGAAGTGCTCTTGTGATTGATTCAGTTGTCTGATATTATGAACTTGTCTAGCTTGAGGCAGGTGCAGAAGACGTGGAGATGCGTGAAGGTTTGGCACAGGTTACGTGTGACCCCAGTGACCTGGCAGCTGTGCGCAAGGGTTTCACGGAGGCTGGACTGGAGCCGGCCATTTCCGAGCTCATTTACAACCCGAAGGAGTTCCTGGACCTGGAGGAAGAGCAACGTGAGACCTTCGACAAGCTCATCGACGCTCTTAACGAGGATGAGGACGTGAGCCAGATCCACCACAACGTCAATGAGTAAAACTTGTCAGACCAAGTTAGCAAAATGAATTTTCAATTACGCGCAGTGAAGCAGTTCTCGTCTCCCGCTCTGCTCTCCTGCCAAATAGATACGCTACTTACTACCTGCTCAAAAGCAGGTGCCTCCTTCCTTCCTTTCTCCTCAGAGATCTGAGAATGACAAGCGCTTGTCGTTGTTAAGCTGCGAGAACGTCAACGGGTCATCTCGCGTAGTCTGATCTTCTCCACCAGTGCCTATTGTTGGTGGCAACGGGAATCCCTGCGCAATGGTCTCAGGCTCCTCCGCAGGAAGCTCCAGCTGCTCCATCGGGAAAGCAGCGACAACGTCCTCAGCGTGCACAACATCGCGCTTACTCACTAACTGAACAGCATCCACAATCTCGTCTGGGCTGTCGTAGCCGTCGTCCTCATCCTCCGACTCGACCTCGAACTCCCGCACCAGCACGTCTGTGTTAAAGTGAACGTGCCGGCCGAGAGCTCGCCACTTCTTCTTCTTCTTGAGCTCATTTTGTGCTGCGAGGGACATGTACTCGTCCCGGAACTCAAGCGGAATGCGGTTGCGCGCCTCCCGGATTTTCCGCGCTAGATCAGCCGCCTTCTGCTCCTCAGCTGTTAGACGCGCATGCCGCACAGCGCGCTTGCGATTTACCAAGCCGTTTGTACCTGATCGCCTGGAGAGTTGGCCCTTGAAGCCTCCAACAAACTCCGCCACGCTTGTTGCACCTGATGACACTCGAACGCGACCAGCGAAGTCAGGTGAGTCCACGTCCGGAAAGTCTTCGTCCACAGCGGCAGCTGCGTCCTCATGCTCCTTGTCGTGCTCGTGGTCTTCGTCGTCGTCTTCATCGTCGGACTTTGAATGGATCAAATCCACGTCACGAAGATTCTGGAACGACATGCACAACGGGTTATCGTCCTCGTCGTACGCATCAAACGCCAGGGGTGGCGCTGGCAGGTCCTTCTTTGGCTGCAATCGAGGCAGCGTTTTTGCTGGAGCAGCAGCAACACCAGAACTGGTCGAGCTGGCGGCACTGGCCGAACCGAGAGAGCTAGAACCACTTGCAATGCTGTCGTTAGTCACTTCCGGGGTCGTTAGCAAGTCCGTTCTCGCCTGCTGTGCTGTCTCCATCCCAGTGGAGTCGAGAAGCCGGACAGGCGTGGGCTGTTGGACTTCTGGCACGTTGAATTTAGCTGGTGGCACTTCCCAGCTCGAGTCGGCGCGGTTCCTGTCCACCATTTCGTGATCCAGCATTGGAAAATCATTCTCCTCGTGCTCGTGCGCGATCGTTTCGTGCGTACCTAGCACTGCTGTGTGTGAATGGTCCTCCTGTTCCTGCACAGCCTTCAAGTCGGTGGCAGAGCCCTTCTTGTCTTTCTTCTTGCCCATGTGGAAGCCTTTGAACCCCAAGAGCGACTTGGACCCTTTCTTGGCGTCAATATCTCCATTTGCACCTAGTTCTCCACTTTTTGTACCTGTTTCCATCGGCAAGTTGCCTACCGTAGCTGTTGCTGTTGCATCTGCTCCTACAAAGTCCGATCGTCTCGATCCCGTTGCTTGTGTCTGATGATTCCAACCTCCGGACTGCAAAAAGTCCAAGTCAGATCGTCGTCCTTTAGGTCCTGTATGGTTAGGAGCTGACTTGAGGAAGATCTGGCCGATCGTGGAGTTCTCAAAGTACTTATTACCATCAGATGCCGCCACATAGGGGGTCCCATCAGGAGCGTGTTCCACCACGTACGTCACGTTCGGTTGGGGTGGTGTCGTATCCACAATATTGTTCAGAGCTTTGGTTTTGCCCGTCATCACTTCTGTAAGGACACTAGAGAGTGAAGATACTGTTGGACAAGGGCGTGTAGCTCCTGGTAGTGCCGGACTGTAATCATCTCGCTCTTGAAGCTTGTTACCATCATTCTCCTGTTCTTTAAGTCCCGTTCTTCGAGCACGACGTGTAGTACCGTTCCTTCGAGAGAAGGACAACTCGTACGTGGTCTGTCCAGGCTTAACGAAGCGTCTGCGAGGTCGTACACGTACAGGAGGGCTGGGAAAGCCGTCCACTGGGTCCAATTCGTCCACGTCAGGCTCGTCATCCAGCTCATCCTCCTCCTTGTCTGTGTCTCCGCTGGCCATGGAGCTCTGCACTACCCGCGACGTCCTGTCCTGTCGTCGTCGCTCTGCGTCGTGCATGAGCGAGTTCATGGCCAGCATCCGCATGGCCGAGCGATACCGGTACGTTAAGGTATTGTATACTTGGGCTTCGTCTCGCTGTTTGGTTTGTGTGTGTGGGCTTTTCCTCCCCTTACGATTTAGCATTGGGAAAGCTATTGCGACAGACTGAGTGGGAATAATGACTGGATGTTTGTAAAATGCAGACGGGTACGAGAGGAAGGTGATAAATCGGCGGTTTTTATTCGTCGCTTTGTCCTGTCTCTTCACGAGGAAGCGATGCACGCTGGAAGAAATCGGGACCATTACATGTTGCCCCGCAGTTACACGACAAACATACAAAAACACCACAAAATCAAAACAAATACCCTAAAAGCAGACCAGCACCCACAATGCCACATTAGCACCACAAACTTTGTGTACCTGATCAATACCAGCGAACCACCACCACCAACCGTTTGATCAGCACTTCAAACGTAGATATGCGCACTACAAAGCAATTGAAGTATCGAAGCTGCCACTTTCACACTGCATCAATCTCATTTAGAGCTGTCATCTCCCTGCCGTCCCCACCGCAACCCAACATGCCTGCTCTATTAGCTTGGACCGCCGTTGCTAACGGCATCACCATGAGGATGCCTCCATGCTCCTCGAGACTTTTAAATCGTTCAAGATCGCAAGAGTCAGCTCGTTCCATGCAAAATATGTGCTCTCCGTCCCCACACAACATGCGTAGGCGCGTACTAGTGTGCGCCTCAAAGGCCTGTAAGGATGTTGAGCCGCTCGCCCGCTGTATGTGGCGCTGCAAGACGCTCACGTGTCAAGTGATGAATTTGGTCGACATTTGTGAGCTCAAGAGTCACGTGTCTCCTCTCAACTCTCCACGGAAGCCTCGACTGACGGAGGAGATGAAGGACCTGCTCGCGCTCTTGCGGCGGAGGGATTAAAATCAGCGCGCATTCGAAATGCTCTTCTTAATCGCTTCCAATTTAGATGAATCCAGTCTACCCGCATTACCTACAGTGCAGCGCTTCACACACAGCACTACACTAGAACTAAACTGGGAGGAAGCGATGACTATCTTGACATCCAAGACCAAGTCGTTGAATTGGCCTTGGCTCCTGGGCAGCCTCGAGTTGGGAGCCGTTCACATTCACGTGGGAGAGTGAAGCCGACGGGTCGCCTCACGTTCAGTGTGGCTCGGACGGAGACCCATTTATTGTTGGGATCACGTCCGAGAGACTGCTGAAATCGGCCTACCGTGACCCCAATTCGTTTGTCATGCACGCAGATGCAAATGTTTAAGCTCAACCAGGTCGGCTATCCTGTCTTCGTAGTTGGGGTCTCTGATATGGCAAGGTCATTTCACTTTAGCCGTGTTCGTCACTTCCCAGCGCCGGGAGCCCGACTACTTCAAAATGTTTTCTGCACTGAAAACGTGTTCTACCGTGTGATTGGAGTGCATCTCACAGTACGTTACGCGATGGCAGACGCAGATGACGCACAATGGCGAGCTACACAGGTGGCATTTGGCGAAAATACAAACTTTCAGAGTTTGATGTGTTATTATCACGTCACAGCGAAAGTCTACGAGAAAACTCCTGAGGTTTGCTCCTCCACTAGCTGCTGTGGTTTCTGAAGGAGTGGAGTGATATGCACTTCAGCACTAGCATCACCGAGTTCAATGAGGTGAAGGCGCGTGTGCTTTCGGATTGGGCAAAGCGACCCGAACTCAAAACCTTCAGTACGTACTTCAAACAGGAATGGCTCTCTGGTCGATTTGTGAACTGGCAGGTATCTTCCACACTCCACGAGGTTATGCCACGACTAACAACCCGCGGAGCAGTTCAATCGTACCATCAAGCGTGTATACACGTTGCACGGTAGACTTAAAATGGGTGCACTCTACAGCAGCTCTGCACTTTGCTGTCGTTCAGAAAGTCAATCGGTGAAGCTTGTTCACCAATGTCGCCACGGCTCCGTCATCTCTTTGGCGCCGCATGAGAGAGCTTCGGCGAGCAGGAAACTTGTTCGAGTGGACGCCGCCGCGGTCAAGCTTAGCTTTTGTTCTGGACGATGGAGATCATAATACAGCTGACCTCTCTCTCAAAGTTGTTTCGCGGCCGTGTCAGCGCGTCCTGGACGAAGAAACCGGGCGTAAGCGAGAAGTTCTCCTCGTGACAGCGCAGATGAGCGCCAGTATTGCACGAATGGAATACGCTGGTATGCCAGATGATGGCTGGAAAGTTGACATTCAGCGGCGCGAATGTTCATGCTATTACTTCGCCAAGTATGCCACGTGCGTGCACCTGTTACTTGCAATTTCGAGTCGCGGCTAAACGATGTCGGAACACGAGCCAAGCTGGTTTATCGAGGCCCCAACAAGGCACGGCGCCTGCTCGAAGGAGCGCAAGCGTGCTGGGCGCCCACCACTAAATTCGTACGCCTTAAACCACAAATAACTGCTGTGCCCAGCGGTAGGAATACAATCGAGAAATTCAGATGGACCTCGCTCAACCCTACAGTGCAGCTCCATCCTCAATGCTTCCTCCGAGCCACCGATCCGCCATCTCCACACCTGCCACCGAGCCGCCGTCCTCACGCAAGCCACTGAGCCTCCATCTCCACGCAAGCAACCTGAGCAACCATCTCCACGCCAGCCACCCGAACCTCCATCTCCACGCCTGCCACCCGAGCCGCCGTCCTCCACGCCAGCCAGTCGATCCTTCCCCTTCGCCCTGGCTTGTCGTGCCTTCTTCCTCCCAACGACCAGTGGCATTGCTCCTCGCGGCACTCTGGATTGCAGCCATCATCTCGCGGCACCCTGCTGTGCAGCTCCCTCCTCTGGGCTGACGGCTTTGCCCCCTCCTCCTTGCTCGTTTCAGCCGGCCGTTGTTGCTTCCTTGTGGTGGCCCCGATTAGATGGTTCCCTCTGTGCTGATTTAATGCTACCATATGTGCAGTCGTTTAGTGTGCGCGTTTCCTTGTGGCAGATGCGTGCTTGCTTGTTTTATGGATTGGTGGTCGTCAATGTTTTGTGGTGTTGACAGTGTTATTTTGTGGTGTTTTTCGTATTTTGTCCAGTTACACATGTGTACCATGTATTATACCAGGCAAAGCAACTACTGTACATGTACCATGTACACGTAGTTGCAGCAGTGCCCAGTTGGCGCGGCCAATTTGTGAATCCGCGCCACTTCAAGAAAAGGGGCGAGCTCAAAGCCGCGACGACGTCATGCCATCGTACAGGCAGCATCAAGACTCGCCATTTTCGTCTTCCGACTTACCGGACCAGCTCCAACCGCTTTTGGATACTTCTCGTGCGAGAACATGTAAAGCAGGCTAACTGCAGCTCTAGAAGCTCTGCCTGAAGACTAATCCGGTAAAGGGGAGACCCGGCAAAGCGACGGAGAAATCGACTTGGAAAAGCCTTTTTGCAGGACGTTTTATGAGTCAAGCGCCACCGAATTCGGCAATCGGCAGTGCCAATTGTGGTGGTGAGCAATACAGTGCCGCATCAATCAAGGCTGCACATAGCGAGTATGTACAGTACATGTATTTGAGTACGAAGAAGGCTAGTGTTGGCAGAGATAATAAGGCCTTTGTACGTGGGTCAACAGCTACAAATGGACACGCTCGTCCCTGCATGAATTTTTGTTGCCGAATGGACCGCAAGATGATAGATTATTGTAAAATATATACCGTATTATAAACTGCGATGACCAGGCTTATCCTGAAACGCACAAGAGTGTGCAGTTCTTAAACTGTTGAACGCAATGTGAAATCTAAGGTTGGTGCCTCACTTTTGTACTTCTTAAGGCTAAATCCCATTGCAACAACAATGCTGAGGTTTGTGGGGAAAGAGACTAATTCCGAGTACCAGTGGCCGGATTTCGAGTACACCAATCGACTTTGAGAGGTTTTGCAAAACGAATTGAGGTCAGTTCGTACCGGTACTTTTGCGGTTTTTCTAGCGCACAACGACTCGAGGACAAGCACGGTGGAGAACGCTGGCTGGCGGTTTAACGCTCCGTGTGCGGAGCACGCGGGCTTAAACCCTAGCGCTGCCGACGATCAAGCGAAGGCGAAGCCGGAGCGGGCATATGCTGGCGGTTTAATGCTCCGTGTGCGAAGCACACGGGCTTAAACCCCAGCGCTGTCGACGGATCAAGCGCAGGCGAAGCCGGAGCGGGCTTAGGGTCTGTACTCGCGAGCATAGCGAGCCGCTAGGGGTGGCTGGGATCGCGCGGAGCGCGTAGCTGGGCAGTAAAGGACAGCAGAGAGAGGACAAGCGCGGTGGAGAACGGTGGCTGGTGGTTTAATGCTCCGTGTGCGAAGCACACGGGCTTAAACCCCAGCGCTGTCGACGGATCAAGCGAAGGCGAAGCCGGAGCGGGCTTAGGCTGGCGGTTTAACGCTCCGTGTGCGGAGCACGCGGGCTTAAACCCCAGTAATACGGACAATAAATGAGTTAAATTAATGAATGCTTCGTTATGGCTGACTTGTTCTTAGCGGCAAACCCGCCCTGCACTCGCCATTCTGCCAGGTTACCCTTGTACTTTTTTCCCGCCAATTTTTTGTACTCGGAATTCTGCCATTGTACATGTACTCGGAATTCTACCGATGTGAACTCGGGTTTCGGCCGGCGCTGGCGGTATTGTCGGTTACCGGTATGTGTACTCGATTTCCGGCTTCCGGTACTCGTGATTAGTCCGCTACCAGGTTTGTGGTGAGGCACAACGCTATCAACGAGTGCGACGTCTGCAGCTCGCGCCTGTACCGAACCACGTTGCATCTGCCGTCATGCACCCCCTATCGTATTGCAAGGATTTCGGCCGCAGTATCGTACCAAACACCCTCCGTTACATTAATAACTGTAGACGCAAACTGCAAAAGGTGTTGACCTTCACTTTCCTCTCCTTAATGCACCACAATTGTACGATCATGTCTTCAACTTGGACCATACAAAAAGCAAAATAATTCGACCATTACATATATCGTGAGTGATGGTCTCTACAGGTCGAAGATACTTTTGCTATGTCCATTTTTCAATTTGCCATCATGTCCTCAACCACTGTCGACCCGCTATGCTACGTCGGTGCCAGCGGAGAAATCTATCGTGTAAGACTAAGCGTCTGTATCAACCCGAAAGTACTCGATAGTAACATTTGTTTGATACAGGACTCAAATGGCCAGCGCTGGAGCTTCATGTTGAATCTGACCGACATCTCCTATGGAACCTACGGGTAAACCACGGCGGAAGTTTTGATAGACCTGACGTGGTATACCTTTTACTTACACTATTGACGTCTGGTTTCCCATACTTTAGCAACAACAAGTTCTACATGGCCCAACTCATCGTCAACAACGGAATGTACCTGGTTTTCCGCAAATGGGGACGCGTCGGTGCTAAGAAGCCGCAGATAGCACTAAGCAGCTACTGTAACCTGGAACCAGCCGAATCGGAGTTTAAGAAGGTTTTCCAGTCCAAGAGTGGCAACAAATGGCCACTTGCAGAGCCTTTTGTGCGTAAGAAAGGCAAGTATTTCCTTGTGGAGCTAGATGATGGAGAGACAGAGGCTGCTTCTGCGTCAGAAGAGGAGAAGAAGAATGTGGAGCCTTCCAAGCTCCCACAAGAAGTGCAGAGGATTGTACAGGTGCACAATGACGCAGTGTTATTGCTGGTATCAATTTGACTAACGTTTTTGGTGTGTGATGACAGCTCATCTGCGATCCTGACGTGGTGACGCGAGAAATGGCGAGTCTCAATGTGGACTTGAAGCGCTTCCCACTCGGTAAGCAGGCAGTAACCCTGTGCAATTGGCCAGTGTTTTTTGTGTACTAAATCACTAATGATCAAACCAACAGGCAAATTGTCGAAGCTGCAAATTTCACAGGGTTATGAGATCCTGCAACGTCTTTCGGCTGTACTGGAAGAGTTGGAAGAGCTAACGAAAGCAACTGCCACCAAGACGAGCAAGGCTGGATCGAAGAGCAGACGTAAGGCCAAGGCTAAAGCCAAGGCGCCAGTAGCAGCTACTACCAGAAGGCAATCTAGTCTCCAAGCAGATCTCAAGGCACTCTCGAGTGAGTTTTATTCACTCATTCCGCACGATTTCGGTCGGTCGCTGCCGCCGGTGATCGGCACGATGGCTGATCTCAAGCTGAAGTTGGAACTGCTGGAAGTTCTTTCGAACCTGGAGATTTCGCAGGAGCTCCAGAAGCAGGAAGCTGAGAAGCCTAGCGGGCCTGCGATTCACCCTCTCGATGCTCAATACAACATGCTGAACACGAACATGGAGCCACTCTGCAAACAGGACAAGGAATACGAGATCATCGAGAAGTACGTGGCTGTTTGTGTGATGTTATGATGTCGTTTTTACTAACGCTGTTGATGTTCAGGTTTATCACGAAGACGAATGGTGGGAACAGATTTAGTATCAATACGATTCTCAAGATCGCGCGTCCAGACGAAGAAACACACAAGGACGTGCTGGAGTCGCTTGACAACCACATGGTACGTTCTTCATTTTCAATAATGGTATCCGATTGCAAGTTACTGATACTCGTATGCTTGCATAATAGTTGCTATGGCACGGTTCCCGACTGTCCAATTTCGTCGGTATCCTGTCACAAGGACTGCGTATCGCTCCGCCCGAGGCCCCTAACAACGGATACATGTTCGGCAAAGGGGTATGCTTTTGTCTGCGTTGCGGTAGTTTACACCATGTCACTAATTGTTTTTTTTTTTTCTCTTGCATTCATTTAGCTATACTTCGCGGATGTCTTAGCGAAATCGGCAGCCTACTGCTGTCTATCCAGTCAAAACCCAACGGTAACGCGTCATGGAATGAATCTCTGTAGATTATCTAACTTTTTGTTCTTTATTTCCAGGCTCTTCTTCTGCTCGCTGACGTCGCGTTAGGCACACAACACAAGACGTCAATCACATCCAGTTGTCAGTTCCTAGACTACAAGACGCTCAAGAAGGAGAACGGATGTGACAGTACACACGGTCTCGCACGAATGACACCAGATGAAAACGAGTTTGAGACGCTGCCGGACGGTGTGGTCGTACCTACCGGCACACCGAAAGTCGTGGACGACAATCAGTACTTACTGTACAATGAGTTCATCGTGTATCGCCGTGAACAGGTCCAATTGCGCTACCTTGTGGCTGTGGATTTCCAGAACTTCGGCTTCGTTTGGGTCTGAAACTTTAAACACAAGTTGAAGCCATCTCGATCAGCGAATGTAGCCATGTCAATAACGTCTGTAATTGGATAAAATACAGCCAGCCGTTTCAGTCAAAACGTTTGCCATTATGGCGCCTCCAAGTGCAGCGAAGCGAGTGGACCCGCTCAGCGGTTGCGCCAGCTCCGCGAAGGTTTATCAGGTGCGTCATCAACCAATAGCTTTTGCAGTTGGAAAATGGCTACATTTACTGATTTTTTATGAACTGCTAGGATGAGGAGGGGACGAGTTGGAGTTTTATGCTCAACTATACCAACATCTCGTTCGGTACTTACGGGTGAGTCCTCTTTGCAATGTTTTAGTCATTTTTTAACATTTCTTTTTTCTTTCAGCAACAACAAGTTTTACATGGTGCAGTTGATCCAGGATGGGGATAACTTTATGGTCTTCCGCAAGTGGGGACGTGTTGGAGCGAAGAACCCGCAGGTGGCTACAACTTTTGAGAAGGAATATTGCATGTTGGTATTGACCTATTTACCGATTACAAAATAGCGTGCTTTGGAGCGGTACAATACGTCGCTGGAGAAAGCACAAGCCTCTTTCACTAAGAAATTTCTGGACAAGAGTGGCAATGAATGGCCATTGACAGGACCGTTCGAGAAGGTGGAGGGAAAATACGTTCTCGTCGGTGGGTTTTGACTTGGAAGTATCGTATTTAGAAAGTGATTTCTGATGATTTTGGTGATATGTAGATCTTGATGATGAAGTTCCGGAAGAAGAGGGAGAAATGAGTGAGGTGGAGAAGGAAGACGAGGTCATGTCGAAGCTGCACGAAACTGTCCAAGAGGTTTTGAAGGTGGGTGTATCTTTATGGTAGTTGAGAGGCAAAGAGCTAACTGTGATATCTGTAGCTCATCTGTGATGCCGACCTCATCGCCCGAGAAGTGGCGAACATGAACCTTGACTTGAAGCGGCTCCCGTTAGGTTTGTGAATCGTCTTTATATCGTCAAAACCGATTTTAACGCATACTGCCAGGCAAGCTTTCAAAGGCTCAGATCTCCCAGGGTTACGCTTTATTGCAGCAGCTTTCGGAATCTCTCAAGGAGATTGAGGAGCTGAATTCGTCAGTGAAAAACGCAAAGGAGGCGTCTCCAGCTAAACGAACTGGAACGCGTCGATCAACTCGTGTCAAGCGAACAGCCAACCCGAATGCTGCCCAAATCCGTCGCTTGAAGAACAGTCTGAAGTCCCTATCGAGCGAATTCTACACGCTGATTCCCCACGACTTCGGCCGAAACTTGCCACCTCCCATCGACTCGTTGGATGAGGTGAAGCTGAAGATCGACTTGCTGGAAGTGCTAGCCAATATCGAGATTTCACAGAAGCTGCAGGCTGAAAAGAAGAAAAACGCCAAGAAGAATGTGGGGGCGAAGTTGAACTCGCTCGACGCGCAGTACAATCTGCTCAACGTCAAGATGGAGCCATTGCAAGAATCAACCGAGGAGTTCAAGATCATTGAGAAGTACGTTGTGAAAGAGGCATTCTCTACTGCTTCGGTACTAATTCCTTTTTTTTTCTCTGCAGGTATGTGGACACTACCCACGCTCCAACTCACGTTCAGTACAAGTTGCGTATCAAGTCGGTCCTCAAAATTGCCCGCCCTGATGAAGAGAAATTCACGGACATTTTCCAGTCTGTAAACAACCACAAGGTTCGTACTATGAGGTAAGGAGTTGTACAACTTAAAATCTAACGATTGAAAAATTCGTTCGTTGTGGTTTGTAGTTGCTGTGGCACGGATCACGTTTGTCGAATGTCGTCGGCATTTTGTCCAAGGGCCTTCGTGTTGCTCCGCCTGAGGCTCCCAACAACGGATACATGTTTGGCAAAGGAGTACGTCGAATATATTACCTTGAAGTCATGGTTCAGAGAGGTAACTGACCTCCTATTCAGATTTATTTTGCAGATTCCGTGTCGAAATCGGCAAACTACTGCTGGACTACACCTCAAAACCCAAAGGTAAATCAACCAATTCAATCTGTAAAACTTACCATACGACCACTAACGTTGGCAATTGCAGGGTGTGTTGATTCTAGCTGAGGTGGCATTGGGTACACCCTACAAAGCACAGGAAGCGGAAGACCTAACTTACACGTCTCTGAAGAAAACGAAGCAGTGTGATAGCACACACGGAGTCGGTCGAATGGCTGCAACTGAAGAGGACCACGAGACAATGTACGTAGTAGTAGTCGATGGCTGTCTTGTGTACAGTAGACAGTGAAGCTAACTATCGGTTGCTTTTGGCTACAGGGAGGACGGTGTGGTTGTCCCCATTGGTGAGTTTATGCCGTCCGATGGCAATGGCTCGCTGCTCTACAACGAGTTTATCGTGTACCGCCAGGAGCAAGTGAAGTTGCGCTACCTCGTGAATCTTGACTTTCTCTATGAAGATGAGGAAGAGGAGGACGCAGCCATGTAACGAGCTAGAAGAACACAGCAGTATCCACACAGTTTGTGGTTGTCCTGTCTTCTAAACTTTATCCCTAAAGTGCATCGCCGACTGCTTCGATAGCTCCAGGACACGACTATCTCATGCTGTCGCTTCCCAAAAAAAACACACTGCGGAATTTACCACAGAAAACATCGTCCAAGCATCGAGAGAGAGTGAGCGAGAACGCGTTTCTTCACTAGCTCTCGCGGTACACCTGCGTGACTAAATAGGCGATCACATCTTGCGCGTAGCGGTCGATGTCACCGTCGCCGTCAAAGCTGCGCTGCAGCTCCTCGCGACACTGTGCCAATGGCAGGCTGAAGAGCGGGATGACCTTGTCTGCTAGTTCCTGGAAGTACCGGCACACCTGCTTCTCGCCCCGGATGAAGAACAGAGCCTGGATACGGTTGGAGAACAGCGGGTACTGCTTCGAGGCCAGAAGTTCATTGTCCTCTTCGATAGTCGTGTCGTACAGACTCAGCTGATGGGTCATGAGGTCGCGTAGGTACTGGAGTGCACGGATCTCGTTGTCGAAGGAAATAGGAGGAGACGAATGCGCAGGGCTCTTCATCTTCATGGTGGAGAACTCCTGCTCAGTGGCGACAATGAGGCGGGCGAAGCTGAAGCCCTCGCGCGTGTTGGCATCCGAGTGCGAGCAACTGAGTCGCGCGTCCATCGTGTAGATGCCACTTTCATGCAGATACGCGCGCTTGTCGTAGAAAAGCTGCCCGTCCGCCGAAGCCAGCTGGAAGTCAATTAGCACCTCGTTCGGGTTGCGTCCGTCCTCCTCCGTGTTGTCCTCGACCGCGAAGCCGTAGTTGAGCAGGAAGCGGTGGTTGCATTTCTTGCCGTACGAGTCGTAGACCTGTGCTCCCGTGCCAATAGTTCCAAGAGACGTGATCGTGAAGGCGTCAATGCTCTGGTCGAACGTCCAGCTCGTTTCGCGTGGACGGTAGTGGTTCAACATGTCTGCGAAAGGCACGAGCGCTGCCGTCTTGACGCCGTCGATCGTGAGGCCGAAGTTACGACTGCAGACAATCATTCTGGCCCAGCTGAAGCGATCGAGCGAGAAGCGGGAGAAGCTTGGGTCGACTCTGCAGATGACGTCGTAGTCTTTACGGATGGCAGCCTTGCGTTCCTGAATCTGCTGGATAATGTACGAGCCCTTGAGCCAACTGAGCTCCTCCTCTGACCAGAAAATAGGCATATTACTTAGTGTAGAAGGCAGTGTGCTGTAGTAATTACGGAAGAAGGACGCTTCGACGTGCTCCATGTCTGTCAGTAGGAACATCATGAGGTAAATGTGTTTGGGGGCCACAAAGTCCACATTCCGAGCCAGCAGCTTCCGGCCAATGTCCGTCTGCTTGCCCATTTCCACCGTAATAAGGCACTTCTTGGGGATTACGAGGATTCTTTCACCAGGCACGAGAACCTTTTTACTGTGGACGCCTCGCACTTCAGGTGCATATTCCTGCAGAGAAAGCTTCTTGGTATCGGCCCCGTTGGATTCCAGCCAATGGATGAGCTCCGGACCCACCACGTCCTCCTTAACGAGGCCATTACGAGGCGAAGACGGCGCTGGGGACGGAGAAGCAGCGCTGGACGGAGGCGGCGGAGGAGCGCTCATGGCCAACTGATGCGGATTCACGAGTGGCTGGAGAGGAGATCTGATTGGTGGAAAAGTACAATATCCCTTACGGTAGGTTTTATTATTTACAATACGGCCTATACAATATACAGTATATTATATACTACTACAGTGTAGTACATGTAGTAGTATCATCTGTAGTACATGTAGTAGTATCATCTTACTTGCAGTCTTCCAGATCCATTCGGCAACAAAGTTCATGCAGGAACGAGCGTGTCCATTTGTGGCTGTTTCCTCGTGACGTCACAAAATTACTCAACGTTGTCTCTCGCTGTGTCAGCGGACGAAGAAATTCACTTAGTGCAGGCTTCACAATGTCATCCTGGTGTTTCGCAATTGTTGTTTCGCCATTGAAGACGCGACAAGCGCTGGTCGACAGCAGTGGCAGCTTCCGATCCAGACCAGAGCCTAGAGCCAAACGACCATCTCGAAGCGTAGCGTCTACACCAAACCGATCCAGACTTTCACACGCAAAGGAGAGATTCACGAAACTGAAGCTGCACGCAATCTTCGTAGACCAGAGCAGCTCCAAGATGTGGTCAGCCTCGCGCTCCGACACCAACAGCACTTGGCTGTTCTTGAACACCAACGCCACATCGATCACCCGTACAAACTCATTCAATTGATCTACACCTTTTCGAGCCGCAATGGTCGAGAAGAAGTTCTTCGTTCCGTAGATTCGCGCACTGGACCAGGCCAAGTTCGCCAGTTCCTTCGGAAAGATCCACTGGCGGATGAACTGCGTCATGTCCAGGACTTCCACCACCGTCTTGAGATCCTCAACTGATTGTGCACGCAGAATTCTCTCAAACGCCCATAGCTTCTCTTTCGCTGGAGAACACTGCACCATCTCGACTTCGCGCTCTTGTTGTACCTCTTCTTCCACCTGGAGCTCTCGCTCGCACTCATCAGTATGGGAAGTCACACACACTTCATCGTCCAGTCCGTACACGAGTCCTCGCGTGCAGATCTCACCGATCAACTCGTCAGCACAGTCCTTGAAATCGAACTGAGCCTTCGACTGGATCACTTGAGCGATTTTGTCGACACGCAGCTTCTCCTGGTACAGCGTTTCCAGCGTCCAGTTTTCATCCACCAACTCCGAGGTTCGGTCCAACTGCGTCTTGCGGAACTGAATGCCATTGACCGCCCACTCCAGCAGCCCACGGACAGCTTCAGCCTTGGTGTTATCCATGACCCAATTCAAGACATCGATCGCAGAGATGCTCGAGAGCTCACACCGACCACTGACCTGCAAAATACTCTGTGCTACCTCGTCGAAGCTAGCAAGCCACAACGTTTGATTACATCCCAGCTGCCTCATTCGCCCTGCGCCTTGCATCAACTTGTCTTTCGTCAGCTTTGGCCCCAGTGTTAACACTGCTGCTGCATCCGGAAGCAACTTCATGTCCGATCCTCTTGAGCGAGCCTCGTCGAAGATCACAAACGTCTCCTTCTCCAGCATCGACGCCTTTTTCAGAGGAACCTTGATACGTCGAGCTTTCTCCGCGATCATCCAGCAGTTGTTCTCGGTACTGCTGTCATAATACGTCACACCAGCAAAATCAAAGTCCGGTTGGTCCAGCAGAAACTCGGCGGCGACATCGTTCGTCACTCCAGCAAGTAGAGCTCCCGTGTCAATTAGAGCTTGCGCCTTCTTGTCGACTGTGAAACGAAGAACGCTCTCCCATGGGATTGACAAGCGTTGTGAGCTAAGACGGACTGCAGGAATCACCTCGTAGCTGTGTGCTACCTTCACAATTTTGTCAATCATTTTCCCGTTCGCCCCCGACAACGAAGGCTCATTTGGCTCAACTTGCTGCACCGAAAGCGGGAGTAAGCGGTGGTTGTCGTTGGTCCCTGAAAACCCAATGGTATTCTTCCCAGCCGCAAGATTCCACGCCGTTCTCGACAACCTCTGCGGGTATTGCTGCGTATCCTTGGGAAACACGCAAGTATTGAGGTAAAAATTGATCGCTTCCATGCAGAACCTGTAGACTCTGCAGAGAGTCTCGAACTGCCGAGTATCATCGAGGCTGATGTGCCGCACGTCGCACAGAGCCTGTCGGTCTTCAACTGATAGTTTAATCTTCACACTGGTATACCACTGGTCATACACTTGGTGTTGCTCCGATATGTCCAAACGTAGTAGCATCATAAAAGCACTACGAATTTCCTCGTTCCGCAAACCTCCATGATAATATCCTAATAAAGTTAGCATAATGCAAACGTCAGGGTGACTGAATTCGGACCGCTCGGACGGAACATCTGCAGCTCGGAAGGGGATCGCGATCTTCTTCTGCCGTGTATTGGGGACTGGGAGGCCGAAGTTGACACGGTATCGCTTCTCTAAACAGTGTTCCAACACCCCAAAGGCTACGAACCCCCGTAATGCGAGCAGCTGCGTCACATAAGGCCCTAGTTTTGAGAGTTGGCCCCCCAAAGCCTCCTCCAAACTCACGCTAGAATCCGTGATAGCCTTCACTAGTGCCTCACGAGCATCAGTACCTCCAAATGTGTTGAGCCACATAAATTCAAAGGGAGCGTTATTAATCAGATCCAGAACCACAGCCTTCTTGAATTCTTCTCGTAGCAGCTTCGTTTTTTCCGTCACGATGCTGAGTCGAGTTCCCTCGAAAGCACCCAATCGGCTCAAATAGTCCGGTGAATGGCACGAGACATGAGGAGCTTGGAGCACTTTAGATACGCGGGACTCGAGAGCCTTATCCGCCATAACGCGTAGAAGCGCTTCTGCAGCTTTCCATCGCTCCACCCCGCTGCAAAGTGGGATAGGAGTGCCCACAGCATATACCAAGTGATATTTGTGGTGTAGTAGAGCGTCACACTCATCCAGGACATCTACGAACTGGTCACTATCGAGAATTTCATCCAGTATTTTAACGATTGGCTCGTCATCACCCAACTCCAAACGCTTCAGTTCCAGTGACATTCGATGTTCAGGCGCTACCATCTGAATGCCGCCGAAAAGCTTCAGGTCTTGAAGAGAGTCACGGATGAATTCGAGTCTCCTGGCATTCAAGTCAACTTGTCGGTGGAATGGTTGCTCATAAATCCCCAGACAAGCGCTAGATGCCAAAAGGTATCGGTGCATAAACTGCCGTGCTTCACTTAGCAAGGGACTGAGAAAATGTGCTCGAACAACTTGAGAGCAACCAGTTCGCGTGAAGTGCAGAAAAAGCATGGGCAAAATCACTCGAGTTTTGCCACAGCCCATGTTGAGCTGGCAAACCGTTCCAGGGCGATCAATGAGATGTCGAGCGATGATAAACTGCTCATGACGGATCTGAAGTCTACCTTCCACCTCAAACGCGAGCCAATAAGGATAGTTCTCCGACTGCCACTGACGGATGTTGCGTAGCTCATCCACAATCGGATCGTCCGATAATTCGTGACAACGCTTCGCCTTCCAGACGAGTCGCTCCATCTTATCTTCCAGAACGCACAGCTCCATGTACAGAAGGATTCCTCTCTTGAATAGCTTTCGTGACTTTTTGGTAAACTTCGGCACCAAAGTGTGTAACGTTTCTTCATCAAAACTACACCGAACAATATCACTAACGGTGAGCTGCGGCAAGAAATTGATTAGCATCAGAAGCTGGTCCTGTTGACTGCTCGCAGCTTTTGTAAAAGAGTACTGTAGATACTTTTCCATTTCGTAACGACGGGAGGATACGCCACTCAGCTGCGCCGTAAATGACACAAGGAGCACGTGTGGTGCAGCCTTCAGCTTCGCCTGGGGCCGCATATGGTAACTTTCCCAACTCACGCGAAGTTCATCCAGCATTTCCTTGCTCATTGCGTTGGTAGTTGAACTTTCCAATGGTAGTGGCGGGATCTCAACTGTGCCAGCTTCTGCCTCCAGAAACTGTTGTAACTCCATCTCCACAATTTTTACGTAGTCATCCGCGACTGGAAGTGGTTCACACTCTACAAGATCTTTAGATGAGCCAGACTTCCTCGAGTGAGCCACGTTAGCGAGAATGAAAGCTTCTTCGCTACGTCGGAGTTGAGAACGCAACGGATTGCGCTGAATTTGTTCCATACACATCTTAGCATACTCCGTTTTCTCGTCGGAGCCAGCCATAGCGACGTTAATTGTCCGAGCATGGCCATAAAGAAAAGCGAGGTTTTCAGACTCTTTGAGTAGTGCTACCGCCAAAATTTTCACTGCTGGTTCTCGGTAGCTCAATTTGTATACAGTCAGCAGTGTATCTTTCTCGAATGTCGAAAATGGTTGACTGGACCGACACGCGCGTAGCAATTGCACCGCTGCCTCATTCCCTGTCATCTTCATCCGCTTACAGGGAACATTCACACCTGCACGAGTGCAAACAGCAGCCAGCAGAAGTCTCGCACCGACTGTCTCTGTTTCAAAGGTTCTCAAGCGGCGGTGAACGTCGTAGCTGTACGCTTCCACGCGACTACCAGCTTCCTTGGAAATGCAGACATCAACCATATCAACCGAATCCTCCACTGTACCGACCGGAAGCAGCATCCGAAGTTCCGATCGAGTGATATCAGACTGGTCGTGTAGCTCCAAAACCAGATACCGAGAGAACCGAGGGAGGAAGTCATCGAACTGCTGGTTAGTTGCCAAGACGTAGCCCTTGTGCTCCACGGACTCGAATTGCATGGAGCTATTGAGGCAAAAGGTCAGCTTGAATCGAGGAACTTCAATCTTCAGGACATCTTCAGGAGACTTCAGTGGGTAAAGAAACTGAGGCGCCTCCAATTTTGTCAGAATCTGGAAAACGCGGTCAAGAGCCTCCTCTCTCTGAACGAATCGGTCATAGTCACTAAGCTTGTTCAATAATTCTTCGTACGGACGCTTCGTATCGCTGAACGGAACCTTAAAACATTGCACCGCGTTGTCTTCACCAATTGTAGCAATGAAAAATACTTCTCGACACTCAGCCTTCTTTGGACGGAAGAGGACGCAGCTCTTCTCCACCCAAAACCAGTGTGAATACAACTTCCGTAGTTGGGCTGGAAACAAATCACACGAGCTTTTAATCCAGCCAACAGAGCACAACTGAAGGGTACTGGTAATCTGCCCAGATGAATCGACAGTGAGCTCTTGAACAATCAGCTCTTCTTCTTCCAGTGCGAAATCATATAAACGGTCGCAGAATTTTCGCTCAGTTCGGAGCATACCATTCGTTGTGAAAACTTCGAAGTTGCTCTGTCCAAATAGCATCTTGAATCGTTTGTGGCTGCGGATGTTGGCTGGGAGACCTCCAGGTGGATAACCGTCCGTTAGAACAGTTCCTGTGAACACGTTGATGGAATAATGGACACCCTTCACCTCGTCTACAGCTTCGAAGCAGCTCCCAAACTTCCCTTTGGTAGTCGAGATTTCACGGAACTGGTTCCACTTGAGTCTTTCAGGAGCCGTCGCACTTACCAAACGAACTAAACCAGTCAATACACGATCACAGTCCTTCTTCACATAAACAACCAGGTCTGGGATTCGACGAGACATCATCTCAGAGACCTTGCTATCTGTACGGAGCATCAGGTCACTGCACCTCTCGTTAATACTCGAACAGAGAAACGCCGTGCGGAACAACACAATCAGCTCGCAGATTTCTTGAGCTGCTTCATCATCCAACGGCCCGAGACTGTGAGCCAGTAGCGCGAACCCGTACAGCACACACTCCTTTTGACGAATTCGCCCTACCAACTTCGGATCCGATTCCTCCTTATATTCCGACCGGGCATCCTCCGCCCAACGCCTTGCCATTTGAGAAAACTTCATCACAGTTGCTCTTGCATCAGCTGAGTACTGTAGAGCAAAACCTGCAAGTTCACTGAGAAGCGGGACATTTTCAAAGTCGCGGGGGGTATGCTCCAGTTTCTTGGCAATACCTTCCAGCGTAGCACAGAACGTGGCCAAACCCTCGGCGGTACGATACATATCAGACTTCCATAGCTGCTGAGGGTTAGCTTCATCAGTCAACGTCCCAACTTGATAAAGAGACTGTCGGACGATGGTACCCACGCAAGAATCCGACCACGGCAAAATATCATCAAGCAGAGCCCACATCAGTTTCCGGTACTGCTGATTCGGAAAAGCACGTAACGATGCCAATGCAACGAAAGAAGTCTTCTCGAAACCATCAGGCTGTTGCTGGAAGTTAGCGTACACCATGTTTCCTCGCGTGTCTCCTTCACCTGGCCAATCGTTCATATACTGGAGTTTCTGGAACGATCGGGGCAGATTTTCGACAAAGCTGGTGATGACGCTCGACTCGGTAGCAGCAAACGGGTTGACCTTCACGCCAAATGAGTCCACCCATGTCAGAGTGGTGCCAGCCAAACTTGGGTTCCAGACACACTCCGAACTGTACTGGTTGAGGCTGTACAACTCGTCAATTGACTGAGGCCCCCAAGTCGGAAAAGAAAACGGTGCGGGGTTTGTTGCGAATATTGTGTTGGTGGCTTTAAGTGCCCCAGCAGGGGAATGCTGGGAGTAATGCGCTTGCCATTCGGTTGGGCTCAATGTCGGTAGAGTAGTTATTTCGGATGTTGCAGTGGGTGAAGTGAGCGCTCGCTGGGCCGTTAAGCACAAGCTGCCAAGAATCTCAAGATTGCGTGGCATTGTCAGCATAAAAATCACTTGCATGGCGTCTTTTTTTGCTGACGGAAGCGGACGCGTCAAGTACGTGGGAACTTCAAGAACACGGACAAGGTCCTCTTCTTTTTGCTGAACGTCATCACTGATCTGCTGGATCTCGGCTTCTAGTTGATACTTGTAATGAGTCCAGCGAAAGGACGATTGGTTGTAGTGCGGAAATATCAAGCGTAGTCTCTCTTCTTCGTTTGCCAGCTGGGTACATTTCGAGGATAGCTCCTGATGTTGCAGTGAAATCCAATCTCGAAGCTCAGCAGCCATCTTTTTCTTTGCCTCAATCTCCCCCCATTTCCCTCTCACATATGCATCCCAAATTCCCACTTCACGGTTGTATACATCAACCATAGCGTCGCAACTTAAACCAAATCTCAGACCGAAGTCAAACGTAGGATCCTGCTTCGTCAAGTGAAACAGCGGTGGTTGTCCTGTATGTGTGTTCCAAGTTCGAATATACCTGGCAACACGCTGTAACGCTGCAATCGCGGCTTGATCACTACTGGAGGACGAGCACGCGATACTTGTTGGGCAATTGTCCAAGCGGTCATCGAACGGAACCTATGCTGTGGGGAAGGTTTATTTCGGAAAACGATGATCTCTATGCAGCTGAAGTTAATCCAAGACGCAGCGGACGAGGTGGAGGAGATGCTAAGTGGGAAAATTAATGTGGGAGATGGTTGTGCTGCAGTGGACGACGTGTTCTACATGCTACAAGTTATCGTTCAGAACATTGTGGAGCTATTGGGGTGTGGATATGAAGTATCGGCTTTACAAACCCAGTGTACGACGCTGCGTAGCCGAATTGAAGGGTTTGTTGATGTTTTGAATCAAGAAACTGCTAATCGGTACATTTTACCGGGCAGTAAGGTGCTGCAGCAGTTAAGTCGATTGAGTTCCGTAGTGGAGATGACGAATCCGAAGCGAGTCAGTGACCTTAGCAGCAAAGAAAACACCGAGGAGCGCCACCAGCGAGCGTGGTCAAATTTGGAAGGATGTGACTACACTGATGGAGCATCGTGCACTTTGAGTGAGTTGCTTCTGTGGGTGAGGTCGAACAGTTCTCCAGCTTCATACAAGAGTATTCTGATGCTGAGGACAATGGAAGCGTTTATGTTTGAACGATCGAATATCCTTATTGATGCTGGAGATTACGACAGCTCGATCGATTTAGAGCTGCTACATGAGCTTGTGATGCTGTACCAACAAGTGGTAACGCAATGGCGGAAGATCCCGCAATTGACTTCTGTTCTGGACGTCGAGCAGCGCAGTCGTGAAATGCTGGTCAAGTGGGTTGCGTTCTGCCTTGTTCATCAGACATGTGTCCGGGAAGTTCCCCTGTGCGCACAGTACAACATCGCATTAAACTGGCAGGACCTGAAAGTGGCTTGTAGACCCACGTCAGTAGTGCCTCCTCTAGCAACACAGCTTACAGTACCAATACCAGAATCTCCGTCCAGTAGCGAATGGATAGTACGCCTCACCACTGCAGCAATGAATTGTGGAGTCTTCTGATGCCCTAATTCGTTCCTTGCTGCGCTTCTAGCATCTCCAGTATTAGACAAAGCTTTCTCTAGCTCCGTTCCAAACTCAGTTGAAAACTCCGTCTCCAGTTCAGAATCGAGATCTGCACAATGAAAAATACCGTGCGTCATAGGAACAGCACTATGCACGTTCTCACCACTGGGTAACAAATGCAGCTTGTGTTCCCACTTATCGACGCAAAGTACATCGATCTTCACCTCCGTGGCGCTCTTCTTGGTGCGCTGCACTACACAACCGTACTTGGGCAGCCACGGGTCGTACCACACGTCTCCTCTCTGGTGGACTCCACTTGGAGCTGTAAGTCTTTCAGCCACTCGCTGCAGTGCGTCAATCTCGTGAGCAGCAAAGGCGGAAGCTGGAACGACGCGGTCGTCTGCCAGAGGTTCCACGCGGCCGCACTGGAGCTCAGGAACATCTGGGGAAGCCTCCAGACTCGACACAAAGGACGCAAAGAACTTGGCATAAGCACCACACGTCGCTGCTTCTTGGATGTCACTTGGAGCCTTGTACTTGAAGCGGAACACGGCGTTGAGCAGCTCGGCATTCTTCATGGACTCCTTGTCCTGCTTCGTCCTTAGAAGTCAACATGATTGGATATACATGCTTAGTAATACCCCCCCAGGGATAGTAGAAATTAGTAGTTACTATAGTATCATGCTACTATAGTAAATAGTACTTTGGACTGTTTCCTCAACACTGTATTGTCTGACCCAGGGGTTAGCAGTAATGGTAGTAGAAATTTGTAGCTACTATAGTGTACTGTTACTATAGTAAGAAGTACTCCAGACCGTAAGCACTAGAAATTCACTCTGGTACTATATAGTTACTATCGAACTAGTATAACTCCTAGGAGCTCATTTAGTGCTTTCCGGGCTCACGTCCACGAGAGCCAGCTCTACAGCGAAGTCGTGAAGCTCTCATAGGCTAGTTATATGTAGCTTTAGAGGAACGTCCCTTGTTCAACGTGCTGCTTGTTGTCGTAAGCGAAATTGACATCACTTGCTTCACATTCCACATGCTCACTTCGCAATTTACTTTGTTTCGCCCAAGCAACCCACAAGCTCCCACTTTTAGATGCTACACAGAATCCAAAGGCAAGTTCACTTGATCCCGAAAAAATGAAAAGTGAGATTAGATGTGAGCTCTCTCCGTACCAGAGCTCTTTAAGCGGGCTTGTCCTTGCTTCACATGCAGTGACTATAGTAGTCTCAGCTTCACTAAGCTTGTTCAGTCCTACAGCGCTTAACTTGATCTGCCAAATCTCACCATGTCCAGGTCGCACATTGACCTTCAACGTTGACCTTCAATATGAATTCCAATACGCCTCCCTCGAAGTGCAACTTCGAACTAATCTGCATTGCCAACATTGGCAAGACTCAGCAGAGTCTTCAGTGGATTCTTGTCGAGCGCCTTCGTAAAAGCGTCAGCAGGATTTACGTCTCCTTTCAGTGCAGTTCAATCACACCCTTTTCCACTTGCTCTCTCACGTAATACCAGCGCAGCTCAATGTGATGCGTGCGACGACTATAGGTCGGGTTAGTAACCACCGTATGAGCAGCCTGGTTGTCAATACCAATTCTCAGTTTCACTACGTGATTAGGAAGGATTTCTTGCAAAATATTGCCTTCAGCAACTGCCTCCATAGTAGCCTCACATGCTGCTACGTATTCATCTTCAGCGGTGGATAGAGCGACAATAGATTGGCGTCTGGACATCCACAAAATCGCACCTCCCGCCAGTGTAAACACGAACCCAGTAATGATTCTCCGGGTCTCGGGGTCATTTGCCCAATCACTATCACAGAAGCCATTCAACATCACAGCTTGACTTACGTCTGCTTGTCTGTCATAGGTGATTCCGTAGTCGACAGTACCGGCCAGATAACACAACACGCGCTTAAGTGCGCCAATGTGTTTTCCAGAAGGTCGAGCAACAAATCTACTCAGTTGACCAAGCGCAAATGCTAGGTCTGGACGCGGACTGGTAGCCAGATACATCAACATACCAATCGCTTCTCGATACGGAAAGCTGGTGTCACTCTCTTCATTGCCTGCAAGTGGAATAAGTCTCTCCATAGGATTTCCAACTGAATGAGCACTCTGATAACCAAAACATTACAAAATTTCACGAGAGTACTTGCTTTGTCATATAGTAATCTGTTCACTTCTCTGCTCAACTTCAACTCCTAAATACTCAGTCAACAGACCTTGACCCTTGAGTCCATAAGCTTCGTTGATCTGTTGGAACAGTTCCGTCTTGCTTTCTTTATCGTTTGTTGCCACAAGTATATCATCCACATAGATCAGCACAAATACCACAGTTTCTCCTTCAAACCGGTAGTACAAGCAAGGCTCAGTCAATGATCGCAGGTAGCGACGATTCTTCATCCACCCATCCAGCTCGTTATTCCATTCACAACCTGACTGATAAGCTGTGCAACTGATCAGGATGCTGATGATCAAAAACTGTCATTGTGGCTCTGTAACTGTGGGTCATGAAGAAGTGCTTGAGCAGACAGATTGTCATGATGATACTGAAGTTGCTACTCGAGTGTTCTGTGAAGAAACTATTGCACATATGCATGGAGTGACAGCCGCTATTGGTGACCTGATTACTAAAAGCTGTGATGCTGTTACGACTCAGAAGACTGAAAGCTCAGCAGGAACAATACTGAGATGGTGAAGTTCAGCGAGTGCAGCTTTAGATGGAAATGAGTCTGTTGCAGGGGTGTATGGATCAATCATAGAAGAACAAAACGTTGAAGAGGATGATCACGAGGACGATGATGCAGTGACCGTGGCCAGTACTTTTGCGGATTCAGATGGATCTAAGACGAATGACTTGCAGTCTGTACCAGAAAGTGTTGATGCAAGTATGCTGCTATCGCTAAAGCTGACTGGGAAGCGCACACGCCATGTGATGAAACTGGATCAAAAGAAGATCATATTGAGCGTGGTGCTGATAAGCAAGAGCCCAAGCGTAAGTGATGCCCATTCTTATCGAGAACACGCGAAGTTGCCTGGTAGCATTCATCACGCAACCAGCTAAGTAGCTAGGACGTCGACGTTGGCGACATTCACGCAGTCCCACTCCCTATCCGAGTTGCAAACGTGAAAATTCCACGTAACCATCGAGAAGCGATGAGATCGAAATATGCAAACATGTGGCGAATGGCTGGGCTGGAAGAGATGGCTGCTTTTAAGGCAAAGGATGTTATGGAAGAGATCACACATGATGAGATGCCTGAAGATGCCAAGGTTATTCGTACAGACTGGGTGTATGCATTGAAATCGGATCATTTGGGTTATGTGGGTCGGTTTAAAGCCAGGATTGTGGCTTTTGGCAACTTTCAGAGACCTGGAGTAGACTTTCGTGAGACTTTCTCTCCGGTTGCACGAATGTCTTCATTTCGATTGTTGGTTGCTCTTTCTGCGGCTTTGGGGCTCACGATGTCCAGTGGAGATGTAAACACTGCATATCTGTATGCAAACCTTACTATTAGGCAGTATCTGAGTTACATTGACGGCTTTCCATGTGAAATCGATGGGAACTTGTGGGTGGTGCTGAAGGCATTGTACCTCGAGATCCACATTGTGCATATCCATGATCTTGTTTTCTTCAGACCCAGCAACTGGAAGTTTGTGCGGGTAATTCCCCGTTTCCTTTCCAGATCACGCAATACTTTGAGTGTTTACCCCCCCCCCCGCCCCCCGAAGAACTTGAATCTTCACGTTCAGCACTGATATCACTTGCTGTTTTAAAGTGCAGAGATTCGAGATCAGCATCTTCTGAAGTCACTTCATACCGATCACGGTACATGACGTCTTCTGCCACCCGTAGATATGGTACAAATTTTGCTGTGTGTTCATCAGGAAAGAACACCTTACACCCCATTACATCCTCTGCATAGCCTAAAGCATAACCCAGCTTGGCGTTGTCTTGATGCTTTCGGCGTCCAGGAGAAACCGGAACGTGCACGTAAGCCAGAGACCCAAATTTACGAATATGATGGATGTCTGGCTTCTCTCCAAACATCATCTCGAACGGGATGCCATCTGTGCCCTTGTTGTACACTCGGTTCTTAATGTACACTGCATTCATAAGTGCTTCAGGCCAGAAGCTGCGTGGTAAACCAGACTGGTACATCATCGCCTTTATCATTCCAACCAAGCTCTGATGAGTTCTCTCACAAAAGTTTAATTGAGAGCTCTTTGGTCCAACTCGAACATGTTCAATACCACGAGATGCGTGCTATTTCTCCATTTCCTCATCGCAAAATTCACCTCCTTTATCGATCAAAAATTCTTTTACTTCGTACACGACTTGTCTGACAGCAGCTTCACCTCGTCGGGCTTGACGCTCAGCCCGCACTACATATTCCATGATGTTCTTATTCACGACTGAGCTATCCTTACTCTTCAGCAAGTGAATAGTTACAAAGCGAGAAAACCCGTCCATTAGAACAAGAACTGCTTCAAAACGCGTTCCATTTCCTTGACCAGGAATTAGTAGGTCCGCGTACACCATTGGTTTGGTGAGTCGGTCTTTCGATTCAGCTTCTTGCGATTTGGAATCTTTTCTGCTTTCCAACATGACGCGCATCACAATTTCCGAGCTGTCGATGAGTCAAAACCATCCCCCGAACGAGTTTATCTGTCATGATCTTCAAGTATTGAGGACAGGTGTGTCTGAGTCTTTCATGCCATATCTCAAGCGATGCTTCTCCGTCAACTCTTGTAGCGTTGCCAAATCTATCAGCTAGGGATCGTTCGAGTCTTTCAGTAGTCGCATGAGCTACAAAGATTCCCCAGGTAGCTTCATACTGAGAGGTGACTATTACCGTACGTACTTCTTGCAGGACTCTGAAGTTCAGTGTATCACGATCGAAATCAAAGGCAAATCCTTGCTAAGAAGCTAAAACAGGCGAAAACAAACCAAATTCGGACATAAACTATGTAATAGGACAAGCCTATTGATGGACGAGTCGATGGCGGTTAATGACGTGCGGCATGATATGGATGCTGGACGTGCGAGTCGACGGTTCGATGAGGAAGATCGACATGAGAACGACGTTGAAGTACAAGCGATCCACGAAGTGAAGCGATCTTGGAACAACTGCGACTCAGTGGAGCAGCTGGCTCATGGGTGTGCAGGGCGCTAAAGCAACGATCGAAGAGCGAAGTAGACGAATGAGACGGCTGGACGGAGACTTCACTTCGAAACTTGCCAAGTGGGGCACAAGCGAGTGTACTACGACGACGAAACGCGGAGTTGCCACAACGGGCACTCCTAAACTTGCCGGCTAGAGCACAGGCAGCGAGAGATTCGACGGACGGAACACAGTTGGTGTTCTGGACGGCGACTAAGAGAACTTCGACGGACGGAGCACAGTTGGTGTTCTGGACGGCGACTGAGAACTTCGACGGACAGAGCGCGGTGGAGACTCTGGACGGCGACTGAGAAACTGGGCGACTACAGCTGAAGCTTTGGGCGGTGCTAGACGGTGAGGGACTGGCGACGGGCTATCGGGGGCGGGTCATTAGTCAGTATCCTTGACGTTTGGGACGGGATCCAGGGGCAGTTGTTGGCGTTGACAATTGGTTGGACGGACGAGAAGAGACGGCAACTGAAGCTTTGGGCGGTGTTAGGTGGGTGAGTGACTGGCGACGGGCTATCGGGAACGGGTCATTAGTCAGTATCCTCGACGCTTAAGACGGGATCCAAGGGCAGTTGTTAGTGTCGACGATTGGTTGAACGGACAACGTGTTGAGACGCAGGATAGAGAACGAGTCGCGTTCTTTAGATTGCATTGATTGAGAATACAAATAGGGACGGAGACGTTCCGGCGCAGGTGAGCCGGGACCGACGAGTGTTATTGAAGTTGACGTTGAACGGGATAAGACAAGAACCCGGCGAGACCACACAGCGCAGTGCTGGTGTCACTAAATCTGCAGGACGACAAAGCAGATTGAGACCGTGGGTTCGTCACATGGTGGTCATACAGGGGCTATTATCGAAAAAGCGTGAGTTACGAAAACGACGGAAAGAAACAAATACAATGAGCACACGTACATCCGCAGTGACAGCATCAACGAAAACAGCGAGAACGACGTGCAGTAAGAAGCCAAATCCACGAGATGATGAAGCGAAGGCGGAAGACAACGACACCAGTGATGATGTGGAGGCGCCGAGTGGTGAAGTAGAGTTGGACGCGGACGAAGAAGCAACGGAACGGACGCGAACCAGAGCCGTAGAATCCGTGGGTGACGAAGCTACTGACCCATTAACAGAGCAAGCTGATGAAGGTCCTACCGATGATGAGCTGGAAGCTTTTGCGAAAATGGTCCAACGATTGGAAACAGCAGTGTCCCGTAGCAAAGCAGTGGACGGAGACTCAATGCCGGATGGAATACGAGAGTTAGCTGTAGGCTTGCGGAGATTGACAACGCAGGTGGTAGATCGGTTTCCGGAGACGAATGACGCAGTTGAGCGACCTCAGTCGGAGCAACAGCCTTTGGAGCCAGCAGAACGAATGGAAGTCCAGGAAAATGCGGCGCCGATACTTGAAGTACCTATGGAACCCCAGCGAGACGTGGGACAAGAAGCCCAGGACCACGATCAACAACGCTTAGAATCACGAGGTGTACGACAACGTGTACGCGAATCTCGGCGGGATGAATATCGACACTGGGATGTAGACGACCAACACTCACGAAATAGGCCACGAGAACGGGAGGCGCATCGAAAGGAATACCGACGTCGTGATGATGGCGTTCAGAGACCACGAAGCCAGCGACGGGAGCGTGGAAACGAACGAAGACGATCACCGGCTGATAGACATGAGCATAGAGAACTACAGCGACAGCGATCACGATCACCACCTCGACGAGCGGCACGTGGAGATCCACCACCAGACGACAGTGATAGCTCTGACGGTGATGGCAGTGATAGCGATCATGGGCGACCGCATGGCCATGACAGTGACGGCTCGAACGAAAGCCCAGGAAGTGAGTCCAGTTATGATGGAAGCAGCGACTCCAGCGACCATTCTGATGCCGAGCGACGGCGACATCATGGATTGCGACGACGTGGACGACGCCACGAACCGAATGAACGGCCTAGAGTTCGAGAGCGACGTGACCGACGAGAGCGACGTGGTCGGAATGAGAGGCGAGCACGTAAGATCCGAAGAACGCGGTGGTCGATACCAACGACGAGCGAGAAACATTAAAAACTTGGAATTGCCGAGCTTTACCCCGACACCGAGGGCTTCCGTGTCCACGTGGGTTGATCGTATAGATTTGGCACTGAGAGGAGCTCGAGAATCAGGACGTGGCGAATGGTCTGATCGTTCGTTGTATTTCATACTGGGTAATAAGCTGATGGAAAACGCAGCACGTTGGTGGGTTAATATGGATCGGAGATTGCATAGGAAAGATCGTACCTGGACAAAGTTGAAAGTGGCGCTACTGAGACGTTATGGACCACGAGTTGGCAAGTCGGCAGCAGAAGCGAGAGTGAACGCTCGATACCGGTTTAAAGATGAGCCTTATGCCGATTTCGCTGCTGGGTTACGAGAAGCTGCGGACAGAAATGAAGTCAGTGAACGTGTGTTTCTTGCCCAATTCTACCGATGCATTGACAAAACCTTACGACAGTTGGTGAAGCAACCACCGAGACCTGTGACGTTGGAAGAAGCTGTGGAGAAAGCGATTGAGATTGATGACCCGATGGACTACGCCGTACCGACAATGTTGGGAGTGAATCAGTCGGCACCTCCAGGTCCAGCAGTTGCGACGACAACCAGTGAAGAGAAACGAATGGTGATTATTCCAGGCGTGGGCACGTTGACGATCCCTATTGAGAAACCGGGAGAGACTGTGAGCGAGAATGCAATCATGAAACAAGTGTCAGACGCAATGGCGGTGTGCAACAATCAACAAGGTGTTAATAACGGACCTGCTGGAGTGTACGAGTTTCCACCTGGAAAATCTTGGAATGGCAGATACTGGGCGGTGAAACAAAAGCCTGAGAAAAAGAAAGCGAAGCCGAAAGTCAAGCCGGATGCCACCAAGCCGAGGACAAGAAAGCCAGCGAAGCGAACAATGATTGACCCTAGCTCCGAGGAAGAAATGGATGTACCACGAACGAAGCGACCGAAGACAAATCCGACAACGGCGGCGGTAAAACGAGCAGCAGCTGATGACAGTCACTATGGCGAGACCAGAATTGTAGAAGTACGACAACAGACGGCTGGAGGACGAGAGCGACAACCACCTGGAACCTGTCTCCACTGTGGAAGAGAAGGACACTGGTCATCGCACTACACAGCTGAGCCGAGATGTTATGCGTGTCAGCAACGTGGACATTTTGCTCGAGACTGCACTAACGAAGAAGCCAAGAAGCGCAATGACGAGTACCTGCAGAAGCGAGCCGTGGCAATGCAGAAGTCAGCGGGAAACGTAAACCGGGCGTAGTACGGGGAATACGACGTCCGAATGTGCATGTGACTCCCCGACGGACTGCGAATGGAGACCGAAGCAACATTGACGGAAACCCGGCATCAGAGCGACCTACGACGATGGCGGAAATCCAGACACACGCGGTGGATCGAGTGAACGCAGTAATTGCTGGAATGAGACGGAATGAAGAAGAACGTGATGATGAACGAGCGGCAATCTACGTGGCAACTGTGCGACCTGGCATGGCAACGGCGACGCGTATGATGACCCAAGTGAATGAAGCTACACGAGAAACGGCGCAAGATGAGTCGGAGAGCAACGCTATGGCCGTGATTCGGCGAGAAACGAACGCACCGAGTCAATGGAACGGTGAAACGGCAACATAGAAATATATGAGTGATCAAAGTGACGGTGCCCACGATGAACAGGAGCGATCGAGCCACGATCGACCGGACGGCGCCCTTGAACCGAGCGAACAGGCAAGCGTACCAGCGAACGTCGAGTGTGTTGTGGCGCTTGATGACCAGACGAAGGCACGAACGATAACAGTGGATCCACAGGAGAACGGAACGCTTGAAACTGGAGAAGGCGCGAAGGTTCCTGCACATGACTCTGACGAAAAGACGGTAGCACGACGACGACTAACTGCTCAGCGACGATTGGTGCGGCGTGCAGCACGAAAAGACGCCCGACAGCGACGACAGGCAAAAATACGAGCTGAACGAGAATTGGCAGAGAAAACAAAGGCGGAACAGGCTCGCATTGACCTTGAAGTGCGGTTGAGTCGAATTAAAGATGCAGTTAACGGTCTGCAAGCGTTGAACAAGCGACGGGAGCGACGTAAAGCGGAACCGCGAACAAATGAAGATGAGAGTCGTTCGAAACCAGTGCCGGTGAAGTTGGTGAAGCGTATACGAGACGATGTTGGTCGATCGTCGACAAGTGATAATGGTGACGAGGCAACGGTGAGCTCTGAGGACGGTTTACCTACGGCGAAGGTGTTAGTGAACAATATCTGGCATGGAATCAAACTGGACAGTTGTGCGCGCTACACAATTGCTGGAACTGACTGGATGAAACATGGTGATCGAATAGAAGGAGACGCGCCTATCGACTACGTTGAAGGAATAGGTGGCTTCTTGTTGGACGTGGTTGGCATGTGGAGGTTCCAGTTCAAGACTGTGTTCGGTGAGACGGTATATGCGGACGCATGTATTGTGGACGGCTGTACGAGTGACTTTCTGTTGGGCGTTGACTTCCTGCGACAACACGGTGCTACCATGGATTTTGAACGAAACGAGTTGAGCTATCGAGAAGATGATCGGAAGGTGATCATACCGTTTCACACTACGGCATGAACTACGAACCACGCGAACGGTGCTCGGGTGGCAGCAGTGAGGATGACTAAACGGACGCAATTGCAGGGCAGAGCAGTGACTTCGGTGGAAGTAGCTGTAGCAGCTCCTGATGGCGAGGTTGGCATATTTGTACCGAGTAGACGAACGGGTGCAGTGATGTTGAGCGCCACGGTGACGACGGTGCAGAACGGCAAAGCATGGGTGCCAATGGTGAACTCAGCGAACGGAAGAGTGAAGCTACCATCGAAGAAAGATCTCGGCACGTGGATACCTCTGGATGAAGATGTTGAGATACTAGAAATGAATGGTGCGTTGCAGCGAGATCGATTGAAGCAGTGGTTAAACGAGATGAGTAACAGCAAGCCACTGGACAACGAGAATGAAGTGGTGACTGGAGTGCAGGACACAGAGAGTCGCGAGCTGATCCTGAAGCTATTACGAGCTTATCCGGAGCTGTTGACGAACAAAGATGACTGTCCACCTGCCACAGCGCTACCTGTTGAGCATCATATTGATACTGGCGACGCGGCACCGATCATGATGAAGAGAAGACGTCAAGCTCAAACAGAAGATGCCATTATTGAAGAAAACGTGAAGAAGATGTTAGCTGCGGGCGTGATCGAAGAAGGCAACGGAGCGTGGGGGTTTCCTGTGGTCCTAGTACGGAAAAAAGATGGCGAAGTACGATTCTGTGTAGACTACAGAGCACTGAACAAGATCACTCGGAAGGATGTATATCCGCTACCACGAATCGATGAAACTTTGGAATCTTTGGGTGGTTCACTGTTGTTCACTACTCTTGATCTGAAAGCGGGTTATTGGCAAATTCTAATGGCGTTGCATGACAAAGCGAAGACGGCCTTTACTACGAAGCAAGGACTGTACCAGTTCACGAGGATGCCATTCGGACTGATGAACGCACCATCGACATTTCAACGAATGATGAACAGTGTATTACGTGGATTAACCTGGACTACGTGCTTGGTCTATCTAGATGACATCGTGATCTACACTAGAGGCGGAATTGAACGACACATTCTGGAGTTGGCGTGCGTGCTGGAACGGTTATCCAGTGCTGGTCTGACATTGAAGCTGAAGAAATGTGTATTTGCAACGGAGACGATGGAGTATCTCGGACATGAACTTAGTAAGGAAGGTGTGCGGCCACTGGACCGACTGGTGAACGCTGTACGTGAATTTCCGAAACCGACGGACGCTGCGGAAGTGAAGCGGTTCGTGCACTTGGCTGGGTACTACCGAAAATTCGTGAAGGGGTTCGGATCGATAATGGAGCCACTAACGAAGCTGTTGAGGAAGAACGTGCATTGGGATTGGGGGCCAGCGCAAGACGCGGCATTCAACGAGGTGAAACGAGTGCTAACAACAAAACCGGTGTTACGCTACCCTGATTTCCGACTTCCTTTTCGACTATTTACTGATGCGAGTACGATAGGCTTGGGCGCGAGTCTGATGCAGAACGATGGCGATGGCTGGAGGCCTGTGGCGTATGCGAGCAAAGTCAACAACGAAGCTGAAACAAAGTACGGAATTACGGAGTTGGAATGTCTGGCAGTGGTGTGGGCGATAAAATTGTTTCGACCTTACCTGTATGGACGGAGATTCGTGATAGTCACTGATCACGCGGCTTTGAAGTGGTTGATGACCAGCACCAACCTGACCGGTAAATTGCACCGATGGGCGTTGACGTTGCAGAAGTACGACTTTGACGTGGAATACAGACCTGGAAACACAAACGTAGGTGCGGATGCGTTGTCGAGAGCACCAGTGGTGTACAAGGTGAAGGCGGCGACAGGCCGAAGACGAAAGAAAAGAAGAAGGGCCCCGAGATTGAGTGCGGTGTCTATTACGGCTACGACTGGCGGAACTGTGGCGGATGACGGAGAGGACCATGGCGATACGCCACGTGGACGAGACTCAGAACGGAACTTGGGCGATGGTGATAACGAACGAACGCGTACAAAACCAGCGAAAGAACAAGCTGCCATGCAAAAAGGGAACGATGTCAGTGGTGTTCAACAAACGGCACTTTGTAATTACGATAACGAACGAGATGCTGATCACGGAGAACCTGGTGGAGTCGATGATTCGAGTCTGGAGAAGGCGTGCAGCGCGACAGAGGTGCGAACGATTGCGACGACGGGTGTGCCTGTTGTGAAGCGGAATGTGAATGCAGTACGACGCCCTAATGCTACGAGTCGTGAACGACGGACGGCTAGTGGACGACACAAAACGAATACGATGGACGCTAGACGGCGAGATACTACTACGGCAAAGACACTGACGAAGAAGAGACCATTATCACGACGTGAAGCGCTAAAACGAACAACCAGCGAGTCGCGGGAGGTGCAGTTAGTGTACGATGACGACGCCGACGACAATGCCGATGGCGACGCCGACAACGATGCCGATGACGACGCTGATGACGAGCCTGAACGACAGATCGTGAGTGCCGTGAACAAACAGAAGCCAGAGAACGAAAGGAGCAATGTTGGACGACCAGCGGGACAGACACGAACCACGGGAGAGCGAGCGGTGGATGGCAACGAGCTGATAAGAGGACCGGACGATGAGCAGCACCGAGTACCGATGTCACAAAGCCAGCGATACCAGCTTTCGGAACGTAGTGCGGAAGAACGGCGGCAGCGAAGAGAACACGGCGATACATTGCAATTGACAGACGAAGAGATCACGGATGCACAAACGAAGAGCAAAATGGTGCAGAAATTGATCAAGGAAGGCGAGTATAGGAACATGCATGTAACGACGAGCTACGGGTTGGCTGCGATTGAAACTCCGGACGGATTGCGTGTGATTTTACCACCTGCACTGTGGGCATTGGCATTTAAAGAGTGCCATGATTCGATTTGGGCTGGACATCTACGGACGACACATACACAAGCGCGAGTTGCACAGATTTATTGGTGGCCGAACCTAGCGAGAGAAGTACGACGTCGGGTGCGTGGATGCCAAGATTGTGGAAGTCGTAAAGCGAGACCGCGAGATGTGATACCGCCATTAAGAAGTTTGAGAGGTGGAAATGTTGGAGATCGCTGGGCGTTAGATGTGGCGGGACCGCTACCTGTTGGAGATAACGGACAACGATATGTGATCGCAGCAGTTGAGTACGTGACGCGATACGCGGTGGCAACTACAGTGGAGTCGCACGAAGCTGAGAATGTGTCCGCTTTCTTGATGAAGAATATCGTGTTGAAATTCGGGCCATTTCGTGAATTGCTGACGGACGGAGCACCGGAGTTAACTGGTAAAGTGATCGACGAGTTGATGTACTTGTTACAGGCGCAGCAGAAGAATCCTGTACCATATCGACCACAAATGATCGGGTTAGTTGAACGATTTCATCGTACGTGGAAAGACTGTGTGGCAACGTACATGAGTGATGAAAAGCAGTGTGATTGGGACAATTGGGTGGACTTCGCAGTGTATTCCTACAATTCCGGAAGACATTCGACAGTTGCGCTATCTCCCAACGAACTTATGATGGGACGTAAGCTACGGACGCCGAACGAGTTACTACGAGCTACGCATGTGACCGAGGCTGGAGACTTGACTGAGTACCATCGAAAACTAGTGGCGGCACTAAAGGACAGTGTTGAATGTGCGGAAGAAGCTCGAGAACGAGAACAGAGGCGACAAGCAAAATACTACAATCGAAGAGTGAGAAAACGGAAGACATTTGTGAGTGGTGACAAAGTCTGGATGTATCGACCTCCACGAGGAGCTAAGGCTTCGAAGTTTGTGCACAATTGGATTGGACCTTTGAGAGTGTTGGAACCGGCGGGTTTCGATAACTTCCTGCTGCAAAGAGAAGATGAGAACGATGAAGGCGAGCTCATAATAGCGCATGTGTCATTTTTGGTGGCATATCACTATCCTGTTGAGTATTTGCAGAAAGTAGCGGACGACATTTTGGACGAGCTGATTGATGAAGGCACGGTCGAACGGACGTCGGATGCAGAGACGACATGAGAGATTGTGGGAGCAGCGACGGCTCCAGTTAACGCAGCAACGGCGATAAGACATGCAAAACGAATGCAACGAGCAACTACGAGTGAGAAGGAATGTGAACAGCAATGTAGACCGATGGTGGAATTGCGACGTGGAAGACGAAGAAATGCGGCAGGACAATACGTCTTGGAGGTGGAATTGCGACCAATACGGGGAGCAAGCGAGCAACGAACGAGCGAACCGGACGATGCCAACGATGAACGAATGTGCGTCTCACTGCGAGAGTATGAGCAGCTCTTTCAGGCCGGCAGAGTCGTGGAAGACTCTGAGGTTGGAGAAGGCGTGTAATACGACAAGCCTATTGATGGACGAGTCGATGGCGGTTAATGACGTGCGGCATGATATGGATGCTGGACGTGCAAGTCGACGGTTCGATGAGGAAGATCGACATGAGAACGACGTTGAAGTACAAGCGATCCACGAAGTGAAGCTGTGGTGGAGCGGATCTGCCAAAATCTCGTGGAGGCAGGTCTCGATCACCACTTGCGCCCAGACACCGACTAACGGAGGGGGTCCCCCGATGATCCGTGATCTAGCTGTGTGTAGTTTCACCTTGTGTACCCGTCGGTAGGCGGGTTATGCTCTTCCAGGTGACTTCTGAAGGTGTCTTGTAGGTCGGAAGAAAGTCTTGCGTGACGCAAGGGTTGAGGTAGCGTGGAAGTTCTTCACTCCACCTCGGGGTACTTGATCCTGGTCGTAGGCGAGTTCCCGAGCCTTGATCCGGGTGCCTGGTACTTGATCCAGGTCTTCCAATAGTCCAATGTTCGGGATTCAGTCCCTTCCTTTCCGTTGTTTTCCGCTTCCGATAGCGGGGGTCTTGAGGGGGCGAGATTCGACGGGATTGTCAGGCTAAACAACCAACTCCTTCCGATCCGATGTATGCACTTAAAGGATAGTTCACTAGATAGGGCAAAGCTGGCCAATATATTATCCAGACTTAACCGCTATACTAGGTCACGTATCCTTATCTTCTCGACGCTTGTAGGGCCAATGTAGTTCCCGGTTCCAGGCGTAGCGAAGACACTTGAGTGGTTCAGGGCAGATTCGATTCTGTTTATGGTTATTCCTATGCCTACTAATCCCATCCTGATTTACTATCCTACGATCACATGACACTGGCTACATAGCTGATCCCTAGCTTGGCTCCCCTAACCCTGATCGCGAGCCGATCTCGTACTTAACCGAAGCTTGATCTCGTACTTAACCGAAGCTTGATCTCGCACTTAATCGGGACTTGATCGCCGCCTGATCCCGCTTGGTCGTCGTTTAGAGAATCCGGATCAGGCCATCAGAAGAGTCTGCGTCGCGCCTGGGGCTGAACTTGATCCGGAGCTGATCTCGTACTTAAACGGGAGAGGATCACTGCGTGATCCTGTTTTGTCGCCGCTCGGGGAATCAGGATCATGTGGTTAGAAGACTCCAGGGCGCCGGGGTAAATCGTGGGCCAGGATCGTGCTTACTTGGGACCCCACCATTGCCGATCGCGCAAGGGCACCTTTGGTCTCCCCATTCTTCCTTCCGGTAGAACTCGGATCGCCAACGAACACCGCCCCACCTGACCTTCCGCAGGTGTCCCTGCCGCCTGTTTCCTGGCGGGACCCATCGTGCCTTTGCCTGATTCGACTCAGATCTGGGGATCACAGGTCCCCCCCTGTCGCTTGTTCCGGCTCTCTTCGGGTTCGTGGCTGATATCGCCTCTCCGGGAAAAATTCTCGTTCGCTTCACCACATCCGCCCCCAGCACGGAAGTTGGGCTGCCGCAGCTCACTTCGGGCTTATTTCCACATTTGCCACCTGGGATGCAAGCTGCTCGAACACCACCACTCTTCCACGATGTCCGATCCGTCTCCCTCGCCCCCTTTGACGCCGAGAACTCCTTCGAGCGAACACTCGATCCGATCAACTCACTCCACCGCCTCACGCTTCTCAGCTCCTGGGGTAAACCCTGAGCTGGTCACCTTGCAAGCGAGGCTGGCCCATAGCCAACGGGTGCGCGAGACGTTGGGTCGCGATCGGGACCACCTGGATGACACCGTTCGCCGGTTGCGGTCCGACATGGAGGATATGGAGCGTTTCCGAAACGACCAGGCGGAGGAGACCTTGCGGCTGAACGCCGAAATCGCTCGTCTACGGTCAGGAACCGGAGATATTATCGGTGGGGACGCGATCGCCGCCTTGCAAGATCAGCGGGCTCAATACGACGCCGAACGGCGGGAGTCTGAACGGCGAATGGTCCGGATCCAGACGCGGCTAGACTCTGCGCTTGAGGATCTCGACTTCCGGTTGGCCGAACTTCGCGTAGCAGGAGAGACGGAGATTGAACTCCGGGATGAGCTTCAGGATCGCGAACGGGAGCTCGCCGCCGTGCGCCATGACTTGACTCTCACGCAGCGTAGCCTTGATCGCTGGCAGAGGAATGATCCCTCCCAGGGTCTACAAGCGGCCGAGGCCACGCCCGCTGATCAGACTCGCCCTTCGGTAGAGGAAGCTCGGTTGAGGTTGGAGTTAACGCGGACCCAAGCGGAATTGCTCGCCGCTCGAGCTGAGGTCGCGTATCTGGAACGCGAGGCGGAGGATCACCAGGCTGAGCTGGCTCGGGCACACCTCGCCCTGGAGGACGTATCCGTACCGGATTCTCGCGCTCCGCCTTTGGATACGACCGCCGACTCCGCCGCTATATCCAGTCTGGAGCAAGATCTGGCGGACGCCTTGGGGAATCTGGAGATAATCCAACACGACCGGGATCAGCTCTCCGTCCAGCATCGTGCCGCAATTGTCGAGCGAGATCAGGCCGTCACGGACCTGGACCAGGCCCGTCTCGACCGGGATCAGGCGATGCGGGATCTCGATCGAGTCACGGTGGATCGGGATCGGATCCAGGTCGACCTGGACGGCGCCACCCAAGATCTCCCTCGCGGACCTTGACGTGGCCCGCTCCGCCCGGGACGCGGTGACACAGGAACTCAACCAACTCCAGCAGCAGAACGTTGAGCTCCGACAGGCTCATCAGGAGCTGGACGCTGATTATGCAGAAGCCGAACAACAGCTGCATCACGCCGAGGATTCCTCCGCTCGCTTGTCCTCGTGGATCGCGGATCGACGGGCGGCTCGTGCCACCAAAAGATCTCGAAGTGCCTCCGCTTCCCCCGCCGTTCCTCCTTCCTCACGCAAGCGTCCAGCTCGAAGCTCCTCGCCCCCCCGTGATCTCGGAACTGCTGCTACCGAAGCCCCCGGGTCAACCCAGCCTGTCCCACCAACGGCGGTTCCGACCTCAGCAGGATCAACGGCGAGCCCGTTGGATCTGTTGGCGGATCAAGCTTCTGGGCAGGCTGGAGGGGAGGAAACCGACACTCCAGCCCCTGATCCGACCCCGGCACCGACGGATCAGCCTGGATCGCTCCCCGCCGATGGTGATTCGCAGGACGAGGAAGAGGAAGACTCCGACTACGATCCCGAGCACCCATTCTCATCGCCGTCCGAGGAGGACGAGAGTCCAGAACCCAGCAATGGAACTAGTCCTGAGGCTGAATCGGAACATTCCAATGAGGCGGAGGACTCCGAGGAGGACGAGGTTCTACGCATGAGTCGCCAACGATCTATCTCGACGCACCGGCGCGAGTCCGGCCAGGTTCCGGGAGGCAGATCTTCTGGCGCTCGTGGATCGGGGTCTCCGGACGACTCAAGCATATCTCCGGATGGATCAAGTCCACCGTCTCCCGGATCACCTCCGGGTTCCCCGTCACCGCCGTCACCTCCTCTCGGCGGTTCTCCGCCCCTCGGGCTCCAACCACCTCTGTTCCCGGTCGCCTCTTTCATCCCAGGGTACGATCGGCAGCGTACCTTCGCGGCCGCGGACATCGAACCGTGGGATCCGCAGGTGATCGGGCAGTATTCGATCGTGGGCCTGATTGCCAGCTCCTTGGGCAAACGGTTGTTGATCCCTTCGGGTTGGCTGTTCCCCTCTCGGGTGCAAGCTGGACTCGCGCCGACCCCCGGCACCGGCTATCTCAACGAGTTGATCACGGGCGTAAACGTACTCGATCTGCTGGCTCGGGAGCCGTGGAACGACTTCGCGAACCCGGGTCCCCTCACGTTCGACCTCGATTTGCATGAGAGGGAGGGAACACCCCTCGCGGCCGTGGCCGCCACCTATCGCGTCCTGGAGGAACGGCACCGTCAGGCGTTTTGGGAGTCCACCCATAACCTCGAGATCACTTCTGCCATGCAAGATGCGGATCCCGAACTGCAGCGGTATTACGTCGCTCGCAAGGCCAGGCGGAGTCGGGCTGGGTCTGCTTGGCGCCAATTCCTCGCCTCCTTCCCCGCCATAATGCGCAACCAGTGGTTCGATCTCGACATCCTGTTGGATCCGTTCTTCCTTCACCTCCCCATTCCGGCAGTGGATGCGGTTCGTTGGTATCCCGGCGTGGTCTCTCGACGTGCCAACCGGGCGGATCCCAACGCGAACGTCCCAGAGCCGGCGAACCTGATCGAGGCTCTGGAGGAGTGTGACGAGGCGGATCCGTGGCGTAACCAGTATCGGCAAGACCCGGTCAACCACCCTGCTACCCGGATCTCCCGCCTTATCGGCAAGTTCAATCCTCCTCCCGCTGGGGCCGCTTCTCCGTAAGTCGTGCTAACCTCGATCACCTGCAGCAAGGCTCGGGGCTTCTCCCCGAGTTCGGATTCGGAACCCCATCTAGGGCCGTTCTGCATTCTTCCATCTCCATTCGTAACTCTCATAATCTCCCTTCGTGATTCTCGTAATCTCCATTCGTGATCCTCGTAATTTCCATTCCCACCGTCGCTCCCATCGTACACCATCATTTTTGGGAACGTGATCCCCCTTCATCTCCATCTCGACATTCCGGATCACCATTTTTCAACGTCAAATTCCCTGCTCACATGCATATACACAAATATAAACTCTCGCTCTGATCTGGATTCTCCTCCACATCAGCTCCCTCGATCACGGCGAGGCAACCCTGTTACCTTCGCCTGACCCCTCCTACACTTCTTCGTGCGACTGCATCACGCCAAACCGATTCCGGTTAGCATGATCACGTAGGAACGCGCTCAATATGGCTCCACAGTTAAGATCAGCTTCGTCGACCCAAGTCGGCTCATCGTAACCGACCCAGTGCACCAGGAATTCACGATAGATCCTGCCGTAGCGAGTTCGTTTCCCACTTCGCATGTCCGAGATCCGTTCGACCTCGTACTCATCGGCATCTAGATCTGGGACCCAACTGTCCTCCGGAAGGAGGATCTCGTCGAAATCGAGCCGATCTGCTTCATCCACCGTCAACTCGATCCGCGGTCGATCCGGAAAATCCCGTAACAGCTTTAGCTTAGAAACGTGGACCACTGGGGAGATATGGCAATCAGATCCCGCGATCTCCAGCTTGATCGTGAATTCATTGATCTTCTCTGCAACGCGGAACGGGCCGTGCCAAAGGTGAGCGAGTTTACGCGCATATCCTTCCTTCACACGATCTAGATACAGCCAGACTCGTGATCCAGCTTCGATCTGATGCGGATCGACATCCTCATTGTGCCGATCGGCCCGGTCCGCGATCGCTTCTCGTAACTTAGCGTTGACCTGTTCTCGTGACTGCTGGTAGTACCTCTGAACCCGATATCTCCATCGTCTTGGATCGCGATCGTGGCGTCTGGTCGACCCAATCGGAATCGTTGCTTCCAACGTCGATTTGGATCCCATCCGTGTACCAAATAGTGAGGGGTATCTCCCCGAACCCGATCGTGAGCCGTGTTAATAGCGAACGTCAGTCTCTCCGCATACTCATCCCAGTCCTTCTGATCGAGATCTTGAACATACATCTTGATCGCCCTAGTCGCCGTTTGCACCATCCGTTCTGCGGTCCTATTGGCTTGTGGCCGGTAGGCCATCGTCGCCCGTTGTCGCTGCCCCAGGATCTTATTGAACGATCGAAAGAAGTCGGACATGAAACCCGGTTCTCGATCGTGCCTGATCATCTCACTAGCACCAAATCTGCGGAACACGCATTCTTCATAGGATTCTGCGACGGTCTGGGCTGATCGGGAGGAACTGGCCTTCGCGATCACATATCCCTTGAACAGATCTACCCAGATCAGTAGTTCGGTGTTGCCTTTGTTAGATCTGGGTAGGGAGGGTATGTGATCCATCGCTATGATCTGGAATGGGTATGTCGCTTGCAGATTTCCCGGCAACTCGCCCCGGATCGTGGGCCTCCCTTTTCCAGTCTCACAGTCCACACATTCGCCTACGTATCGCTGCACGCTCCGATATAATCCCCTCCAGTGGAAATGATCTCGGATCCGCTGATAAGTGCGTCCAATCCCATGATGTCCCCCCTCCAGAGTCGTATGGTAGTGGTGGAGAACATCCTGCTGTAGCGTTTCTGGAACTACGAGTCTCATCAGGCGGTCGCGATCACCACTTGATCTCGGCCCTGGTGGGCAGTAAAACAGCAGATCCTGTTCATCTACCTCGTACTCGGAGGCGATCTTGGCGTAGGATCCAGATTCGGCTCGAGTAAGATCCGCGATCTGCCCAGCCAGGTACTTCTTTAGTCCGGCGATCCAGACCTCCTCGTCCTAAGCTCGCCTGATACGATCAACCCGCATCTCCCGGATCAGTTCCTCTCGCAGGACAGCGGCACCAGGTCGCGCTCGGGCTGCACGCGTGGCTACATGCCCGACACTTTCACAGTTCGATATTCCACTCGAGGGGTCAACACCTCATCGAGCCGATTCAGGGTGATCAGATCGCACCGATCGGCTTCATCGTGGACCTCGATCCCGCTTCCTCGCTGCAGCGCGGCACTCGCCAAGCTGTCTGCGCTCCCATTCCAGTCTCTCTTCACATGGACTAGCTCATGATCTCCCCAATTCCGCAAGTGATCTAGCACCTTCTGTTTCAGTAACGTCAATCCTGGCGCCTTGCAGTCGATCTCGCCCCGGACTTGTCGGATCACCAGGTTCGAATCGCCACAAACGATCAAACGGCGGCGTTCTAACTGTGTGATCATGCTAAGATCCAGCAAGAGTCCACGGTATTCCGCTTCATTGACAGTAAGGCTCTCCGCATAGTCTGATCTAGCCTTGATCACTTTCCACTCTGGCAAACTCCACACGATCGCGCTGAAAGCGCCTCCTCCTCGTTTCACGCGTGCCGATCCGTCGAAACTTATAACCCACAGCTCCTCATCTGGGTCTACGGTAAGGATTGGCATCTGGATTCGACGTTTTGGTTCCTTTCGAGGCGCGATCGCGATCAGGGCTTCATCAATCTCCGATCTAGGCGTTATACTAGCTGCGATCGCCCCCAGTATTTCGTCCTCTCCCTTCGTACACTTCGTGACCTCGAGTGTCCATGGGGATAGGAGTGCAGACCATTGTCCTAGGCGCCCTTGGAGGCCGGCAGACTTGAACAGCCAGGCAAGCGTGGAGTGTCGGGTTAGGACCTTGATCCGACGTCCCACCAACAAGGTGTAGTGTAGATCCAAGATCCGAAGTAGAGCCAGCACCTCCTTTTCGGCAACATTATAGTTCAGCTCGTTAGTCTTCAAGGTTCGGCTGGCAAACGCAACCGGGTGGTAGATCTGGTCGTGTTCCTGCATCAGTGCGGCGGAAATCGCCCAGTCACTAGCATACACAATCACCACGGGCAATTTCGCCATGTCGAAGTGACGGAGGATCGGGGTCGACGCGATCTTGGCTTTCAAGGCTGTAAACGCTCTATATGCTTTACCCCACCTCTCGTCGCCAGTTTTTTGGGCCAGACTGGCTTCGATCTCGCTTGAACAGGGGGAAGGCATCGCCCCCAAGTCGGGATCCGGTGTACTATCCCCCTTTTGAGTCGAGGTGTCTGGTGATCCATCCTGATTCGACTTAAACGCAACGAGATCTCGAGTGATCGGGTCCGTGCTATCCATGATCTTTCGTAGATCTGGTCGCTTCTTCAGTTCTGCGAACTCCACCTCACGTAATTCATATAAGACCGATGCATAGATCGCATAATCCTCGATGAACCGACTATAGTAATTCAAACTTCCAAGGAACGATTGCATGGATCGGAGTGATCCAGGGAATGGTAGATCCGTCAGAGACTTCAGGTCTTTCGGGTTTGCCTCCAATCCATCGATCGACACTTTGTGTCCGAGATATTCCACCTTATCCATGCCCCAGAAGCTCTTTGCCGCACTGATCGAGAGATTCCACTTATCACAGGCCTCCAATAGGTCTTCCACCCGATCGCACATTTGATCCCATGATCCAGCCGTGATCAAGATATCGTCGATATATGATCTCCGTCCTAGAACCGACGGGCGACCAGGATCCTCCGGGATCCCTGATTCAAACACATCTGCAGAGTTTTCCATGTTCCCTGACTGGGAGATCTTCAAAAATCCATATAGGGCGTTGTCCACAAGACGTTGATAGATCTGAGGGGCGTTCTTCAGCCCGAACGGCATGCGATTCCACTCGAAAAGGCCAAATGGAGTGATGAAAGCTGAGATCGCGCGAAATCGATCGGTCATTGATACGACCCAGAATCCACTCGCCATGTCTAATGAACAATACCACAGAACCTTGTCGAGATCTTCTAGCAGGTCATTGATCAGGGGCATCGGGTAGATCATCAGCCTTGTGAGACCGTTCACCAACCGATAATCGATACATAGTCGGATGTCTACACCGTTCTTCTTGATGATCACCACGATCGGAGATGCCCATGGCGATGTCGATGGCCGAACGATCTTGGCAGCTAGGAGTCCTTTGATGAGATCCGATACTTTCTCGCGGAACTGTGGCGCCACCTTTCGGACTCGTTGTGCGATCGGCTTTGCATCACCCACGTCGATATCGCATATAACACCCTTGGCCGCAGGGGGAAGTGCGTTTCCCTTTCCGATCAGGAGATGTCGCTTCTCCCAAATAATCTGTCGGAGTTTCTCGATCTCCTCCGGGGTAGCCGATCCCGGATTTCCTACTTGCAGATCTTCGATCCTGACTTCTTCAGTGGTGGAGATCTGGATCTCTGGTACTACTGCGAGATTATCGGCTAGATCTTCGGCCGAAAAATCGCCACTTTCGTGTAAGTGGGTCTGATCGGCGTTCTCGATCCCTTCAGGAGATGTCGGATCGGGTTCATTCGTTGATGGATCAGGGAGTCTATCGTCCTTGGCCGTCAGGATCGGGGCAACTTCTATCGTGGGGCCAGCGTCAGCGTCGGATTCATGTTTGATCTCGATTTTAAAATCTGGTTTTCCTGTTTTTACCTCGATCTCTTCTTCGCATGTCCAATCTGTCCGATCTGGGGCCTGATCTGGCAAGCTCTCATTCGTCTCAGTCTCACCGCCCCCAGCTTCGCCGCTCGGGGTCTTGTCGGAACTGATCGTAATCGGTGGGGTATCCATGGGATCCGGTTGGGGATCAATGAATGCGACCTTGACTGCGGCCGTATCGGTTGGTGATCGAGGTTCCAATGTCGATATTGGCGCAGGATCAGGATCGTTCTTGGTCGTCCCACCTCGGCGGATTATGGATCGCGGCGTAACGTAGATCGGCCGTTCGACCGACGGTAAGGGGATCTCTACGGATTCCTGAGGTTCTGGTCTTGCGTCCACAGTCGCTTCTAGAGCTAGGTTCTGCCACTCCATGTAGCGCCGGGATCCGACCGACACAAACCCGGCGAATCGAGGCACTTTTTCCTGATCAAGTACCATTCCAACATGTAATCTGTGATCCAATCGTAAAATCTTCTCGCTCAAATTCGTGATCACTAAGTACCGAGTTCGGCCGGGTCCATTTACCACGGTAGGTACCCATTGGTCGCCTCTGGTCACCCACAGTTTCTCCGTCGCCGATAATTTCACTCTCGATGCGGTCTCTTCAGATCCCCAACTGGGATATGTAGATCTTCCTCCAATTTTACCGATCTTACCTTCTCCCCGTATAATCCCTTGCGACCACTAAGTGGGATCCCCACTTCATTAGGTAAGCACATCGACCCCTTGGCTAGATCCATCCGGACCCCAGCCGGAATCATGAAATCCATACCCAGGATCGCATCTTGCCCGGATAGATCCCCGATCCAAATATCGAAAAAGTAGACCAAGTATCCCGCAAGCGTGATCTTGATCCTCGTTCTTCCCTCGGTGGTGTACACGTTATCACCGATCCCAACACATTCCTGTCTCTGACTAGTGTCAAAGTGGCACCCAACCTTACGAGCAAAGGCGGTATCCAAGATGGATACCTCGGCGCCAGTGTCCAGGAGCAAGATCGCTCTTTCATGATTGATCTTGCCTGAGATCTTGGCTTGGCGGAACCATTTTCCTGGTGCGTGGTATTTCCAGTACCCCCTGGATTCTCCTTCCTTGAGGTCCAAAGCCACTTCCGCACCAGATCGAGAGAACTCATCGATCCGGGGAAGACTCGCGATCTTAGCAGTATACGAATGCAACTTACATGTATTACCGCGCAGATCCGAATTCTCCCTATCTTGATCTCTCGATTTTTTGTTCACATATGCATAGATGCAGTACTCAGAACGCTCGGCTCGTACCGGTTTCCAAACCGGCGAGCGTCCTAGTTTAACATCTTTTCCACCTTCTCAGGGAACAATCCGGCATGTCGGGTCGGATCGTACCACTTGCGGATCTGGTTGTAGAATTCATCCATGGGGCATTCTCCAGCCTCATGGATCTCCCCACAACCACGGCATGTATATAGACAGCGATCCGTTGGGTGGCCTCTCTTTCCGCACTTGTCACAGGTTAGACGTCTCCAGCAGTCCAGATCCGTGTGCTTCCGCGATCCACAATGCGAACAGCGACCTCGATCGTGATCTGATTGTCTGCGATCCGTGATCCGGCCTCGATCTTGCGCGTTCGTGTGTGATCGCGACTGATCCTGTTGGTGGGGAGCGCCCCCAGTACCGATCGGCTTGTCTTCTGACGCGGCAAGATATATCCTCCGGAGATCGCCTTCAGAATCGGATCCGTCCGATCCGGATATTTCTTCTGATTCCGAGCTCGGATCTTGGGTTTGGATCGCCCGTACCACCGCTCGGGTGGGTGCTGCCGGGGCACTGGTCGGTGTCTTCTGTCTGTACTTCGATCCAAACGCAGATTTACGCTGTCTGCTTTTTGCCCGTTCTCGGGCACGAAGTACCTCCTCAAGTTCATCGACGTCACTCAGTCGGAGTAGGGTCAGCCGGTCAGCTAACTCCGGATCCCCCAATGTCTCGATGTAGTGGTCTACATGTTCCCGGCGGGCCTTAGGGCTCCCATCCTTGATCTTTAGTCTAGCACGTAAAGCCGCCACGTTGAGCCGGTAGAGATAATCGAGAGGAGTTTCTTCCGATCGCTTGCGAGCGTGATAGTATTGCCACGCGACCGACATACCCAACCCACAATACTGGGTCTGGAAACTGTCCAACAGATCTGCCCACTTGGTTTTCGTCGTTCGACTGAGCTGCCTGTACCAGTTCTTTGCCGGTCCCACCATCAGATCTGCAAACGTGAGGCATTTCTCTTCTTCCGCCTGATCGCGCTGGAACGCCGACTTGACCTTACCGATCCAGGCCCGAGCGCGATCTTCGTCCAGATCTTTACCCGCAAAATCTTTCAGATCCGAGATCGTTGAGATCCGGACCCGCTGGATCAACGACGATCCTCCTTGGCCGATCGCCGCGGATGCGATCGTTGCTCGGCCTGACATCTGTCCACCGGAACTTGGTATGCCCAGATCGTCCGGATCGTATTCCCATGCATCCGGATCTGAGGCCGTAACGGACTCCATATCAACATCCAGCTCCCCTTTGATCGGCGATCGGGGCGTCGCGAGACTCCGTTCTTTCAAGAAACGATCCATCGCCATTTGGAAGTAGTCGTCCAACTTGTTGCTCGATCCAGTGGAATTAGTCGTCGGCGCGGCCTGGTCTGTCCGGATCCGGCGATTTTCTTGCTGATCAGGCGTCTTGGCCTCCAGTTTTGTAGCCACCGATCGTGTATCTTGTTTCTTCATACGCGATTTCAGGAATTTGGCACCAGAGGGGCCCAACGACATGCGTTGCAGCCTTCTCGGGCTGTCGGAATCTGGTTCCGAGGTCGCTGACGCATAGCATGACGATCCAGTCTGATAGCCTGGATCGGGCGTCAGTGGGCGTTCGCCGACCAAGACTTTGAGAGAGTTGAATAGATCCTGGGTCGCAGATTAAATCGCTTCCAGTTCCAGGTCAAATAGAGAGTTGGGGTCGAACTCTCCAGCCACTAAACCAGCTTCTTGGAGTAGATCGAGTAGAATCTTCACCGCGTTCAGGCGGTCAGAGCTAGTCCGGGACTTCGACACCGGGCCGGCGAGATTACCGATCTGGCGGACTTGTATGATCGTAAGAACGGGATCATTACGCAAGGTCTCACTCAGCATCTTCCTGTAATAGGCCTGCTCGATCGCGTCCTTGGTGATCGCCGATCCTGGGTTGATCACATCTTCTGGCTCCGAGTCTGGAGCTTTTAATTTCGTCCGGGTGCTCTTGATCTTCTTTTTCTTGGTCGATCTTGAGGCAACCGTGGACTTGGTGAGCAGATTAGGTTTCAGCTTTGCTGGTTCCTTATCGCTCGTGTGTGGATCTCGATTCTCATCGAGATCCGCAATGGCCCTCGAAGGGGCCTTGGGAGGAATTCGAGGTTTTTCTTCGAGCTCTGGATTGCGATCCAGGTCTGCCTCGTGCCTGTCAGTAGAGATCCTCCCAGAACCCTGCTGATCTGTGGATCTTTCCGTTTTCAGCGGTGCCTCCGTCGATCCAACATTCGTAGGCACTTCTTCCCCTTGTTCTTCTTTTACCTTGACATCTTCTTGGGACTCACGGTGATATCCGAAGTCACCAGAAGATCCGGGCACGCGCACCATTGCGGTGGAGCGGATCTGCCAAAATCTCGTTGAGGCAGGTCTCGATCACCACTTGCGCCCAGACACCGAGGGTCCCCCGATGATCCGTGATCTAGCTGTGTGTAGTTTCACCTTGTGTACCCGTCGGTAGGCGGGTTATGCTCTTCCTGGTGACTTCTGAAGGTGTCTTGTAGGTCGGAAGAAAGTCTTGCGTGACGCAAGGGTTGAGGTAGCGTGGAAGTTCTTCACTCCATCTCGGGGTACTTGATCCCGGTCGTAGCGAGTTCCCGAGCCTTGATCCGGGTGCCTGGTACTTGATCCAGGTCTTCCAATAGTCCAATGTTCGGGATTCAGTCCCTTCCTTTCCGTTGTTTTCCGCTTCCGATAGCGGGGGTCTTGAGGGGGCGAGATTCGACGGGATCGTCAGGCTAAACAACCAACTCCTTCCGATCCGATGTATGCACTTAAAGGATAGTTCACTAGATAGGGCAAAGCTGGCCAATATATTATCCAGACTTAACCGCTATACTAGGTCACGTATCCTTATCTTCTCGACGCTTGTAGGGCCAATGTAGTTCCCGGTTCCAGGCGTAGCGAAGACACTTGAGTGGTTCAGGGCAGATTCGATTCTGTTTATGGTTATTCCTATGCCTACTAATCCCATCCTGATTTACTATCCTACGATCACATGACACTGGCTACATAGCTGATCCCTAGCTTGGCTCCCCTAACCCTGATCGCGAGCCGATCTCGTACTTAACCGAAGCTTGATCTCGTACTTAACCGAAGCTTGATCTCGCACTTAATCGGGACTTGATCGCCGCCTGATCCCGCTTGGTCGTCGTTTAGAGAATCCGGATCAGGCCATCAGAAGAGTCTGCGTCGCGCCTGGGGCTGAACTTGATCCGGAGCTGATCTCGTACTTAAACGGGAGAGGATCACTGCGTGATCCTGCTTCGTCGCCGCTCGGGGAATCAGGATCATGTGGTTAGAAGACTCCAGGGCGCCGGGGTAAATCGTGGGCCAGGATCGTGCTTACTTGGGACCCCACCATTGCCGATCGCGCAAGGGCACCTTTGGTCTCCCCATTCTTCCTTCCGGTAGAACTCGGATCGCCAACGAACACCGCCCCACCTGACCTTCCGCAGGTGTCCCTGCCGCCTGTTTCCTGGCGGGACCCATCGTGCCTTTGCCTGATTCGACTCAGATCTGGGGATCACAGGTCCCCCCCTGTCGCTTGTTCCGGCTCTCTTCGAGTTCGTGGCTGATATCGCCTCTCCGGGAAAAAATCTCGTTCGCTTCACCACAAAGCGATCTTGGAACAACTGCGACTCAGTGGAGCAGCTGGCTCATGGGTGTGTAGGGCGCTAAAGCAACGATCGAAGAGCGAAGTAGACGATTGAGACGGCTGGACGGAGACTTCACTTCGAAACTTGCCAAGTGGGGCACAAGCGAGTGTACTACGACGACGAAACGCGGAGTTGCCACAACGGGCACTCCTAAACTTGCCGGCTAGAGCACAGGCAGCGAGAGATTCGACGGACGGAACACAGTTGGTGTTCTGGACGGCGACTAAGAGAACTTCGACGGACGGAGCACAGTTGGTGTTCTGGACGGCGACTGAGAACTTCGACGGACAGAGCGCGGTGGAGACTCTGGACGGCGACTGAGAAACTGGGCGACTACTGCTGAAGCTTTGGGCGGTGCTAGACGGTGAGGGACTGGCGACGGGCTATCGGGAACGGGTCATTAGGCAGTATCCTTGACGTTTGGGACGGGATCCAGGGGCAGTTGTTGGCGTTGACAATTGGTTGGACGGACGAGCGATTGAAGAGACGGCAACTGAAGCTTTGGGCGGTGCTAGACGGTGAGTGACTGGCGACGGGCTATCGGGAACGGGTCATTAGTCAGTATCCTTGACGTTTGGGACGGGATCCAGGGGCAGTTGTTGGCGTTGACAATTGGTTGGACGGACGAGAAGAGACGGCAACTGAAGCTTTGGGCGGTGTTAGGTGGGTGAGTGACTGGCGACGGGCTATCGGGAACGGGTCATTAGTCAGTATCCTCGACGCTTAAGACGGGATCCAAGGGCAGTTGTTAGTGTCGACGATTGGTTGAACGGACAACGTGTTGAGACGCAGGATAGAGAACGAGTCGCGTTCTTTAGATTGCATTGATTGAGAATACAAATAGGGACGGAGACGTTCCGGCGCAGGTGAGCCGGGACCGACGAGTGTTATTGAAGTTGACGTTGAACGGGATAAGACAAGAACCCGGCGAGACCACACAGCGCAGTGCTGGTGTCACTAAATCGGCAGGACGACAAAGCAGATTGAGACCGTGGGTTCGTCACAACTACATCATTCAACCGGACTTCAACTTGTTCACCATTAACATTGGTGCTTAGAGCTACGGTTCCAGCCCCAGCAATGCGTGAGACGAAAGCAGATGCAACACCATGCACACTCTGACTGACTTGTATCCTCTGTGAATTCCGCGAAGTCTGACAAATTTCCAGTGACGTGAGCATTAGCTGCCGTATCAAAAAACCACCATCCACTTGTTTTATCAATCACATCATCTCTTGCAACGTCCTGTAGTGCAACGTTTTTAATAAGATCTTGGTGTCCCGGCGCACGTATGTCTACTTTGATACCAGCGTCCAGAATCATCTGGTCAAGCTCTCTCATCATCTCACCAGCACCTTTGTGTTCTCCAACTGGAACCCATGGCTCGATGTCTGGATGTTGCGGCTCATTAGTAGCCTGCCGAAGAGTCACATTCCCTCGTGGTTTTCGCTTCTGCTCTGTAGTTTCATCAGCCTAAGCTCCACTTGATTTATCTGCTTTATCTGGACAATCACTCTTGAGATGCTCAGTACTTCCGCAGTTCCAGCATTTCTTCTGCTTCTTCTTCTTCGGATCACGGCTTTTCTTTTCTTGATTTGATCCAGTTTTACTCTTGTTTCCCCTTACTCCACCACCATTTCCTTTGATTTCCATCACGATGACCACCTCCCTTATTGCGAAATTCAAACTGCCGGGGAGCAGCAGCGTGAATGAGCTCACGGACTTTGGTTGGAGTAAATAGACTAGTATCTGCACTGTATCGAATCAACTCTCGAACTCTTATCTGATTAGGCAAGCTCTCCAGCAGCATTTCCATCATGTCTATATCATCCACAGTATACTGCAATGTCTGCAATTCGGTCCGGATATTGAACATCTTGCTCATGTGCAGATTCATATTTCCGCCGCACGTGAACTTCATGGTCCAGAGTTCATCTCGCTAACGACGAAATGTATGAGCCTTCACTGTTTTATTAATCTTATTCTCAAAAAATCACATAATTCGTCCCACATCTCCGTCCCAGTCATCCTGTCACGAATCTGGTGCAAGATCTCCGATGGCACTGACATCCTGATCAAACGCATGATCTTGGTCAGATTCTTGTCAAATTTCGCTTCAGCATCTGCATTGGAAAGCATCGATCTGGTTATCGTCGCTTCCACAATGTCGCTAAGATCCATTTCTCGAAACACCATCTGCATCGCAAACTTATATGTCTTTGCCATTCCAGTTCTTCGAAACTTCATCAGCGGTGGGCTTCATTGCATCTGCCATCTTGGATCTTTCACTATGCAGCAAAGTTCTTTTGGGCTCAGAACCCTTTTAGATGCTACACAGCAAAGGAAAGTTCACTTGATCCCGAAAAAATGAAAAGTGAGATTAGATGTGAGCTCTCTCCGTACCAGAGTTTTTTAAGCGGGCTTGCCCTTGCTTCACATGCAGTGACTATAGTAGTCTCAGCTTCACTAAGCTTGTTCAGTCCTACAGCGCTTAACTTGATCTGCCAAATCTCACCATGTTCAGGTCGCACATTGACCTTCAACGTATATGAATTCCAATACCCACCCGAACCGACCAAGCCGACTACGATGTGCGCCTTAATCGGATGTATTTACCCGGAGCCGGAGGCCATGGATCCATTCGCTCAACTTGTGTGCTACTACCTCGTCGAGCGACCTGTTCGGCCTAATTTATATTGCTGCGCGGTAAGTTTTTCTTGTACATGTATTACTTCTACAACTATTGATTGTTACTCAAAATACATGTTAAAGCTCAGGGCAACCAGGAGACTGACGTGGTGAACTGGCAAACCAGCCAAACCTGAACTAAACTCGTCCGCGGAAGACCACATCGAGAAAATTTAGTTGATCGTAGGTAGTAGTTCCAGAGTACTATAGTAAAATGCTATAGTAATGAATTTTAATCGAGTTTCTAGTACTATAGTAGTATTTGTCAGTGCATCAGGGACAACTGTACACTCAGCGACAAATTATTCCGACCACCCCTACTTTTGGCCGCTACTCAGTCAATTTTTAGCGTATCGGGTTGCCGTTTGAGTATGATCTGTCTAATGTACGACAGAGCCCAGGACTTGTGTTAACAATCGCAGTTTTGCGGTTTGAAGCATACCTCACATACAATAAACTAAACAGCACATCCGTCCCAACTTCCGCCCACCTGTCACCATACAAAAGTTCATATATATGTATCACAATGATAGCTGTATTTGTGTATTAGTAGTGAGTTTTCGCTCCTTTCTTCTCGATCACCTCGATGCAGCGTCGCGTCATGGACTCAATGAGCTTCTCAAGTGTCGACACTTCAATAGTCCCAAGCATCTAAAACCGCTGGTGTTAGTTCCGGCACAGATCCATACTGGCGTCCATTGGGATAAACTTTCCGAGCCATCAGTGCCCACAAGTTTTCTATCGGGCTTAGATCGGGGGTTCGTGCAGGCCAATCGAGCCCTGCTCGTCGAAGAAGTCTCTAAATCATTACCGAACCCCCTCCATTCTGTCGTATGACCGTCGTTCGTGCGGGACGACGCACGTCATGCCAGTAGTGTTGCGTTCCATCAGGCCTGAGCGTACGCTCGATAGCGTCACGAGAACGCTTAGCTTTTTTCGCAATTGTCCGAATAGTAGTCCGCCTTCTCTCAATCCGCAAATGCTCCCACGCTCTTCATCTCTCAGCCACAGTGCCATACCACGGCCAAATTGCAAACTGTCCTCAGCACCAAGCTGCCACGCGCTCCCAAATGCAGCTATCATTGTGATATATATATGAATTTTTGTATGGTGACAGGTGGCCGGAAGTTGGGACGGATGTGCTGTTTAGTTTATTGTGTGAGGTATGCTTCAAACCGCAAAACTGCGATTGTTCAGATCATACTCAAACGGCAACCCGATACGCTAAAAATTGACTGAGTAGCGGCCAAAAGTAGGGGTGGCCGGAATAATTTGTCGCTGAGTGTAGTACAGCCCGTTCCTGCTGACAAGGACGAAGGTTCGAGTCGGAAAACTACCACAAAAGTCGTCCCTGTGAAAGACCTACTTAACTTAATACTCATTGGAACAGTCTGACAACGCGTTTGTTCGCCGGCCTTGTACACTCAGGTAAGTGTACAAGGCCGGCGTCTTTGTCTTGAAGGAATGAATCGGTCGGCATTCTAAAACACTCCCAAACGCTCTCAATTCAAGTCAAATTCACGTGCCGTATCTCCAGCTACTTCCTGCCGCAAAACCACGTTATAAAACGTTGCAGGTAGCGACACGGGTGAAGAAGGCTTTCGTCTTGAGTTTACTAGGAATTAAGGACTGTCGAGATGCGAGCGGCCTTCCAAGTGCCGCCTGCAGAAGATATCCGCCGTCGAAAGCATCAGTTTGTGGTGTATGAAAAGGTATCATTGATAATAACATACGAAATCAAGTTCACATTGCTCCTAGTAAGATAACAACATGACTAACATTTTCTTCGCGCATTTTGCACTTTGCTCATAAAATAATAACTGTCACGACACATTCGCAGTGACTCGACTCGAGCCAGCCATCGCTTACCAAGCGCACGCGACGTTCTGGAAGTCCAACGCCACAAGGTAGCGCAGTTGGACCTGCTCGCGTCGATACACGATGAACTCGTTGTATAGCAAATACTGGTTTCCGTCCACAGGCTTCAGCGTTCCGGCAGGGACCACTACACCGTCGTCCAATGTCACAAACTCGTTTTCCGCTGGTGCCATACGACCCAGACCAAGAGTGCTGTCACACCCACGTTCATCCTTCACCATCTTGTAATCCAGGAACTGACCACTAGGCGTCTTGTATTGCGTGCCCAGTGCAACGTCAGCGAGCAGGAGGATAGCCTGCAAATATAAAAGTCAGTATATGCAATCTACATCTCCGGAGTTTTCTTTCATGACGTCTCACCGTTGGGTTTCGGCTGGTTGTGCAACAGTAGTTCGCAGACTTCGCTAAGGCATCAGCGAAGTATAACTACAACATGCAATCGGCACCGGGGGTATTAGATCAGCAAAAGTAACCACAATTCCAAAGGCAGACACATGTTACCCCTTTGCCAAACTGGTATCCGTTCTTGGGAGCCTCGGGTGGAGCGATACGCAGTCCTTGTGATAGGATGCCGACAAAGTTAGAGAGTCGGGAACCGTGCCATAGTAGCTACAAGCATCCAATGATCAATACCGAAAACTTGCAAGTCCAATGCCATTTTGAAAGTGAAGAACGTACCATGTGGTTGTCAAGCGATCCTAGTACGTCCTTGTGGGTGTCTTCATCTGGACGCGCGATCTTGAGAATCGTATTGATACTCAGCTTACTTCCACCATCCGTCTTGTTAATGAACCTGAACACCAAATAGATAATTCGTCAACTGAGAAAAAGTACTGAACCATTCCATCATACAAAAAAAACGCGTACTTCTCGATGATCTTGTACTCCTTGTCACGCTTGCTGAGCGGCTTCATGTTCGTGTTCAGCATACCGTAGTGTACATCGAGAGGGTGAATCGCAGGCCCGCTAGGCTTCTCAGCTTCCTGCTTCTGGAGCATCTGCGAAATCTCCAGGTTCGATAGTACTTCCAGCAGTTCCAATTTCAGTTTGAGATCAGCCATCGTGCCGATTACCGGTGGCAGCGACCGACCGAAATCGTGCGGAATGAGTGAATAAAACTCGCTCGAGAGTGCCTTGAGATCCGCTTGGAGACTAGACTGGCTCCTGGCTGTAGCTGCTACTGGCGCTTTGGCTTTGGCCTTGGCTTTGCGTCTGCTCTTCGACCCAGCTTTGCTTGTTTTGGCGGCAGGTGCTTTCGTCAGCTCTTCCAACTCTTCCAGTACAGCCGAAAGACGTTGCAGGATCTCATAACCCTGTGAAATTTGCAGCTTCGACAATTTGCCTGTTGGTTTGATCATTGGTGAATTAGTATACATAAAACACTGGCCAATTGCACAGGGTTACTGCCTGCTTACCGAGTGGGAAGCGCTTCAAGTCCACATTGAGACTCGCCATTTCTCGCGTCACCACCTCAGGGTCACAGATGAGCTGCCGTCGCACAGTGAACACGTTAGTCAGATTTAATAATAACAGCGATAACATCGTGTCTTTTGTGTACCTGCACAATGTCCTGCACTTCTTGTGGCAGCTTCGAAGCCACCTCTTTCTTCTCGTCCGTTTGTGTTACAGCAGCACTGGCATCTCCCTCTGTCTCTCCATCATCCAGCTCCACAAGGAAATACTTTCCTTTCTTGCGCTCGAAAGGCTGCTCAAGCGGCCACTTATTACCGCTCTTGGCTCGGAAAACCTTCTGGAAGGCGCTCTCCGCCTGCTCCACACTATGGAAGAACTCGGTCTTGGATTGCGGCGTCTTGGCACCCACACGGCCCCATTTGCGGAAGACCACGAAGCCTCCGCGGTCCAGGATGAGTTGGGCCATGTAGAACTTGTTATTGCTACAGTTCGGAGAAGTCAATAAACATCACTAAAATGGCAGGAATTGCTGCTAAATGGACGCACCCGTAGACCCCGTACGAGATATCTGTCAAGTTCAACATGAAGCTCCAGCGCACGCCATTGGCGTCTCTGTAGAGCTCAGCGGTGGCGCTGCAGCGGCTCTGCGGGTCGACACAAGTGGCGGTTGTGGCCATGATGGTAAATTGCGGAATGTGATGAGAAAGACACAGTTGAAGTGGATGTGACAGTTAGAGAGAAGGACCATCACTCATGATCGGCTTTAGCAGCTTTTTAGACTTGAGTTTGGTAACGATGGATACGTGCTGTTAAAACGTCATACTACCACTTCTGAGCGACAGTTACCCTTCAACTTGAACCGCTCTAAAACTGTACAAACGTCTTCACAAAACACCACTTACTAACTAACTATCAAGAAGAAGAAGAGATGGCTGGCAGTCGCAAGAATGTCACGTTCTATCAGGCCTTGTACAGCCCCATAGAAGAAGAACTGAATATGTTAAGGGAGAAGACACTTCAGTTTCCTATTTGCTACGAGAGCGAGAAGGCAGCAGACTGTGAAGATGAAGAATGACGAACTGTTTAACGCCGTGTTCCGCTTCAAGTACAAGGCTCCAAGCGACATCCAAGACGAAGCGACGTGTGCTGCTTATGCCAAGTTCTTTGCGTCCTTTGTGTCGAGTCTGGAGGCTTTCCCAGTTCTCACCGCCGGTAAGACAAAGCGCCGGAAGCTTCAATGCGGCCGTGTGGAACCTCTGGCAGACGACCGCGTCGTTCCAGCTTCCGCCTTCGCTGCTCACGAGATCGACGCACTGCAGCGAGTGGCTGAAAGACTTACAGCTCAAAGTGGAGTCCACCAGAGAGGAGACGTGTGGTACGACCCGTGGCTGCCCAAGTACGGTTGCGTGGTGCAGCGCACCAAGAAGAGCGCCACGGAGGTGAAGATCGATGTACTTTACGTCGATAAGTGGGAACACAAGCTGCATTTGTTACCCAGTGGTGAGAATGTGCATAGTGCTGTTCCTATGACGCACGGCATTTTTCATTGTGCAGATCTGGATTCCGAACTGGCAACAAAGTTTTCGTCGGTGTTTGGGGTGGAGTTACGTAAAGCTCAAAGTGTTAATGGTACCGGAAGAAGTGCTGCGAGGAACGAATTAGGGCATCAGAAGACTCCACAATTCATTGCTGCAGTGGTGAGGCGTGCTATCCATTCGCTACTGGACGGAGATTCTGGTATTGGTACTGTAAGCTGTGTTGCTAGAGGAGGCACTACTGACGTGGGTCTACATACTGGAGGACGAGCACGCGATACTTGTTGGGCAATTGTCCAAGCGGTCATCGAACGGAACCTATGCTGTGGGGAGGGTTTATTTCGGAAAACGATGGTATCTATGCAGCTGACGTTAATCCAAGACGCAGCGGACGAGGTGGAGGAGATGCTAAGTGGGAAAATTAATGTGGGAGATGGTTGCGCTGCAGTGGACGACGTGTTCTACATGCTACAAGTTATCGTTCAGAACATTGTGGAGCTATTGGGGTGTGGATATGAAGTATCGGCTTTACAAACCCAGTGTACGATGCTGCGTAGCCGAATTGAAGGGTTTGTTGATGTTTTGAATCAAGAAACTGCCAATCGGTACATTTTACCGGGCAGTAAGGTGCTGCAGCAGTTAAGTCGATTGAGTTCCGTAGTGGAGATGACGAATCCGAAGCGAGTCAGTGACCTCAGCAGCAAAGAAAACACCGAGGAGCGCCACCAGCGAGCGTGGTCAAATTTGGAAGGATGCGACTACACTGGAGCATCGTGCACTTTGAGTGAGTTGCTTCTGTGGGTGAGGTCGAACAGTTCTCCAGCTTCATACAAGAGTATTCTGATGCTGAGGACAATGGAAGCGTTTATGTTTGAACGATCGAAGATCCTTATTGATGCTGGAGATTACGACAGCTCGATCGATTTAGAGCTGCTTCATGAGCTTGTGATGCTGTACCAACAAGTGGTAACGCAATGGCGGAAGATCCCACAATTGACTTCTGTTCTGGACGTCGAGCAGCGCAGTCGTGAAATGCTGGTCAAGTGGGTTGCGTTCTGCCTTGTTCATCAGACATGTGTCCGGGAAGTTCCCCTGTGCGCACAGTACAACATCGCATTAAACTGGCAGGACCTGAAAGTGGCTGTTCTAAGTGATCAAGCCGCGATTGCAGCGTTACAGCGTGTTGCCAGGTATATTCGAACTTGGAACACACATACAGGACAACCACCGCTGTTTCACTTGACGAAGCAGGATCCTACGTTTGACTTCGGTCTGAGATTTGGTTTAAGTTGTGACGCTATGGTCGATGTATACAACCGTGAAGTGGGAATTTGGGATGCATACGTGAGAGGGAAATGGGGAGAGATTGAGGCAAAGAAAAAGAGAGCCGCCCAGCTTCGAGATGAGATTGTGGAAAAGCAGCAGATTTTATCAGCAAAAAGATCCCAGCTGGCAAATGAGGAATATCGGCTAACGTGCCAGTTTCCTAAGGATTTGTGGCGTCGCAAGAGTATCCTGAAATCCGGATTAGAAAATAGTGTTCGGCAGATTAGCTCTTCAATTCAGCAGAAGGAAGCAAAGCTGAAAAGGACGCTTGCTGTTCCCCCGTACTTAGTGCGGCCACTTCCTTCAGCGAAGAACGATGCTATCAAAGTTGTTTTCATGCTGACTATGCCACGCAATCTTGAACTTCTCGGAAGTTTGTGCTTAACAGCCCAGCGAGCTGTTGCTCCGCCCAGTCCAACATCTGAAATGGTTACGCTACCGGAAATGAGCAATTCCGAATGGACAACATTTTACGCCCAGTATGCTTCATCTCGAGCACTACAAACCACGGCCAAGGTATTCGCAGCAAACCTTGCACCGTTCTCCGTTCCGCGTACATTGGGCCCCCAGTCGGTTGATAACTTGTACAATCTCAACCAGTACAGTTCGGAGTGTGTCTGGAACCCAAGTTTGGTTGGCACCACTCTGACATGGGTGGACTCATTTGGCGTGAAGGTCGACCCGTTTGCTGCTACCGAGTCGAGCGTCATCACCAGCTTTGTCGAAAATCTGCCCCGATCGTTCCAGAAACTCCAGTGGATGAACGATTGGCCAGGTGAAGGAGACACGCGAGGAAACATGGTGTACGCTAACTTCCAGCAACAGCCTGATGGTTTCGAGAAGACTTCTTTCGCTGCATTGGCATCGTTACGTGCTTTTCCGAATCAGCAGTACCGGAAACTGATGTGGGCTCTGCTTGATGATATTTTGCCGTGGTCAGATTCTTGCGTAGGTACCATCGTCCGACAGTCTCTTTACCAAGTTGGGACGTTGACTGATGAAGCTAGCCCTCAGCAGCTATGGAAGTCTGATATGTATCGTACCGCCGAGGGTTTGGCCACGTTCTGTGATACGCTGGAAGGTATTGCCAAGAAACTGGAGCATACCCCCCGCGATTTTGAGAATGTCCCGCTTCTCAGTGAACTTGCAGGTTTTGTTCTACAGTACTCAGCTGATGCAAGAGCAACTGTGATGAAGTTTTCTCAAATGGCAAGGCGCTGGGCGGAGGATGCCCGGTCGGAATATAAGGAGGAATCGGATCCGAAGTTGGTAGGGCGAATTCGTCAAAAAGAGTGTGTGCTGTACGGGTTCGCGCTGCTAGCCCACACCCTCGGACCGTTGGATGATGAAGCAGCTCAAGAAATCTGCGAGCTGATTGTGTTATTCCGCACGGCGTTTCTCTGTTCGAGTATTAACGAGAGGTGCAGTGACCTGATGCTCCGTACAGATAGCAAGGTCTCTGAGATGATGTCTCGTCGAATCCCAGACCTGGTTGGTTATGTGAAGAAGGACCGTGATCGTGTATTGACTGGTTTAGTTCGTTTGGTAAGTGCGACGGCTCCTGAAAGACTCAAGTGGAACCAGTTCCGTGAAATCTCGACTACCAAAGGGAAGTTTGGGAGCTGCTTCGAAGCTGTAGACGAGGTGAAGGGTGTCCATTATTCCATCAACGTGTTCACAGGAACTGTTCTAACGGATGGTTATACACCTGGAGGTCTCCCAGCCAACATCCGCAACCACAAACGATTCAAGATGTTATTTGGACAGAGCAACTTCGAAGTTTTCACAACGAATGGTATGCTCCGAACTGAGCGAAAATTCTGCGACCGTTTCTATGATTTCGCACTGGAAGAAGAGCTGCTTGTTCAAGAGCTCACTGCAGATTCTTCTGGGCAGATTACTAGTACCCTTCAGCTGTGCTGTGTTGGCTGGATCAAGAGCTTGTGTGATTTGTTTCCAGCCCAACTACGGAAGTTGTATTCACACTGGTTTTGGGTGGAGAAGAGCTGCGTCCTCTTCCGTCCGAAGATGGCTGAGTGTCGAGAAGTATTTTTCATTGCTACAATTGGTGAAGACAACGCGGTGCAATGTTTTAAGGTTCCGTTCAGCGATACGAAGCGTCCGTACGAAGAATTATTGAACAAGCTTAGTGACTATGACCGATTCGTTCAGAGAGAGGGGGCTCTTGACCGCGTTTTCCAGATTCTGACAAAATTGGAGGCGCCTCAGTTTCTTTACCCACTGAAGTCTCCTGAAGATGTCCTGAAGATTGAAGTTCCTCGATTCAAGCTGACCTTTTGCCTCAATAGCTCCATGCAATTTGAGTCCGTGGAGCACAAGGGCTACGTCTTGGCAACTAACCAGCAATTCGATGACTTCTTCCCTCGCTTCTCTCGGTATCTGGTTTTGGAGCGACAGGACCAGTCTGATATCACTCGATCGGAACTTCGGATGCTGCTTCCGGTCGGTACAGTGGAGGATTCGGTTGATATGGTTGATGTCTGCATTTCCAAGGAAGCTGGTAGTCGCGTGGAAGCGTACAGCTACGACGTTCACAGCCGCTTGAGAACCTTTGAAACAGAGACAGTCGGTGCGAGACTTCTGCTGGCTGCTATTTGCACTCGTGCAGGGGTGAATGTTCCCTGTAAGCGGATGAAGATGACAGGGAATGAGGCAGCGGTGCAATTGCTACGCGCGTGTCGGTCCAGTCGACCATTTTCGACTTTCGAGAAAGACGCACTGCTGACTGTATACAAATTGGGCTACCGAGAACCAGCAGTAAAAATTTTGGCGGTAGCACTACTCAAAGAGTCTGAAAACCTCGCTTTTCTTTATGGCCATACTCGGACAATTAACGTCGCTATGGCTGGCTCCGACGAGAAAACGGAGTATGCTGAGGTATGTGCACGGCAAATCCAGCGTAATCCGTTGCGTTCTCAACTCCGATGCAGCGAGGAAACCTTTATTCTCGGTAACGTGGCTCACTTGAGTAAGTCTGGCTCATCTAATGATCTTGTAGAATGTGAACCACTTCCAGTCGCGGATGACTACGTAAAATCTGTGGAGATGAAGTTACAACTCTTTCTGAAGGCAGAAGCTGGCCCAGTTGAGATCCCGCCACTACCATTGGAAAGTTCAACTACAAACGCAATGAGCAAGGAAATGCTGGATGAACTTCGCGTGAGTTGGGAAAGTTACCATATGCGGCCCCAGGCGAAGCTGAAGGCTGCACCACACGTGCTCCTTGAGTCATTTACGGCGCAGCTGAGTGGCGTATCCTCTCATCGTTACGAAATGGAAAAGTATCTACAGTGCTCTTTTACAAAAGCTGCGAGCAGTCAACAGGACCAGCTTCTGATGCTAATCAATTTCTTGCCGCAGCTCACCGTTAGTGATATTGTTCGGTGTAGTTTTGATGAAGAAACGTTACACACTTTGGTGCCGAAGTTTACCAAAAAGTCACGAAAGCTATTCATGAGAGGAGTCCTTCTGTACATGGAGCTGTGCGTTCTAGAAGACAAGATGGAGCGACTCGTCTGGAAGACGAAGCGTTGTCACGAATTATCGGACGATCCGATTGTGGATGAGCTACGCAACATCCGTCAGTGGCAGTCGGAGAACTATCCGTATTGGCTTGCGTTTGAGGTGGAAGGTAGACTTCAGATCCGTCATGAGCAGTTTATCATCGCTCGACATCTCATTGATCGCCCTGGAACGGTTTGCCAGCTCAACATGGGCTGTGGCAAAACTCGAGTGATTTTGCCCATGCTTTTTCTGCACTTCACGCGAACTGGTTGCTCTCAAGTTGTTCGAGCACATTTTCTCAGTCCCTTGCTAAGTGAAGCACGGCAGTTTATGCACCGATACCTTTTGGCATCTAGCGCTTGTCTGGGGATTTATGAGCAACCATTCCACCGACAAGTTGACTTGAATGCCAGGAGACTCGAATTCATCCGTGACTCTCTTCAAGACCTGAAGCTTTTCGGCGGCATTCATATGGTAGCGCCTGAACATCGAATGTCACTGGAACTGAAGCGTTTGGAGTTGGGTGATGACGAGCCAATCGTTAAAATACTGGATGAAATTCTCGATAGTGACCAGTTCGTAGATGTCCTGGATGAGTGTGACGCTCTACTACACCACAAATACCACTTGGTATATGCTGTGGGCACTCCTATCCCACTTTGCAGCGGGGTGGACCGATGGAAAGCTGCAGAGGCGCTTCTACGCGTTATGGCGGATAAGGCTCTCGAGTCCCGCGTATCTAAAGTGCTCCAAGCTCCTCATGTCTCGTGCCATTCACCGGACTATTTGAGCCGATTGGGTGCTTTCGAGGGAACTCGACTCAGCATCGTGACGGAAAAAACGAAGCTACTACGACAAGAATTGAAGAAGGCAGTGGTTCTGGATCTGATTGATAACGCTCCCTTTGAATTTATGTGGCTCAACACATTTGGAAGTACTGATGCTCGTGAGGCACTAGTGAAGGCTATCACGGATTTTAGTCTGAGTTTGGAGGAGGCTTTGGGAAGCCAACTGTCAAAACTGGGGCCTTATGTGACGCAGCTGCTCGCATTACGGGGTTTCGTGGCCTTTGGGGTGTTGGAACACTGTCTGGAAAAGCGCTATCGTGTCAACTTCGGCCTCCCAGTCCCCAATACACGGCAGAAGAAGATCGCGATCCCCTTCCGAGCTGCAGATGTTCCATCCGAGCGGTCCGAATTCAGTCACCCTGACGTTTGCATTATGCTAACTTTATTAGGATATTATCATGGAGGTTTGCGGAACGAGGAAGTTCGTAGTGCTTTTATGATGCTACTACGTTTGGACATATCGGAGCAACACCAAGTGTATGACCGGTGGTACACCAGTGTGAAGGTTGGATTATCAGTTGAAGACCGACAGGCTCTGTGCAACGTGCGACACATCAGTATCACTGATACTCGGCAGTTCGAGACTCTCTGCAGAGTCTACAGATTCTGCATGGAAGCGATCAATTTTTACCTCAATACTTGCGTGTTTCCCCAGGATACGCAGCAATACCCGCAGAGGTTGTCGAGAACGGCGTGGAATCTTGCGGCTGGGAAGAATAGCATTGGGTTTTCAGGGACCAACGACAACCACCGCTTACTCCCGCTTTCGGTGCAGCAAGTTGAGCCAAATGAGCCTTCGTTGTTGGGAACAAACGGGAAAATGATTGACACGATCGCGAAGGTAGCACACAGCTACGAGGTGATTTCTGCTGTCCGTCTTAGCTCACAACGCCTGTCAATCCCATGGGAGAGCGTTCTTCGTTTCACAGTCGACAAGAAGGCGCAAGTTCTAATTGACACGGGAGCTCTACTTGCTGGAGTGACGAACGATGTCGCCGCCGAGTTTCTGCTGGGCCAACCGGACTTTGATTTTGCTGGTGTGACGTATTATGACAGCAGTACCGAGAACAACTGCTGGATGATCGCGGAGAAAGCTCGACGTATCAAGGTTCCTCTGAAAAAGGCGTCGATGCTGGAGAAGGAGACGTTTGTAATCTTCGACGAGGCTCGTTCAAGAGGATCGGACATGAAGTTGCTTCCGGATGCATCAGCAGTGTTAACGCTGGGGCCAAAGCTGACGAAAGACAAGTTGATGCAAGGCGCAGGGCGAATGAGGCAGCTGGGATGTAATCAAACGTTGTGGCTTGCTAGCTTCGACGAGGTAGCACAGAGTATTTTGCAGGTCAGTGGTCGGTGTGAGCTCTCGAGCATCTCTGCGATCGATGTCTTGAATTGGGTCATGGATAACACCAAGGCTGAAGCTGTCCGTGGGCTGCTGGAGTGGGCGGTCAATGGCATTCAGTTCCGCAAGACGCAGTTGGACCGAACCTTGGAGTTGGTGGATGAAAACTGGACGCTGGAAACGCTGTACCAGGAGAAGCTGCGTGTCGACAAAATCGCTCAAGTGATCCAGTCGAAGGCTCAGTTCGATTTCAAGGACTGTGCTGACGAGTTGATCGCTGAGATCTGCACGCGAGGACTCGTGTACGGACTGGACGATGAAGTGTGTGTGACTTCCCATACTGATGAGTGCGAGCGAGAGCTCCAGGTGGAAGAAGAGGTACAACAAGAGCGCGAAGTGGAGGTGATGGAGTGTTCTCCAGCGAAAGAGAAGCTTTGGGCGTTTGAGAGAATTCTCAGTGCACGATCAGTTGAGGATCTCAAGACAGTGGTGAGAGTCCTGGACATGACGCAGTTCATCCGCCAGTGGATCTTTCCGAAGGAACTGGCGGGCTTGGCCTGGTCCAGTGCACGAATCTACGGGACGGAGAACTTCTTCTCGACCATTGCGGCTCGAAAAGGTGTGGATCGGCTGAATGAGTTTGTACGGGTGATCGATGTGGCGTTGGTGTTCAAGAACAGCCAAGTGCTGTTGGTGTCGGAGTGCGAGGCTGACCACATCTTGGAGCTGCTCTGGTCTACGAAGATTGCGTGCAGCTTCAGTTTCGTGAATCTCTCCTTTGCGTGTGAAAGTCTGGATCGGTTTGGTGTAGACGCTACGATTCGAGATGGTCGTTTGGCTCTAGGTTCTGATCTGGATCGGAAGCTTCCACTGCTGCCACTGCTGTCGACCAGCGCTTGTCGCGTCTTCAATGGCGAAACAACAATTGCGAAACACCAGGATGACATTGTGAAGCCTGCACTAAGTGAATTTCTTCGTCCGCTGACACAGCGAGAGACGACGTTGAGTAACTTCGTGACGTCACGAGGAAACAGCCACAAATGGACACGCTCGTTCCTGCATGAACTTTGTTGCCGAATGGATCTGGAAGACTGCAAGTGAAATAGGTATTTTCCGACCTATCATAACTTATGATTCATAAGACTTATATTTTTGCTAACAAACTGTACTGCATTCAGTTGATTCTCCTTCTACTTCGAGCTTCAGATGGGCGAGATCGTGACGGCATTGGAGTTGAAAGGGTAATACATGTATCCCTCTTTGTGGTACGGCATCGTGGCCCAAGAAAATCGCACAGCAAAAATCGAACCCGCTGTGACTACTTTGACCCCGCGGAAAGAAAAGCCTCCAGCTCGAAGTGGAGCCTTTTACTCGGTATTCCGGATGAGTAAGCCATGCAACAGCAGACACAGGATTCATTTTATCGTCGCCTTATTTTCTCATGGGGATCATATCTGTGTGGTATTTTTTCCGGAAGTAACTGCGCACGGGGCCAAGCACTACAAAATACTGGAATGCAATGCTGGCGAAGACGCCTCCCAATAGAACGCCGAGATACTTCGTTCGGAAGCTGAAAGGCATAGGAATATCTGGCAGTCCAACGACGTTCGTACTGCTTGAGATGCGTAACTGCTCCATAATGGCACTTGGTTCGCCCAGAAGCAGATACAGATCGATCGATGCTAGAACCACGAAGAACCCCATCAGCCGATAGTTTCGCCAGATCGGCTGGCGATAGTGTGAACCGAAGCTGAAGACCCACGCAGCTGTGTGTTGTTGAAAGATGATCGCGAAGAAGAACAGCGTCGCTAAGTGGTTGTCCGACATGACCCACCACTTGGCCGCATCAATGCTTTCGGGTGAGAATGGACAGTACCAGACTTCGCTAGTGAGCAGGTGGACACTGCAGCAGAGGGAAATGACGTTGATAATCTGCTGCCCGAACATGGACACGAGTGTGGTAGGGCCGATCAGGCTCGACGTTGGGCGTTGAGTTCTCAGCTCGTCCAACGGCTTTGAGAGTGTGATCAGGTACGAAAGTCCCAGTAGTGAAAACCCATCGGACAGAATCCAACACCACTGTGCTACAACAACAGTATGGTAAGCTTGGAAGCCCCACATCACCGAGCCAACAAGACCATTCACGATCAGAAACTTGACAGACGCGAAGGACGTCGCCAAACTGCAGCGACCTTCACGGCACAAGTCAACCACCGACTGGATCGTCTTCGCCTTACTCGTGAACGGCGACACCACCGAAGCTTCAGCGTCACTCAGCGCCACACCAGCGTGTGCGAACCGCAGCGCACCACAGTCGTTGCCGCCGTCACCGCACATCCCCGTCACCGCTCCCGTCTCCATGTGCAACTTCACGCACTCGACCTTCCCGTCGGGTGTCATGCGGCTGAAGATGCGGATGTTCAGTAGCAACCCCTTGATCTCGCCCATCGCCACCAGGTAGTCGAACGCCACCCCCGTGACGGCCAGCTCCACGTCCTCGCCCTGCTCTACAAGGTGCTTCACACCAGGCAGATCGTACTCCTCCGCCGAGTCCACGTCGCGCCACACCAGCTTCTTCACCTCGGTGGTCGACACCATCTCGCCCAGAATCACCCGTGAGCTGGACGACACCATGCCGCTCTCACGCGCGATGTAGCAGCCGCACATGGCGTTGTCGCCCGTGATCATGACGGTGCGGATGTCGCCGGCCTTAAGCTTCATGATGGCGTCGGCCGTGTCGTCCTTGAGCTCGTTACGGAACAGGATAAGTCCCAGTAGCGACAGACTCTCGTCCACAGCCTCGCGGTTGTTGGCGAACTCGATCACCTGCTCGTGCGTCCAGTCACTCGGCAGCTCGCGGTACGACAGACCCAGCACGTAGCACCCGTCCTTGGCGAGGCGGTCGGCCACGTTCTTGTAGTCGGCCGGCACGCTTTCTGACGTGCTCAGCTGCTGCATGCGCTCGTACGAACCCTTGCAGAAGACGTAGTACTTGCCGCTCTTGCGGTTGCGCACCACGACGCTCATGGACATGCGGTGGTGGTCGAAGTCGTAGCGCTTGACGAACTCCAATTCCAGACCCGGGTCCACCTTCGACCTCACGCACGGCTGCTCGCCCTCCTTCTCGACCAGCTCCCAACCCGTGGCCGTGAACATACGCACCTCCACTTCGTTACCCACAAGACGGTCCTCGAGAGAACCGACCGAGTGGCACGTCGTCAGTGCGTACAGCAGTTCCTCGGACGACGGGGCGTCTTTGACGTCGTTGACAATCGGAGTGAAGCGACTGTCCTTGACCGGCTGCACGCCGAGGAAGTCGAGCGTGCCGGTCTTGTCGAAGCAGAAAATGCGAACCTTGCCTGCGAGAGTAATACGTTGAACGTCAAGGGAGAAAATGCCCTGCTTCCCCAGACGTCGAGAGGCATTTACTTGACCAACTGTGATAACCACCGGTAATAAGGGGCTAACCACAGCCGACAACATAAAGATCGAAGTGAAGAACGTCGCGTATCGGTTGCTAATCATGTGGTTCTCCATGACGAAGTAGGTCGAGATGGTGCACACGATGAAGGTATACACAAACAGCAACGCGATCAGCATCTTCAAGTGCTCGTTGTACTTGAATCGCATCGGAATCGGAAACAGAATTGACTGGATCAATTGGCCCTTGGTCGTGTGTGCGCCCGTCGTCTGCACGATCGCCAGGATCTCCTCATTGCGACCGGAAGACAACACGCGGGTGCCAGCAAACAGCGTGTGCTTCTTGCTGCCCTTCTCCGGGTCATACACTTCGTTGCTGCGTTCCGGGATCGGGAACTTCTGCACCGGCATCGATTCGCCAGTCAACATGGACTCGTCGCACACCGTCGTGCCCTTAACGATGGCCATATCACACGGCACCACCCAGTTCTCAGACACCTTCACGAGATCACCCGGAGCCAGATCAGGCGACGACAGCACAAGCCATTCACCACTGCGGAACACATTCACGTCTGTGCGGTACCGCGTCATCTTGACAATGGACGACTGGATCTGACGCTGCGTGTAGATATTCACCACGGCAGCTCCCAAGACCACCACCGTCATGACAATTCCCATGTTCCAGTACGTGAAGTAGTACCAGACGTAGTAGCACATGATCTGGTAGATGTAGAACAGCGTGAAGAACTCGTGCGCCATGGAAACCGGCAGTGATGGCACCTCGACGTCGACGGAGTTGGATCCGACCGTGTTGATGCGGTGAGTGGCTTCGGTGTTGGACAGACCGCCGGCCTCCTGCTGCATGTCGTCGTAGGTACGTCCGAGCGCAACGGCGCCGGGCACGAAGCGGCCTTCAGTCTCCTCGTACACGTAGCGCACGTGCTGGAACTCGACGATACGGAGTCCATCCACCTCCACAACCGGAACCGTCGTACGGTATCCGCTGATCTTACCCTTGGACGCGAAAAAGCTCTCGACCTTCGCGACCAAGTCGGACACCCCCGAGCGATCGGCCAGCAGCACCTCCGTCTCGTCGCGCTTGAGCATGTAGACGAACTCGCACTTGTCGAGGGGTACACGGACGCGGAAGAAGTTGAAGACGCGGTCTTGACACGACATGACAGCTACAAACCACCCGAGTGTGGCGATCCACACGAAAAAGAAGATTGCAGTGCTGTCCTCCCTTGTGTCGAAGAGTGGTGGGTCAAATATGCGATAGAAGTCGACGATGATCAAGATGATGAAGCCATTCAGACAGAGCGACGCGAAAATCAAACAGCCAAACACAAACGAACCGAATGACGAATTCGAGAAACCTGTTTGCAGAACATCCTTACTGGCCACCGTTTGCACGTGCACGTCCGAGGCACGTATACTGGTGCGACGGCCGTAGGTATCAGCCGCAGCTGGCTTGGCGGAGATCCGGGACTTGGCTAACAGCGTCTTGTTGATATCGTTGGTCAATTGCTTGTCTCTCTGGTGAAAGTGTCTGTAAATGGCCCAGACCCCCACCAATGCGAAGAACGCCAAGTACAAGAGGTAAATTGCGACCAACGGCATCTCCATAAACGTCGTGAACCTGATCTGGGCGGCGGAGACAGCAGCAGCAGACGTACACGTGTTCTTCAAATTCAAGTCGACAGTACCATCATGCAGCATGAGACTGTAGCAGTTAGCACCCAAAGGGAACGAAGCATTGTTGTTGCGCGAGTTGTCTTTGTAGGTCCAAAACACGGTGTTGTTCTGTGAAGCAGCAGCCAGTGACGAATTGGTGTCGGTACATTGTAAACGTTCCGTGAGTTTACCCGTTGCCTTGTTAGCGACAGCTTGGACTCGACACACCTCGTTCGAGTTGGAGTAGTTGAATGTCTTTGTGTCTGGTCTGTACATTGAGAACGGGAAGTTGACTTGCCGCAGTTTGTTCCATCCGTCGACGTAGTACGGCTCGTAGTCACCCCCGGATGGACGGTTGTACTTGGTGTAGAGCACTTTGGTAGTCTCTGAGTACTCACAGCAATAGTACTCTGGAGCATGTCGAACCGGACAAGCAGCAAAGTCCATTTGGTTGGCCGCTGCAGCATTCACTTGCACAGGTGCCAGCATGGCCAGTACCAGCGCTGGTAGAAGCGTTGAACTCCAACGAGGCATCACGTCAGGTGAAGGTTCCTTGTAAGCTCACGTTGGAGAGTGAATAGAGTGCCAGCTGGCACAGTAAACAAACAGCCGGTTAATGTGCTGCAAGTCTGTCCACAGCGCAGATGGATAAACAAGCTTAATCACCAATTGGTGATCACTTTGTTGAGCGAGAGTGCATTCTACAGAATAAGTTTGCGTATGTACAGAAGCAGAGACAAAAATACAGATACCATACCCAAATTACAGATAATAGAACGGCACTACAGCAAAGTGGGCCAGGAATACAGAGTCGTTGCACAGAACTACAGAGACGCTTGATCCCATTGGCTGCACGGCTTCATATGCTGCAAAAGACGTCCTTTGCGTCTGAGGACTATTTTTTGCAGCGGTTCAGATTAAAAATACTTCTAGATACTGCAGACATCCACAAGCATTGATATTATCGCTATTCTTCATTTTTACATTGGCTTCCTCCTGATCTAAGGTCCGGAACCCGACGACCCTAACAAGACCCGCGGAATCTCCCTACCTGCTCCTACTAACTCCGCGTCTTGCCAGTCCTCGCAATGCCGGCCTACGTGTGGCAGAAAGTGAGCTCTTGTGTAACTGAGCATGATCTTGAAGACTTCATGGACAAACAAAAGAGCTGGCTTAAAAGCAAAAACCAGAAAGAGAGATGTCAGATCTGTTCACCAAACGTGGATAACCACAAGATGCGGTACACTATCCTGAAGTGCTCGTCTTCGACGTGTTCAGTAGTCGCAGCAAGTCAGGAAAGCTGCATGTGGTTTGTCAAGATCCACACCTGTATGCTGACATCGCGTAGTGATGTTTACCAGAGTGGTATCCACTTATCTACCGCAAATTCACCGAAGAATTGCAAGATCAGCCTCAGCATGCATCGGTTTATCAAGGAACGTGCTGCTGCAGGGGGAAAACCTTCGGTTGTCTTAAACAAGCTGGCACTTAAGTATAATTTTCAGGATATCGACCCCAAGCAATTGCTGGCCCGAGTCCAGACGCGTGTCCGGAACCACCGCAAAAATGTCTTGAATGACAACGATTTTGTGGACGAAATGGCTACATTGGCCAAAACCCACCGATACACACACAATCTTGAGGAAAATGAGGCATTCACCTTTGGTTTTCCTGTGGACCCAAATGGGGAACCTCTTCTTGGAGAAGGCTCTGATGAGGATCCCTTACTAGTAGGATTTGCCACAAAATCTACGATTCGCCGTCTTCAGTTTGCTGCACAGTACATGACGCACCTTGACGCAACATTCAAACTGAACACGCGTGGTTTTCCTGTTATCGCGATCGGAATATCGGATATGTGGCGACAGTTCCATTTAGTTGCTCTGTTCTTGGTATCTGACATCAAGCAAAAACGATGGGAAGCTGCCATCCGCTCCACACTAGACATGTATTTCAATATTACGGGCGATACTCCAGGAATCGGCTACGTCATGATGGATGCTGACGCTGCGCAACGCAGCGGCTTCGAGTCAATTGCTATCCAAAGTCTCGCCCTGGATAAACAGCCAAAGTTTTTGATGTGTTTTTTTCACGTTGTGAAGAACGTGAAGAAGCACATAGCACACCTCAGTTCGGCAAAGAGAGCGGTTGTGTTTAGACACGTGTACGCGATCCACTACGCTCGAGATCCACTCGAGCTGCAAAACAGGATGAAGGAAGCATTGGCATCCTGGAATACCGACTCGGATTTGGCAGACTTCAGCTCTTACTTTCTCAGTCAGTGGATGACAGGTCGATATCGGAATTGGCAGTGTCTCGAATCTCCCATGGGAATGGCCAAAACAAACAATCCAATTGAGAACTTTAACGGCCGTTTCAAACAGCAGCACACCCAGCGAAGGTTACTCCGACTGAACGCTCTCTTTGTTCAGCTTTTTGCAGTGCTGCTCACTTCAGGCGATATTATCACTTCCATTTCAAACAGAAGTGAGAGATAGCCCTAACATTTTGCGTGACCATCGGCGCTTGAATTCCGAAAACGCATTCAGTATTGTCGAGGTGCAAGACACCCAGATTAGAGTACCATCCGGCCGATTGTACCGTGTATTCCAGCGGTACGTCTCAAGAGAATTGTCGACCAAAGCATCCGAAACAGAGCAGCAAGAGGCGACGGATTTCGAGTTCGAAGCGGAAGCGCAACCTTGAGTAGGCTGGTTTGTACACGCTGAGTTTCGACAATGCAGTTGCAGAACGTGGTTCAAGCTGGGGAGTTGCGTTCATGTAGTTGCAGTGCGATTCAAACTGGGTCTGCATGTCGAACCATCGGGTCTCAAAAGAGCTGTGTTCGTGGACAAACGTGCCAAGAAGAAACGCGGGCGGCCCGCCTTAGCTGGTACAGCTCTCTCACTTGAATGAGCGAGATATATCGCATTTAACCCACCGATGGCGCCGGCCTTTCATTTCTCTTTGACACTTCTTTCATTTCCCAGGGCTTCAATTTCTCTTTCACAATACTTTCAATTTCATATTTGCAGCGTTTTCTCTGTTGCACTGCTTGATACGAGCATTGTTATCGAACCGGCCACAGAAAACACGCACGCCAACAAACCGAGAGCAAGATCTTCGAGCCCACGCCAACACCACCGGGATTATGGGCACATTCATCAAAATCACGACAACCTAAACAGTCTCCTCCATGAGCATGGTCACGGAGAAAATCAACCAAGGAAGTCCACAGAGAAAAAAGCCGGCAGTACGTCCACTGGGAGAAAGACCACCGACAGTATGTCCACTTGGAGTATGACCACGAAAAGCGTGACTGTCCACACGACGATCACCAGTACCACACGATCCGACAAGGCATCCATTTCCACGAAGCGTAAAAGAGAGTGGAGCGCAGATAGTAGTGTGTTCTCGTTCGTTTTTCATTTGAATCAGCCAGTAAGTCCTTACGAGACACCCATATTAAACACGATAAACCACAAGAGCGTGGCAATGCATGAATACATTGAAACACTCCAAAGCCTTAATGCGTCAGGTTCAATTGGTGAAGAGAACAGGACACTTCCCCTTTTTCCTTCGGCAACCCAGACCACACGACACGACTATCAGTCTCGTACTTCGAAGCCCTGGAAAATGCTCGGTGGCAAGGCTTATTTGAGGGCCTGTGCTCTTGTTGCTTTCGCGTCTTCAAGCTCCGTCGTTGATGCTCAGTCCACATACGACGCAATTGTCGTTGGAAGCGGCCCCGGAAGTCTCGTTGCTGCTGAGTACTTGTCTCGTGATCCAAACGTTTCGGTGCTGATCGTCGAGGCTGGCCCCAAGTCCCTCGGTGCTTCTGGCGGCACCACGATGATCCCGGACTACGCGAAGAGCAAAGGTCTCACAGCTTTCGACATCCCTAGCGAGTACGAGAGCATTTCCTGGAATTCCAACTTCGCACATTTCCGTGTGGACTGGATCTCTAGTCCTTCGACGTGGCTCGGTAAACTCGTCGGTCAAGGCGGCGCTTCCGTCTTGGTCTCTTGATCTGTAAAAGTGGGAGAGAAAATAAATAAAAACAAAATTTCAAATATAAATTTCTGTTCCTCGGTCGGATGGTTTTATTCCGGTAAATCATTGTTGCACCGTGGATCTTGGAGCTGATGTAACAATAAAGTTTGAGAGCTTGTGTAATGCTCTTCTTTCGTTTCATGGATAACATTTAGGCTGTGGGCATGTTTGGGCGGGTCGCATCATCTTCGAGTCCTTGTTCGTACTCAATAGACCTGCATCTCCTCGGAGACAATTGAGACAACCCGTGCGTCCTGTTAGCCGTGGGGATCATCAACAGCAGCCTGGACGGGGTCATGTTTGGCCTTGAGACGCCTGACTACCTCGCCATGCAAGTGCGGTCTGAAACGCTGGGTAAACAGCCTTTGGACGGAGCCGTCTTGGCCCAGTTAGCAGGACCTACGGACAACGACCCGTTCCAGTTACGTGGTTCAGTCTCCTGTTAAATCAAATTCGGGTTAGCTATCTTCATAGCAACTTCCTCTTCAATCACAACCCAAAGCTGTTGACGTCCCGCACTACCACCATAGCAAGAAAGAGAATAAAACCTCGTACGAGGAGGTCAGCTACCAGGATGAGCTGCAGAAAACATCGCTGAGTCGTCAGCGAACCTTCACTACTACGATCTTGACAGCTCCGACGAGGAAACCTCCGAAGAGGAATCAAATCCCGTGTCCATTTCTCCCCGCAACGTTGAAATCTTCGACTTCTCCTTGTCGATCGTCTTCATTTCTTCGGATAAAAGTGACGAATACGTTAAACCGCCAGTGGACGTTCCCCGCAAGTATCGCACCCAGAACCGTCAAGGAGGTGTGCTGGCGTTGTTCACACATTGGGCGTTTAAAAGGGAGAAGCGCCGTTTGGGCGGAATGGGGCCGCTTCCGGAGCGAGCTGAGGCGCATCTTTCTCCATTTGAAGAGGTTCTTGATGGAGTATCTGTAGGAATGTACTCGGGCATAATTATTTGAGCTGTGGGTATACATATTGTAGTGTGTTAATTTATTCCTTCAAGTATCAAGAACAACCGAGAGAAGGTCGTGTGGCCAGTACCATTGTCTTTATTCACATTGACTTATCAACAAGACACTAGTTTGCAACATCACCACAGATATTCCGTCAAGTGAGCCGGATCACCGGGTATTGTAGGATAGGAGACGTCTAGGGAGCTCTGGTAAGCACCTTTGGTTGAGCACGTTTAAGTGGTGACGTGACGTTCGTAGCCTTAGGAGACTTACGTAATGCCGTGACGTTCGCAGGTCTTGTCGGTGTAGTTTCAGTTAGGCTTTGGTGAGGCATTCGACGTGAGGTTCCTAGGGATAAATTCCGACCGTGTCACATCATGGGTCGCTGTTCTTGGCGTGCTTTTGCTGCCAGTCGACGACTTTCACTGTCGTCCGATTCGCTAATGTCTTCTTCATCATCAACACTATCGATTGAACTGAAGAATTTGCTGCTGCCATCGCCACTTTCGATCGATCTTGACAAGAACTCGCTGCTATCGTCGCTATCGTCAACAACCAGCCCCTATGCGGTGACAGTCTCCTCGGCACGTCTGGATTTCAGGGTTAGACTCCCCAACGTTCTCTGGATGAATTTCTGCTTCCTCTTCTTACGTTCCGCTACTGCTCCATCTTGACGATCGAAAACTTTTTAGTTGCGATAAAGTCAAGCAACCCGCTTCAACATATCTACCCCCGGAATCCGATAGAATTGATTGAGCAGCTACGACAGGTTTAAATTGGTCCGTGGACTATTCCTGCAGACTAAATTAAGACCCCAATCCTCTACCTACACCTTCTGTAAAATTATCCATGCCTCTGTAGAATGGCAATTTCCACCTGTAGAATTATCTTTTTGTCAAGCTGCAGGGGTTCAAGGCGACAGGAGCGACGCCCGGCGTTGCGTTCGCTTTTGTGTAGACTCAGAGCTCTTAAACGGGTGTCATGATCTTCGTCATGGTCTCAATGAGCATATGCAGGCTGCACTTGCAGGACTACCGTATTTGAGATCTCATAGTTCAGACCCCAGGTTTTTGAAGTTGTATTGTTGTAAAATGTACAAGAGCCGTACAGGTACCGACACGTCTCTAAAACTACTGCATCATGGAACTCTACTACTGGTAGTTTGTGCTCGTACGATACTGCACCACGTTTGAATTGCTTAGGAGCTTTACCGATGCCCGTCGTCCTCGTCCTTCCTTCCTTCCGGCCGCGGCCCCATGGTGCTTTTCTCGAAGTGAGCGCCCTGTTTTTGAGAGTTTTGACCTATTTTTACGCTACGAATTATGAGATCTCAATTGCTGATGTGGACTGAACAACGTTGCTGATTGGCTATTACACGGTGCGAACTATGAGATCTCTCTGAACTATGAGATCTTAAATACGGTAGACGACACATGTGGTGGAGTACGCCGTCTCTGCCTCCTATTCTCAGCCATGCTTTGTCACAACCACAAGATAACCATTTGTGCGGGTAACGTGGTCATAGTCGAACAAAGTGGACAAAAAGATAATTCTACAGGTGGAAATTGCCATTCTACAGAGGCATGGATAATTTTACAGAAGGTGTAGGTAGAGGATTGGGGTCTTAATTTAGTCTGCAGGAATAGTCCACGGACCAATTTAAACCTGTCGTAGCTGCTCAATCAATTCTATCGGATTCCGGGGGTAGATATGTTGAAGCGGGTTGCTTGACTTTATCGCAACTAAAAAGTTTTCGATCGTCAAGATGGAGCAGTAGCGGAACGTAAGAAGAGGAAGCAGAAATTCATCCAGAGAACGTTGGGGAGTCTAACCCTGAAATCCAGACGTGCCGAGGAGACTGTCACCGCATAGGGGCTGGTTGTTGACGATAGCGACGATAGCAGCGAGTTCTTGTCAAGATCGATCGAAAGTGGCGATGGCAGCAGCAAATTCTTCAGTTCAATCGATAGTGTTGATGATGAAGAAGACATTAGCGAATCGGACGACAGTGAAAGTCGTCGACTGGCAGCAAAAGCACGCCAAGAACAGCGACCCATGATGTGACACGGTCGGAATTTATCCCTAGGAACCTCACGTCGAATGCCTCACCAAAGCCTAACTGAAACTACACCGACAAGACCTGCGAACGTCACGGCATTACGTAAGTCTCCTAAGGCTACGAACGTCACGTCACCACTTAAACGTGCTCAACCAAAGGTGCTTACCAGAGCTCCCTAGACGTCTCCTATCCTACAATACCCGGTGATCCGGCTCACTTGACGGAATATCTGTGGTGATGTTGCAAACTAGTGTCTTGTTGATAAGTCAATGTGAATAAAGACAATGGTACTGGCCACACGACCTTCTCTCGGTTGTTCTTGATACTTGAAGGAATAAATTAACACACTACAATATGTATACCCACAGCTCAAATAATTATGCCCGAGTACATTCCTACAGATACTCCATCAAGAACCTCTTCAAATGGAGAAAGATGCGCCTCAGCTCGCTCCGGAAGCGGCCCCATCTCCGCCCAAACGGCGCTTCTCCCTTTTAAACGCCCAATGTGTGAACAACGCCAGCACACCTCCTTGACGGTTCTGGGTGCGATACTTGCGGGGAACGTCCACTGGCGGTTTAACGTATTCGTCACTTTTATCCGAAGAAATGAAGACGATCGACAAGGAGAAGTCGAAGATTTCAACGTTGCGGGGAGAAATGGACACGGGATTTGATTCCTCTTCGGAGGTTTCCTCGTCGGAGCTGTCAAGATCGTAGTAGTGAAGGTTCGCTGACGACTCAGCGATGTTTTCTGCAGCTCATCCTGGTAGCTGACCTCCTCGTACGAGGTTTTATTCTCTTTCTTGCTATGGTGGTAGTGCGGGACGTCAACAGCTTTGGGTTGTGATTGAAGAGGAAGTTGCTATGAAGATAGCTAACCCGAATTTGATTTAACAGGAGACTGAACCACGTAACTGGAACGGGTCGTTGTCCGTAGGTCCTGCTAACTGGGCCAAGACGGCTCCGTCCAAAGGCTGTTTACCCAGCGTTTCAGACCGCACTTGCATGGCGAGGTAGTCAGGCGTCTCAAGGCCAAGCATGACCCCGTCCAGGCTGCTGTTGATGATCCCCACGGCTAACAGGACGCACGGGTTGTCTCAATTGTCTCCGAGGAGATGCAGGTCTATTGAGTACGAACAAGGACTCGAAGATGATGCGACCCGCCCAAACATGCCCACAGCCTAAATGTTATCCATGAAACGAAAGAAGAGCATTACACAAGCTCTCAAACTTTATTGTTACATCAGCTCCAAGATCCACGGTGCAACAATGATTTACCGGAATAAAACCATCCGACCGAGGAACAGAAATTTATATTTGAAATTTTGTTTTTATTTATTTTCTCTCCCACTTTTACAGATCAAGAGACCAAGACGGAAGCGCCGCCTTGACCGACGAGTTTACCGAGCCACGTCGAAGGACTAGAGATCCAGTCCACACGGAAATGTGCGAAGTTGGAATTCCAGGAAATGCTCTCGTACTCGCTAGGGATGTCGAAAGCTGTGAGACCTTTGCTCTTCGCGTAGTCCGGGATCATCGTGGTGCCGCCAGAAGCACCGAGGACTTGGGGCCAGCCTCGACGATCAGCACCGAAACGTTTGGATCACGAGACAAGTACTCAGCAGCAACGAGACTTCCGGGGCCGCTTCCAACGACAATTGCGTCGTATGTGGACTGAGCATCAACGACGGAGCTTGAAGACGCGAAAGCAACAAGAGCACAGGCCCTCAAATAAGCCTTGCCACCGAGCATTTTCCAGGGCTTCGAAGTACGAGACTGATAGTCGTGTCGTGTGGTCTGGGTTGCCGAAGGAAAAAGGGGAAGTGTCCTGTTCTCTTCACCAATTGAACCTGACGCATTAAGGCTTTGGAGTGTTTCAATGTATTCATGCATTGCCACGCTCTTGTGGTTTATCGTGTTTAATATGGGTGTCTCGTAAGGACTTACTGGCTGATTCAAATGAAAAACGAACGAGAACACACTACTATCTGCGCTCCACTCTCTTTTACGCTTCGTGGAAATGGATGCCTTGTCGGATCGTGTGGTACTGGTGATCGTCGTGTGGACAGTCACGCTTTTCGTGGTCATACTCCAAGTGGACATACTGTCGGTGGTCTTTCTCCCAGTGGACGTACTGCCGGCTTTTTTCTCTGTGGACTTCCTTGGTTGATTTTCTCCGTGACCATGCTCATGGAGGAGACTGTTTAGGTTGTCGTGATTTTGATGAATGTGCCCATAATCCCGGTGGTGTTGGCGTGGGCTCGAAGATCTTGCTCTCGGTTTGTTGGCGTGCGTGTTTTCTGTGGCCGGTTCGATAACAATGCTCGTATCAAGCAGTGCAACAGAGAAAACGCTGCAAATATGAAATTGAAAGTATTGTGAAAGAGAAATTGAAGCCCTGGGAAATGAAAGAAGTGTCAAAGAGAAATGAAAGGCCGGCGCCATCGGTGGGTTAAATGCGATATATCTCGCTCATTCAAGTGAGAGAGCTGTACCAGCTAAGGCGGGCCGCCCGCGTTTCTTCTTGGCACGTTTGTCCACGAACACAGCTCTTTTGAGACCCGATGGTTCGACATGCAGACCCAGTTTGAATCGCACTGCAACTACATGAACGCAACTCCCCAGCTTGAACCACGTTCTGCAACTGCATTGTCGAAACTCAGCGTGTACAAACCAGCCTACTCCAGGTTGCGCTTCCGCTTCGAACTCGAAATCCGTCGCCTCTTGCTGCTCTGTTTCGGATGCTTTGGTCGACAATTCTCTTGAGACGTACCGCTGGAATACACGGTACAATCGGCCGGATGGTACTCTAATCTGGGTGTCTTGCACCTCGACAATACTGAATGCGTTTTCGGAATTCAAGCGCCGATGGTCACGCAAAATGTTAGGGCTATCTCTCACTTCTGTTTGAAATGGAAGTGATAATATCGCCTGAAGTGAGCAGCACTGCAAAAGCTGAACAAAGAGAGCGTTCAGTCGGAGTAACCTTCGCTGGGTGTGCTGCTGTTTGAAACGGCCGTTAAAGTTCTCAATTGGATTGTTTGTTTTGGCCATTCCCATGGGAGATTCGGAGACACTGCCAATTCCGATATCGACCTGTCATCCACTGACTGAGAAAGTAAGAGCTGAAGTCTGCCAAATCCGAGTCGGTATTCCAGGATGCCAATGCTTCCTTCATCCTGTTTTGCAGCTCGAGTGGATCTCGAGCGTAGTGGATCGCGTACACGTGTCTAAACACAACCGCTCTCTTTGCCGAACTGAGGTGTGCTATGTGCTTCTTCACGTTCTTCACAACGTGAAAAACACATCAAAAACTTTGGCTGTTTATCCAGGGCGAGACTTTGGATAGCAATTGACTCGAAGCCGCTGCGTTGCGCAGCGTCAGCATCCATCATGACGTAGCCGATTCCTGGAGTATCGCCCGTAATATTGAAATACATGTCTAGTGTGGAGCGGATGGCAGCTTCCCATCGTTTTTGCTTGATGTCAGATACCAAGAACAGAGCAACTAAATGGAACTGTCGCCACATATCCGATATTCCGATCGCGATAACAGGAAAACCACGCGTGTTCAGTTTGAATGTTGCGTCAAGGTGCGTCATGTACTGTGCAGCAAACTGAAGACGGCGAATCGTAGATTTTGTGGCAAATCCTACTAGTAAGGGATCCTCATCAGAGCCTTCTCCAAGAAGAGGTTCCCCATTTGGGTCCACAGGAAAACCAAAGGTGAATGCCTCATTTTCCTCAAGATTGTGTGTGTATCGGTGGGTTTTGGCCAATGTAGCCATTTCGTCCACAAAATCGTTGTCATTCAAGACATTTTTGCGGTGGTTCCGGACACGCGTCTGGACTCGGGCCAGCAATTGCTTGGGGTCGATATCCTGAAAATTATACTTAAGTGCCAGCTTGTTTAAGACAACCGAAGGTTTTTCCCCTGCAGCAGCACGTTCCTTGATAAACCGATGCATGCTGAGGCTGATCTTGCAATTCTTCGGTGAATTTGCGGTAGATAAGTGGATACCACTCTGGTAAACATCACTACGCGATGTCAGCATACAGGTGTGGATCTTGACAAACCACATGCAGCTTTCCTGACTTGCTGCGACTACTGAACACGTCGAAGACGAGCACTTCAGGATAGTGTACCGCATCTTGTGGTTATCCACGTTTGGTGAACAGATCTGACATCTCTCTTTCTGGTTTTTGCTTTTAAGCCAGCTCTTTTGTTTGTCCATGAAGTCTTCAAGATCATGCTCAGTTACACAAGAGCTCACTTTCTGCCACACGTAGGCCGGCATTGCGAGGACTGGCAAGACGCGGAGTTAGTAGGAGCAGGTAGGGAGATTCCGCGGGTCTTGTTAGGGTCGTCGGGTTCAGGACCTTAGATCAGGAGGAAGCCAATGTAAAAATGAAGAATAGCGATAATATCAATGCTTGTGGATGTCTGCAGTATCTAGAAGTATTTTTAATCTGAACCGCTGCAAAAAATAGTCCTCAGACGCAAAGGACGTCTTTTGCAGCATATGAAGCCGTGCAGCCAATGGGATCAAGCGTCTCTGTAGTTCTGTGCAACGACTCTGTATTCCTGGCCCACTTTGCTGTAGTGCCGTTCTATTATCTGTAATTTGGGTATGGTATCTGTATTTTTGTCTCTGCTTCTGTACATACGCAAACTTATTCTGTAGAATGCACTCTCGCTCCTGCAGCTTCCATTCGGCAGTACCACGTATAGGAGACCAAAACACATCCGCAAAAGTGGCTCCTTGGCATTCAACATGTGTCACTTACAAAACAGCAAATGCCGACAGCAATGTCGTTCAGCTCAAGAGATAAACGCCACACTGTCTAGTGGCCATGGATCCATGGAGGCCACCTTGGGAGTGCAAACGCGCACTTAATCATAGGTTCAGGTCTTGAACTCTGGCTGTACGGTGGATAAGGTGCATTCCCCAATCAAAGCAACATTTGCTCACAGTTAAAATTACAGGCAGTAGTTGAGAAAAAAGTGGTCGTACCGGGCTAAGACTGTTTGCAAAACTAAAAGACCGTAGTATCTATTGTAATTGTGTTTTTATTGAATGACAAGGCGCATGGCCACAAGCTGAATGCGATGCAAACACTACACTACAAGATGTTCATCACCCTCGTCATCGCCTTACTTCTTCATCGGGATCAAGTCTTTATGGTACTTGTTCCGGAAGTATGACCGTACAGGTCCAAGCACCACGACGTACTCGAACAGGATGCAGGTGAAGACGTTTCCGAGAAGCATTGCAAGCAACTTCCAGCGGAAGCTCATAGGCATGGGGATATCAGGTAGACCCACGACGTTAGTGCCACTGGAAATGCGGAAACGGTCCGTGACGATGCTGGGCTCTCCCAGCAGCATGTACAGGTCGAGAGCGCTGACGGCAGCGATGAACAGAAGCAGTAGAGAGTTTTTCCAGATCGGTTGGCGGTAGGTCGAGCCGAAACTGAAGACCCAAGCCGAAATGTGTTGCTGGAAGATGACAGTGAAGAAAAGCGTCGTGGCCAAGTGGTTGTCGGACAGCAGCCACCACTTCGCAACGTCCACACTGTCCGGCGAGAACGGACAGTACCAGACTTGACTTGACAGCATGTGGATGCTGAAGCACAAGTAGATAATGTTGATGGCCTCTTGTCCGAGGATGGATGCCAGCGTAGTCGGTCCAATCAGACTCGATGTCGGACGCTCAGCTTTTAGCTCTTCCAATGGCTTGGACAAGGTGATGACGTACGAGCAACCAACCAGCATGAAACCTTCAACCAGAATCCAGCACCATTGCGAAAGGTTGATGGCGTGGTAGTACATGAACAACCGGAGCACCGACCCGATGAGACCATACATGATCAGGAACTTGACAGACGCGAAGGACGTCGCCACACTGCAGCGACCTTCACGGCACAAATCAACCACGGATTGAATCGTCTTCGCCTTACTCGTGAACGGCGACACCACCGAAGCTTCAGCGTCACTCAGCGCCACACCGGCGTGTGCGAACCGCAGTGCACCACAGTCGTTGCCGCCGTCACCGCACATTCCCGTCACCGCTCCCGTCTCCATGTGCAACTTCACGCACTCGACCTTCCCGTCGGGTGTCATGCGGCTGAAGATGCGGATGTTCAGTAGCAACCCCTTGATCTCGCCCATCGCCACCAGGTAGTCGAACGCCACACCCGTGACGGCCAGCTCCACGTCCTCGCCCTGCTCTACAAGGTGCTTCACACCAGGCAGGTCGTACTCCTCCGCTGAGTCCACGTCGCGCCACACCAGCTTCTTCACCTCGGTGGTCGACACCATCTCGCCCAGAATCACCCGTGAGCTGGACGACACCATGCCGCTCTCACGCGCGATGTAGCAGCCGCACATGGCGTTGTCGCCCGTGATCATGACGGTGCGGATGTCGCCGGCCTTAAGCTTCATGATGGCGTCGGCCGTGTCGTCCTTGAGCTCGTTACGGAACAGGATAAGTCCCAGTAGCGACAGACTCTCGTCCACAGCCTCGCGGTTGTTGGCGAACTCGATCACCTGCTCGTGCGTCCAGTCACTCGGCAGCTCGCGGTACGACAGACCCAGCACGTAGCACCCGTCCTTGGCGAGGCGGTCGGCCACGTTCTTGTAGTCGGCCGGCACGCTTTCTGACGTGCTCAGCTGCTGCATGCGCTCGTACGAACCCTTGCAGAAGACGTAGTACTTGCCGCTCTTGCGGTTGCGCACCACGACACTCATGGACATGCGGTGGTGGTCGAAGTCGTAGCGCTTGACGAACTCCAATTCCAGACCCGGGTCCACCTTCGACCTCACGCACGGCTGCTCGCCCTCCTTCTCGACCAGCTCCCAACCCGTGGCCGTGAACATACGCACCTCCACTTCGTTACCCACAAGACGGTCCTCGAGAGAACCGACCGAGTGGCACGTCGTCAGTGCATACAGCAGTTCCTCGGACGACGGGGCGTCTTTGACGTCGTTGACAATCGGAGTGAAGCGACTGTCCTTGACCGGCTGCACGCCGAGGAAGTCGAGACCTTGCTTGGTGAGCGTACCGGTCTTGTCGAAGCAGAAAATGCGAACCTTACCGGCAAGCGTGATACGCTCGACGTTGAGAGAAAACACACCAAGCTTCTCGAGGCGCTGTGAGGCGTTAACTTGACCGACAGTAATAACAACAGGAAGAAGGGGACTGATGACGCAGGACAAGACGAAGATGGCGTAGCAGAAGGCAGCGTAGCGGTTGCTGAGCTTACCGTTGCTCATCAGGAAGTTGATCACCATGATACAAGCAATGATAGAGTAGACCAGGAGAAGCGCGATCAGCACCTTCAGGTGCTCGTTGTACTTGAATCGCATCGGAATCGGAAACAGAATTGACTGGATCAATTGGCCCTTGGTCGTGTGTGCGCCCGTCGTCTGCACGATCGCCAGGATCTCCTCATTGCGACCGGAAGACAACACGCGGGTGCCAGCAAACAGCGTGTGCTTCTTGCTGCCCTTCTCCGGGTCATACACTTCGTTGCTGCGTTCCGGGATCGGGAACTTCTGCACCGGCATCGATTCGCCAGTCAACATGGACTCGTCGCACACCGTCGTGCCCTTAACGATGGCCATATCACACGGCACCACCCAGTTCTCAGACACCTTCACGAGATCACCCGGAGCCAGATCAGGCGACGACAGCACAAGCCATTCACCACTGCGGAACACATTCACGTCTGTGCGGTACCGCGTCATCTTGACAATGGACGACTGGATCTGACGCTGCGTGTAGATATTCACCACGGCAGCTCCCAAGACCACCACCGTCATGACAATTCCCATGTTCCAGTACGTGAAGTAGTACCAGACGTAGTAGCACATGATCTGGTAGATGTAGAACAGCGTGAAGAACTCGTGCGCCATGGAAACCGGCAGTGATGGCATCTCGACGTCGACGGAGTTGGATCCGACCGTGTTGATGCGGTGAGTGGCTTCGGTGTTGGACAGACCGCCGGCCTCCTGCTGCATGTCGTCGTAGGTACGTCCGAGCGCGACGGCGCCGGGCACGAAGCGGCCTTCAGTCTCCTCGTACACGTAGCGCACGTGCTGGAACTCGACGATACGGAGTCCATCCACCTCCACCACCGGAACCGTCGTACGGTATCCGCTGATCTTACCCTTGGACGCGAAAAAGCTCTCGACCTTCGCGACCCAGTCGGACACTCCCGAGCGATCGGCCAGCAGCACCTCCGTCTCGTCGCGCTTGAGCATGTAGACGAACTCGCACTTGTCGAGGGGTACACGGACGCGGAAGAAGTTGAAGATGCTGTCCTGCATCGCCACGATGACGACGAACCAGATTGACGTGATGATCCAAACGATGATGAACACAAGCGCATTGTCCTCCGTGGGGTCAAAGAGCGGTGGATCGAAGTTACCGTAGTAGTCGCAGATGATGATAACCAGAAGGACGTTCAACGCTAGCGAAGCCACTACCACACAGCCGAAGACGAAGTTGCCTAGGTGCGAGCGGGAGAAACCGGTCTGGAGAATCCCTTCGGCGGCTTCGATCTGCATGCGTGTGTCAGAAACACGCACACTGGTGTGACGTCCGTTGGCATTTCCAGCGACTGCTCTCGACGGAGTCTGCGGCGTGGCGATCAGCTTCTTGTTCATCTCGTTCACCGAGTTGTTGGCGTTCTGCGTGAAGTTCTTGTAAGCCGTCCAACCGCCGAGGATGACAAAGAAGACCAGGTAGAGCACGTAGATGATGACCAACGGCGTCTCCGTGTACGAGGTGAACCGAGGCTTCACCGTCGACGACGATGACGTACAAGCGTCTCTCAGATCGGCGTCAACTGTGCCGTCACGTAGCATAATGCTGTAGCACGTCGCGCCAATAGGGAAGGAAGCGTTGTTATTGCGCACATTGGCAGCGTAGTTCCAGAAGACGGTGCTGTCTTGCGAATCCGCAGTGAGGGACGAGTTGGTGTCAGCACACTGCATCTCCTCCGTCAACTCTCCCGTCTCCGTGTTGGTCACAGCTTGTACTCGACAGATACTACTTGGGTCGTCGTAGTAGAACTTCTGCGTAGTCGGGTGGTACATTGTGTATGGGAAGTTCACTTGCCGTTGCTCGTTCCATCCATCGACGTAGTATGACTCGTAGTCACCACCCGACGGACGGTTGTATTTAGTGTAGAGCACTTTGGTAGTCTCTGAGTACTCACAGCAGTAGTACTCAGGAGCATGTCGAACCGGACAAGCAGCAAAGTCCATTTGGTTGGCCGCTGCAGCATTCACTTGCACAGGTGCAAGCGTTGCTAGTGCCAGCGTTGGCAGAAGCGTTGAACTCCAGCGAGGCATCGTTTAATGATAAATCAAGGACAGACACTTGAGTAGAAGCGTTTGACTTGAGGAAGGAAGTGATGTGAGTTCGCCGATGCAAATTGCCGAATGAATTGCATTTGGCTGTGACGGTGATGGTGTTGCGCTTCCTGAGGCTTGTGGAGCTTCAGATGAAGAGCTTCTCGTACCTGCTCGTCGAGTGTCGACGGTTAGGGTTTTTCCAGCTGGAACGGCACCACCGTTTCTGTAACGCGCTACTTAATCAGATGCTTGTCGCAAAAATTGGGTGCTGGAACTTGGTGGGTTTGAGTAAGTTGACAGCGTTTAGTACTTGGAAAAGTATCGATGAATTTTTACAAACAAAAATCAATCAATGTTACCGGCAGTAGACGTATCCGTGGGTGACAGCGAAGTGGTCACACCATCGTGTGGTCACCGAAATCTCCATACAAACATCAAGTATACGTCTTGGCAGTTCCAGATTTGCATTGCGGGAGCAGAGGGGCCACACCAGAGCCCTCCAACCTGCATACAAAAACCAAGTAGTTGTAAAGTGACCACTTGCGTGGTCACAGTAAATCAGGTCTCGACCCATTCTATAGTTAACTCAAGTAAAAAAAGAGTGACCGGAAACTTGTCTGACACGGATACTACTGAGCGTTTGTGGTTTTGTGTTCCCGTCCCTGGAACTGGTGCGGAGCAGAATCACTCTGCACCGCGACCTTCGTCGAACATTGTTTTATGCAGTGCCCACTAGATAGGACGAGGATCTGCAACGTGAGTGTAGACGAGAGACTCCCGCTTGAAATCAAAAGCCGAAACAACGGGCCATTGAGCTGACCAAACCCGATTGTATCAGGGCTACCGTAACTCTGCAAACTAACTTTCGTGAGCGTCACGCAATATCAAGAGTATACTAAACGTACAGTCTCCAATAAGCCTAGCTTTCTATGCTATCCGGATAGCAGCAGCATGGGTAGCCTACAGTGTACCCGGTAGGAATATTTGCCAGCGTCGTCGTCCTTTACCAGGCAAATCAGCCCACGCGTGCAGCGTGTTCCTCTGCTTCAACACATCTCGCGAGAAAGTAGCCTTGACCAGTAACCCACATGGGCCATGTCATGGCCGTTCCAGCAGGAAGAGTCCGCGGCAAAAACCACAGACTTCCGGCATTGGTGCTGGAAGAGATTTCACGCACCTTTAGGTTTCAGCTGCGTTCTCTACCAGTACATGTATCAGCGCCTGGACATCAAGTTGCAGCGATCACTCACGGGACATGTCACGGTATGGATGAGCCTCTCACCAGGCGAGTCACACTGCAACTTGTATGATACATATCTATCATCTGTGATGCCCTACTGTCCCGCTGGGATCGTTCAAAACACGCGCTTATTGCCAGTTTTGCTAGCTCGCTGAAGCGGTTGGCATTCCAACGTGCACGGGCATGATGTTCGACAGCAACTTGTTGGCAACTAGGATGATCGCGGTTAATGTCCGCCGCAGACTCGACCGTCGAGTCAACGAGCAGCACTTAGCAGACAGGCGTTGAACCGAATAGCGATAGTGGGTGTACAGTCCAATTTGTACAATGCAAATGTCCCTACAGTACAAGTGCATTGCTCTCGTTGGCCGTGTCTCGAGCCGACGACGCTACTTGTCTCCTTATTAAAATTTAAGAACTGCGCCTACCTGTAGGAATTATGTTTTGAAGCATATCGTTCGGCTATTCTCGAACTTCGGGTAGGACCAAACTGCTCTACCAATGCTGGAGTACAGCACTTACCACGTATGCACGTGACGGCTATGCGTCGTTGGTTCTACACTCGGACACCCGGCTATCGCTGAAAAACACTTTGGCAAAATTTGGCAGGTAGAAAGCGAATTTTCGAGGCGCGAAAGTAAGGATTGGCAATAAAATATTGTACATCACCGAGATGGGATCGAGTTCAAGTGGTCCAGTTGATGGTTAGCGAAATCAATCGCATCCCCATTCAGTGAGCGACTTTCACAACGGAAAAGACAACGAGGCAGCGATCACGAAGCTGCTGGAATCTTTGGCTCGGTCTAGCCTTGAAGCAGCAGGAAATCGACGTCTTAAGAGGCTGCAGGACTTCCCTGAGAGCAGCTACCGATACAGTACATGTACACCCGTCGCGATGGTGGCCATGGAGCGTAGCCACCAAGTGAAGTTCGCGGAGGTGCTGCTGGACAAGAGACGATGAATGCGCGCGTTTTATCCGGCTCTTTTGAAGATCAGCTTGTTGTTGTTCCACAAAATATCATAAACACCATACATTCCCTGACAAACACAATGGGATCCAGCTCAGCACCATGACAGAGACGGCTCATCTGCCAGCATCCTGTCAGTCAGTTTGCCGTTAGGTCTAGGTTAAGGTGTCTCACCTCCCCTCCCTCCCCATTTAAGAACCTGACTGGGTGGACTGAGCGCGGCCTTCAGCGGAGCGTGTCGTCAGTGGTCTGCAGCGCGCGGCCTGTGCGGCGGGGGTGTCGTCGGTGGCCTGCAGTGCGTGGACAGCAGGGCAGGAGAAGCGTCGGTGGCCTGTTGCGCTAGGCTGGCGCGACCAGCGCATAGCCACAGATCAGCTCTACGCGCTGGTCGTCTGCTGCCTGCCTGGACATTTGCGTGCATAACGCAATGAGCGTCATGTTGGTCGCTGGAGGATCGATACACAATCTCGTAAGTGCAATAAGTGTTATGGTTGCTTTACTCCAGGGTGTTATATTTTCGTCGTTAACATGATGCGTTCTGTATGTGTGGTTTAGTCTGTTACTGTGTAGATAATGGCAAGCATAATGGATATGTGAGTGCTGCAAACGTGTGTTATTATCATTCCTACCTACAGACGCTGAAGCGCGTGGCCAATACTTTGCGGGCGCCCAGCGTTTCGAACTCGCTTCCTGTTTACAAGGATTTCTCGCCTGACTCGTCCACTACGCTGCGGGACTGCTGGGCAAACAGCAAGTGACAGCAGTACCCCATTTTGAAGTGGTATTTACAGGGACAGTATGCAGCCCGAAGGTCGACCGGCCAGCCAGTACGAGGCTGGCCCTCGACCTCCATGCGCGCGTAGTGAACACCGAACTGGGCGGAAATCGCCATGTCCTCTCTCGCACGGTTGAGATCCGGGACGAACGTCCTCACAGGAGGCAGCGCACGCACATGTACCAGTTCTGGGTCGGCGTCACCAAGGAGAAAGTCGATGCTGGATCTGGTGACTACGTTTTCGCAGAGCAGGCCACGGCGACGAAGCCCACGTGTGCGGGTCTGGAGCGTCGTTGCGCAGGAAGGCGCGAGGGCGAATCGAGGCAACGCCATGGAGCGGTGACCGCAACATGCAAGTAGCTGCGCAAGCAGCAATCCCATTTTCAGCTGGCGGTGATGCGTGTAGTCGCGCTTCAGCGCCCGGTTGAACTGCTCAACAGGGTTGTTAATGGTGGCGAACCCGGGCGGGGTAAGAAAGCACTGCCAGTTCGCGAAGTTGCCCTCGAGCCACTGGGACTTCACGTATGTGGCAAATGCGGCGAGGTCAGCGTGCCCAGCCCACTCCTTCAGCATGGCCGCCTTCTTGTCCACGTACTCGCTCTTGCTCTGCGCAAAGTGCAAGTCGTAGACGCCCTTGTACACTAATGCAGAGAGCTTCGAGCTCAATCCGCGAGTCCTCTCGCGCAGCTTTGCCACTACGTGGTAGAAACACATGAGGTACGTAAATGAGCAGTCGGCGAAGACACTGCGGAAGGCTTTGTGTTGTGCCTTGTCTGCATCTCCAAGAACGAACTTCACCTGCCACTCCGCACCGTTGATCCGAGCATACACACGGCGTAGCGCAACGAGCGCCGCTTCAAAGTGCACGTACTGGAGCTGCGACGTGATGAAAAGCGCCACCAGGTGGAAAGTTCTGGTGGTGTCGGTGATGCCGCAGACAAGAACAGGGTAACCAACGCTGTTCAGTTTGAACGTAGCGTCGAGGTGCAACACAAAGGTGCTCGCGTCCCGCGCAGCGTTGCGCAGAAGTGCCTTGGTGGTCATGCCGATCAAGAACGGCCGAGGATCTGAGCCGTTTCCGATCTCGGGGAGGCCAGAGGTATCATGCGCACTAGTGAACGTAAAGGCATCGTGGTCGCCTTCACGTCCACTAAATGCGGATGCCCGCACCGCCTCCACAATCGCCTTGAGCTTGTCGTTGCCGCCGAGCCGCGTTCGACGAAAGTGATGCACAATGTTTTGCACCGAGCGCAGGCTGGGTAGTACGGCAGGACGGAGACCAAACTTGCGTCCCAATGCGTGCCGGATGCGTAGCGGCATCAGGTTTTCGCGGGCCAGCTCCTTGATGAAGTCCCGCTGCTGCGGCGTGATGCACAACTTGACGGCGTTCGCGCGCGCGAATGGTGCTCGCCTAACTCGTGGATGTCGGCGACGTCGGTCTCCTGACAGACCAGCACCTTCAGCCGCCATGGGCAGACCTGGTAGGGAACTGCGTCCGTGCAGTGCTTGCAGGCGCAGCGCAGCACCTTGTAGCGCATAGAATGCGGAATGCCGCTGCTGCAAGCCGCGCATGACATCAGCTGGCTCTTGACAGTCTTCCACGTTTTCATTCCTTGGAGAAGGAAAGCGGTGTCTTCGGACGAAACACCGCTACAGAGCAGGTTCCAGGCGTGTGGGCGGGGCATTGTCGAGAAGCGAGTGGGGATCTAGGCGAGAAAGAACTTATTTAGAAGTAGAGAGAGTTTGAAGCAGCAAGGTCTCGGACGAGCGCCACCAGTCAAGTTGTACTTTAGGCTGCGCAGCGCGTGATGTGATTGGGTAAAATCTTCAAATAGAGGTATATGATTGGGTGAATAGTATTGGTTGTGCTGGTGCGCACTAAGGGATGTTTGCTTATAAATTCTTGTGGTTTCCTGTGATTTAGCGGTGCCCGCGAATGTTTTTATGTGGTGAAAACACGTGGTATTGTGTTTGTCAGCGTGCATGGTGTTTTTCAGGCATTTGTGGTGGTTTTGGAACTTTGTCTTGTTGTTCGGCTTCCTGCGTTGACGTTCAAGGAGGGCGTTCGCAAACAACAAGACACCACGATTTGCTTGCTCGAGCGGTGGATGTACTTCTCCGGTTGTGTTGGTCCAGCTAATCAGTCCTGATTCGAAGTGCATCGCGGCAATGGCTCGATCCAGACGCACCACACTACGTACAAGTATCGGTTGTTCCTGCTCACGCAAGGCAGAACCTCAAGACTACCAGTGAGGCTCACTGTGAGCAATCGACCAGATTGATTGTCGTGTTGGAGGTCTGCCAAAGACAGGACGGTATGGGACAATTGATATGGGATAAAAGATGCCTCATCCGGTCGATCCGTTGGGTTTTAGTTGGATCAGTCAGCCTTACCCAGCTGAAACTGAAGGTATTAAGGGTGCTGGAGCTTTTGCACCCACAATCACCCCACGGGATCTCGACTTATGGCGTGTTCCCATCAACTGAATTAATCCCACGCCCATATCTTGTCGGTACGTAGTTCCGCCGTCACCGTCTCCGCTTCCTTCCTCTTGACGAGTTTCGTTGCCGCTTCCTTCGCCTTCCGCCGCCTCACGACGACCAGGACGACGACAACAAGCTCGACATGAAGGTTGCGGATCTCTGCAGCCCCATTCCACGATGGCCGCTTGAGTGGATGGGACAGCAGCTGCGGAAAGCGAGCCTCGAGCATGGGCAGATATAGATGCGGCGGGTGAACACCTTGGGCATGGAAGCTCGGCGCGCGAAGATAATGGGCGCCGCGACGTGAATTGTGACCTCCAGCTGTGTGTGAACCGTGTCACTCTTGCACGCCGGGCATCTTTGTAGAGTCTGCAAAGATGCCTCTTGCAGACCTCACCGCGGATGCAGTGCGACCTGCCCAAGATTTCATCATCACGAAGACGGCTGCTTGACGGAATTGTGCTGGGAGTACAGTAGCACAGTGCAACGAGCGTGTTGTGTACTGCCCTGAATACGGCCGGAAGGCTGAGCATCCCGGTACAGTACATGTAGGGTATGTACAGCACCGTCGAGTCTACAGTGGCGTTGGTAAACTCTTGCCAGAGCAATCAATAAAAGATACTTTTGCGACATGCAGAGATTGAGCATCAATTTCATTTGCGTTTTGTATGCTCTTTGAGCTATAAAAGGGTCGTTATTGAAAAGATCCGCTCGAATGACTCAAACAGAAGCTTCGACTGCTGTCATGCCAGCCTCAATGCATTGAGGCAATGCATTGGGCTGTGGACTGAGTCATTTGCCTCCGCGCCACCGCACCAGCCAACCATTCTGTCACTTCAGTTTTTGCAGCGTCCACACTTTTTCGACTCCTGCACCAGCCTGTTTATGGTTTAGTCTAAGCGGCGAAACTTGTCAAGCGAAAGTCCCCGACAATTGCATGCACAGCAAAACGTGCTGCCATCAAACGGTGCCTCTTGCCTCTTGTTCTTCGGTTACAAGTGCTGCAACGATCACTTGCTTGCATTCTCGACTACAGCACCTCCACCTCAAGCTTCCCCATGCTGATGTTTAGATGCGCACTACGCTTCGTTGAAACGTGACGGAGCAGCCCAAACCACAGGACAACACGCACCCAACGGGATTTGCAGCTAAAAGCGACTTGCTGACGCACTTCATGCACTGCACTTCATCTCTGCCCTCTAGGCTAGTGCCGTGTCTGTGTGTCTGTTCAACGTCTTAGCGCATAAACCTGCGTAGCTACCTGTCTCTCCATTTTGTACATGTACGTATTCTATACTGTATTTTCCCATGGTGTAGCCTATCCCTATGTTCTAGACTGCTCTCAGGAATGCCAAAATTACAAATATAGCCCACTAATGATAACCCTCTCAATGGCCTCTGATTGGTCGATTTAAATTCTAGAATTCTTTCATTCCAAAACGCAAACGGCGTCAGCAGCGACAGAGGACATTACGCGAACGGCGCGGCGGCTAGCGAGGACAGGAGTGATCGAGCGGCGCAGCCAGCCTAGGAATACTCGGTAAGTACCCATATAAACATAATACAGCTATCAAATCTTTACGGTGTCGGGTGTTCCGCCTTGTGGGAGAACTGGTACCACATTGGGGCAACTGGGAGCTGGTGTGTACAAAATTAAGGGTGGGCTGGAGCCTGCGGAGGACTCTGACAGGTCCTCTGCGGGGCTTGAGGAGGGTTGCAGTGGGTGCCACGCCACGGCCATTCTGACCGAGACCCTCTCGAGCGCACAGACGCCGGGCAGTCCACTCCGAATCTACAATATTGCCCATTTAAGCAAGTAAGCCATCCCTGCGGGTACTTTGGTGAAAATTGAAATTTGGGTACTGTAGCTTTTGCGCCCAAATCCATGACCTTCCCATTTTTGGGATAAAAGGTTGCAGCTGGCCACCCTTCGCCGTTCCTGTCTCAGTTCTGCCTCTCTATTGCTCTTCGGAGCCCTGATCCCTGAGACGCCCATGTTCGCCCGCCAGCGGCATGGGAAGCCTCATACCAATCCGGGGTCCTGGGGTGGATCCATGTGGCGATAAAAGCCGGCTTGGCCGGGCCACCCACCTCAGCCTTGGGCCAGTGGTCGTGTGTGAGACCGGCACATGTTATGGAGACATTTCATGCTGCTTACCGTGTCAGGGGCAGAACGGCATGCGCTGCATGTTCCCATTCACCTATCAAGAATTAGTTTACAGTTAAAATACAATTATTCAGTGTTAGACCGTTGTCTAACGCTGCTTCCTTTGTGCTTTTTTGGCGAGGGAAGGCTATGGCTCCGGTCAGGGTCGGCACGAAGCGGGATAGGTACGTAAAATTAATGTTTCGTGCTGTTGGAAGTCTTCTAACATTCTACTGTGTAGAGACGACCGTCGAGGACAGCTGCAGCATCGTTTAGACGAAGCGGAGCGCGTGAACGCAACTCCAGCAGAGGATGAATCGCCTACTGCAAAGCGACGACGGATCAACAGAAGGAAGCAGGCACGCAACCGTTTTTCGAGGGCTTCGCGAGAATTGGAACTACTCAGTCAGCAGGTAAACAACGTTTCGGTTTCAGGCGACCCCATTGTAGCCCCTGTAGATGCACCGGTGGTTCCTCCGACAGGAACAACCATGGCCCCCACTACGAATCCATCCAGTGCTGCGGCGCTTAGGATGAGTGACGCAGAGAGAGCCAGGCTGCGGCGGGCAAATATGAGCTCTTCCCAACGCGAACGTACGCGGCAACGGGATGCCGAACGCCAGCGGCAACGGAGAGCTCAACGAAGTGCTGGACAAATGGTAGCAGATCGCGAAAGAAACCGACTTGGACAGCAAAATCGACGTCAGACGGATGAGGAGCGTGCGGCAGAGCGAGAACGGGACCGAGAGCGTCACGCCATTAGAAGGGCGTTACAAACGGAGGAAGAGCGCGAAGAGGAGCGCGAGCGTGTTCGAGAACGTCGACGTATCACTCGCCATCGAAAAGCACTTCTAAACCATGAAGATTTCCGTCCTTCGATGGTCACAGGTCCAGATGTTGATGAAGACACCAGACGCCACCGGCTGCCTCCCACTACGGTGTGCGGTCATTGTAACGCGTGGAAGTGGCCTGGTGAAAGCGGGTCTGCCTGCTGTATCGAGGGGAAAGTCAGACTACCACCTCTGGCCCCAGCTCCAGACGAACTTCTCCAGCTTTACGGAGACCCCAATTTTCGAAAGCAGATACGGGCGTACAACCAGGCGTTTGCCTTTACGTCTATCGGTGCTTCAAACCCGAACACGGGTAGGTTTCAGAACGTCAACCAGGACAACAGCGTCGCGGGTGAACGTGGCGTATACTCCTACCGAATTCAAGGTGCTATGGGCCACTACATGGGTTCGTTGTTGCCATACATTGATCGTCGAACTGGCCAAAGGACTCAGCCCAAGTTTGCGCAGATCTATATCGTCGATCCGGACATGGAGCGCCGAGCTGAGAGACGTATGGGGATTTTCGCAGACCTGGACCCTGTGGCTTTGTTAGACATCGAGCGGGTGATGCAAAGGTACAACCCGTTCGCTCAGCAGTTTCTCACGTTTGGCGAAAGGGTGCGTCAAAGCGATTATGCAGCAGCCAATCGACTTGGTGTTCCGTCTGAGAAACAATCCTTCCAGACCTCGAACGGAAAATCTGCCGACGGTTTCTGGAAGTGGCCGTCACTATGATTGAAGACGGCAACCTCGCACAGCCTCGCGATCTCTTGGTATATACAAAAGACAGAAATCTCATGCGTCTCTGGGAAACAAACGCCAACTACGACCCCCTTCAGTACCCGCTACTTCTTCCGTATGGAGAACTGGGGTGGACGTATACGGATACGTACGAAGGTGATGTGGTGCGCAGGAACAAACGCGCTATGGCTCTACGTGAGCACGTCGCGTATCGACTCTTCCAAAAGGACGATGACCGATCAGCTCTACATAAAGGGGGGCGCCTTTTCCAACAGTATTGTGTGGACCAGAGAGCCAAATGCGAGCAAGAAGAACTTCGCTGGATAGCAATTCACCAGAAGGAGATCCGTGCTTACCAGTACAATGGACTGCGAGATGCGTACCTGAGCGAAGCTATGGAAGAGGCTAGGACTATCCTGGGCGATGGCGAAGGCCTCCTGGCGGAATATGATCGTGACACTGGAGAGCTGGCTCACCCCGACCGAGCCCGAAACAGGCACTTCCTCAATCAGGTTGGGAAGAAGATCATCTTACCGTCTTCTCACTCAGGGAGCCCGCGTCAGATGTACCAATCGTACCAAGACTCGATGGCAATCGTTAGGGAGTACGGCAAGCCAGATATCTTCGACACGATGACTTGCAATCCAAAGTGGGAAGAGATCCAAGAGCAGATTCGCGATCCTAACCAGAGCGCCCAAGACCGCCCAGACATCGTCGCGAGAGTATGGCAGCAAAGCTGGCTGCTCATTTAAAAGACTTAGACGAGGGTGTGCTTGGGCGGGTTTCCGCTCGGATTTACGTGGTGGAGTTTCAAAAGCGTGGACTTCCTCATGCGCACATCATTGTCATCTTGGCGGACGAGGACAAGCCACGCACAAGGCAGATTATTGACAAGATTGTATCGGCGGAAGTACCGGATCCTGACACCAACCCCGGCCTTTATGAAACGGTCATGACGAATATGATGCACGGGCCCTGTGGCGCGGCGAATCCATCGTGTGTCTGTATGAAGGATGGCAAGTGTACAAAGGGCTACCCGAAACCGTTCGTGGAGACAACGCGGGTGAGCGAAGACGGTTTCCCGCAGTACAGACGCCGACGACGATCGGAAGGATTTTTTACATTCAATGGAAGACGGTACGACAATGCTACGCTGAATCAGTGGGTGGTGCCATACAACCCATACTTTTCATACAAGTACAACTGCCACATCAACATTGAAATCTGCACAGCACTGTCAGTGGTGAAGTATCTCTACAAGTACGTGTACAAGGGATCCGACAGAGCTGTGATTACAGTGGAGACGGTGCAAGACGAAGGTAATATCGACAGACGGGAACCCAACGAGACCATCCGATACTTAAGCGCGAGGTACATCTCTCCCATTGAGGCGTGTATGCGTCTCCTCGGGCACGTAGTGCAAGGGAAGTCCCATGCGGTTTTCCAGCTCACGGTACACCTCGAAGGTGAGCAGATGGTGGTATTCCACGAGACCGAAGATCCGGAACGCGTCATGGATCGTAGTGAGCGCACGAAGCTTACTGCCTTCTTCGACATATGTGCGAGTAGAGCGCCCGAAGACCAGTTAGCTAAGACAATTGTGTATCAGGATGTGCCGAAGTACTTTAGATGGGACAAACACAAGATATGGGTCCGCCGCAAAAAGTATCAAGCTGCACTAGGACGAATGATTCACGTGTCTCCGCGAGATGAGGAGAGGTTCTACTTACGCGTCTTGCTATGCCATCGCAAAGGACCTACTTCTTTCCAGGATATCCGGACTGTGGATAACGTCGTATGTGGATCGTATAAGGATGCCGCGTTACGTCTAGGATATCTCGAGAATGATGAGGAGTGGGCAGCCTGTATGGAGGAAGCCGCGACGTTCCAGATGGCGTATCAACTGCGTCAGCTATTTGCTACGCTGTTAGTATACTCTCAGGTTGGGCAGGTGCGTCAGCTATGGGATAATTACTACGGAGCATTGTCTGAGGATTTCCACCGTCGATTCCGCGCCATGGAAGGCCAGGCGAGGGACGACGTGGTGATGTTTAACACGCTCAAGAGTCTGAACGAGTTGCTTCAAGTGAGTGGGAAAGCGGTACATGAGTTTGACCTTCCACAACTTGCCGATTTCCCTGATCTGCTTCTTCGAGACGCACTCCAGACCAACAACAGTTTGATTGACCGCGAGACCATGGCGTATGACTATCACATGCTTCAAGAAATTGTGGAGCATGAGGATGGACTTAATGAAGGTCAACAAGCTATCTACGCGAAAGTCATGGCGGCTGTCGATGGATCTTCAGAAGGCAACAAGTTATATTTTCTGGATGGACCTGGTGGTACTGGAAAATCAACCTTGCTCAAGCACATCCTGGCAAAAGTTCGTTTGTCTGGGAAAATTGCCATTGCGGTAGCTTCGAGTGGAATTGCCGCACTTCTACTAATGGGTGGTCGCACTGCACATTCTACCTTTCGAATCCCGCTAAAGCTGAATGCGGAGTCTACGTGTGCGATCAATAAGAACTCCGCCCTGAAGGAACTTATCAAGATGGCCAGTTTAATTATCTGGGACGAAGCTCCGATGGCCCATCGTCACGCTTTTGAGGCTGTGGACCGTTCGCTACGGGATATCTTGGACATCGATGAACCATTTGGCAGGAAAGTGGTCGTCCTTTCAGGAGATTTCAGACAAATTCTACCGGTGGTACTGCAGGGAACGCCTGCCGATACCATCGACGCGTGTCTAAAGTCTTCGGAGTTGTGGAGCAAATTCGAACAAGTTCATCTTACGGAGAACATGCGTGTGAGGTCGGCTGCGAATGAAACGACAGCGGAAGAACTGGCAGCATTCTCTGAGTTTCTCCTTCAAGTGGGCGAAGGAAGGCACCAAGTGAATGCTGGACTTGGACCAGATTTCATCAAGATCCCGAACGACATGTTGATTGAGAGCGAACCGGAGGAGGAGCCGGAAGAAGAAGATGAAGAGGTTCGGCCTGGCACCACTCCCAGAGGCATGCGACGCATCATTGACGAGATGTATGCAGACATTAATAACCCTGAGATCGCCACGGATGAGTACTTTGCCAACCGAACGATATTGACGACTACGAACATGATCGTGCAGCGTATCAACGAAGCTGTTTCTCAGAAGCTGGAAGGTGACGCCCAGGAGTATTTGTCCAACGATTCAGTGGATAATGACGGTGACGCTGATTACTTTGAGCCTGAACTCCTGCATTCAGTGAATATGAACGGAATCCCGCCGCACAAACTAACTCTGAAGAAGGGTGCGCCGATCATGATGATGCGAAACCTGAATCCCAATCTTGGACTGTGCAACGGAACGCGCCTCCGTGTTGTGGAGCTGAAACCTCACGTGATCCATGCGACCATCATGACAGGGGAACGCCACGGCCAGCATGTGTTCATTCCGCGGATTGTGTTCCTCAGTGACGGGGACACGCGTGAGTTCCCTTTCCGTCTACGTCGTAAGCAGTTCCCAGTGCAACCAGTGTTTGCGATGACAATCAACAAGGCCCAAGGACAAACGGTACAAAATCTCGGACTATACTTGGCGACTCCTTGCTTCTCACACGGACAGCTGTACGTGGCGTTATCGAAAGTGACAGCGCGGTCGAGACTCAAGGTGATGATCGAGTATCCTGACCAGGTGGACGCCGATGGAGTGTACACACAGAATATTGTTTACCGACAGATATTCGAGATGTAAGCAAGAGGCAGAAGGAGATCACTGCATTTTTCATAACAACAAATACATGTTCACTGTGCATATGAAACACTGTGTATGTTTTTGTCCCCTCCGAGCGAAGCGAAGGCAGGGGATACAGAGTAGTAGGGCGAGCTGGAACAGCGAGCACTACGGGTTGGGACCTAACACATACACACCGCCCGCAAAGCGGGCGGCACTCGGCTAGTCTCTGCCCTCTAGGCTAGTGCCGTGTCTGTGTGTCTGTTCAACGTCGTAGCGCATAAACCTGCGTAGCTACCTGTCTCTCCATTTCGTACATGTACGTATTCTATACTGTATTTTCCCATGGTGTAGCCTATCCCTATCTTCTAGACTGCTCTCAGGAATGCCAAAATTACAAATATAGCCCACTAATGATAACCCTCTCAATGGCCTCTGATTGGTCCGCACACCCGGCCACAAAATATTTGATTGGACAAAATTAAGCAAAGTACGATTAAAATGCTGAGCTGCCCCGCTTTACAGACCGGTGATTGGCTAAAATACATCCTACCGAGCGAAGGTAGCACCTCGGCCAACTGGCGCGCGCCGAAGGTGTGGCGCCGATGGTGAGTAGTGGGGCGAACTGGAACAGTGAGCCCCACGGGTTTCGACCAAACACATACAAACCGCCCGCAAAAGCGGGCGGCACTCGGCTAAAATTGCTTCGATAAGTACGAAATAGTAGCTGCGAGCTCGCGAGCTCGCAGCCCCCACTGGTGATTGGCTAAAATACATCCTATCGAGCGAAGCGAAGGTAGCACCTCGGCCAACTGGCGCGCGCCGAAGGTGTGGCGCCGATGGAGAGTAGTGGGGCGAACTGGAACAGTGAGCCCCACGGGTTTCAACCAAACACATACAAACCGCCCGCAAAAGCGGGCGGCACTCGGCTAGTGTGCCTCAATGGAGGGAAACGCACCGCATCCGACCCGCCTCACTCATTCTGCGTTTCGCATCGGTAGCCTCGCATCCAACCAAAGTTTTCTCTCTCTCTCTCCTGCCAACGACCGATTGCCATCGAAGATGTCGCGCTGCAGGTCTGTTCTCCTACCAACGTTGGCTCTAGCCACGCTTGCACCCGTGCAAGTGTTCGGCTCCAGTGCCAACCAAATGGACTTTGCTGCGTGTCCAGTCCGTCACGCTCCGGAATACTACTGCTGCGAGTACTCGGAGACTACCAAGGTGATCTACACCAAGTACAATCGACCTTCCGGTGGTGACTATGAATCGTACTACGTCGAGGGCTGGAACAAACAGCGTCAAGTCAATTACCCGTATGTCATGTACCATCCGACTACCCAGAAGTTCTACTACAACGATCCCAGTACAATCTGCAGAGTGCAAGCTGTGGCCAACACGGAAACGGGTGAATTGACAGAGGAATTGCAGTGTGCTGACACGAATTCGTCGCTGGCTGCTGCATCGCAAGACAGCTCCGTCTTCTGGACCTATTCGGCCAATGTCCGCAACAACAACGCCACCTTCCCCGTGGGTGCCAACTGCTACAGTCTCATGCTGCGTGACGGCTCTGTCGACATAGATCTTAGAGCCACCTGCACGTCTTCGTCAACGTCCACGACCCCGCGCTTCACCACGTACACAGAGACTTCACTGGTGATCATCTACCTGCTCTACCTCGCGTTCTTCGTGGTGCTCGGCGGGTGGGCGTTCTACAAGAATTTCATGCAGAAGACCAACAAATCGGTGAACGAGATGAACAAGAAGCTCATCGCCACGCCGCAGACTCCGTCGAGAGCAGTCGCCGGCAACCCGCACGGTCGCAACACAGGCGTTCGGGCTTCTGACACGCGTGTGCAGATCGAGGCCAATGAAGGTATTCTACAGACCGGGTTTTCCAACTCACCTCTCGGCACGTTTGTGTTCGGTTGCGTGGTGTTGGCGTCGCTCGCGTTAAATGCTCTCCTCATTGTTATTATCGCTGACTACTATGGTCGCTTCGACCCGCCGCTGTTTGACGCCTCGGAAGAAAACGCTGTCGTGTTCATCGTGGTGTGGGTCATCACGTCTGTTTGGTTCGTCGTCATCGTGGCGCTACAGGACCGTATTTACAACTTCTTCCGTCTTCGTGTCCCCCTCGACAAGTGCCAGTTCGTCTACATGCTCAAGCGCGACGACACGGAAGTGCTACTAGCAGATCGCTCGGGCGTGTCGGATTTCGTCGCCAAGATCGAGAATTTCTTTGCGTCCAAAGGGAAGATCAGCGGATACCGCACCACTGTGCCTGTAGTCAGTGTGGGTGGCCTCCGTATCGTCGAGTTCCAGCACCTGCGCTACGTGTACGAGGAGAACGAGGGTCGGTTCGTGCCTGGAGCTGTAGCACTAGGAAACACGTACGATGACATCCTACACGAAGCGAACGGTCTGTCGGAAGCGGAGGCAGAGCACCGCATCAACACAGTCGGATCCAACTCCGTCGACGTTGAGATGCCATCACTGCCAGTTTCGATCGCGCACGAGTTCTTCACGCTATTCTACATCTACCAGATCATGTGCTACTACGTCTGGTACTACTTCACGTACTGGAACATGGGCCTTGTCATGACGGTGGTGGTCTTGGGAGCTGCCGTGGTGAATATCTACACGCAGCGTCAGATCCAGTCGTCCATTGTCAAGATGACGCGCTACGTCACGGATGTGAATGTGTTCCGCGGAGGCGAGTGGCGAGTGTTGTCATCTCCTGACGTCGCCCCAGGCGATCTCGTGAAGGTGTCTGAGAACTGGGTGGTACCGTGTGATATGGCCATCGTCAAGGGCACGACGGTGTGCGACGAGTCCATGTTGACTGGCGAATCGATGCCGGTGCAGAAGTTCCCGATCCCGGAACACAGTAACGAAGTGTACGACCCGGAGAAGGGCAGCAAGAAGCACACGCTATTTGCTGGCACCCGCGTGTTGTCTTCCGGTCGCAATGAGAAGATCCTGGCGATCGTGCAGACGACGGGCGCACACACGACGAGGGGTCAATTGATCCAGTCAATTCTGTTTCCGATCCCGATGCGATTCAAGTACAACGAGCACCTGAAGCTTCTCATCGCCCTCCTGTTCGTCTACGCCGTGGTGGCGTGCATCCTCATCGTCAACTTCCTCCTTAGCAATGGCAACTTGAGCAACCGCTTCGCTGCGTTCTGCTACGCCATTTTCATGCTTTCGTGCGTCATCAGTCCGTTACTACCGGTTGTTATCACCGTCGGTCAAGTGAACGCCTCACAGCGTCTGGAGAAGCAGGGCATCTTCTCCCTCAACGTCCAACGCATTACTCTCGCAGGCAAGGTTCGCATTTTCTGCTTCGACAAGACCGGTACGCTCACCAAGCAAGGTCTTGACTTCCTCGGCGTGCAGCCGGTCAAGGACAGCCGCTTCACTCCGATTGTCAACGACGTCAAAGACGCCCCGTCGTCCGAGGAACTGCTGTACGCACTGACGACGTGCCACTCGGTCGGTTCTCTAGAGGACCGTCTTGTGGGTAACGAAGTGGAGGTGCGTATGTTCACGGCCACGGGTTGGGAGCTGGTCGAGAAGGAGGGCGAGCAGCCGTGCGTGCGGTCGAAGGTGGACCCGGGTCTGGAATTGGAGTTCGTCAAGCGCTACGACTTCGACCACCACCGCATGTCCATGAGTGTCGTGGTGCGCAACCGCAAGAGCGGCAAGTACTACGTCTTCTGCAAGGGTTCGTACGAGCGCATGCAGCAGCTGAGCACGTCAGAAAGCGTGCCAGCCGACTACAAGAACGTGGCCGACCGCCTCGCCAAGGACGGGTGCTACGTGCTGGGTCTGTCGTACCGTGAGCTGCCGAGTGACTGGACGCACGAGCAGGTGATCGAGTTCGCCAACAACCGCGAGGCTGTGGACGAGAGTCTGTCGCTACTGGGACTTATCCTGTTCCGTAACGAGCTCAAGGACGACACGGCCGACGCCATCATGAAGCTTAAGGCCGGCGACATCCGCACCGTCATGATCACGGGCGACAACGCCATGTGCGGCTGCTACATCGCGCGTGAGAGCGGCATGGTGTCGTCCAGCTCACGCGTGATTCTGGGCGAGATGGTGTCGACCACCGAGGTGAAGAAGCTGGTGTGGCGCGACGTGGACTCAGCGGAGGAGTACGACCTGCCTGGTGTGAAGCACCTTGTAGAGCAGGGCGAGGACGTGGAGCTGGCCGTCACGGGTGTGGCGTTCGACTACCTGGTGGCGATGGGCGAGATCAAGGGGTTGCTACTGAACATCCGCATCTTCAGCCGCATGACACCCGACGGGAAGGTCGAGTGCGTGAAGTTGCACATGGAGACGGGAGCGGTGACGGGGATGTGCGGTGACGGCGGCAACGACTGTGGTGCACTGCGGTTCGCACACGCCGGTGTGGCGCTGAGTGACGCTGAAGCTTCGGTGGTGTCGCCGTTCACGAGTAAGGCGAAGACGATTCAATCGGTGGTTGATTTGTGCCGTGAAGGTCGCTGCAGTTTGGCGACGTCCTTCGCGTCTGTCAAGTTCCTGATCGTCTACGGCCTCATTGAGCCCGTTCTTCGCCTGTTTCAGTACTACCATGCCGTCATTATGTCTCAATGGTGCTGGATCCTGGCGGACGGCTTCACGTTGGTGGGCTGCTCGTACGTCATCACGTTATCCAAGCCTCTGAAGGAGCTTAAGGACACACGTCCAACGTCCAGTTTGATCGGCCCAACGACTCTGCTGTCAATCATTGGTCAGGAAGCGATCAACGTCATCTATTTGTGCTGCGGGGTCCACATGCTGACGAGCGAAGTCCGCCCGACGACGTCGACGTTGCGAAGTGGTGGTTGCTATCCGATAACCACATGGCCACGGTACTCTTCTTCTCCATCATCTTCCAGCAGCACACGGCGGCGTGGACGTTCAGCTTCGGATCGATCTACCGCCAACCGATCTGGAATAACTACCTGCTCTTGGTCTTTTTCGTTGCTGTCGGAGCACTTGACCTGTATCTGGTGCTAGGAGACCCGAACTCCCTCACGGATCAGTTCCGCATCTCCAGCAGCACCAACGTGGTAGGTCTGCCGGATGTGGCGATGCCCATGAGTTTCCGTCTCAAATACTTCGGTATCATCATGGGGAACCTATTCACCAGCATCCTGTTCGAATATTTCGTGGTGCTGGGACCTGTGCGCTCGTACTTTCGCAAGAAATACCACACGGACGTTCTCCCGATGCGAAAGTGAGCTGAAGGAAGGCTAGATGTGCTACAGTGTAGTTATCGTAGTTAACTGTAGTAAGAGTCTGCTATAACGTGGGTCAAACAATATTTTCACTTATTAATACCACCAGATTAGGCCAGGCTACCGGGTAGAAAACATGCTTTTTGTCCATTGAAAATAATTTCTTCCCGGTAGAAGTATCCGCTAATCGTGCGGCTACCACAACTTCATCAACCATACTCAACTCGTCCGCCATGGTCTTCGCGTCTCTTTCCCGTTGCACGCGCGCTTCCTCGCTGCGTCTGTCGCGCCGTCTCAGCACCTACAAGCCGGACATTGAGGCCGTGAAGAAGCTGCGCGCTGAGTCGCAGGCGCCGCTCAAGGACGTCCGCAACGCTCTGGCAGCCACCGAGGGCGATTTCCCGGCCGCTTTCGAGTGGCTGCGCAAGAAGGGCATCGCGTCGGCCAGTAAGAAGGCTGGACGTCAGACGGCCGAGGGTCTCGTGTCCGTCAAAGTGGCTGATAGCGGTCTGAGTGCGGCCATGGTGGAAGTCAACAGCGAGACGGACTTTGTGGCCATGAACGACAAATTCCAGGCGCTTGTGAGCAGCGTGGCCGGTGCGTTGGCCGAAGCTCCAGCCACGGAGGTGGTGACCCAGCTGTCCACGGACAAGCTGGCCACTGTGCAGGTGGACGGCGCTACTGTGGCCGAGAAGGTGCCCGAGCTGGTCGGTGTCGTGGGCGAGAACGTCGTGGCCAATCGCGCCGTGCAGTTCCAGCTCGAGCAGGGCACCATCTGCAGCTACCTGCACAACGTAGCGGCTCCAGGTCTCGGTCGGGCCGGCGCACTCGTTGCTCTGCAGTTCCCGTCTCAGACGGCCTCGGCCGAGCAGGTGGCCGGCGTCAAGGAGCTCGGCCACCGTCTGGCCATGCACATCGTGGCCGCCAAGCCGCGCTTCCTGTCCCGTGAGACTGTCCCGGAGACGCTCGTGGAGAAGGAGCGCGCGTTCCTGGCCGACCAGGTCAAGGACTCGGGCAAGCCTGCGCACATCGTAGCCAAGATGACGGAGGGCCGTCTGAACAAGTTTTTCGGCGAGTTCACGCTGCTGGAGCAGGACCACTTCATCGAAGAGGGCAACCCCAAGGTGGGCGCTTTCGTGGCGGAGCAGGCTAAGAAGCTGGGCGTTGACGTGTCTGTGGCCGCTTACGAGCGCTTCGAGGTCGGCGAGAGCAAGGAGGAGGAGGCGTAAGTGCGCAGGTGATTTTAGACAAGGCAGTAGTAGAGCAAGTCTCGTTAGTAGAGAACTAAATGGACGTGATGCAGCTCTATTATGTCGTTTGCACACAAGGTGGAGACGCCATGAACGGATGTGAGTGGTGTGTGTAGAATGGCATTTACAGAGTCAGCACGGAGGCTTCTTAGTACATGAAGACGGGATTGTCCACTGTGATGACGCGCGTCTCCTTCTCAAGGGCCTCGCGCACGATCTTGGGCAGGCCGAAGAGGCCCATGTGGCTCACGCCGTCGAGGAACTTGAGCGGCTTGCTGATACGCGACTCGATTAGGGCGTTAGTCGTGGCGATGCTGCGCTCGCGGATGGCCGTCACGGCCGCTTCACCGCCGTCCTCCGCGTTGGTAGCCATGTTGAAGGCCCAGATGCAGCCGAAGGACGGGATGTCCACCGAGTAGGGCACGACCGTGTTGAAGTTGGTCTTGAGCGTGCAGTAAATGGACGAGAAGCATTCGTCCCAGTTGTACACAGCACCGGGGCCGGACTGAGTGACCATGTAGCCATTCTTGTTGAGTTTGGTCAGCGCGTACTTGTAGAACTCCTCCGTGTACAAGACGTAGCCCGGACCGGCCTCAATAGGGTCGGCAATGTCCATGATAATGACGTCGAACGTGCCGTCGTACTGCTTGAGGAAGGCGTGCGCGTCTGTGTAGTGCACCTCAAGACGGGGGTCCTCGAAAGCTCCGTCGGCCCATTCGGGCATCTCCTTGCGGCACATGTTGCACACCAGTTCGTCGATATCGACCATCACGACCTTCTCGACTGACTTGTACTTGAGTACCTCACGGGCCGTGGCGAATTCACCACCACCGCCAATGTACACGGTCTTCGGGTTCGGGTGGGCCAGCAGAGCCGGGTGCACGAGCGTCTCGTGGTAAATGGCTTCGTCGTTCTTGGCCGACTGCGTCTTGCCGTCCAGTACGAGGGTCTTGCCGAACGAGTGCGTCTCGATGATCTGCATCGTCTGGAACTTGGACTTGGCCTCGAACGTGATAGTCTTCAGGGCAGCAGACAAGTACAGGTCTTCGGTCAGAGCCTCCTTGTACCAGAACGACTTCTCCATCGGGGCCAATTCGGCCTGCTCGGTGGCAATAGCTTCCTTCTTGGACTCGGCCATGGTGAATTGCACTGGGAATTTACTACGAGAGGATAGAACGAATGCGAGAATGAAGCAGCACAGTGAACATCGTTGACATGCACCAGTGCCAGCCAACCACTACGAAGGGGTAGGGGAAGGATTGAATTGTGAGATCATTTCGATACGGATAGCTTACTTTTATCAAGTGAATAGGGGATAATTAAGGTCCTGAATGATTGTTACATATAATTTGATGTTACGATGAGCTTTCAGCAGTCAAGTGCGTAGCGTGAGCAAGACCTAAAAATTAATGCGCCGCTCTGGTCGCCTTCGTAGTCGCGAGGACACCACTGCTGTCCCTGACGCCCCAGCGAAGCGGCAAAAGGTCGACGATAACGAAAAACCGTCTACAAAGCAGCAGTCTTCATCGGGTCATCGCCCTGCGTGGGATACGTTTCTATCGTCCACGTTGTTCCTGCAGCCACCCGAAGACTTGTACAGTGTTTTTGCTCTGGCGTCGGAGATTCGACCTGAAAGCCCCTGTGGTAGGAGAACGATATTATATTACATTGCAACAATCGAATAGATCTAACGGCTCAATTGTAGATGCATTTGTGGAGACTTTAGCTCTCCGGTTAACTGGTCCGTTCGACATCTTGGCGAGAAACGGCGTGGTCGTGGATAAACCTCTGTATCTACATGGCCGGTTCTTCTTCGATCCTCCCGAAGTGGCAACTGTCCTGGTAGACACTGACAGCGACGTTGGTCGGCACTGGGGGTACTTCAGGTAACCTCAAGTTGAAATAACTCTTTCCTGCTGTGGTTCAAAGCTAATCACTGATGGATGAACGTAGAGATGCCCCCGACCAAGTTCCAGACTACGTCGTGTGTGCGGAGAGCAGCAAGGAGTGCAAGTTCGACATTTCTGCGGGGAGTTTGTTCCAAGTACTGGAGAAAAGACTAGAGAAACGTCGGTCGAAACTCGATGCTGGTAAGGCTGCGGAGTTACTGCAGAAGATCGAGGCTCATCGCAGTGAGAAGTCACGAGCCAGAGGGCAGTCTGAGTCAGCTCTTCGGTCCAAGAGAGCAAAGGACATCGTCGCTCCATCGTTACATCAACTTGGTATTGTGGTACCAGTCGACTCCAAGAACAACACGGGATACCGCGAGCTGCCTACAACTGGGAAAGATCTGGCCAATGTGCTTCAACAACTGGAGCAAGACCCTGAGAAGAAATCTCCAGCGCGTAAGAAGCTGAGTGATCTAGTGACGAGAGCTACGATTGCAAGTGACGAGTGTGACTTTGGAACGGGTTTGCTACTTGGTCTGGACATCTTCACCGCTGGCTCGTGTCTTGAGGTTTGTCATGCGTAGTGCTCTTGTTAGATATTCTTAACTAACGGATGTCTACGATATTCAGAAGGAAGCGCTGCAACTACTTCGCATTGCGTACATGCTGCTACGTCGTGGAAACTTTTACAAAATTGCGTCGGGTCACTGCAAACATCGCAACAAGGAGGATCTAAGTGCGTGTATCGAATCCATCGTGGCGTCGGGTAATAAGAGCGGTAAACAGTCGACGGTCGATCTCCCACCTCCTCTTTCCAGCGGTAAGTGAAGTGATCGAATGCCAAAACTATATTTTTCAGTTGTCAAAGCGTCGAGGATGAACGTACAATAATACGGGAGTGATCCTGAGATCCGAACACTCATTTGTGGTTCTCAGCTTCGACATCCCCACAACGCGGCGAAGTGATTTGTCTTGAAACTCGTGCAGATGCTTTAACAGCAGTCTAGGGATGGCGCTTTGGATGTGCTTCGCGGCGAGTCGGACTTGAGTAAGGCAAACTTCGCCTTACTCAAGTCGCAGTAGGTAGACATGTGCTGTTGCAGGATTTCATATGGCGATAACGCTTTCCTAGCAGGCAGGCCATCAGCACGAGTCAGCATGGATGACTCTACGCTTGCGAACACCCAAAGCAAGCCAGGCCAGACAGACTTCATTCGCGAATTTCCATCGACAGTGCACAGTCAACGAGGATGGCTCGATTTCAGTTCCTTTTCGCTGCTGCCGTGGCGCTCGTGGCTCGATCAACAACTGCCATCACAATTGGTTCTCCTTCCGGTTTGGCCACGGGAACTACCGGCGGTGGCGACGCTACTCCGGTGTATCCGAAGACTACCAAAGAACTGGTTGCGTTTCTGAGAGACCCTGCACCTCAAGTGGTTATCCTCAACACGACCTTCGACTTCCGTAAGCTGGAGGGCAATACAACCGCCGAAGGATGTCGTCCAGACTACATGCGCAAGTGCATCGCGCTCAACAACGGCTTCAAAGGCCAGGACGTCATTCTCCAGGACGGAGGCATGGAGAACACGGGTGGATGCACTAACGGCGTCAGCGTCAACGTCACGTACGACAACGCGCCGTTCAACCGCCTGAACGTCCGAAGCAACAAAACCATCCGCGGTGTCGGCAAAAGCGGTGTGATCATGGGCAAGGGACTCGCGCTCAACGGCGACAACATCATCGTCCAGAATATCCACATCACCGAGATCAACCCGCATCTCGTGTGGGGCGGAGACGCCATTACGATCCAGGGACTCACGGACGGCACAGTGCCGTTGAAGCACATTTGGCTCGACCATATCAAGATCTCGCGTATCGGACGCCAATTCATCGCAGTGGACAAGGCTGGAGCTTCTACAATGACCATCAGCAACTCGGACTTCGACGGACACACTGAATTCTCCAAGACGTGCGATGGCCACCACTACTGGAGCTTCCTGTTCTACGGCAAGTACACGGCCATTAGTATGGTCAACAACTACATTCACTACCTATCCGGTCGCCTTCCGAAGGTTGGCGGCACTACAGACAGCAACGTAGTCACGCACATCGCCAACAACTTCTACAAGGACAACTCGTACCACTCGATGGAGATCGGCACCAACGCCTACGTCCTCGCAGAAGGAAACTACTTCGTCAACACGACCAAGCCACTCTACGACGGAGATGACCCGGATGTTCCCGGTATGACCGATGGATCCATCTACGCGCCGCTGGAGTCGTCCGAAGACGAGTGCACGGCTCAACTGGGACGTCTGTGTGAAGTAAACGTCCTCGAAGACAGCGGACCTTTTGGCTCGCGCAACGGCACTACCGCTCTCGCCAAGATCAAGCCACACCCTACCATCGCCCGACACACGCCGAAACAAGCCCAGCAGTTGAAGCTGTCGACTGGTAACTTCGGTGTTGGTGACCTCGAATAAACAACAGCAGCAAAGATCGAAAGACATTTAACGTATGCGTTCATTAGAAGGGATAACCTGAATTTCAGAACACGCTTCTCCCTCGTTTAAACGTCGTGCTGTTTGATGGGGTCCCATCCGAACCAAAAGTATTCGTCCAAGTTGTCCAGTTTCGCCACTTGTTCAGCCGACAGCTTCAACTCCGCAGCTTGGAGGTTGCTCTTGATACGTTCCTCCTTCACCGACTTGGGCAGTGGAATGAAGCCCTTAGCGAGGCTCCAGGCGATCATAACCTGCGCCTGCGTGGCATTCAGCTCATTCGCGATCTCCACGACCACCGGGTCGTCCATCGTCTGGGCTCGTGCCAAAGGCGAATACGCCTCCATTAGAATGCCTTGCTCCTCGCAGAACTTGACCGTCTCTGCACGGCCACACCAAGGGTGAAGCTCCACCTGATTCACCACCGGCTAAACGCGCCAGGTCTTCGCCAGCTTCAGCAGATGCTGCTCACCGAAGTTGGACACGCCAATGTCTCGCACGATTCCTTCCGCTTGCAGGTCTTCCAGAGCTCTCCACGCTTCAGCACGGGTGGCGCCGTCGCACGGGGCGTGCAACAAGTACAGATCGATGTAACCGAGTCCGAGCTTGCGGTTGCTCTCTCGAACACCGTCGACGACGCCCTGGTAGGTCCACGGTTGTTTGGCAGTAGTTGACCAGGGGACCCACGAAATCTCATAGTACTTGCTGGTAACGAAGATTTCTTCACGAGGGATTCCAGAGTCACGGATGGCTCTACCCACGTCGCTCTCGTTCTCGTATGCAGTGGCAGTGTCGATGTGGCGGTATCCGAATTTGAGAGCAGTGAGGACGGCGTTATAGGCTTCCGAGCCTGCGTTGCTCTGGAAGACACCCAAAGCCACACTGGGGATGGAGCAGGGGTCTGAATAAAAAATTTCAGTATCGATAAAATCAGTTTCTAAAAATAAAAAAACGGATTACTGGGATATTCACAAAAAATAAAATATGATATTTCTCGAAAATTACAATACAATATAACATAAGTGCTTGCATAGCAATGGCAAGACACAATTGAACTGATGGACGTTGCTGGAGCACATGAAGAAGTTCCAGAGCATCACTAAGAAGCTGCAGTGCGACGATATCGATTTGGCGGATGTCCGCCTGCTTTTTGACTCGGTTATTAGCGAGTACCCCACGATGCGTGCCCAGCTTAACGCGAACGCTAGTATAGTCCACTCTCCTATATTTGAAGCGGCAGCCGTCAAAGTGATCAACGGTGGCACGCTTTCAAAGGCTGAGGCAGATGCGGTGAAGGCATTCGAGGTGGCGAAGTGTGGAGACAAGCGCAAGAAACGCCAAGATGACTACGCGACGCGGATTCTTCTTGCTGGGCCAAACAAGCGTCCCAGTCGTGCCAACTACAGTCTACTGTTGAAGGAACTGCCGCCGACTTCGAATGCATGTGAGCGTTTTTTTTCACAGTGCAAGCTTGTGCTCACCCCCCCAACGCACTTGTATGCTCCCAGTGAATTTTGAACTCGTCATGTTTCTTCGTGCGAACAGGAATATGTGGGATGTAACGAAATTGGCATCAGTTGGTAGCGAGCAGGAGCATTAATTCATATTGCAGTTATTGCGGCCGCTTTTATTATTGCAGCGTGTTGTATTGAGATTATTACTACTGCAGCAACTACAGCCAATTCCGTGTAATACTGAATTGGACAAGGCCTGGGATGGAGTTCCCACTTGGAAGACGCTTGGACTGGACGAAGGTGCTCATATCGACGTTTGGGCTTGAGTTGTTGCTGGTAAGTAGAAAAGTGAGATCTACGTGTAGAGCGAGTGATACAGGATTCCTGTCAGGAGATCTCCTTCGCAAACTGCCATCGTAATCAACTTGTATTATGAAGGTGATGAAGGTCTTTCATGTTGAAGAAGTCAAAGTGTCCCTATTTTATCTTCTTACACTTAGGGCCAGTCTTAACCGCGTGCCATGGCACGGCACTTGTGCCAGCGGGTAGGGGTAGCTGTGTGCCATCGGCGTGCCGCCAACGTGGTTTGGAACGAATGCATCCGTGCCTTCTCATTATATTACCGTAGTTTGAGCTAACCAGAGGCTTGTATAGCGTCCATTACTTGGTGAACGGAGATGTAGAATGCCGACTTGCTCACACCCATGAGAATCGAACACGAACGGTCGCGAGATATCGTGTAAACTACTACCGCAAAGGCCACGGCACACGGCACTTGCAATTGCCATGGCACTTCGAAGTGCCGTGCATGGCACTTTCACGGCACTCCCAACCCTACCCCCAACTCGAACGAGCCAATCAGATGCGAGCTGGCACAAGTGCCGTGCCATGGCACGCGGTTAAGACTGGCCCTTAAAAAATTAAATTAATCTGAAAGATTGCTCCATAATTACTCTGTCCCAAGAACTGTCTCACCCCCGTAGTCAGATAGCAATCAGACAATTCCTCCTCGCAATAGAAGAACTATGGTGTTTATTTTTCTCTTCTCTTTCTTCTTCTCCTCTCTACTAACGATAACGTCCACTTACAGGCCAACACTCTCGCCCCGTACCTCAGCTCCATCCGCAGTTCACTGGACTCGGCCTTATGTCTGCGCAATTTCCCGTCGCAGACTGTGGAGCGCCACAACAAGCCTGAAGTGGAGCTCCAGTACGCGTGTCTTAAGCTGTTCTAATAGAGAGAGGAAGATACTGACTGCTGTTTACTATGCAGGATGAGCAAGGAGCTACTATTAAACCCCGTGTTGATCTGCCGCAATGAGCAGGAGAAATGTCTGATCGAACCGTCCATCAACTCGACACGCGTGAGCATTTGCATCAAGAAGGCGGACGAAATCGAGACGATTCTAAGCCACAAGTTCAACCGCTTCCTCATGCAACGTGCCGAGCAGTTCATCATCATGCGGCGGGTGCCTGTGGAAGGCTACGACATGAGCTTCCTCGTGGTTCACCAGCACCTCGAGAACATGTACAAGCATAAGCTCATCGACTTCATCATCACCTTCATGGAGGACATCGACAAGGAGATCAGTGAGATGAAGATCTCACTCAACGCACGTGGCCGTATCGTCGCGACGGAGTTCATGAAGCAGTTCACTTGATCGGAACAAGACAAAGCTACTCCTCGGGTGAAGTCATTCACGTCTTCATCACGAAGAAGTAGTAAATAAAAAGGCAAAGCAGGCTATGACCTCGCTTGATAAAAATTATACAACAGACATCTTCTAGGTCTACTTTTGTTCGTCTACATGATGCTGCAGTTACCGTCGCCGGAGCAGTCCACGTCATCTCCGCATTGCTGCAGCTTCCCAATGAAGCACTTCTCCATCATCTTCCGTGCATTTTTAGTGTGGAACTTCATATCCCGCGCACAGTCCGGACCGCCAGCCTTGCGCAAAATGGAGCGAACACCACCTGGATGAGCCGTCACAAGACCCGTGACGTCGTACACGTGGCCACTAGACACAAGCCAGCACGACTCGAGCGAGCGGTGCAACTTCACCTCGCACATACAGAGTTTGTGCACTTTGGAACAGCGTTCGTCCTCCTCTGCGTCTGTGTCTGAAGAGCTGGTGACTGCAGGGTCGGACGTCTCGAAGATGACGCTCTTCCCCCTCAAGTCCGAGCCGCAACGAGAGCGCCGTCGTGACGGCCGTGCGTCAGCTGGAGTGAGCACAGGGCCACAAGCACTAGGGGCACACGTGGCTGCTTGGTCTCTGAGTTCCGGGTGTTCCCCGTCGCTGTCCTCGTAGTCCACGACGATGCCCTTCTCCTGCTTCTTGGCCTGTGAGACGGCGGTCAGTCCCAGCTCCTCCAGGTCGAACGTCTGCATCCTGTTCACCAGTTCTGCTTCATACAGAGTTGTAGTAGTTGTTTCATTATTGCTCGTTCTCTTGGCTTGGGCGATAGACACCAACGTGTCGTCGCTTGAGCCCATGCATTTCGGGTAGCACGTGCCCATTGAGAGCGAAGACTCGGGAAGATCCTGTGGCTCCTCCTGGGTCTTTGCGGGTTTGAGCTGTAGCGGGTCTGGGCTGAAGGGCGCCGTCTCTCCCGTCATCCCGAGCTTCTTCTTCTTGTGCTCCATCGAGGATTCCTTCGTCATTAGTAGAATTGACTCCATTCGTGTATTACTTCCTTTGTGGCAAGTCTCTGAATGGCAGTGGAGGAAAAACTAATGTTAGTCGCATAAAAAGTGGACCCCATACAAAAGCCAAGTTGTTCGAGTTGAAAACGGACACGTCCCGAACGTCAGCAAACACGGATTCTAGATGAGGATTACCCCACTACTGCTACAAGCTGGAGGACGAGGTGATGTTGAGGACGAGTTGCGAGTTGCTGTCGCGTATTAATCCCCAAGAATAGAGACTTGGAAAGAGATAAATGAAAAATGGGCGTCTAGGAAACACGCGCTTTGATGCGGCCTAGCTCATCATAAACACAAGCTGCATAATACGTTGAGCTACAGGACTCTTGTGTTCACCCCTCCTGTCTCTGTGGCCGTACAATCGTCTTGACTTACAACATTCAAGTCATGTCAGTCTGTAGCAGTAGTCGATTTTTCGTTGATGTACAGAACGGTGACCGCCAGATTCGAGTGACGTGGTCAGCCTACCCATGTTTGCATCATTACGACCAGCACCGCCGGAATCGCAAAGACCCCCGCAAATGCTTCCATGCTTGAAGGCATTGCTGTTTTGGTGACACCCGCTCGTCGCACGACAAAGTACCCTGCACTGCAGCATTGAGCCTCAACCTGGAAGTGCATGAACAGCGCTGGCCTCGAGCCTCCAGCCGTCGAACTTCGACTCGAAGTCGGAATCCAAGCTGAGTCTGGTGGGCCACGGGCGCGTGCCGTGCGGTGGTGCCATTGGCGCGAGGCATGCTCTGTTGAAACGGTGAGCCCGTTCACGTTGCAGAGCAGACAGGGCGACTGTCCACTGATAGCGGACGCTTTCCTTGAGTTAATGTCCACTCCAAATGGACCACCAGAATGCATCGACTGTGGCTAGCTCTTGCCCTTGTCACTGCCGCTTCCTCTCGGTGTCCGCAGTCGAAGTGTCCAGGGCGTGTCTTGCATTTCGCTGGGGATCGATTCGTCTTCTGGCACGTACATGTCCTTCCAGATCACGGACAGCACCTTAGCCAGTGCCACCATGACCGAGTACTGCATCGTCGTGATGTTTCTGCGTGGTTTACTATCTAGAGCACAGAGTGTAGCCACAATGACACCGTCACCTGCTACAACCGGCACTCCGAAGAAGAAGGAGATGCTGTTCTTGGCCGTGGCCACATGGTAGTTGCGGAAGCGTACGTCCAGCTGTGCGTTCCTCACTAGGAACGGCTTCTTCTCGGACAGAATCGAATGGGACGAGAACGATTGTTTCCGTTCATTGGTCAACACTCCTTCGTCTCCGCGCATGGGTGGGATGAACCACTGACGATCACCCACGACGGTCGTGGCCACACCAATGTCCGCCTCCATCTCCTTCGCTACCAGGTCGCAGATCAACGCCACCTCTTCCGACACTTTCATGTCGGGTTCGTGCAGTTGATACCGAGTGATCCATTCGACCCGTTCCGCTTCTCTCGGGTGGTTCGGAACCAGCGGCACTTGAGTGGGCGACTCGTATGTGAGCGCGTAGTGACGGCGACCGTCTTCTTCGGCCAAAAAGCACTTTTCCAGGGGAATTTCAGGGATGCGAACGTCCAGACACTGCTGGACGAAGTGCTGTGCGCCACGGATCAGCCTCGAGTTGGAGCGTTGATCTGCTATCGCTTCCACTGGCGTTTGAGACGACGACACCGTTGCTGCCCATTCATTCTCGCTAATGTCTTCCAGTAACACGCCAGAGATCGAATCCACCTCCTTACCGATATGGCGGAGCAGCGACAACGCAGCTTGTCGCCGTTCTGGTTGCGACCGCAAAGTGTCTGCTAGATTCACGCCTAGGGGACTCACGCTGGACGAAATGACCCACGGACAGAAGGTGAACGCCACGATCTCATCCACGTTGGGCGTCCATTTGTTCAGCAATGGCAAGCATCTCTCGCAGCACCGCACGTACCGGATAACCTGCTCTTCCCGTTCACGCTCCACGACCCGAGAACATGGTTCACAGACCCATTGACCGCACACGTGACACAAATACGCCTTCCACGACGTTGTGAACATGCGGTGACAGTAGGCACAGTACTTGACGCGACTACGAGAAGACTCAACAGGCACGACAAAGATCAGCGACTGGAAGCCGATATGGCGTCGTCGAGCCACCAACTGCGCCCGAGAGAGCCGCGTGAATACCGGGTGGTCAGGGCCTGGCGTGTGCATGGTCCGATGGAGACTGCCGAGTCGAAACCCCCGCGTTGAACGCCAAAAATGTCTCCTTAGCGATGTCTTCCACAGTGTGAAACATGCGAGGAGCTACAAGAGACTCAATTGGTGGCCTCATGACAGCGGAGAAGGCTGTGGATGTGATCTGTCGTAGCTTCCGCTCGAACCAGTTCTGGGCCCCGTCCAAAGCGTTGTCCAAGTGTCTGTCAGTAAGTTACCAGCGCTTTCTCATCGTTCCGACGCCGAAGGACGACGTGTCCAACTTGATCTGGACTAGTGTACTGGTGCTCGTCTACTGTGCGACCCATCTCGTGGACTACCATGAAAGTTGGTATGAGGTGGCAGACGCCTGCACAGCGTGGCTTCGACTTCAGCATCCGTTTGTGCACCAACGTCAAGACCTCGTTCGAAGCGCCTGCCTACTGCTGAATGCTGGAGATTCTGATCAACTTCTCTCAACACTTTTCACTATGGAAACGGAGGCTCTGGATCCAGCCATCGCTGAAGAAGACGCGATACTGCTGCGTGAAGGATGGCAACGCTGTTATCTGGACGAACCCCCTTACACCGCATACTACTTCAATGCCGAGACGAACCACAGTACGTGGCGTCATCCGTTGGAGACTGCACAAATGGAACAAGAACTGCACGAGAAAAGAGAGAAACGTCAAGCTTTACTCGCGAAGGTTTTGCCGCTGAGACTTCCTATCAACCGCGACGTAAAGCCACCGGTGGAAGTGCAAAAGTGCTCGGAATGCAAGCAACCTGCCACTGTCCTTTGCCTGAAATGCAGCATGAACTACCTCTGTGACGAGTGTTGTGATGCTGTGCATTGCGATCGGATTAAACGCGGCCATTTAACTGATGGTTTGAGATTCCTGGAGTGTTTAGGACGTGCAGGTTTCCCCAAAATCGCAATCAGGCCCCGTACGCCGTTCATGATTTACCAGGATCAGCAGAAGAAGCTTCAGGAAGAGCAACAGGCCTCCATTGAGACTAATACACTCGTGATTCAAAATTACTCCGTCCACAATGAGGACAAGATGTCCGTTAGCTTCTTCATCACTGAGTACTGCATGGTCGTGATGCTCTTCCGAGGTTTGCTGTCCATTACGCACAGCATCGCGATGACAGTGTTGCTATGTGAAGCTCTAATGGGGAAGCCGAAGTAGAACAGTACACGGGTGCCCGTTCCTTCCGTGTCTCCCCGTACGCAGGCAAACGTTCGGAAACGTACGTCCAATAGCGTGTTCCTCACGAGGAACGGCAGACCAGAGACCATCGAGTGTGCGCAGAAGCTCTTAGCTCGGTCTGTACTTACACACGTGGACTCACTGTTCACTACCGACAACGCGTAGTGTTTATCGGCTTGCACCGCCGTGACGGTCGCGAGCAAAGCGTCGAACTCTTTGGCTGCGAGGTGGCAAATCAACTGTACCTCCTTCTGTTCCGCTATTCCACGCGTGAGTAAATTGCACTTGACCATGTAGTCGTCTCGTGCAGCTTCGTTCGGAACTGTCGGGGCGAACGGCACATCCGTCTCCTCGTCGTAGAAGATCGGGTACTGCCGCGTGCCGTCCGATTCCGAGATCACGCACTCGTCCAGTGGTAGCTCCGTTAGCGCTACTTCAAAGCACTGCTGGACGAGGAACTGCACCCACTCAGGGTTGGGCTTCACGCCGCTGTCTCCATTGCGGCGCTTTTGACGCCGCTGCTTACCGCTCTTCGTCCTGATCGGTGTAACGCTACTGGAGACCAATTCAGTGGCCGCAGCCCATTCCTCTTCGCGGATCTCCGCCAAGATCTGCGCGTTGGTGCCTATTGGCCTTCCTAGATAGCTCAGTAGCTGTAGAACGGTGGGGCGTAAGTCCTTCTTCGTGCGTAGAACGTCGGCTAGGTGCAGTCCCAGTTGGCTGTTCGAGCTGGCGGTGACGTACGGGACGGCCAGGAACGGCAGCAGAAACCCCGGATCCGGCAGTTTGTTGAGCATTTTCGTGCACGTCACGCAGCAGCGCACGAACCGGACGAGAAGCAGCTCCCGCTCGCGCTCAACGACACTGGAACAAGGTTCGCAGACCCAGCGACCGCACAAATGGCACAGGTAGCTCTTCCAGATGGGGTTGAACCGCCGACCGCAGTGCTTACACCGCGTCTTCCGGGAGCTGGCGAACGTCGGATCCAGAACAAGCGGCTGCAGGCCGAGACTACGTCGACGCACGATGAGCTGCTGACGAGACAAGCGCTTGAACACGGGGTGGTCGCGCGTGTTGCTCATTGTCGTAATTGGGGTCTACGAAACTACCCACGCGAATAACGCGAAACCAACCGTGACTTGTTAGGCGGACGCACTGAGACTGCCGGCCCCTACGATGTTCCTAAGGAACTCAAAACTACTTGTACTCTCGCAGGCGGTGGGTATCGGTGGATTCTCTTCGCTTACGATCCGGTCAAAGCGTCGGCGGGCGTCCTGCAGGTCGTCGTACGGGCCGCTCAAAGCGCACGGACACTTCTGGTCGAGATCTGTTCCCCACCGCGTCCACACGAAGAACGACAACCTTCTACCTGCTTTCAGAGTGTATGAACTGCCTCTGGAAGGTGCTTCGACGCACTGGAGTAGCTGCAGCACACGTACTTTCCCCTCGTCAACCTTGGTTCCAGACTGTCGAGATGGAAGGAAGACACCGGTGATCAGTTCGTGGACGCGGTAGTCCAGGGGTAGTTTTCGCTCTATCGACGGATCAATGGTCGTCGCGTAGTCCACTTGGGAAGGTAGAACCAGTTGGCTTTCATCCTGTTGGTTCGTCCGATGGTCTTGAGCCGCAAGAAGCTCCTGTTTCATTGCTGTGAATCGTTGTCGACTTAGTTTCCCCCGTACAAGAGCTTGAATTCGAGTCGCACCTTGTGATCGAGTCTGTAAGTGAAGAGCGAAGCGGTCACGAAATGTGCGCTGGATGACACGTGCAGCTTGGCCTTGACGCATCTGGAAGAATTTATCGTCGATCGCTTCCAGTTGTTGGAACTCGGCCCTTCTTAAGGTGCAGAGATCTTCACTTTGAAGACCAGAACTGGGGTCTCCCCATGGTAGGGCCACCAACCACTCGACCCAACGGCAGTTCAGTGCGAACTCTTCCTCGTCCGACACTGATTTCAACTTGTCCAGCTCCTTATCCAGAATCGAACGGGTTTGAGGTGCCGCGTTCGCAGTACGAACCAGTTCTTCTAGCTGTTGGAGTTTCGCTGTTTTTGGTTGAGGAGTTCTAGGAGAGACAGCAGGGGACAGGAGACCTTCACTATGTTGAGACTGACGCACATTAGCCAGCAGACGTTGCACTCCTGGAAGTGGCAGAAGTTCTAGAGAACGCTGGAAATACTTCTCCGCCAAAACGTTTTGGCTCTGACGGAGACACTTTTTGCCGAGATCACGAGCGAGAGCAGCATCCAACGCCAGTTCTTGTTCTGTAGCTTCTTCGGAACTGGGAGCTAGTAGAGGCTCCAACACTGTCGAGGAAGAGCCGTAGCTGGTCTGGAACTGAAGGATCAGCTGCATCTGAGACTGGAGCTGCTGGATCTGGCGCTCGTAGGCCTCATGACGGGCAACTTGACTGCGGACATAGGAAAGTTCTTCTTCCAAGCCTTGGATCCGTTCATTTCCCTGTTGAATCTCCTGTCGGAGTCCTTTCATGCTCTGTTTTGCGCTCTGAGCTTCATACCGCAGATACAAAACTTCCAACTCCCGTCGAAGCTCCGGAGACTCCAATCGGTCCAGCAGCAGCCTTTCACCACTTGGGTCGCTCTCGTTCATGTCAGCGCCAGACGCAATGAGCTTCTCAATGATCTGAAGCGCATCGGACGCTTTCTCCGGATCATTAGCTGCTTCACACACCCGACCAAGTGGCGAACGTCCAGCAACGTCCCTGCTATTGACATTCGCATTGGCAGCCACAAGATACAGCGCACACCCGGCGTGAACTTGTTCACAGGCCAACTGCAATGGGGTTCTTCCATGTAAGTCTTTTGCGTTAACGCCCAGGAACACATATTTCCCCGCTGCTCGATCGGCGTCATCCACACGCGCGTTGGCACTCAGCAACAGCTCAACGCACTCGGAAGATCCAGTACGAGCAGCGTCGTGCATGGCCGTTCCCCCGCCAATGTTCCTGCGCGCCGGAAGCCCTCCGTCAATGTTGTACAGCACGGCAGGTACTCGATTTGTCGAGGCTTCAGCGCGAAGTAGAAGGCGAGCGCAGTCAACGTGGCTGTTGGCGCAGGCAATGTGCAGAGGCGTCTGCATGGCTACATCCTCTGCATCAGGTGCCGCTCCAAGCTGTAGCAGCAGCTCCACCACGTTGCTGTTGCCTCCTGCACAGGCGTGATGAAGCGCAGTGAGGCCGTCAGCAGAGCAGGACGCAGTAACCAGGTTTCGCTTGGCCTCCGTTCCGTCAACGCCTGCTAGGATGCGCTGACACGCAGCGTGATCTCCATCTCGACAAGCCACGAGCAGAGCCACCAGCGGATTTCCGTTTGGAAGCGGCTTAGGCAAGTCTTCGAACGACACGCGCTTCCCACTGGACGCCAATAGACCGTCGGCTGCTTCCCCCGCTTCCAGACACAGGACGCGGGCCGTCGCGCCGTTCAGGGCCGGTTGCATCTGCAAAAAGCTCTTATGGGAGATCATCACGGCCGGCAGCGTCGCGTTAGCGGCATCGATGCGGTCAACGCTCATGACGAACGCCGCGTCCAGATCCTGTTCGTCATCGTTGCAGACGACGGCAGCCACAGCTCCTGCTCGCTGTACACGCTCCAGTTTCTCCGGGAACGAACAGACTCCTCGTCTCAACAGAGCCACAGCTCCAGTCAACTGCTGCGCGTTTAGCAGAGGTTTATCTGCAAGAAGAGGGTTGCACGCCACGAGTCTCCCAGTGTACGAAGCACCAGTAGTAGCTGAGCAGAAGTCTGCCAGTGGAGCGAAACAAAGTTCGTACGTCGAAGGACTCGTGGCCCACTGGACAAAGGCGAGCAACGGCGTCTGCTTTTCAATTGTACCAGAGACAGTAGCAGCTTGTGTTGACTCGATCTCTTTAGTATCTACTGGACTAGAGCCTTGCACTGGCTCCAACATCTTCATCAGCGATGTTGTGGTGCGTTTAATGGCTTTCCAGCCTTTACCAGCCTCCTGCAGCTCCTGTTGGACCCTCAAACACGCGTCCGCCACGAGATCTGCCTCCTCTTTCGGCAGAATTTCAAAGCTCAGCACCCCCGTCTTCACAGAGGGCGGAAACTTCTGAAACAGCGTCCGTACGTCCCGTAGACACATGGTCACACACGGGATCGCGATCTCTTCGGTCCCATTCTGCTCGCATTCGTCCTGTTCTTCCTCCCCCATTGTGAACGTCGCCAGAGGCTCCTCTCTCGAGTTGTTGGCTAATAACATGGCTACAGCGCCCGCTCTCTGCAGTAATCGCGCCTTGTGGGCGAAGCTGCAGCCTCCGCGCACCACCAACGCGATGGCTCCATGCAGCTCGGTCGCGTTCCTGAGCTCCGATTGGTCGGCACGCGGCGGATCTGCACAGATCAAGCGGGCAGAGAAGGAATGAGACGCGCGAGAGCCAAACGCAGCCAATGGACACGCACGACGGCCATTGCTGCCGTCCCATGAGACGAACGCGAACTCCTGTGCACGTGTAGCCATTTGCGAGGATCAATGACACAATGTGCGTCCTTTCGAGCGGATCTTTTTAGATCTGATTACGAGGATCAGATATTCTCACACGTCGCAGATGTATCCATATGTGTGTATCCATCTTTTCATTGTGAAGAAATCTCTTTTCGGAAAATGGCTTACCAGAATACCAATGCGATGCCTACGCATAGCGATGGCACAGTGCTCCATTTGGGTCTTCAGACTGGGCAAGTGGCTAACCGCATCGTGTCGGTTGGGAGTTTGGGGCGGGCTAAACTGCTGGCTCAGTTACTGGACGATGGACAATTCGAGACTTTCGAGTCTGCACGAGGGTTTACAACGTTTTCAGGGAAGGTCAAGAGGGTACCAGTGTCCATTGTAGCGACAGGAATGGTATGCAGTAGGAATATTGACATTGTTGAGGGGCTACATGTAACGTTGATATTGGGACTTTAGGGTGTCCCTAACATGGATTTTGTCGTGCGGGAGACGAGGGCAGTGGTGGACGGACCGATGAGCATCATCCGGTAGGGTGAATGTGGTGGGCTTAAAGCATTTTTAAAGACATCTTGATGAACCTATTGATGGTAGATTCGGGACGTGCGGGGCTGTACGGAAGGAGGTTCCTCCCGGCAGCGTCGTCGTGAACGGCAAAGGTTCCATCATGGTCACGCGCAACCCGGACGCTTTTTTTTCGGATGCCAGTGAAGAAGACTGCTACCGAGTGTCTCGCGTGATGCCCTCGTCCTCTACATTATCGAAGGCGGTGAGTCTGGTCTTTTAGATTGAAAAGTATGAAGTAAGTTCGTTTCTAACCTTTTCACTTCGTACTAGCTGGTTGCTTCGATGGAGGACAAGCTCACTGCTTTTCGCACTGAGCCAAGCATCGCTGCTTCCAGTGATCGCGAGGCGTTGAGAGTCTTTGATGGACTCAACGCTACTGCTTGCTCCTTCTACAGCTCCCAAGGTATGTACAGTATCTATTTGGTAACCACTCTACTGACTCTTGCTTGTGCAGGCCGTCTGGACTCGAATTTTGATGACCGCAACGAGAAGCTCCTAGAAGATCTCACTACGGCCCACCCAGACCTCCACACAGTCGAAATGGAGACGTTCCACTTGTACGTTACAGTTGAAACTACATACACCTCTGCACTCACTAACTTTCCAACCTCAAGGCTTGATTTGGCCCAACGCAGTCGTGGGTCCATTCAGGCTACAGCAGCCGTCCTGGTCGTAGCCAACCGTCTCAGTGGTCAAGTTGTTGAGGTAGAAGTGCTTCAAACACTGGAATCTTTCTGGGGTGGAGTCGTCCTTCAGACCATCGCCTCCACCCCAATTGAATAACTTGAGAGTTAGTGCGAAAGACGCAACAATGCATACAACTTTTCCAAACCATATCTCGTCACTTGTCCTTCCGCTTCAGCATCTCTGTCCAATGTCTCTCTGTCCTTCGCAATCTGCGCCTTAAAGCTCCCCTGGTAGCGGATACAGAAGACTCGGTTGCCAATAGGCAACCTCCACAGCTTTTCAGGCCACTCATGATCTCCAGGCGTAACACGAAATTGAGGAGGCACATCAGAATGTCCGTAGAGCTCGAAGTAGCGGGTAGGATGGAAATGACCCCACTTGTACTGACTCAAGCCAAAAGCAAGACCCATTTCCAATAGATCTTGTAGAGCGAAGTCTGGTAGCTTTCCATTTCTCCAGCATTGACGTCGAGAGGGTCTCTTCAGGCCAATTCTCATCATCTTGAGGAACTCTGAGTTGACATAGGTCTACTATAGTGTGGGCTTCGAATAGGGGGTTATCCAAAAACTATTGACGTTAAATAGGGGGTTAGATATGTTAACCCTTTATTAAGGGATCCAATTATTGAGATCTCTATCAAAGAAAAGTAGCCAAGATGAGTGAGGATGAAGGCAAGCACAAGCGCTGGTTTCCCCTCGAATCCAACCCGGAGGTCATGAACACGTACGTGGAGAAGATGGGCTTCCCCACTGCTCAGTTCAGCTTCTGTGATGTACTGAGCACGGAGGAGTGGGCGTTCGCTATGGTACCGAGTCCGGTAGTGGCAGTCATTATGCTCTTCCCGATTAAACCTCATGTACGAAAACAGCTGGTTTTATGTTGAAACAACGTTACTCTTTTTTTGGGTTAGAATGTTATAACATGTGATGTGATGCAGACGGAGGCGGCGGATAAGCTGGAGGCTGCTAGAATTGAGAAAGAGGGTCAGACGGTGTCTCCCAACGTCTACTACATGCGCCAGACTGTTGGTGCGATGAATTGCGGTATTGAAGTTGAAGTGGTGAAATGTTGATATGTATTGTATTTTTGGTTTTACTGCAGGCAACGCGTGCGGCACAGTAGGCATCTTGCACGCCATCGGCAACATGCGCCATCTTGTGCAGCTCAGTGAGTGTTTGGGCTGGTATAATTCATAAACTAGCAGTTTTAACATGTTTTTATTCTGGACAGCTCCTGGCAGCTACTTGGACAAGTTTTTCAACAAGACCAAGACCAAAACGCCCGAGGAAATTGCCCAATATCTCGAAGAAGACGACGAGGTAGGCTGCTGGACATTAAAACTAGGCTGAAGTAGTTCGAGGTCGTAACTAACGCTTGGGCTGTTTGCTGTTTGTTTTAGCTGGAGGAGACACACAGTAGTGCAGCGGAAGGAGGCCAGTCGGAGGTGCGATGGATTGGTATAATATTGAACAGTAGATGGTGTATCTGACTTCTTTCTTGTAGCAATTGGAGAGTGTGGATGACCCGATCAATACCCACTTCGTGTGCTTCAGGTATAAAGTTGTTTGCTGCACTTCAGCTCTTGATGATTAACTAAGGTTTGTGCTTTTGATTCGTATGAAGCTGCATGGATGGCAACCTGTACGAGCTCGATGGCCGCAAGAAACGCCCTATCAACCATGGAGCTTCCAGCCCGGACACTCTTCTGCAGGACGCCTGCCAGGTCATTAAGAAGTTTATGGACCGAGACGAAGGTGAAATGCGTTTCACCATCCTGGCGTTGGCGAACTCGACGACTGGGTAAAAACAAGTTATCAACCGGGTATAAGATGCTGCGAAAACTATTGTAGCGGTTCATCATACCAGCGAAATGAAGTCCACAGTAACATGAACGGATAAATCTGGATGTCTCTCAACCGACGTCTGTGCAAATGGGTGCTGCTAACTCACGATGCCAAGGCTGCAGGTGTTCATTGTTGGTTGTGCTTTTCACTATTGTACAGGTTGTTACGGCTTCCATCGACCTGTACGTGTCTCCTTCGGGAAGTGATACTGGGAGTTCGGACGGGAGCTTCTCGAGACCGTTCAAGACACTCACGCGGGCGCAACAACAAGTTCGTCTCTACAGCAACCTTCCAGCAAACGCTAACGTTCCCATCAACGTTTTTCTCCGTGCTGGGCGGTATGCCTTGTCGTCAACGTTCGACTTTACCAGCGAGGACTCGGGAGCGTCCACGGACGCCATAGTCACGTACCAAGCATATTGCGATGCAGCAGTGGAAAGTGCTGCCGTATCCATCCGAACGTTCCCTTATGACTCTGGAAAGGGACGACCTCCGCGTCTGCTTTGGAATGGCGTTGGTGATATCAACAAGTGGGAGGGACCAGTAGACCCGTTCGCACAAATGGGAGTCAACCGAAGCGCCAATTCACTTGAGGTAACACTAGCACCAGCTCAAGCCGTGGGGACGGACATTGGCACCGTGTGCGTCGACAAGAACAATGATATCGGTCACACCTGCTACGCTGAAGGGAGTCCAGTAGCGACGTGTGTTTCAGGTTGTATGACCTCGTGCCAGAATCACATCGCTCGAAAGCGATACAGTGAGATCTTCTACAGCAAATTCACGCACTTGTTCGGCAAAGATCTACGCAAGGAAGAGGATTGCGTCGAGATCTGTTCACTCAGTTGTCGTGGGTGCGAGAAGGTGGTCATTTCGGGCTCCAAGCTAGTAAATGCTGGAACGCTGGCGTGGACTCTGGATAGATCGATTACTGTCGGCTCTCAAGTGCTCAAGGTCTTCCGAACAGACTTGTCCTCGGTCCTGCCAGGTCTCGCAGGCGTCATACCATCTAAGCCCGAAGACTTTGCTACATTTACGACGTTGTACGTGGATGGCGTGATGATGCCGCGTGCTGGGTTCCCGAATTGTTTGGCCGATTCCTCGTCTTCGCAGGCTTTAAGCTGCTCATATGAATCAGTCCACGCCGTAGACTCGAAAGTTGTCTACAGTCCCACCACTTTCTCTACTCGAGTGTCCACATGGACTAATGTGAAAGATATCATGGTGGAGCTCAAGCCTCAGCGCCAACAACCTTCGAGTTTGCGCTACTCAGTCACCTCTGTTGACAGCTCAACGTCAACAATACAACTGGGGGCTGGTGGATCCGAACTTTCCTACGACATTTTCACTGATGGACCCGGTGATTCCTTCCCTTCCGATGCTGATCCTGCCGTTCGAGTGGAAAACGTTGCCCAAGAGCTTGATTCGCCGGGTGAGTGGTTCTTCGACGTCTCGACACGTTTCCTATACTTGATCCCGTTGAAATCTTCAGCTACAGCGTCCTTGCTGGCAAACAGTGTGGTTGAGATCCCGTGGCTTCACCAACTACTGCGCGTGAGCGGTTCTCGTGAGAACCAGTACGTTACGCCCACCCACGCTCACACAACACTGCAGGAGACTAATTCGCTTACCAAGGTGTCGAACCTGCGCTTCCGCTATCTCACATTCTCGGGCACCCAGCTTCACCACCTCAATATTTGTAAGTTGCATCTGCTTCATCTCCTGTGTACTTGTACTTGTATGTTTCCTCCAGCTTACAAAAAAACTTGCGAAATTCAGATGAGCGCATTCCTGGGTCGGTATGGCCCATGACACGCGTCGCTGCTGTTTTCTTGGAGTCCGTGACGAATGCAGTCATCGAGCACTGCAACTTCGACAAGATCGGTGGTAACGCCCTAATGCTTTCCGGGGAGAACAGCAATGTTCAGGTCGTCAACAACAACGTGTCAATTTTGGGCAGCAACGGCATTTCGGTGCTAGCAAGACGCGGCTTCCAAATCAATTCGTTCCAGGAGCCTGTGTTAGCACACCTACTGGTTCCACAGGCGATCAATATTTCGTTTAACCAGGTGCATCACTTTGGTCAGCAAGTGGCACATTCAGCGGCCATTATGGTGGTTGGAGCGAAGCAATCAACCATCCACGGCAATCTCGTCTTTGGTATCCCAACCAGTACAAACGTCAATGCGGCTGTGAAGCCACTGTTCCCTGCAGCGGCATATCATGTAACCAATGCCAAAGGGGCAAGTTACGATGACGGGCTCCCTTTACTTCGACCCATCAATGACATTGTCATACCCATCACTCCAGCGCCAATTCTTGCTACCAAGTACACAGTGACTATGCCGCTGCTCCGATTCGACGTTAACACGGTGGCGAAACTCGTGGGAGCCCCTGAATGCTTGTCTGGTAGTGGCCGTGTCGGATCTCTGTATGGCGAGCAGGTGCCATTCACGTACACCAGTTGCTCTGGCTGCTGTTCGGTGCACAATAACGACGCTCGCTTGCGAGTAACCGGGTCGGGTGTAGCTTGGAACGCCGCCACCTCTCGAGAAGTTGTGGTGCGACCTGGAGAGACGATTGACTTGGAGGCTACGGCATCGTCTTACCTCAACTCAATCACCGACGTGTACATGGGCTTCCACGTAGTCACTCCAAACCAGATTTTCGATCTACAGACACAGGCGAAGTGGCAGATCGTTACTAGAAGCTGCAATTATGCCGAGCAAACGTACCAGGAAACATGCAGTGGGCCTTGTGTCCAGGACGACGGCTGTGGCAATTCCAATGCGGCACTGCAGCAGGCACTTGGGACATCTCTAGCCTGCGCCAGCGGCTACGAATCCGATCCACCATCGCTTGTTTGCACAGGACCTTTCGAAGCTCAGCGAGACTGCGACGGAACTGGGATCAAATCGCACCTGTACTACGATTGCTCCATCGACTGCTTCGCGACAACCTGTACCTGATCATAGCAAGACACAGCACAAAGCAGCACCCGAACATGAATGAACTCGATCCCTTAACTCCAAATTTCAACATGTTCACTTGTTTCCCGGTACGCTGATGCCACGAGGCACGAGACATACTCGCGCCTTCCGACTGCTTATTTTGGTCTTGCGCTCGGCCCGCGTTCTAAAGGGCCGCCGCGGCTCCCTCGACCCATTATCTCGTCTTCCCTTTTTTTATTGTTTTCTTGCTGATCCACACGCAAACTTGTTCCGCGATGGTTGATTGATTTCATTCTTCTTGCGTGTCGGTAGGTCAGCAAACGTATCCTGCCTCGCAGGTCTTCTTCACTAATCACACATTTGACAGCGACGAAGGCCGTCCCACGAAGCTGAATCCATCGAAGTCGTTCGGCCGGTCGGTCTTCGCCATCATCACACTTGGCTCACGGTCACGCGCCGTAATTTCATTCATGTTGCGAGGCGCGTAGTGCGTGTCCATCTTGCCCACGCCAGGGTTAAACGGCGGCTGCATTCTGCGTTCCAAAAGCTCTGGCCAGTCAATGCTATCGAAGAACGGGTGCGTCAGCACCTCGTCTGCACCTCGTGGGCCACTGCCAAGACGCATCATTGGGTCGCGCGTAAGTAACTGTAATGGCAAACAACAACAACACATACGTTAGCACAAATCCACACTAGAGAAAAAGAACAGTTCTAACATACCCCGTTGATGAGTGAAATCGCAGCGTCCGAGAAACTGGGCGAGAAAGTAACCCAGTCCTGCTTCAAAATGGTCTGGAACATAATGTCGCGGTTGCGGTGGTAGTAGGGTGGCTTTCCGCCAATCATTTCGTACAGCAGAATGCCGAATGACCACCAGTCGGCAGCCTTGCCGTACGCCTTGCCCTTCAATAGCTCAGGAGCAATATATGCAGCTGTGCCACAGAAAGTAGTAGCACCCTTCAGGCCAGAGACGCCAACCTTCGAGAGACCAAAGTCCGTGATCCGCACGTGACCGTCATGGTCCATCAGCACATTCTCAAGTTTAGCGTCTCGGTAAATGATGTTGGCGCTATGAAGGTGTGCAATGGCAGCAGCAACTTCGGCAGCGTAAAAGCGAGCCCACTCCTCCGGGAACTTACGACGCCGACGCAGGTGCGTGGCCAAAGAGCCACCGCTGAGGTAGTCCATCACGAGATACAGCTTTGACTCGCTCTGGAAAGCGTAGTGCAGCTTGACGACAAACGGATGAGAAATCTCTGTCAGGATTTTACGTTCAGCCATCGTCGTGTTCACCAGCCCCGACGAAACAACTTGCTGCTTCTTCAGCACCTTCATTGCGTAGCAATCGCCCTGGTGGGGCGGAGTGACCTTGCGACACAAGAACACCTTACCAAAACCACCTTGTCCGACAACCTTCATCAGCTCAAAGTCCTTGTCAGAGATCAAACGCTGCTTATCACCACTGGAACCGCTACTAGACCCAGAAGTGCGCTTGGGCTTAGGCACTGGCTTCGGCAGATAGTACGTAGCCTTGATTTTGCTACCATCCTCGTTATCATTGCCATTACCGCTACCATTGGCATTGTTTCCGTTCTTGCCTTCCTCAGCGCCACCAGACATATCGCTCGATTCATCGCCATCGGTCTCACCGATTACAATTATGTTAGACTGCCGCCGAGGACGGCCAATAGGCTTTGAAGCAGTCTTCCGTCTCCTCAGCTCCGATCGGACGAACTTGACAACAGCAGTCATTCCAGGCTGGTTCGGGGTGGCGCCAATGAACGCAAAAGCAGGATCTTCAGCCTTCTCAAGTGTCTTAGGTGTGTTGTCAGCCTCTTGTGAAGGCATGAACCCCAACGACAAACACACACAGTTCACACGGGCCTGAGAATCCACGATCTGAGCACCAAGTGGCTCGTAAGATGCCTCCCAGTTAATTGATCGGCGTCCAAGAAGCTCCAAGATACCGGGGGATTCGTTGTGGTCAATCTCGTGCTTAGACTCAATCAATGCGATGCGGTGAATCTTCTCGCGAGCGCTCATCTCATACGTCTCCAAGATTGACTTCACCAGAGCGCCACCACGAGCGTACGCGATGATCGACACTTGGCCTTTGCATTTCGTAATGAATTGGTCCCATACGAAAAGGGCGTGCTCCGTGGGTGTGGAGGAGTTTGGAACTGGGACTTCACGCTCAAAGCCCCCTGCTTCGTATACGACCGCCGTGTTCGAGAAAGGGTTGCAGACAACAATCCCGTACCCCTCTTCTTGGGCACGACTGAAATAGGGCGTCATGGACCACTTGTGGTCAATCGTCAACTTCCCATTATCAGGGTCCTGCTTCCAAAGGCCAAGAGGGCCAGAATCGGACAAGAAGAGGATGACCTTCTTCGCTGTTGTGTAAGCCATGGAGCTATAAAACCGGCAACGCACAGGAGAATCGGCTGATGGCACAAACTGAGGAGTGAAATCCAGCTCTTTCTCCATGAAGTTGTAGATATCCTTCTTGTCCGTACGCTCACTCATCCGAATCGACGGGTTAACGTTATGCTTCAGCTTCGGTAGCTCAATAGGCTCCTCGAACGCAGAAATACCGCGAGTATCAAGTTCCAAAGAGTCAGCGGAACTCTTGCGTTCGTGGTTTTCATCCTTCTCCCCCGTGGGTTTGTCTTCTTCCACATCGGAGTCGTCAGAGTCCTTCGGCTTATCCTCACTCTTCTTGTACGCTTCGGAAGGCGGTTTCGTCGGGAGTTCAGTGTCATCACCACTCTCGTCGTCGCTACTCGACTCCATTGCAATCATCGCCGTCGTTTTACGGCGTCCCATACCAGCCATAAACAAACCCCCCGAAGACCGAGAAGAAGTGCGGACCGGCACGGGGGCAGGCTTCGGTTCCGCCTTCGACTCTTCTTCTTCAGAATCACTGAACGAGGTAAAGCTGTGTCGCTTGGGTTCTGGCTCTACAATACCGAAGTTGGGCTTCAACGGTTCCTTCTTTGCCTTAGGCGGTGTTGGTGGCGCTGCAACCGGTGATGAAGTCTCGCGAGAAGTATGTGGTGATGGAGCCGGAGACTCTGCGTCACTGCTTGACCTATCGCTTGATCGTTGAACTGGTGAGCGAGGCGTCGGTTTGGCGTTGTACGAGGATGCCTTAACATCGTCCTCCTCATCTGAATCAGCGTATGTTGGTGGAGGCCGCTTCTCGCGGGCCTCCACTTCGCTAACAACATCAGCAATGTCCTGGTCGAACCTAGCAGAAGTATTGTTGTCGTCCGGTTGACCCATTTGCTGCTGTGAAGAGCCTCTCGTCATTCGGTTGGGGTACCCACCGTCCTTATCGCCAATGTCAACGCCGTCGGGGGTCTGCATTACAGCAAGCAATAGTGTCCGCGCACCCTCAGATAAAGCTTCAAGTTCATCAAACGGAGTCGTTTCCTCGTCGATGTCATCGCGTCCATCGATTTCATCATCAACTTCATCATTAATCGTTTGCGCCCGCGAGGCACGTTCACCAACGGTGGTGCCGCGCAAGTTGAAACCACACGCTCCGCAAAAACGAGAGCCAGTGAGAACAGCGTTACAGTTCGGACAACGCTTCTTCTCAATCTCGGGCTCCTCCTCCACTGCGTTAAGCTTGTTCAACGCATTCATCCACTTGTTGCGCTCGCGATCGTTATCAGCGTATACATAATACGGCACCTGCTCGTTAGTCATGAACATAAAGCCGAACGGTTCACCATCCCATTTCTGCACGTCTTCAACTATCACTTCTGCTAGTGGCTTGCCCTTTGCGTTATTTGCCATGTCATAATCCGAGTAATACGAAATAGTGTGCCCTCGCAGAATGAAGTAGCGTTTCTTCCAACTCTTGCGCTTGTGGCCTTGCTTCGTCAGATATCCTGCACACGACACAGGCTCTGGGACGTTGGCTGTTGAGTTCTTCACAGTCGCGAGCCATTTTTGCTGCTCCCCGACAGTGTCCGCAATCACGTAAAACACATTTCCCGTCACAGTCATGAACATCAGACCATTCGCTTCTCCATCCCATGGCGCAACAGACCGTATTTCTACTTCTGCCATCGCTGATTGATTGTCACGATATGCCTGCTGATCTGCATAGTGGCGCAGCGACGTACCGTTCAACACGTAGTACGCCATGCGCTGACTCGGTACTAGGTGGCCGCGCTTCGTGAGATATCCCTCGCAGCTCACGTCTTCAGTCTCCACCATATACTCCTTCAATGCTCGAAGCCATCTCGACCGCTCCGACTCCGACGATGCATACACGTAATAAGGAATCTGTTTCGTGGTGTAGAACATGAATCCGTGCGCTTCACCTGACCATGTAGCCACCTTCTCCACCGTCACGGCGCCATACTTCTTGCTCTTCTCCTCGCTCGAATAGTACTCTAGTACGTTGCCACGCAACGTAAAGTAGCGCGTCTTCCAGTTCGTAAACAAGTGTCCTCTCTTGGTCAAGTATCCTTCGCACCTGATCTCCGTGGGGGTTCCTTCCGGAATCGTCATGCGCGACTCCTTTTCGCCGCGCGTAAGCATGAATGTCTCCCGACTGAAGATACTGCGTCTTGATACAGAGCGACGACTGGCACCAGCGTTGCTCACAGGGGCTGTTTGACTGAAATCAGACCCCGCGAAGCCCATTGTCGTAGCAGCAGGGTTGAAGCTGGTACTGCCGCCTCCAGTATTGGCGAACTGCTGGTTTCCGTAGGGTGTAGAGTTCGGGCCGAGCGAGTGGCCCAAATGGCCACTACCTTCGATGCTCTGCTCATGCATCATGTCCAGATTAGGGTTAGACACAGGGCGAGGCATTGCGTTGGATGCTCCGCCGCTGTGAGGCGCCGCAGGAATCTGCGGAGGATAATGAGGTGGTGGTGGGGGCGGCGCTCGATTGAAGATGCTACCACGTGAAGAAGTGCGCGGAAGCCGGGTCTGGTCCGCACTCTGAGTGGTGCGTAGCGGCGGCGGGTTCATCTCCGCTGAAGCTGAGGATGACGAGCGGCGAATAGACTCGCGCAGCGCGTATGAGGTGGGTGACGTCACCAGGATGTCCTCCTCGCCATACTGCTGGTAGTTCTGCGGAGACTGATCGGCACTCATTGCAGCATCGACCTGTGACGAGACGAGGTTCCTGTACGCACATACAAACACCAACACGATTTAAGTAAAAATGAGTACAGAGTGCGGAACGGAATGATGGTCCTTCTCGCTTTTCTCTTCAATCCCGTGTGTACTCGTTGAAGAGACCTTCATTCTCGCTTTTACTCAACGAAAAGGAAACCACAAGGGGGGAAAGCACATAGAGGATCAAATGAAGCAACTTCAAGCCTCCTCTTAGTGTTTAGTTCCCCCCTCAGGTACCTTGTCGCTCAAAGGAGAGAGCGGCGTACTGGACGGAAGAGAGAGCGAGAGCGAGGGACACTCATAACCGCACGTGAGTTTCAAGACGGTCTGCTACCTGCTGCTGCTAGTGCTGTGGGGTCGTTCCTTGCGTCTGTCCGTCGAGCCGCGTGTATCCGCCGGGGAATAAATGAGTGTCGCCTTGGCTCTGCTTTCTCTTGCGTGGCCTTGTGGTTGTTTGTCCGCGAAAAATCCTCCCTCTTAAAGTTGCGTAGAAGTTGCGCGAACCCCGACATAGCGACATAAGATTGGGCAACTTATACGACTACAGCCATGGAGCAAGCCCAGCCGACGCTAGGTAGTCAACCACAAGCATTACATGCACGGCAGGTCACCGGAAACCATTGCCGATGGTCCGTTGAGCAGTAAAACAGAAGCAAGAGATCAAGTGCAAGACAGGAGACCCGATGTCTCCTATGGACCCTCCGCGATGTAAACTACATTGTGCATGGACTTTGCGTCCTGACACGATCCAGACATGTATTTGCTGTATCCAGGATGCCATGTTGCACGAACCTTACGTGGCATGTAAGGTTCACATGAGCTGTCAAATCTGATCGGCGTTTTCGAGTAATCCGATGCAACTCTGTCAATGCTGAGAAGCTCTGTGCCTAAGATCGTTCGCCGAGAGTGAAGCTCTTCATAAGTGCATGCGGCATACTATTGGACCGAATCCTCTTGTGTATCGCGCGTGTATTGAAACTCAATAGAGCTGAAGAGTTTGTGGAGGAATGACGCCATCCAAGTGCTGATCGCAACGACGCATGGATACTGTACGTTTTTGGCAAAGCGCGGATAAGACAAAGGGTGGGGTTCGGACGCTGGCCACCTGCACGCAACTCTGGATGGAAGGGATGTGCTCCATCTTGCTTCATACCTGGCTGGCGATGTGACCACACTTCGGTGCCAGTGTCTTTGCGAAGCGAGGTGGTGTGCTTGGACAATGATTGACACCCATGCTACGTTTCACGTTGACGTTTGGATGTTGCTTTGCTGGAGCTTTTGGATGTTGACGGTGATGTGAGGCTGCCTGCGTGGAATGTAATGACGCCATAAACCAAGGAATGCAAACCCCCAAAGCATGTATTTGTGTGAACACGTGGAACCAACTATTGGTTAAATAACAGTGATAGCGAGGGAGGTGCGGTTGATGTGAAGAGGTATGGTACACTTCGTCCCTACAGCAGCAATGATTGCGAGGGAGTTTCGTCTACTAAGTAGCTTGAAAACGGCGATGTCCGGCTTAGTACAAGCCAACGCCGAGTGCGCGAGGTGACTGAAGTCTGCAGAAAGCAACAGCAGCTAACAACGTGCCAAAAAATATCACTGGTCAAGCCGTCTTGCCTGCGTTGCCGTTCAGAGTGTCGGTGATGAAACTGCTAGGAGGCAAATTGGGCACGGCGGCACTGGAGGCGCGATAGCCATCCAGCTTCGCAGTCGCAGGCATGAGGAAGCGAATGGGAGGCAAGCGTGTGGTTCCTGTGGGCGGCGGTGCCAAGCCTCCTAGTCCGTTGGGTACGCCTCCTGTAGCAAATTGCGCGTTCCTAAACGCGTCCGAGGCGTTCTGGTCGTAACCAAACCGATTGAGCGGTGACACTGAGGATCCACTCGGGAAGGCAGCTTCGAGAGACGTGATGGAGTGTAAGCTATGCCGGCGCGCGCTGTCACTGCCAACGCCGATGCTGCTGAGCTTGGCGCGCCGCGCAACGCTGACCATTCGGTGCTTGCGGTCGCTCTTGCGCTGGTGCTCGTTCTGTCGATCCCGGTGGAAATGGCATAGAGTGTGGAGCTGTCCGTTGCGCTTGGTGGCGCGCGGGTTCGAGCACTTGCCGGACTTATACTTGCACAGCAGCTGCTGCTGCTCGCCGCGTGGGGAGCTGAGCGAGGCGAAGCCTCCATCGTCCTGGCTGTTCATGAGCTGGTGGCTGCGCTTCAGGCGTCGCTGGCGATAGAGCTCGTTGCCTCGGTCTGCGCTGTCCGGCTGCAGTCCCGTGTCGAGTCGCTCGCGGTCTGACGAGTTGTGCATGCACCTCAAGCAAGAAATGAGAAAGTGTTCTTCGCCGCTGCGGTTGTCGCGGAATCCAGCGGCGGATCAGAGCAGAGAGCAGTAGAGAGCAGGGCGCCGGCTAAGCTGGTGCAGCGCGGGCGGCGTTCCAAGACGTGACGTGAAACGGGGTGGTGCTTGCTGGCGCCGGGCAAGAAAGCGAAGTGAGCGTCGGTGTCGGGAGGAGGAAGGTGTGCGTGAGTACGCGACTGTGGCCGCGCTCTCCAACCACCGAGCGCGAAAGTAGCAAGTGCGTTGCAGCAAGTGGCAAGTGCATGCTCCAATGTGGCAGGCGCGGGTTCTGGTTGGGCTGAACGGAAAACGCTCGGGCATTTTGGTGCAGAGACCGAGCTTTTCTGCAGAAGCAGAAAATGAGCTCCGGTAACTGTCGATGAGTCCAACAACAAAACTGCAAGTCAAGCGGGGGCCCATTAAGTCGCTAGCCCTTGCCTCTCTATACCGGCGGCTTTCGCGAGTCTCGCGCGAAAGCTTCTCCGCGCCTCGGAGAAAAAGAAAGTGTCAGTGCTCGCTGCTCTAGTGGTGCCATCTCTGCCGGCTCGCAGCGCGACGCCGCCGGTGGTCAAAGCTGTCCGCTTAGAGCGGTGCTCTACGTTGCCATGCCGACATGGGGTGGAATGAGGCGCTGAACCCCGTCACTGATTTCTTCTGTTTTCGTTTGGCTCCGAGTGTCAGCACTGGAGCTCGAGGTGGCTCCGCCCGACGTCGAGGCTACGACAGCGAAAGCTTAGTTAGTCCCTGCATGCGTTGCGTATCCTGGCGCTCGGCAAGCCTTGAGCGACGGTATCCTCGCTCGACCTACAATTTGCAGGAGGCTTGCGGATCTTTCGCTCGACCACCAGGCCCGCAGCGGCACGTTCGTCGTTGCTGGTGTTGCAGTGGGATATCGCGCCGGCTCCATCTTCAAAGCTCAAGTGCACAAAACCGATCCAGACTAAGAAACCCCTGCAACGGCTGGCAAACAGGCCCAACGTTCTACCGATTGTCTTAAGGTTTCATTCGCGTCCGAGCAAACGACAGACGGGCTCTAGTTTTACAATCGTGATGGCTTGCTTACCCGTCCGTGGATCCTCTCTCAGACCACAAGCTTCTGACGGCAAACAGCGACCGTTTCCTACTGCAGTAGAGCATGCAGACAGCATTTGCTGGGCGGGATGTCCGCTCTCTCTGCGAGACTTTTGCTACGGACACTGCCAGCAGCAAAGCTAGGGATGACTTGACGCGCGGTCACTGGCCCCTTCCGCCGCTTTGCTGGCGACGCACCACGAGCAACGTGCAGAGCAACAACAAGACCGAGCCGGGCGCCGCACACTCGAATCTCGAACTCAAACTGTCCGAACGCCAAGTATGATTTGTGTTCGCTGCCAACGTGGCGCGTGGGACATTTGGCGCCGACGCTCCATGCTCGGCGTCTTAAGCGTCTTAAGCAGGCCGCAATTGTCTCATTCCATGAGATAACACGGCGAAATAGTCCTTGCCCCAACTGCAGCGACTTGACCTACGCGATGCCGTTGGGCGGCTTCTCGTTTTTCCAACGCAAAAGAAAGCGCTGAGAACAAGTTGTTCGTCCAGGTCTTGGTTTGCAGCGCGGCGCTGGCTTAGTCTTGATAGTCGTGAGTATCCATGTAGATCCGTCGTGGTGGTGGTGGATTTGGATCGCTTTCAGCCTCGTGCGAGTGCGTACCCAACGCGAACCCCCACCCCAACCAAAGCTTGTTGTTGATGGAGTAGGAGAGCACTCACGCTCGCGCACGGCAGCCTGTCGGGTGCAGCGAAGGCGATCGTCCGCAGCTGGTGGTTGAAGCAGATTGGGACCAGTTAAAGCAAGCGTTTCGAAGAGCTACTCCTCGCCCATCTGGTGGCAAACATCTTATGCATCTTATCCTCGTCGAAAAGATCGGGAGCTTTGCAAGCGTTTCTCGTGGCAGTGCGAAAGGAGCCGTTGACCAGTTGGGCGGGTAACTTGCCTTCAAGGCAACACCTGGTGCCCACGGTGCAATTCTGGTGTGAAAGCAGCATGCTTACTGTACAAGTACCATTGTGGCAAGTGTCGAGACGCCGGAACGACGCAATGAAATTGCACCGGAGCAGCGGACCATCGCGTGGCTGAGAGACTCAGTCTGGACTTTATTCTGTGTGTTTCGTCGTGCCGCCACTGCAAGCTGCAACTGCAGTGGTTGTCGCTTCTCATGCATGGCGTGGGATGGATGATCCGTCCGTTATCCAGGGTGCCGAACGGATGAAGGATTGACGACACACAGTGCTGACGTGCTTCATGCTGTTAGCCTGTCAACGTGACAGTCAAGGGCGTCGCGGCTGGCTGTCACCTGTAGCGGGCTTTACCCCGGGTAAATTACCCGTCACGTTGTTGCTGTCCAGATCTAGGACGCTTGCGCCAGCAACTTCAGTCGGGTTTGGCTGGACGGTATCGACACTCCGTTTCCCGTTCAGCAGACGACAGACTAAGCTTAAGCTTAGTCTTCCTGAAGCCCAGGCGGCTGAAACGAGGGGGCACAACGTGCAACGTCCATTGGGACCAGCAAAGCTGCTTTACCTCCAAGCACGACTGCGTAGGACAGTTCTCAAGCTTACTGCCGACTGTGAGCACTAACCTTGCGGAAAGTGTTACAGTCACTTAGTGATTCACTGCACGGGGAACTAAAGGCAGAGGGGTCCAGCTTGACGATAGTATCCAAGCGTAAATGGTCGAGCACAGAAGGCTGGCACAGGGTTAACAGCAAGCCACTTCTGTACTAAGTGGCCGCAGGATCCGAACGCTTCCTTGCACACGACCACGTCTGACATCTCGGTATTCTTCAGCCCCGACATCAGCTTTGACATTCCGAAATACTTGCTTCGCGTTTCTAGTAGCTCTTGCGAGTGGGTTGTGCTCAGAGCGGTAACGTTTAGTGAATAGAGGATTACATGTAGCAGCAAGAGGTGCATACTTGAGAGGACAAACTGTTCTCCTTCTCGCTATCTCGCTCTGTTGGCTCAAATGTCCAGACTTCAAGTAGGGGTTATGTATGTGCTCCTTTCGAGCTCAGTTTGAGTTTTGCCGGTGTAAATTACAACCGCAATCCTCCATCACGATCACTTTCTATGAGTCGTAGGCTATGACGTCGTCGCTCTTTCCAAGCAAGCGTGGAATGTAGTCGGCAAAGGAAGATGCGCTGTCGCACAAAACGAATGGTGGGATTCGTGAACGCTGGGTAGACTAGGCTAGCAGTTCATTCTCGTTCTTTCAATCTACTCCGCAAGCCGCTCAATGGACCGCTTCAACACCTCTGCGCAGCGACTCCGGCTGATATTTAAACGTTGGAACTCAATGAGTAGATTGAAAGAACGAGAATGAACTGCTAGCCTAGTCTACCCAGCGTTCACGAATTCCACCATTCGTTTTGTGCGACAGCGCATTCCACATGCGAGGTTGACTTCGTTTTCGGGCTGGAGATGAATATGACTGAGACCCTCGTCTTCTACGAAAAATCCCTTCCTCTTATTCATGAGGTAGTCTGCGCGCTACGCCGCTTCCTTCGCAATGAGCAGCTGGCGATCATCGCGACAGCGTCGATAACCCATTCGACGATCTCTTCGCTCCAGCCCCCAACGCCCAATTGATGTAGTCACTCGATTCGTACTCATCCAGCGACGACGTCCGACATCAAGCGCTGCAACTTGGCACACGGGTAACGTTTGGTGAATAGAGGGTTAGCAGCAAGAGATAGCGGCACAGTGCATACTTGAGAGGGCCACTCGTTCTTCTGCCATGACCAAACCGTTCTTCGCTATCTCCTTCTGCTGAGCCAGGCTCAAATGTCCAGGCTTCCCGTGGGAGTTTTGCACATACTGTACTAGCCAAGTCGAGTACATCCAATTTGTCTGCAACACCAGCGCAATCCTCCATCACGATCACTTAGGTCAAATCCCTGCGTTGGTCTGCCACGTACTTGTGGTGCATGACGTCGTCGGTCTTTCCAACCAAGCATGGAATGACACGCTTGAAACTTCAACCATGCTGCAAAATTGTGGCTTGTACCCACATTATTGTAGATATCAACCAATGCTATCTCTATCCAATTAAGTACGAGTCTACCACTGCAAATTTCTTCTTTTAGACGTCACTTTTCGATTCCCCCTTTCAGCAATGCTGGCCTCCTCGCTGCGGCGCCGCTCGCTGTCGCTCATGACGTTCAACCTGCTGGCGCCCTGCTACTTCCGGCACGGCGGACGTCTCGAGAGCGACGATAAGACTGCGTTCCTCTCTCGCGCTCAGGCCGCCATCCATGCCATCAAGCAGGAGCAGTGCGATCTCGTCTGTCTGCAGGAATTCTGGTTCGACCGCGAGTACCAGCGCGCCTTCCGCCACGCCTTCCACCCCACACATTACCTGCACACTGTAAAGCGGCCAGGTGACAAGGAAGACGGCCTTGCAGTCTTTGTGGACAAACGCAAGTTCGAACTGCACTACGTGGAGAATGTGGACCTCGTCGAGGAGGCGGGCGACCGCGTGGCGCTGCTGCTGCACGTCGCTACCAAGTGGAACCGCAGCAATACGCCACTACCACAGCGGTCTTTCCTAGTGGTGAACTCCCATTTAACCTTCCCACACAACCAGATGTACGCCAGTCTGAGACTCAACCAGATCGATCGCGTGCTCACTGCAGTGAGGAAATACATTGCCAAACAGGAGCTCCACGACGTGCCGGTACTATTGTGTGGGGACTTTAACGACTATAATGATCCGGTCTATCGCCTCGTGACCAAGCACGGATTCGCCAGTATGTTCGCGCACATGCACGGCCGGGAAGCCAGGATCACGCACTGCAATCATAACAACAGGGAGGTTGGAGTGGACTTTATCTTCGGAGCCAGGCTACAGAACCCTCCAGTGCAGAACAAAGGACACGTGAACGGAGCTAAGGCACTACTGCGGCAGATGGACGACGACCTCGTGATCGATCCCTGCAAGCCCCGACTCCAGCTGGAGCCAGCCGACTGCCACTTGGTACCTCGACGACTGCCAGACACAGTGAGGCTCAAACGCCCGCAGTTCGGACACGATTGGTGTAACGTGCGGTCGCCCCTGCTACTAAGCGACGAGGAGGAGCTCGTGGATTACTGGCGGATGGTGTCGGACCACCGACCTCTGGTGGCCAATTTCCATGTGCTGGATGGTGTGGCCTGTGGAAAACGAACAGAGATCCCAACTTTAGAGAATGTGGCCGAGATGAAGGCAAGGATGGAGAAGGCCATCCCCATGGATGCAGCGGCTGATGGTCTCACCCCCTAAACGGCAGACACCATTTGCCGGTAAGTTAAACAACGAGTAAGTTTTTGTACACCCCCTTACTTGTTCCCGTACCGATCGAGCGCTTGTCGGTATGAAGCCATGTGGTGCAGCGCGCGTAGCAGCTCGTGCTGGGCTTCTTCAGCCTCCTGAATAGCCAGAGCCAAGTACTGCTGTCTCCACCGCTGGAACCCTGAGCGTAGCAGTATTGTTTCCATCTTGTCAACGAAGGCTCGGGCATTAACGGCGGGCTTCTGCATCAAGAGCCGGCGTTTGGAAGAAACGTGGATACCGCTTGCAAGACGGATGAAGGCGGTTTGAAGCACGCGTAGACGGGTACTGCGCACCGAGGCGTTCGCTAGTCTCCAGGCACTGTGCTGCTTCGTCCGCAGCAGTTGATGTTCGGCCAGAAGCAGGTCCGTGAACAACGCGTGTGCGATACGTGCCGGGACGTCGGTAGATGGCAAGAACTGCCTGGAAGCAACCTGTAACTGGGTCGTCAAGCGCTTTAAAGACGGAGAACTCGTCTGTGCTCGACAAAACCAGACCCACAACGCGAATTTAGTGACTGCCAAGTAGTGGCGGCTCAGATGCCTTCGCGTTCGACGCAGTAGCAGCAGTCGCGCCTGGTTCCCAGCGGTCCAGTGTTTCCAACACTTGAAGTGATGGTAAAGCCGTCGATGATGATTTGCAACAGCAAAAACTCGAGTTTGTTCCTTACGACGGCCATGTTGATTCAGCGCGTGCATTTTCCAGTTGCTGAACGTCCGCAATAAGAGCTGTGAGCACTTTTGGTGGTCAGCAGCTTCCTCCTGCTCCAGTTCCAACCATAGCAGCCTGGTGCGCAGTGCTGCTACGTCTTCATCTTTTACGAGGTTTCTCCATCGATGCCAGCCGTAAACCTTCAGGCGGTGCTGCCTCTTGTGTAGCAATAGCACCATGGTACGTATTGCGTTCTGCTTGGCGATGCCATAGCGTTCGTGCCCGCTTCGCCACCGCCAATATGCCTGGAGTACTGTTTTGAGTCCTCTCTTCGCCTGCAGAGCTGTAGCTGCATCTTGTTGTTGGGCTCGAGTGTCCAGAATCGACGTCCAGCTTTTCCAGCAGATTTGAACGAGTCTGCGTTCACGTCTGCGTTTTGCTATAGCGCTGTATCGCTTGAAGCCCCGACGCGTTTGATAAAACACTTTCCAACAGACGAACACCCGTCGCTTGAGCCACTGTATAGCACAGATATGGACTGTTCGTGCAGCCCACTCTGCCGCGTTGAGCTTCACACGCGTGATCTCTCCGGAAATTCGTACAAGATAAACAGTGGATCTCCAACGGTGCAGTGAGAGGTGCAGGTACTGCAGTCCTAGTGCTGTTAGTCGCGACTGCAGAGTCCAAGCCTGGCATAGCTTCCGCTTCCAGACGTCAAATGCAGTGGAGATTCGCGCCTTCTGTCCAAGCTCCAGCGCACGATGAAGTCTCTGGGCTGCTGTGCTTACCAGCTTCTGTCGGAGCGCATTGTTCTGCTGCCCGAGCAGTGCGGCTCGCAACAAAAGGCACTCGTGCTTGTTTTCCAAGGTGTCGATCAATCTATCTCGTTCAGCTGCCGCGTGCTTCCGTTCAGCGTCAATCTCTCGTCTGGTGCAAGTCTTCCAACGGCCCCAGGCGCTTTGGAGAGAGTGACGAAGGACGCAGCTGGCCAACCTGTCGTAGATCCAGTACTTGGTGTCGAGAGAATGCTGCGTGAAGAAAACCCAAGCGTTCCAAACTTGTCGTTGGCGACGGCCTTGCCATGTTTCCTGGCGTCTGAGTATCTTCTGGTGCAGAGCATTGACTTGTCGAGTATGGAGCTGCCACTGGAAGAAACTGCGCCGTATTATCTGCTTTTGGGCTCGAAGGTGAGTTAGTCTGGCCATGGACGTCATCTTCTCTTTAGTCTTGATGTACACGACCCACTGACGGAAGCAACGGCCACATAGAGCGATTCCTGTCTTGCGTTGAAGGACTAGCGCTACAGCACACATCATCTGTGTCTGGCGTTCTCTCTGTCGAGTACTATGAGCTGAGAATACCGACGCCGCCATGACGGATTGGCGCCGTATCCCCTCGTTGTGGTGGCGCCGAAGAGCTGCTAGGCCTCGCTTCCACTGCCAGAGCATGCGGAGCCGGACAAGGCGAATCAAGACTGCGTCCACGTCTAGCTTCCAGTTGAGCCATTGACCCCAGCGGTAGAACCCGCGTGCGAGAAGAGCAATCACCATCCTATCTACGATTTTCGCCAGTACTTGAGCCTTTCGTTTCGACGTAAGTACCAGACCATACCACAGATGCCAAGTGGTTCGAAGACGACGGTATGAGATTTGGAATGCGATAGCTCTCTTCTGCTCGACAACGAGTTTCCAACGAACGAAATGCGCTTCAAGACATGACCGTTGCCAAGACAGGAGCTTGACAGCCACGACCTGCTTGGCGGTTTGTGCTAGCAGCTCTCCATGCGCCTTTTCCAATATCAGTCGTCTCCATCTATTGAAAGCTGAACGGACTTCTCTCGATTGCTGGCACTTTAGAACGCGATACAGCTGACTTTGGATGGCGTTTTCTATCTCCGTGACTTCCCGCCACTTTTGGAAATGATACGCGGCGGTCGTTTGCTGTAGCTTGTTCAAAACCCCACAGAGACGTCGACAAAGGCGTTTGGCATTGCCCCAGCGTAGCTTCCAGGTTGCAAAACCGTCTGATAAGACTCGTTTCCTGTGCTGCCGCTTTGCGAGCGTCTTCTTAAACGCCAATATGGACCGGATCGAAGCTGCTTTTGCCCCAGCCACAGTCAATTGTCGTGACAAGAAGCCGTCCATTCGCTTCCAGTCGTGCCAAGCATGACGTAACAGAACCTTGTACCAAATCCCTCCTACCCGTTGAGCTCCTCTCGCCCTCCGAGCGTGGAGCTCGCTTACCTGCACCAGCTTGCGCCATGCAGCAGCTTTGAGTCGCCGAGTGACGATCACAGTAAGATGATCTACACAACGTTGCGTTCGTGTGTCAAGTTTCCACAATCTCCACGACTTCTGCGTCAGTCGGTGATGGAACTTAACTACGGTACTGCACAGGACGTCACAGGCCTTCTTCATACGTGCGGTGGCGGATCTCCACGCTGTAAATACCGTCCGCTGTTCTCTTTCAGCTCTGATGTCCTCCGCGAGAGCCAAGACGCGAGCTTCCGAGCGACGGAAGAGCTCAGCGCTCACTCGGTCTCTTGTGATCAGCGTTTTACTGTGTGCCCAACGCTCCCAAGTCCTGAGCGTTTGCCGCTGAAATGCGACTTGACGGCGATGTAGCAGCTGCTGCAGCACACGACGCTGCTTCGTAAGCGAAAAGCACGCGATTTTCCGCTGCCACTGGCGTACAGAGCCTTGGAGTGCCAGGTAGCGCCGTTTCTCCATAAAGAGAGCTTGACGCCGATACTGTCGTTTGGCTTCGGTGCATACGGATTTCCACTGAAGCACTGTCTGGCGAAGGAGGCTGAATCTGCTAGTTGAACGGGCAACGCTGTCAAATTGTCGCTGAGCTTTGAGGGATGAGGCCTCCAGTATTGCGAGTTTAGTACACAGCGACACCTTTATCCAGTGAAGCCACCTGCCTCTCAGTCTCCGAACACGTTGTCGTTGGCACATCCGCCTTAGCACTCGATGTCTTCGAGCCTTTAGCTCTGAATACTGTCGCCAAGCTCGCCAAGCTCGCCAGCATCTCCTTACACCCGAACGCCTTCGGACTGCACGGATAATGAGCGTCTCTCGAGCCTGATCTTGTCTCCAGATCGCTCTCCACGACGCGAAAACTGCCGACAAAATGGTTCGGCGAAGCGCGGTCGTGATACCTGACAACGCTCTCCGGTGTTGACGTCGCTGCTTGTGCAGACGGAAGGCGATGAACCCGATCCACCGACGCCATAGTCTCGATATTAACTCCCGCTCAGTGGCCTCTCTCCGGGAACAGATCTTCGTGAAGGCATCGTGCTTCCGTTTCCAGATCTGGAAGGCCAGGCGTTGTTGGTTCTGTTTGAATCGCTGCAGGAACCAGCCGAACCATCGCTCGCGCTGTCGCGTGATGAGATTCCGATGGTGCCAAGCACGAAACGAAGAGCGTTGAAGAGCATTTGTTCGGCGTAAACGCAATTTCTCGCGCGTGCTGCGCTTCCATTCATCGAACACGGCGACTACCGCGCGTCGGCATCGCGTGCGTTCGAATTGACATAGCTGGTTATTTAACGCTGATTTCTCTTCATTGACGTGGATCCACTTGTGAATGGCGTCTCGAAGCGCATGAACCCGCTTGCGCGCTATTAACCTTTTCAGCGTTCGTCTTTGAAGAATTTTGGATGTTGTACACATCGACCAGCTACTGAAAACTCGTCGTAAGAGGCTTCCAACACTTCTGTCAGCCATGAGCAGAGCGCACGTAACCTGGTACTTCAAGGCGATTCTCCTACTGCGTCGGATATCTTCCAGGCAGGCATTTTGCGTGGTCTCCACCTGTTGGGAAAGTTGCCACTGTTCTACGTGGGCTATGGCCTTGTGCTCTTCAATGGCAGAGTGTATGCTCAGGCAGATCCACCCTCGTAGCAGCCAGCACTTTCGTATCTTGGACAGCACCGCACAAAGGCGAAGACGTCGTTGTCGACGACGCTGAGCCTCCCGAGCGAACAATCTGAAGCAAATGGCTATCGTTGAACGGGTGCGGCGAACGTCCCACATTCCCATCAAGCCTCGGATACGTTTCAAACCGATTACCTCGCGCTTCCACGCTGCAAAAACCCTCCGAGTTACGCGTTGACACAGTTGCAGTCTCTGGAACCGGAGGGCGATCGTGTTATGCTGTCGTGTGTGGATCACCTCACTCCGCAGTGCCATGAGCGTCCGGTGCTTGCGTTCTCGCCGCTTGAAAGCTTCCTGGCGTTGCGCCTGCAGTTCCGTGAAGCGCTGTTGTCTTTGTTGTTCGCGTGCGTAGGCGGCGTGCAGTTCACTGGCGACGGAAGCCTGGACGTCCGAGCGCAGCTTCCTCTCCTCTTCCATGGTGGAATGTGCGGCTTCCAGCACACACGCCCACTCGTGTGATGCCACCTCCGCACACCGCAGCCGAAAAGAGCCAAGACCGAACTGCTGAAGACGTTGGCGCGTCCTCGCCACTATGCGGCGTAGTAGAACTCTCCGTTGTCGTCGCATCCGACTTCTCGATCGCCAAGCTACAAATGCGAGCTGTAGTGAACGCTTAATAAACTCGCGACGTCTTCGCTTCCGACGTACAACTCCTGTCCAGTTCCTCCACATCTCCTGCAGAAACAACCGCCGCGATGTAGCAGCCATGTGTGAAACGCTGGAAATGGACGAAGGACGTACGCACTGCAGTTCTGGCGATAAAGGATGAACCTTAACACTCCCAGCGCTACAACTGACATCACAGCAAGCGTGTATACAGCAGAAGCGCTTCCACATTTCAAGGCTCCATCGCAATGTTCTCCAACGGAATCTCGCGTGCAGCTTCACTAGCGCCTGACGCCGTTGTGTTCGTATCCGCACGGCGCGGTGCAGCAAGCGGAAGGTGTCGCGCTGCAGTCTGTCGTGAACTCTTTGGTTCATTGAGTGTACGGTTAAATCTACATATCGGCGTCGCTGCTCCCGGATCTGTTGGTGCAGTGCTTCAAGTTCAGCTCTCCATTTGGCGTCGCCTATGTGCGATCGTTGTACTGCTTGGTCGGCCACGCCCTTGTTCACCTCGACGATCGTCAGTAGGTCCTTCACTTTGGCTTTGCTCGCCTCTAGCTCGGCAGCTCGAGTGTCAGACGTCTGGATAGCTCGGGAAAGCTGCCATTTGAGGCGGCGGCGCTCCTGCTCAAGCTCGCGAAGAACCGACTCCTTGACGTAAACGCATCCGTCCGCTTCACCCATGCTGCTAAGACGAGAAGAAGGTGACTCGTCAGGAGCCGTGAAACTACTTGACCGACATGTTGATACAATTGGAACTGTAGTATCCTTTTCACAACAGGAACGACAGGATGGATGGAGCCTGGCTAAGTCGTTGATGGTGACGCGCACGGTAACGAGATAGGAAGGCACCTAAGCTGCTCCATGGAGGACCTTGATGCGACAGGGACTGCCAGAGTCCAGTTGCTACGGGTCATCTTGCTCAGAACGTCAAGCGGTCGTTTGGTGCCAACCGGCAGCCGAAACATGTCCTGCTTCCTGTCTTCCAGTATTTATAACTCCGACGATGACTTGGAGTGTGTTGCACACTGAACTACATGACTACCATGGTGCGCGTACGAGTACAGATGAAAATTTAGTCTCTCAACTTGATTCTTCACTGTTTGGTCATGTTCTTCTCTTGCTGCCTTGCTTGGCTTTGCCTTCTTCACGTTTCAGGCATCAGATTGCTTGTCAATTCACTCACCGGCACTGGGGATCTTTTCCCCTAACGTTCTTCCCCGTTATTCTGGTAACGTGTTTAAAGATGAGTGGGGCTGTCATAAGAACCTGAAGGTTTTAGTAGGTCGAGGATGTAGTTGAGGCAGTATTCCCCTATTTGCCGACAACCAGCAGGACACAGACCCCCCACTCTTGAAACTTCAGTGACATCGTTCGTTCGTTTCAGGCGCAGGAAGGGCACGCTTCGATTCGTGGTGTTTGTTCACCATGGGTTCCAGTGCTTCTCGTGGTGGGCCAGAGGTACCGAAGGACTCCGGGTCGAAGGCCCCCAAGAAGTTCGCCTACTCGGATGTCCGTCTCATGAAAAAGTACCTGGCATCTTTCGTGTACCTTGAGAAATCCACCGAGGAGCACCGTCGGGTTGCGGCGCAGCACTGGGACAAAGTGTTCAAGGACGCTCCTCCACAACGGACGTCGTCCGTGGTCACGACATCGCATCACCAGAAGGAGGCCAAACACATCACCAAGGCGCAGAACAACAAGATCACGGAGCTCTACGACATCTTCTACGCCTACCTGGAAGAGCACGGTGGCGACCTCAAGCACGTTTTCCGATCGTCCATGCACGTCCGAGGGCGAGTCCTAGTGCACATCAGTGCTGGTATGCGAACGATGTTGGCGTCCGAGAACATCACCGAGAAGATCCTGGCGCTGACCAAGACACATCGACGTTTTGGCGTCAAGCTCGAGCACTATGACTGTGTCGGACGGGCACTTTTACAGGCCATGGAGAAGGTTTCAGGCGAGAACTGGAGTCCCGAGATCGACGATGCTTGGAGACGAATGTACTCGCACTCGAGTGTCATCCTCATCCGCACACAGAAGAAGACCGACAAGCAGGCGAACAAGGAATCAAAGCGCGTGGCCAAGGAGAAGGAGAAGCTGACAATGATGGCCGTCGGTCCTACGTCTAACCTGGTCGTCACCAAGACTGGTCGCCTTAACTTCTACAAGATCATGGGGTCACTTCGTAGCCGAAGGGAAGGCGGGAGCAAAAGCAGCGCTAAAGTCACAGGTAGTGTAAGCGAGCGGGAGACTGGTCCTCGTAAACCATAACCATTGTACACGGTGTTGTCTCCCCGATGAAAGTAGGGAATGTCCTGTCACCTCGAATAGAGTTAGAAAAGGAAGTCTCAAAGCAGTGCGCGAGTCGATTATGAAATGCATATACACTTGTAATGCAACGCTTACTATCAAGAACGCTTCTTCAGAAACATCTCAACTTGAATGATATCACCAGCACGTTGTCCATTTCTAGTCGGAAGAGTTCCCACTTCGTCTCCTGAAGCTGCCACCCGCACTTGGGCGAGCTGGTTTCCCCACGGCGAAGTCGTCATTACGGAACGAAGACAGGGACTTGAAAGGGCGAATTGAAGAAGCCGCCACTCTACTTTCCTTATCTCCGTCGTCATACTCGACAACGTAAGTGCCATCAGCATTGGCACGGGAGACCGTTCCCTTGAAGTATTTATCCGTCCCCATACGTCGAGCCTCAACACGAGTACCAATTCGATAAACCTGGCTCGGCTCACCACTTGTCAGCTTCGACTCGCCTTTAGCTTCAATTTTCGGTGCAAATGTTTCTTTGGCACTGCTCCTCAGCATGCTACTCGATTTAATCAATCGGATCAGTTCGGCCGCCACACCCGTCTCCTTCTCGCCATCGTCGTAGTCGATGTCGTACGTGCCGTTCAGGCGGCAGCGCGAGATCACGCCCGGGTAGAATTTGCTCTTGCCCTTGTACTGAGCCTCCACCTTGTCGCCCTCCTTGAACTTCTTCGCCTTCGGGTCGTCGTCGCTGTCGCCGCCGCCCTTCTTGCCGAGCAACCGGATCAGTTCGGCCGCCACACCCGTCTCCTTCTCGCCATCGTCGTAGTCGATGTCGTACGTGCCGTTCAGGCGGCAGCGCGAGATCACGCCCGGGTAGAATTTGCTCTTGCCCTTGTACTGAGCCTCCACCTTGTCGCCCTCATTGTACTTCTTTCATTGGGTGTGGTCGTCTCTGTCGCCGCCGCCCTTCTTGCCGAGCAACCGGATCAGTTCGGCCGCCACACCCGTCTCCTTCTCGCCATCGTCGTAGTCGATGTCGTACGTGCCGTTCAGGCGGCAGCGCGAGATCACGCCCGGGTAGAATTTGCTCTTGCCCTTGTACTGAGCCTCCACCTTGTCGCCCTCCTTGAACTTCTTCGCCTTCGGGTCGTCGTCGCTGTCGCCGCCGCCCTTCTTGCCGAGCAACCGGATCAGTTCGGCCGCCACACCCGTCTCCTTCTCGCCATCGTCGTAGTCGATGTCGTACGTGCCGTTCAGGCGGCAGCGCGAGATCACGCCCGGGTAGAATTTGCTCTTGCCCTTGTACTGAGCCTCCACCTTGTCGCCCTCCTTGAACTTCTTCGCCTTCGGGTCGTCGTCGCTGTCGCCGCCGCCCTTCTTGCCGAGCAACCGGATCAGTTCGGCCGCCACACCCGTCTCCTTCTCGCCATCGTCGTAGTCGATGTCGTACGTGCCGTTCAGGCGGCAGCGCGAGATCACGCCCGGGTAGAATTTGCTCTTGCCCTTGTACTGAGCCTCCACCTTGTCGCCCTCCTTGAACTTCTTCGCCTTCGGGTCGTCGTCGCTGTCGCCGCCGCCCTTCTTGCCGAGCAACCGGATCAGTTCGGCCGCCACACCCGTCTCCTTCTCGCCATCGTCGTAGTCGATGTCGTACGTGCCGTTCAGGCGGCAGCGCGAGATCACGCCCGGGTAGAATTTGCTCTTGCCCTTGTACTGAGCCTCCACCTTGTCGCCCTCCTTGAACTTCTTCGCCTTCGGGTCGTCGTCGCTGTCGCCGCCGCCCTTCTTGCCGAGCAACCGGATCAGTTCGGCCGCCACACCCGTCTCCTTCTCGCCATCGTCGTAGTCGATGTCGTACGTGCCGTTCAGGCGGCAGCGCGAGATCACGCCCGGGTAGAATTTGCTCTTGCCCTTGTACTGAGCCTCCACCTTGTCGCCCTCCTTGAACTTCTTCGCCTTCGGGTCGTCGTCGCTGTCGCCGCCGCCCTTCTTGCCGAGCAACCGGATCAGTTCGGCCGCCACACCCGTCTCCTTCTCGCCATCGTCGTAGTCGATGTCGTACGTGCCGTTCAGGCGGCAGCGCGAGATCACGCCCGGGTAGAATTTGCTCTTGCCCTTGTACTGAGCCTCCACCTTGTCGCCCTCCTTGAACTTCTTCGCCTTCGGGTCGTCGTCGCTGTCGCCGCCGCCCTTCTTGCCGAGCAACCGGATCAGTTCGGCCGCCACACCCGTCTCCTTCTCGCCATCGTCGTAGTCGATGTCGTACGTGCCGTTCAGGGTGGAGCGCGAGATCACGCCCGGGTAGAATTTGCTCTTGCCCTTGTACTGAGCCTCCACCTTGTCGCCCTCCTTGAACTTCTTCGCCTTCGGGTCGTCGTCGCTGTCGCCGCCGCCCTTCTTGCCGAGCAACCGGATCAGTTCGGCCGCCACACCCGTCTCCTTCTCGCCATCGTCGTAGTCGATGTCGTACGTGCCGTTCAGGCGGCAGCGCGAGATCACGCCCGGGTAGAATTTGCTCTTGCCCTTGTACTGAGCCTCCACCTTGTCGCCCTCCTTGAACTTCTTCGCCTTCGGGTCGTCGTCGCTGTCGCCGCCGCCCTTCTTGCCGAGCAACCGGATCAGTTCGGCCGCCACACCCGTCTCCTTCTCGCCATCGTCGTAGTCGATGTCGTACGTGCCGTTCAGGCGGCAGCGCGAGATCACGCCCGGGTAGAATTTGCTCTTGCCCTTGTACTGAGCCTCCACCTTGTCGCCCTCCTTGAACTTCTTTCGCCTTCGGGTCGTCGTCGCTGTCGCCGCCGCCCTTCTTGCCGAGCAACCGGATCAGTTCGGCCGCCACACCCGTCTCCTTCTCGCCATCGTCGTAGTCGATGTCGTACGTGCCGTTCAGGCGGCAGCGCGAGATCACGCCCGGGTAGAATTTGCTCTTGCCCTTGTACTGAGCCTCCACCTTGTCGCCCTCCTTGAACTTCTTCGCCTTCGGGTCGTCGTCGCTGTCGCCGCCGCCCTTCTTGCCGAGCAACCGGATCAGTTCGGCCGCCACACCCGTCTCCTTCTCGCCATCGTCGTAGTCGATGTCGTACGTGCCGTTCAGGCGGCAGCGCGAGATCACGCCCGGGTAGAATTTGCTCTTGCCCTTGTACTGAGCCTCCACCTTGTCGCCCTCCTTGAACTTCTTCGCCTTCGGGTCGTCGTCGCTGTCGCCGCCGCCCTTCTTGCCGAGCAACCGGATCAGTTCGGCCGCCACACCCGTCTCCTTCTCGCCATCGTCGTAGTCGATGTCGTACGTGCCGTTCAGGCGGCAGCGCGAGATCACGCCCGGGTAGAATTTGCTCTTGCCCTTGTACTGAGCCTCCACCTTGTCGCCCTCCTTGAACTTCTTCGCCTTCGGGTCGTCGTCGCTGTCGCCGCCGCCCTTCTTGCCGAGCAACCGGATCAGTTCGGCCGCCACACCCGTCTCCTTCTCGCCATCGTCGTAGTCGATGTCGTACGTGCCGTTCAGGCGGCAGCGCGAGATCACGCCCGGGTAGAATTTGCTCTTGCCCTTGTACTGAGCCTCCACCTTGTCGCCCTCCTTGAACTTCTTCGCCTTCGGGTCGTCGTCGCTGTCGCCGCCGCCCTTCTTGCCGAGCAACCGGATCAGTTCGGCCGCCACACCCGTCTCCTTCTCGCCATCGTCGTAGTCGATGTCGTACGTGCCGTTCAGGCGGCAGCGCGAGATCACGCCCGGGTAGAATTTGCTCTTGCCCTTGTACTGAGCCTCCACCTTGTCGCCCTCCATGAACTTCTTTCGCCTTCGGGTCGTCGTCGCTGTCGCCGCCGCCCTTCTTGCCGAGCAACCGGATCAGTTCGGCCGCCACACCCGTCTCCTTCTCGCCATCGTCGTAGTCGATGTCGTACGTGCCGTTCAGGCGGCAGCGCGAGATCACGCCCGGGTAGAATTTGCTCTTGCCCTTGTACTGAGCCTCCACCTTGTCGCCCTCCTTGAACTTCTTCGCCTTCGGGTCGTCGTCGCTGTCGCCGCCGCCCTTCTTGCCGAGCAACCGGATCAGTTCGGCCGCCACACCCGTCTCCTTCTCGCCATCGTCGTAGTCGATGTCGTACGTGCCGTTCAGGCGGCAGCGCGAGATCACGCCCGGGTAGAATTTGCTCTTGCCCTTGTACTGAGCCTCCACCTTGTCGCCCTCCAGGAACGTCTTCGCCTTCGGGTCGTCGTCGCTGTCGCCGCCGCCCTTCTTGCCGAGCAACCGGATCAGTTCGGCCGCCACACCCGTCTCCTTCTCGCCATCGTCGTAGTCGATGTCGTACGTGCCGTTCAGGCGGCAGCGCGAGATCACGCCCGGGTAGAATTTGCTCTTGCCCTTGTACTGAGCCTCCACCTTGTCGCCCTCCTTGAACTTCTTCGCCTTCGGGTCGTCGTCGCTGTCGCCGCCGCCCTTCTTGCCGAGCAACCGGATCAGTTCGGCCGCCACACCCGTCTCCTTCTCGCCATCGTCGTAGTCGATGTCGTACGTGCCGTTCAGGCGGCAGCGCGAGATCACGCCCGGGTAGAATTTGCTCTTGCCCTTGTACTGAGCTTCCACCTTGTCGCCCTCCTTGAACTTCTTCGCCTTCGGGTCGTCGTCGCTGTCGCCGCCGCCCTTCTTGCCGAGCAACCGGATCAGTTCGGCCGCCACACCCGTCTCCTTCTCGCCATCGTCGTATTCGATGTCGTACGTGCCGTTCAGGCGGCAGCGCGAGATCACGCCCGGGTAGAATTTGCTCTTACCACGATATTGTGCTTCGACGGGTTGCCCTACTTTAAATGTTAGTGTTGTATCCTTTTTTGTACTTGGTGTCATTGTTGTTTTAGTGCTTGGCGTAGATTGAAGCGGTCGAACGTCGATTGCTGGTACAGCTAATACGTTTTCACCATCGTCGAAGTCAATGTCGTAAGAGCCATTTAAACGGCAGCGAGCCACTACACCTGAACTGTAGCCATCTTTTCCTTTGCGCTTGGCTTCGATTTCCTGCCCTTGCTTCAGTCTCTCTTTCGGTTGAGCAGATGAGTCATCACTTGCTGAAGGCGCGCTTGGCCTCTTCACCAAAGGCCTCTTTGGGCGGATCGGTTCGTCTTCGCTCACGATTACAACAGGTTTCTTAACGGATAAGCGAGCACGAATGTTTGCCCCGGGTACACGCCTTTGCAGCTCACCGCTCTCTAACTCCAAGTCGCAGCTACCATCATCGTTTGCACGAAACACAGTGCATGACACGTAATCTGCATAACCTCGCAATTTGGCTTCCACCTTTTGTCCTCGAGTCCACGACGCCTCGGACGTAGAGACAGCGTCTTCCTTTGGAGATGACTTTGGCTGTTTCTTAGGTTCCTCACGCTTAATGAACTTGGATGGAACTCGTAGCTCAATCTCACCATCGTCATAGTCAATGTCGTATAACCCTCCAACGCGGCACTTCTTGATCGTACCAGGAAAAAATCTCCCTCGCCCGTCAAACCGAGCTTCGATCCGATCACCAGGTTCGTAGCCAGAATCGCACTCCTCGTCAGATATCATCGCATTTTTATCATGTTTTTTTTTGGCCTCTTCTCCGTCTGACAGGTCTTTAGCCTTAATAACGCGCGCTCTCGAGATTTCGACGATGCAGCTTTCCTCGACGTTTTTCTCGAAGAGCCCATTGTCAAACTCAATATCGTACGTGCCATTCGGCCGGACCCGAGCAATGACGCCAATCTCGTAGCCTCTCTCACCGAGCGGAATGGCCTGAATCTCCTCTCCTCGTTGGAAACGTGGCTTCTTCTCCTCTTTCTTCCGACTTGATCGGGACGAAAGGGATCGTTTCTCCGGTTTGCGTTTGCTGCTTCGGCGACGACGCGATGAACTTGAAGACGATGAGGACGACGATGACGAGCTGGATGAAGAACTTGAGACGTACCGCTTCTTGGCCTTGCGCTTCCGCTTTGACTTGGACAAATTCTTGTTGCTGGCATTGAGCGGCCGCCCACACATCTCGCAATCCTCCATGTCGTAGTTGTTGTCGAATTTGCAGTGTAAACACTTGATGTATCCTTCTCCACGCAACCCAGGTCGCGGCTTGGATGTCTCGCAGATTTCGCAATGGGTTGCCCAATCCGCAATCTGCTGGTGCGTGCACACCCGACAGACCCAACCGAGCCTCGGCAGTGGCGTAGCAAAGTCAGGGCTAGCAGAGGCATGATCCACGACCCTGGTAGCATGGGTAGCCATAGGAACCGCAGTTTGCAGTTCAAATCCTCGAGCTGGACTTTCGTGTTCAAACGGATTCAATCTCCCGTTTTGCCAGCTGCTGAAGCGAGGCGGAGAGTTTTCCATCGGGCGGCTATGAGGCGGATTCACCGAAGCACTCCTCGCAACTCCAACGTCCGTCATCTCGAGGAAACGCACGTACGAAACAGAGGTCGTGTCCGACGGCTTTGCGAGTTGAATCATTAAGAAATGCAGCGTCGTCTCCGGGATGGAAATGTTGTAGTCTCGCAGCAGCGCAGCGAACGTCGCTCGAGAGACGAACCCAGTATGATGCGAGTCATACTGTGCGAAAATGCCGCCGAGTTCAATGCCGCTGTTAACCAAGACACTTCGTCGAGCAGCAACTATGGACCGCATATCGTCCCTGTAGTAGGAGAGGAAAGTTGTGTCAGTAAAATGCGTCTCCTACTAGTTAGTGACAGCCACTTACAGCTCCTGCGCGTCAAGTTCGAGGAAGCGTCCAAAGGCCACATAATCCACTAGCCCCGACCCAGGGATGCTGAAGAGCTGGCCGATACTTTGGAGCACGTGGTCCCGGAGTATCACCCCCATTCTACCCAGAGCTTCTTGGACTGACCCCAGATGGACACCACCTGCGTACGACAAGTCGTAGGACTGGAAGAACGGCACCAAGTCGAGATACGCCTGTGCTCGAACCATGGCCTCTCGCACCAGTAGCTTTAGTTGCTGCGGCGTCGACACTGGGGCGACGGCTGTCGAGTAGTTTCGAGGCTGCGAGTTGCCCCAGTCTGCCGAACGATGCAACCCGTGGGTCATGGCCACTCCAGAATGCTGCAAGTAGTTTGCGTCTATCTGAGCGACGGGGCTGACAGGGATGATCGGAGGACCGACCTGGTAGTTGATCGGAGACGTGAGGACGTTTCCACCGCTGTATACCCCCGGGTGGCCGTACATTGTGGCGGGGGGAGAGATTACGGGACGCTGGTGCTGGTAGTACGTGGGGTAGCTGGCTGGAGCTGAAGCAGGAGCGTGGTAGTGTTGGTCGTAATGATGCAAAGGCGGCTCCATTCTACCTCTGTGTCTGTAGGCAGCTGTGGGCATCGACTCCCGCGAGTGTGTGATGCCCCGCCAGTACTCGGGGTCTAGAGGCGTGGGACGTCCGTCGCTAGAGCTCAAGTCGTCGTCCGAGTCGGAGCTGTCTGAGCGCGCCAAGTACGCGAGAGCCTCCATCTTCATCGACCTGTTTGTCTAATTGAGAAGTCCCGACCGTCACCGCGTCGGCGGTTGCGACCGGTGGGCCACGCCAAGAATAAAAGGTGGCTGCATGGGCGTTGAGGTTGAGGTGGAAGTAGAACGAAGCGTACATATCCACTAAAATGAAATAGTGACATGTATTCAGGATTGACAAGCACGTCGATCTACCTACCAACCTGCCGTCCCAGTAGATCGCGGATCCTTGTTCACTCGTACAGGATGCTGTAGCTGAAGTCCTTGCGGTCGTCCTCAGCCTCGTGTTTCGACCGCGATCGCTTGGTTACAACGGCCAGCACCACAACTGCGATGAGCACGACGGCGCCTCCAATCATATGCAGGAAGGAAGGCTGCATGTAGGCAACGTCCACGTCGTTAGCGTCCGTCGCCAATAAGGCAGAGGTCATTCCAACTGGAGGCGCCGTGGTCGTACTTAGACTGTCGACCAGTTCATCCAGTTTCTTCTGTCTCGTCGCCTTCTCGTCCGCGAAGACGTCCGTGTCCGCCAAGAGTTCGTCATGCAGTTGCTGCTGTGGACTGTCGTCAGCCAGGAAGTTCACGAGTTGCTCTATTTTGTCCTGTTTGTTGGCGTCACTGGCCAGGAAGTTCTTCACCGCTTCAAGGTCAGTGGGAGGTGCCAGATCGTTCAATAACGAGTCCAGTTGGTTCTGTCTGGCCTGCTGCTCCTCAGCAAACACGTCGTTCTGCGCCAAGAGCGAGTGGTAGCTGTCGTGACGGCTTGGGTCTGCTCCAGCGTACGCAGGCATCCGTATTATAGTAAAAGGTTCTTGGAGGTTGGTGGAGGCAAAGTCAATTTGACAAGCATAAGATATCCCTACGTCCTTTCAACTCGGAAAGATCTTTTTGTACCATTTGGTAGTACCGTAATGGTACACTTGTGTGTTAGACTCTAAAAAAGTAGTACAGAAGTGTAGTTAGTATCCATGGCACTTCCGATTTTACAGCGAAAGCCGCGACGAGAGGTCGTGATTGGGAGGAGCCTTCTCCAGAAGGAGGTGTGAATCAACACAAAAGAGAGTGTGAAAGACAAAGATCCAAGGGTGAAAGACTTGATCTAAGTATACGTCCTTCTATTCGGAGTAACAAGATCTTCCAGCGGAGGATTGAACGTCACGACATGAAGGACCAAGGAGATCCACCTGGAAGGAAGGTACCAAGGGTGCCTCCCGATAGGTCGGAGGTCGAAACGAACAAGAAACAAGAAGTCACTGATGTAACAACACAGTCCCCACAGCCGGAGGAGGAACCAACTGTGGAGAAACCAGGAAATCAACCGGTTGCAAGGTCATCGCGAGAAAGAGACGGACGAGATGATGGTGAGACTGATGATAGCACGGGTACTTCCACGGGCAATCAACGAGAGAACACAAAGAAGAAAAATCAACCCAGAAACAGGAAGAAACTGAAGAAAAAGAAGATCCACCAATATTTGACGATGTTGACATGGAGGAGCTGAGCTTCACTGAAATGCATGCATTCTTAGTGGATCAAATGCGAGACCAAACTCTCAGTCAGGCAATCGAAACGGAACGTGAAACGGAGTACTTGCAGATCATGTTTGAAGAAGTATTTGCTAAGCATCCCGAAGAATTCCTTCCTCCAGCACGGCGTAGATACCCAGCTTTGGAACAGGATGAAGTGGATCTCATAGTTAAGCTATTCCTGATCGACGTCGAGGAAGGGCAAGCTGATGCGAGAAAATGGAGAGCACGCCTCCAAGCGATGACACGAGCCATTTACAAGTCCAGAAGCTCTTTGAGTGAGACGCTAGACGTACTTGTGAAATCAGTGCAAGCTAAACCAGCCCCAGCAGCGAATCCGTGGTCAAAACGGCTGTTTCCAGCTCACGAGAAGGAAGAAGGAATAGAGGACATTGAAATGACGGAAGGGAAGCCGTCCATTTACCGATTTCTTCAAAGTGCATTCTCCCCTGAGCAAATCAAGGAACTACGACAAACCTGTGAAATTCGATACGGTTTTCCTAGTCACCTCCGGAAAGCCGACCGAGATCGAAAGTACTATTATCAGAGGGATTTTGGAAGGCACAATTTTGTGCCCGAGACTTCCAGACTTTCTGGAAACGTATATGCGATCCTCAAGCCTATCGAAAAATTCAGAACACCATCAAGGCGCAAGTTGAAGGCGATCTGATCCTCAAGCTGTATCCAGAGTTCAAGATCTACCCACAATTCCAGACAAGAAAGCGTCTGACGCATGAGTTCTTGCTTGGGATCAACAACAGTGGTAATGATCAGCTAAAGTCACGGCAATGTTACAGGAAGCCAAGCAGATATGTTATGACCAAGGACAGCATGCAATCCACTTGATCTTTTGGACGAGAGAAATGGCCAGCAAATGGAGTAAGGAATTTACAGTGTTGAATTTCAGGAATCGCAAGTTTCCATTACAGAAATGCACATGAGGTAGAATCTGGGACGGCTACCGGCGGTACCGACAGATCCAAAGCAGTATGGGGACGCCAAGTTGGGGCAGATGGCATTAGGGACGAACTACCACGGGACAGGTACCATGTCAGACTCCTCAACCTATCTCGCTTTTTGGACGAGGCAGCAATCGATGCGTACATTCACAGACAATTCCAAGGGTGTATCATACGTGGCAAGAGCCTACCACAGCGGGACAAATACCTCAGACAGATACATGGGACATATTTTTCCGATGCAACCATTGCCCTCAATTCCTCGATGGGATACGTTTCATCAACTGGGAAGGTACCAAAATCTTGGTTCATCACGTGAGCCGAAATCCTGCGTCGCCATGCTTCTCGTGTGGAGCTAATGGGCACATGCGAACAGTATGCAAGGCGTCAGATGACTTCTGGAAATCCCAATTCAGCTTGAAAGTGACTGCTGAAGATATTGAAACTTTACCTCGCCAACCGTCGACAATAACAAGTGTGGAAGGGCTTGAGCAGCTTTGGATGAACGAACAACAGGAAAAACAGAAACAAAGACAAACAACCGAAAAGCTGAGAAACAGCCAACAATGCAGATCTTGAAACGAGAGGATAATAATTCCTCAGGGATGATTTCCACTACGCATCCAGATAACGAGTGGAAAATGGCTGGGAATGACAATAGGAAGTCGAAAGGTTCAGCGGTGAAGGACCTACCAAACCACAGCAAACGTATGGAGGAAGAAGACGGTAAAGAAAGTAAAACTGATTCGATTGAAGCCTCAAAGCAAACTTTGGAACCAGAGGCAGAGAGAGCTCAAGTGGCCAGACAAACAGGCAGGACTATCACAGAGGAAATCCATCGGGCAATCAGAAACAGCTCCAGTGCCATGACGAAGCAGAGAGATCTTATGGAGAAACTCATTGTGGAAAAACGAGGAAAAACTGAACAAGAAATCTATGATGCATGTTTACAATTAGATGTGGCAAAGTATCCCAATGAGGAAGTAACCGGACTGCAAGTACTTCAAGACTGCAGGCTTGAGCAGGTAACTACACCTAGGACGGGTAATTGCCAATTCTATGCGGTGGCAATGGCATTGTTGGCGAAAGATTTCAGCCAGCAAGATAATGTGGTACCTCTGGAAAACCTTACTGGAAAAATCAAACAAGGAATAGTCGCAGCTACAAACCATTTTTTTGAGCAAGAATACCCCCATGATGAGCGAGTTCGCTTACTGAAAGACTTGGCGAGACGAGGTGGAGTCTTCGATACGAGTAATCAGCCAAAGCTCAATGCAAGCCAATCCAAAACTCAATACCAAGACTACATTGTTGAACAGAGTAAAACCACGTCCAAACTAGACACGAGGATTCCAGTACGCTACTGGGGATCAACGGAGACGTTACGAATGATGGCGAAGATTCTACGACGGCCAATCTTCACTGTCGATGCCAGAAACGGAATGAACTCGGCATGTTATAACATCTTTGAACCAGGAGACGTGAAAGTTCGCGGCTTTGAATACTTTTCTGCGAAGGAAAGGATGATGAAAGCTGGAAAACCAAGGAGATGGGTCGCTGCACTCCAGAAAGCGTGTAAGCCAGAAAACAGGAAGAAAGCTGAACCGATTGTACTTTTATACACTGGTGATCATTATTCCTGGCTTCGGTTCTACGGTAGCCTACACGGAAATGAGGAATCGCAGATGGAGATAGAATCCAACGTTCAAGTACCAGAGGAAGAAACCTCTCCAGCGAAAGAGAGGGAGACGGAAGATCAGATTGAGGACGAAGACGAATTGATGGAGGAGAAGCTGCAAAATCACAGTCAGGAGGAGCAAGACGAGAATTACCAACGTGAAGGAGAAGGAGGCCAAGTATTGCAGACATATGTGGCTCAAGGGTTGGAAGGAATGGCACCAGAGAAACGAGCAGCATTACGGGCAGCAAACTTAACGGTGGCAGATACTGTGAGGAAATGGGCGCAAGAATTTGCAGTTACGCCAGCAGTGATCCACGACTGGCATCACCACTTAAATTTTACTGGGCCATCATCAACCTTTACTTTCTCACAAACTAGTGAAACCTCAAACCAAACGTCTGAATGGACACCGTCGGATCAAGGAGACGCATCGCGGAGTGTCCAAGTGGACAGAAGCACAAATTCCAAAAAGGATCGCTTGGGAACGGGTCGATTTTTTGGGGAAAACAATTCGTTGGGGACAAACAGACTAAAGGAACAAGTGTTAAAGATGGAGTGGAATGAGCTAAGTACAACTTGGCAGCAAACGCAAGCTCCATTTCCAACCATGCCCATGGATATAACGCAATGGAAAAAAGTAGTTCGAACGGCGCCTGAGGCCGTTATGGCCCTGCTTCAGAAATTCCAGTCGCCGGACTACATCCTAAGTACAATGACAGATGCAGTATTTGATGAATGGACGCTACCGTATCGTAGGGAATGCCTGGTTACTTGTATGAGTCAATTGATCGCAATGGAGAGGTCAATAGAATCAAAGCAGTGGCTGCAGGAGTGGAAGATTGCTTTCCAAGACCAGGTGAAAAGCAAGAATGATCCCTACAATATTTACGCGAGGTCATTTTGGGGGTCAATGAAGAAACAAAAGTTTCTCAACTCCGAACTTCTGAAGCTATGTAGAGAAGCAGAGCGACAAAAACTGTCAAGAATGGTGTTGGCAGCACTTATTTACAGGGAGGAACTATCAAATCTAGCAGGGGCAACGGGGAGTATACCTGAAAGTCTGATCGGGCACCTGGATCTGCTTTTTGAAACATTGGAAGTGAATCCCGAACTACACGCAGCCATACATGGGGTGGATACGGTTGGATGCTGGGCTATCCTAGAGACGAAGTTTGCGAAGACCTTAGCGACCGTACCGGAGTCAACGGAGAATCTCCAAAACCAACAGTAGAAAATGACAGATACAATTCACTGTCTGGAGCTACCTGAAGGAGATTATTACGCTGAATTGAGTAATATTGCGGCGCTCTTCGATGAGCCAGCACTAAATGAGAAATTCCACAAGAAAAAAGAAATCGACATGACGATAGCCACTCAAAACCTGAGAGGTTTCGCCAAGAAGTCAAGAAGAAAATGGATCAATGGATGGAGAAGAAGACGAGGACGGAGACAACCAGACATTATAATGGTACAGGAAACGTCACTACGTTCAAAACAGGAAGTCAGCGAAATACAAGAAGCGTGGCAACGCACTTGGCAACTAGCACGAACTGAGAATCCACTCAGTTATTGGACAACAACGGAATCCAGGTCAGCAGGATTGGGAATAATGTGTTCTCCTGAATTCAGCTGCAAAATACAACCATGGAGAGAAGAAGAATGGACACCCCGAATTATGGCTATTGAAGTAAATAATTGGCTTGTGGTAAATGTGTACGCTCCTTCAGATAAGGCGAAGAAACCTGCGTTTTTCAAGGAGCTCGATTTGTGGCTAAAGGATCACGAAGTGGTAATAATTGGAGGTGATTTTAACTGTGTGCTCAGGCCCAAGAAAGACCGAGTAGTGGCAAGAAAACCAAGCACAGCTGGATGTGAGAGCGTGGAATTGAAGGAATTGGTGGATAATCATGAGCTTACAGACGCGGTAGAAATGAACAGAGATCTTGACATGGAAGAAGAAGATAATGATCCACTGCAGCATTTCACATTTTGGAGGAAAGATGGAGCGAGCAGACTGGATAGATTTTATGTGAAAGGAGAGCCTATGCTGGTAACTCAATGGATTGATGTTTTAAGCCCAGCCCACGATTCGGATCACCAGGAAGTCCGTCTTGAGCTAGCAACGGGAACTCCACAATCACGTTCCAATAGCACAAAGTCATACTATCCGATACTTAGTGGGCGACCACAGCGAATTCGTGACACGATTGAAGCTAAGCTAGTCCCCCTTCTTGACCAATTTGAATCCAGTGATCATCCAGTGGCGGAATGGGACAAGTTGGTAGCTCAAGTGCAGGAAATGTTACGAGAAACCAGAAGGAGAGACAGACAGCAAACAGATCGATATTTTCGAACTCTGCGAGCAGAAACACGGACTCCGCGCAGTACTCGAGGTCAGCTAATGGAAGATCTTGCCAAATCGGCAAGAATCCGTGCTTCAAGATCGTTTGGTCAAAGATTAATTGGATCTCCAGAAGAAATTCGACGATTTTATAAGCGTAATTCCGACTGGCAAAGAAATCAGACGATTTCGCAGATTCGAACATCAGCAGGACACTTTTACGAGATCAACTATCCAATTGAGGAGAGGATGGCTTCAGAGTGGAGCCACATTTTCGCTCAATCACATGCTACGACTAATGTGGAGGAGCTTGATGAACGGCTCAACAACTTTGTGAACATACCAGAGAACATCAGAGTTACTAAGGACGAGACTGCTGCAATCGTAGCACCAATAACTGAGCAGGAAACTTGGGGGGCAATCCAGAAACTGAAAAGACATAAGACAGCAGGGACAACGGGGTTAAATCATGATTTTTACAAAGATTTTGGAGACCAGTTAACTCCAAGTCTAACAAAGCTGTATAACGCGATCATGGGGGGAGATGGAGTTCCAAAATCCTTTCTTAAAGCAACGGTGGTTCCACTGAGAAAAAGGAGATTCAAGTGATGCTCTGGACTATAGACCTATAGCACTGTTGAATACGGCGTACAAATTATTTGGCAGAATCTAGCAGAACGGATGCATCAGGTCCTACCGAAGCTTATAAGTTCAAGTCAGCAAGGATTTGTAAGAGGACGTAGCATCGACAAAACGATAACAATACTCCGGGCAGTGTTGGGGCAAAGTGAAAAAATCGGACACTCCGTGGAACAGCAGCCCAGGTGTGCTATGCCTCGATCTACGGAAAGCATACGATACGTTGGATAGAGCTTACATGATCAAAGTTCTCAGAAGATATGGATTTTCGGAGACGTTCCTTAATGTGATACACCAACTGCATGAAGGAACGACAGCGCAGTATCAAGTTAACGGCAAACTCTCGAAGGAATGGGGAGTAAATTCAGGAATCCGACAGGGATGCCCAATGGCACCACTGCTATTCATACTAGCGGTCGATTCACTCAGCAGAGCGATCAATCAACACCAACAATTGAAAGGAATCGCAATTACTGGTAATCAGCCTGTACGTCACAAGTTTTCGTCATTTGTGGATGATAGTACAGTGTTCATGAGTTCGCTGGAGGAACTGGATCAAGTAAAAGAATTATTAGCGGAATTTGGGAGCATGTCGGGTCTCCAAGTTCAACCAGAAAAGAGTATACTGATTGGAATGAATTCCAACGGGACTCCAGTCAAATGGAATGGGTTTCCGGTGCTAGATCCGAACGCAAGTACACGGCAGCTGGGATATTGGGTGGGAAATAATGATACTTCCCTTGAAAATTGGGAGATCCGGGTAAATAAGATCCAAAAAAGGCTGAAGATCGCGTCAACTATGAGTAATTCAGTCAACCAACGCGTGCTTCTCTTTAACGTAGTGGCACTTCCGAGTATTTTGTACACAGGCAAGCAGTATCTGCCTTCAAAAGCAGTGATGAAACTACTGGAAAACCTTCAGAAAAATTTTGTTTGGAACGCGAAAACAGCAACAGTAACCTCGAAACACAAATTGAACCCAGCTCTGGTTTTCGCTCCGAGAAACGATGGGGGTCTAGGACTACAAGATATTCACTCGGCGCTTCAAGCCACCAGATGTAACATGGCTGAACGATGGATACAAGCTGAGCAAGACGAGTATTCAGTAGCCTGGCATGAGACGGTTCATAGAAGTAAAACATGTGAAACATCAGGCTGCTTCTTCAGACCTACAGAGCAGCAAATGCTCAAAGAACAGCTTCGAGAAAAACGAGGAGCACCAGTGACAACTTCACAGGCGGTTGGAGTAGTGGAATTGTGGGAGGCTCAATCAGCTGGAATAGTACCATCTGAAGCAGAACGGAACGATATCAAAAGTATTATCAGTGCTGGGGCTGCGCGAAGTTCAAGTTACCAGCTAGATCACGACAAGATTCGTTTCTCAACGCAGAATATCACGACAAGAAAATTGACCGCTGAACAAACAGAGTTTTTATTGAATTCCCTGTGGCATGACAATGGGTGTGTAATTAATGGAAATGGGAAGCCGTTAAAAGAAAAGGAATATCCAGCAATAAGATCGACCAAAATGACAGATATCGTGGTGGAGCTGGAACCAGAGCGGACAATGGCCGGGGAATATGCAGCAACAATCACAGTACCTATGGTAGCAGGAAAACAACTGGGAGCGCACCTCAAACAAGTGACCAAGTGGTGTCGTAATATTATGATAAGCATACCATGGCAGGCTTGGGGTCGGGATCACAGCGAAATCAAGGCAATTAATCAACCGCAACTGTCGGAGAAATTAAAGTGGAGAAAAGGACAAGAACGAAACACGGTGATAGCTACAACTAGCAGAGCAGGGAATACTCAACAAGTTCTTACTGTTCGAAGAACACCGGGTGGAATGTCATGGGAGATAGAAGCGGTGAATGATCAATTTAGGAAATCACATGATTATCTTCTTATTGAGGAGTGGGAATTTTACTGGGGAATAGCGTTTGAGGCAACACTAGAGACTGCAGATTACCCATGGAGCCAACAGCAACCAGGAGCAGCGAAGACTCTTAGCTTCAATCTACGAAAGCAGAGAACCAAACACTTTAGGAGAAAAGCCAAGTACAAGATGGGACCAGTAATCGAACAGATAAAGCAATTCGTGAGCGTTTCAAGATGGGGTAAAGCAGCTTCGGTTCAAACCCCGCGGCAACTGTGGAGAACTCAAGGGCTGTTTACCGACTATCAGAACTGGACTATTTACCGGTTGGCTTTGGGAAAGGTAAATCTTTATCATGCAGGGTGGCCAGAGTATCGAGACTGTCCAGCTCTACAATGCAATTGCAGCGAGGAAACTATTGATCATATCACATGGGAATGTAGTAGAGCCAGAGCTTCTTGGAAAATCTGGATCGATCGATGGATGGCACGAGAAACCACTCAGGACGAGCGAGAAACCCTCCTCGTAAACATAGCAACCAGACAGACACCGGCAATAACAGTCAACTTTATGGCGGTCGCGCAGGAATGTACAACAAGATGGATCAAGGAGCATGACCTTGCAATGGCAACACTCTGGAAGGTCTGGACAACAGTCACCTGTGCTCTTGTGGAGACTTCGCAACAAAGCAGTGTTTGAAGGAATCATTTATTCGACAGAAGAAGTACAAGATATTATATGGGCGGCTGGATATTATCAAGTAACAGCAATCGCGAGTGCATGGCAAGGCAAGTCAGCTACACGAGTATTGGGATACTGTCTGGAAACGTGCATGGGAATCATGAAAACCATCAAGACTGGAATAGAAATGGAAGATCTTGACAGATGGCTCGTGCGATATTACGTCAAGATTGATCAGAACAAGTTGGTCTCAGGAGCTTGGATGATATTCAAGCTCGATGGTATTGGACGCTGGAAACTATATGCAGCGGGAACTGTCAGTGAAACCTCGCAACTGGGGCTCAAAGATAACGCACAGACTATTCTACAACAAGGAATTGAAGCAATAATCAAGATCACAGAACCCAACAGAGTCGTGCTGCGGGTAGAATGCTGGGATGCAGTATCACTTCGGAAGACAGCGACCAGAAGGCCAAATTTGCAAGCCATGTTCAACATGTTCTTCGCAATCCAATGGGGAAAACCCCAACTCAAGGAACTCCAAGCATGCAAACAACTTGCATCAGCCGGCATAAACAGCATCCACAACTTCAGGAATAACTCTGGAACAGTACTACCATCCAAGCCACCTTGGTCTACCATCGCCCAGACACAACTTGATGTCTCCATAGCACCACTTGATCCAAGTACAGACCACATGAAAGAAACAGATTCAGTTCTGAATCGTTTATTTGCATATCAGGCTTCTATAGGTGAACCACACAATTAAACCCAAATAGAAGGCCAACTTTCTCTCTAAAAAAAAGTTAGTATCCATGGCGTTCCGAGGTGTTCTACTGCAGTTGCTGGAGACCGAGAGTGGCGCCGGCTTCCGCGTGGTGGCGCCCGACGCAGAGCTGACACTTCCTCCGCGTCCTGTTCCTGCGCGCGAGACGTTCCTGACCAAGTGGAGCCAGCAGAAGCTCGTCGTATGTGACGCCGTGACGCACAAACTGCGGCAGGTGGCGCGACTGGCGACGGTGGCGCTGCAGCACGACGAGCGGTCGATTCTCTGGGCCGTCACGAAGCCTTTTGTGCCTCCCGAGAACCGCACAGTAGGTGCTGCACCCCTTGACAGCTACGCAGATGTCCCCCAGGCGGTACAGAAGACGCACGTGCTGACGGCCGGCGCCAGTCGCGCCGATACGGTATCCTTGGCGGCGGCTGTGGCGTCTCCCAGCGTCATCGCCAAGGCAGAAACACCTGAAGGCCTTACGCTGAGACCCAAAGGGGTCGCTGAGAGAGTCTGCTACTGCTTCCACTTCCGCTCCGAGTTCGAGTATCAACTGTTCGCTCGGACATTCGAAGCTTTCACGCGTATGCAGCGATATGCGCTGCTGCAGAGCTCCGTAGTGATGGAGATGGAGATTACGCAGGAGCACAAGAGGCGGGAGGTGGCGGAAGGTGTACGTCTACAGGTAGAGGCTGATAAGGTCAAGAAACGACAGGAACGGAAAGAGATTAAGGTCAAGAAGGACGAGAAGCAGGTGCAAACACCGCCTACAGACAAGGCCAAGATTAAGACTGCAACACCACCGGCCAAGATGATCTGCGTCTCGTGTCGGATGCAGAGGAAGCCCGACGCGCCGGAGTATCCGATGCACCCGTTCGTGCTGAAGGTACGTGAGCTAGAGGTATTTGGATGCTGAAGGAGTTTAGTAACTTTTGAGATGTTGCTGCTAAACAGGATGGAAAGGGGGAAGTGGTTCATATTTGCAAGGTTTGCTTGCAACGAGTTCTGCAGCAGCGAGTGAAGATTCCGTCGGTGAAGAAGGAGGGCGACCCGGACAACTTCTGTGGATTGTGCGCCCAGCCGACGGCGAACTTATCGGCCAAGTCGATGAAGGCGTGCACACACCCGATATGCACACGTGTGTACTGTATGCCTTGCATTGACAAGCTCATCGGTAAGGCCCAGTCGCACAAAGTGTGGCGGACCAAGAACTGGTTTTGTCCGAACTGCTCCACAGAAGACGATGCTGCTGCTGGTCAAGAGACGAATGCTATGGCTGAACCTACTAAAGCAGCGCCTACCCAGAGAAAGCGGAAGCGACGCAATGAAATCGAAGATACCAGCACAGCAGATGAAGACGGACCAGCACCAGCGCCGAAGCCAGCTAATTCGACATCAGACATGCAGCCAATTGACTATGCCGTGACTTACTTCAAGTTCTTGTTGAAGCGTGAGACAAAAGATGTATTCGAGGAATCGGAGGACGTGTGCTTCTGCTGTAAGGATGGCGGAGATATGATCGAGTGTGACTGGAAGGGAATGAGCGGTGGCTTTGAACGCTGTCCGAAAGTGTATCATGAAGGTAGCGAGCGCCGAAAAGTTTCGGGATTGAAATCATCGTTTACTTACTGTTGTGGGAATGCGGGCATTGTAGACTGCTTGGGCTATGAAGTGCCAGAAGGGAAGACGTGGGTGTGTCCACGCCATCGGTGTCAGGACTGCGGGATTATTGCTTTGTATTCTTGTCGCTTCTGCGTCACATCCTATTGCGAGGTGAGTCGTAGATTTGATTTTCTTCGGTCGTAAAAGAGTGTTAACTGGTTTCCATGTTGTGTCTGGTGACATAGGATCACTTGCCGAAAGAAGTGAGGAAGCTTGGTCACGCGACCAAAGATATTCCTACGTCGACCTACGTGATGTGCCCTAGGTGCACCGATCAAGCTCAGGATGCCTTGAAGCAAAAGAAGATTGGACTGGATTTTCACTCGAGGATCTTGCGACGACGGGCCGGCAAACGCTGATTGCACTATTATTCGAGGGCAGGAAACTCTTTATCTGAAACAAGCCCTCACGTCCGTTAACCATTGTATTTGTAGTTCTTCCATCTGTGTGTTAAGACAAGATGAAGCTCGTGTTGGAGTAATCCTCTAGCAGTGGGTTATACCTGGGTGTCATGATGAAAACAAAATACGGTAGGTGAGCAGGAGTGAACTCAACGACTGCACCACACAACCACGTACCGAGTAATTGTCTTGGTCTTTTGCACATCAGCAAATTCTTTCAAAAATGCAGATGACTTCACGACCGAAACCTGCACGCACAAAACGCGTGTTAGTTAGTTTCAGTTTTGAGTCATTCGTAAGCGAATGGTACCTCATCTGGTTGACGTTGCAGAGCGGAGCAATATGCTTTCTTGAGTCTGTCAAAGTCCGTGGCAAAGAAGATATCGGCAATCCCCCCTTGAACCAGATATGTGTCATGATCCTTTGTCACACCTGCAGACAAGAGAGAAGGGCGGTTAATTTTTGAGAAAACAACCCAAGACTCAAGTTGTGGTATCGTTCGTACCTGTGACCTTGGACGCAACAAGCGGCGCGTTACCGGCGAAAAGCGTTCCGGACGATGTTGCCGTGCTGCTGAGCGGGTGCTCAATCGCCTTTACCGGGGATTTATCATCCAGATTCGGGGCAGGAAGCGAGTCAAAGTCTGCAGCAATGAGGTGGTGTTTCGGAAACGCCGTGCGGAGCGTGTTCAACAGCTGCATGGCGCCTGTCGGGATGAAAGCAGAGTTTAGTACCGGGTCGTCCTTGCCAAACATACGCCGCACACGCTGCGCAATGTCGGAATTGTTGTTATATGACACACGCAATGGCAGTTCGCAGCCAAAATAGCGGAGTGTCTGGCGGATCAGCATGTCTTTGACTGGACGCATTGCCTCCTCCAGCTCGGGCATGAGGCTGTCCCTGTCGGTCTGCATCTTGATGATCGTTTCGTACCACTTGCCGTTTTGCAGCACCACCTTGTCGTGCGGTAAGTTGTCCAGCACTTCGAGTGCCAAGAAGAAGCACTGGGCGTTGACAGGCGCGTGCGTATCTGCGAAGGTGAGAATGTCTTGGTTGATAACGGTGCACTGCTGCGGGTGCACATCGGCCACTCGCCTGCGCTGACGCTCAGCCATCACTGGACTGATCTCAATAAGGGTGTATTTTGTCTTGGCGTACACGTCGGGTGCCTGTTCTTTGAGGTAATTGAGTATATGCAACGCGTTGGACCCGGATCCACCGCCGATCTCGAAGATCTGGAGCTCCTGGCGGAAAAACGGCGAGTTCAACATGTACCGTGCCAGCGCCTGCGAGTAATGCGGCGCGAACACCTCCACAGGCGTGAGCCAGGCCTCAGGGCTCTCCTTATATAGTTCTGCCACCACATTGCGGTACTCGCCCGCGCCCCATAAGTTGCCGAAGTCGATGCCCTGCGACGGCGCATGAAGCACTTCGCGCTGTTCCGTCGTGAAGTAACCCGCCTCCTTGGCGTACAGCGACGCGTAGATAAATTCGCGCGTCAACACCACGTCATCAGCATCAGCTGCAGGAGTAGCAGCCACAGTCGTGAGCAGGCGAGATGACGGTCGCGGCGCGCGCCGGCGCAGGCGTGCGATGAACATGGTTGGTGCGTCAGTGTTCCTATATCCGAGTTAGTTTGTCGTAATTAGGGGTGTGTATTATTAATTATCTATTAGACCCCCTCAAATCTGTATCCGACGAGAAGGAGCCCATGTCGAAGGCGTGCACACTGGAGAACGGGGTGTTGAACCTGGCGGTGCTGCGCGAGGACTCCCGGCGCGAGCTGTTCTCTATCCTGGACTCCATCGGCAAGGACATCTGCTTTGTGCTGGACCCGGACCTCAACGGGCCGTTGAACCACGTGCTGGTGGACGGCACCGCCGTACTGAAGGACCATGGCGTGAAAGACTTCCACGCGTTCGGCAAGACAGTGAAGACCAGCTGCGAGTTTGTGCTGTTCCTCGTGCGGCCGTCGGTGCGTGCCATGCGCTACGTGGCCAAGTATATTCGGGATTTAGGGGCGGACAAGAGCTCGTCGTCTAAGAAACGTTTCCACCTGTACTACGTCAGTCGCCGTACACTCGTGTGCGACGAAGTGCTGAAGAAAGAGGGAGTTTTCGGCAGTCTCAGTGTGGGGGAGTACAAGCTGGACTTGATCCCCTTCGACGACGATGTGCTTACGCTCGAGTTGGACTCGTGCTTTAAGGAGTTTTACGTGGACGGAGACAAAACCAACCTACACACCGTTGCCGCCTCCCTCATTAAGCTACAGACGGTCTTCGGCATGATCCCTCACGTCAAGTATAAAGGAACTATGGCTAAGGTCATTTACCAGATGATGGCACACTTCCGTCGTGAGCAGGAGGTGGCTGGCAACCCCATCGGCGTGCTGGACCCGGAGATCGATACGGTCGTGCTCATCGACCGCAATGTGGACCTCGTCACGCCCATGTGCTCTCCCATGACGTACGAAGGACTACTGGACGAGATTCTAGGCATCACACATGGCTTCATTACTGTTGACGCGGAACTCATTGCCGATGACGACGGACCCAACTCAGGTAACAGCAATCGCCCAGCACAGGTGTCTGTACCGCTCAACTCGAACGATAAACTGTACGCCGAAGTGCGCGACTACCACGTCGAGCGTCTCGGTATGAACCTGCAACAACAGGCGCGAGAGATCCGTGAGCGGTACGACGAATTCCGCAAGAACCGCGACGCCTCAATCAGCGAGATTCGAGAGTTCGTCAAACGCATTCCTGGTCTCAAACAGAACTACCAGTCTCTGCAGCAGCACATTAATCTGGCCGAGCTTATTAAGAAGACGACCGACTCCAAGAGTTTCCGTGATCTTAAGGACGCAGAGAACCTGGTTCTTACGGGCGAGACGATCTTCGAACAGCTTGAAGAGCGCATTGGCGACCAGGAGCCGCTGCTCGGGGTCCTGCGTCAGTTCTGCCTCCAGTCTGTGGCAGCGGGCGGCGTCAAGACGAAGAATTACACGCACCTCAGCCGAGAACTCGTGCAGACGTACGGCTTTGAGATGATGCTGGCACTGAGCAATCTGGAGAAGGCTGGCTTGCTTAGTCGTCGTGAGACGCTGTGGACTGAGGCTAGCGGCTTTGGTCTTGCTCGGAAATCCTTCCGCTTGCTGAACGAAGACGTGGATCCGCGCAATCCCCGTGACTTCGCGTATGTCAGCCGCAGTCACGCCGCTGGCTATGCCCCGTTATCTGCGCGTATCGTGGAGAGCGCTATTAAACCCCGTGGCTGGAGTGCTGTGCAAGAAGCTCTGCGTCAATTGCCTGGGCCGTCAGGGGAAGTCTCACAGACAAGTAAAAACTCAGGCGACGACCCGGCAGCTCCTGCTGCTGCTTCCAAGCTTGACAGCTTTGGCAGTGAAGAGCGCAAGGTCATGCTCGTGTACTACCTGGGTGGTGTGACCTATATGGAGATCGCTGCTCTACGTCATCTGTCCCGCCAACCTGACTGTAAGTTGCTTCTGTTGCAAAGTGTCGAATTCTGTATGGTGTTGGCTCACTCGCTGGTATTTTGTTTGATCAGGCCCCTACGACATCATTGTGGCGACTACAAAGATCGTGAATGGTGATACGCTGCTCAAGTCGTGCTTTGACAAGGAGGTGCTGCGCTTCTTAAAGCTGTAGACTGGAAGGCTACAACGCGTAGAGCAAGGCGAAGTATAACGTTTGGGTGGATTTCTTTTTTCAGTTTTGACTTCTTCCTTCGCTTGTGTCAGGCTCGTGCTGGGAATCCTTTAGACCGGCGCTCGAGCTTGAAGATGTAGATGGCTTCGTCGTAGTATTCGATGAAATCACCGCTAGTGCTGCTGTAAACGGCAATGTCAAAGTATTCGGCGGCCGACTCGAAGAAAACCTTTTCCTTTCTGTAAACAACCGCGGTAAGGTAAGGATTGTTTGAACCCGCGCAATGATAGCACTCACTCAGGCATGCGCTGCTTGTACGCCAGCAGCACGACGAGTTGTGAATTGCTTGTGAGCTCCAGCAGTGTCGTCAATAAAGCAGAGTGCGATGCCGACTCATACAAGCAATCCGAAGCTACCACAACATCCACAGGGCGACCTGCAATAGTGTCGTCTAAAGACTCACCCCTGTGGCATCAAAGCATACATGCACATGAGGTCTCCATAGGCAATGAGTCGAATGGAGGCAGTTGTACCAGTGCAATGCTCGGACTTCAAGACGGTTGTTGGCAGTCAAGACGGCGATCGACTCGTGTTGCTGCGCAGCGGACTGTACATTGTTTCGAGTCAAAGACACCACACTATCCAGATCCGTCAGCACCAACGAAGATACTCTGCACGCGCTTGCAAGTGCCAACCCCACCGCGCCTGGGCCTGCACCCAGCTCCAGTACATGGCGCTGCGCTGCGAAGTGCAGCTCGACCTCGAAGAACGACACCATCGCTCGCGCCTGTCAAGAGAGGGGTCAAACAACAGACTGCATCACGACCCAGAGCATGGGAACGTACACAATTCCACACGACACCAGCGATGCCGTGCTTGGCCAGATCTTGACAGACGACCAACGACGTGCCTTTCAACTCGAGTATCGTGGAACCGGCGCTCGCCTGAATGTAGTTGACGCCGAGCTTCGACGATGAAGGTGCTGCTTGTTGGAAGAGAACCTCCCAGTTCCCACTCCACCTGGACATTGCTCAAGAGTCACTTCTTGTAGGAGGATACGAGCGAGTGAAGTCACCATTTAGATACACAAAACACGGCATTTATTTCCACCACGTTGAAATGCCCTCCCTGCCGCCCCACTCTGACTACCTTCTACTACAAGTGGGAGTAAGTTGGGCGTGGTGAAGCAAAGGCTGCAGCCTCATTACACAATCTACTGCAGCTCCAGGCGGGCCAGGTGCAGCGAGCTCACGAGACCGATGGCCGGGTGGAATGACGCGCGGATGTACTTCTCCACAGGAGGCTGCTGGCCGTACTTGTTCACACGAGCCACGAACTTCTCGCGGATCAGATCGAACAGCTTCTCGCGACGAGCGATGCCGCCGCCAATGACGATCACGTCCGGGGACGTCAGGAACGTCACGTTGATGCACAGGTTAGCCAGGTAGTGCGCGATCGTGTCCCACACCGGGTCGTCGTCGGTGATGGTGGCCAGATCGCGGCGGTCCACGCCCGTACGCGCAGCGATGGAGCCCGAGGCGACCATACCTTCAATGCAGTTGCCGTGGAACGGACACACGCCCTTGAAGTCCGTCTCAATGTCCTGCGGAGCAGGCGGCACGATGATGTGACCGCCCTCCGGGTGCATGAAGCCGTGGATGGCGTTGCCGTTCGTGCACACACCGACGCCCACGCCAGTGCCCACCGTGATGTAGACAGCGCTGCTGATGTCGCCGTGGCCGCCGTACGCCACCTCGTACAGCGCGGGCGCGTTCACGTCCGTGTCGAAGCCAATGGGGACGTCCGGGAACGCGCGCTTGAACACACCCACCACGTCCGTGTTGCCCCAGTTCGGCTTGGGCGTGCTCGTGATGTAGCCGTACGTCGGCGACTTCTTGTTCAGGTCCACGGGGCCGAACGACGCGATGCCGATCGAGTCGAACTTGCGCTCCTTCAGCCAGTCCACCACGGCGCCCATCGTGGCTTCGGGCGTCGTCGTGTCCACCTCGAACTTCTCGAGGATGTTCTCTGGGTGGTCCTCAGCGATGGCCACGACCCACGTGGTGCCGCCAACTTCGACTCCTGCGAAACGGGGCATCTTGTTCTGTTACTTGGGGGAGGGAAGGTGTGCTTGGTACTTGGCAAGTTCCAAAATGACTCGCTTTCTGACGCAGGTAGGAGGATCTGGTGTGGTGTCAGCTGTAGAAACTACTGCGTGTTATTATTATTGGATCCGTGTCATCCCTCCCGAATGGCTGCTTGGAGACCGCTGCAACGTCAACCAGCTGTTTTGAGCCGGTCACTAAATTCATTGTGCGGACTCGGATGGGGACTCAAGTTCAAGCGTCACAAAGAGCTGGCGGGGGCAATGGGGTCTTCGCGTAGGCGCGTGTGCAATCCGCGGCGGAGGGCAACCGCTCAAATCGACGGGGAAATGATATTCAGCAGGGCGAGTTCGAACTCCCGCCGCGCAAAGTGGATCAGGCTGCACGCTGTGTGGTGTGGTATTAACTGGATCGGAACTGAAGCTGCCCCGTGGTGCTGAGACCTTCTCGCTCCAAACTCATTGACGGCAGCTTGCAGCAAGTGGGCAAGGATGAAAGCTGGCCAGCCGCTTGTAAACACCCTCTGATTCATTGCGTCGTGCTGCTTCAGTTTACTGACCTTCCCCTATCTTGCATAGATCATGTGGTCTTAGATCGGCCCAAAACCCCAACAAGATGTCTTTGGCAACGCTATCCTAGACTTGCAACAACACCGAGAAGCGATAGCAGGCAATCTGTCCATTGCATATTCCTCATTGTCTGCAGAGCACTGCTGCTGCAGAATGGAAGCTGTAAATTACAAGAAGCCATTCCATGCGTGTCATTTTTGCGCCTGTTTTTGAAGGCGTGCGTACAGTATCTATGGAGTTTACATTCTGTCTTGTGAAAAGAGCTGCATTTGCGCTAAAACTACACAAGGTTTGCTGAAATACACAAATGCTTCAGATTGAGCGATGCGATCTTATTGTTCGAAGACAAGCTTGTCAAGAAGTGGTCTCGAGCTCAAGGCGGGTGGGTGGGTACCTGTGCGCAACCACTTGCTGGCACTTGGCTCCACGCATTGCCGCCTCTATGCAAAATCAATCAACAACTTGCAGTTGAAGCATCGCCCTGAAGCGTGGGTCTTCTTTTTCCGCCCGGAGCTAGCACCTCGAGCCTTCCATGACTTTGTGCTACATATCTGGGATGTCACGCCGTGGCCTCGCGCCGTCGGCCGATGCCCTTTGAGTCAAAGTTTGACCAGTAAATGTATCAGTTGCATCAGACCTGTGGTGCCAAGCGGATGCTTGTCAACTCCCCTGGTGCTTGGTGGCCCCTTGCGTATCCAGGCGCATCCTCGTTGAAGTTGAACTGAAAGCCAGTCCAAACTTCAGATCTGCATAGCACATGCGCAGCTCACTCTCTCTGTCAATGCACACACGTCACAGATTTCGTGGTCGACGACACCACTTAGCGAGAATTCCACTTTGAAGCAGATCGACTCGCCTCAACCCAAACACTCTATTCTCAAGACAATGCCCCGTTTCGCAGGAGTCGAAGTTGGCGGCACCACGTGGGTCGTGGCCATCGCTGAGGACCACCCAGAGAACATCCTCGAGAAGTTCGAGGTGGACACGACGACGCCCGAAGCCACGATGGGCGCCGTGGTTGACTGGCTGAAGGAGCGCAAGTTCGACTCGATCGGCATCGCGTCGTTCGGCCCCGTGGACCTGAACAAGAAGTCGCCGACGTACGGCTACATCACGAGCACGCCCAAGCCGAACTGGGGCAACACGGACGTGGTGGGTGTGTTCAAGCGCGCGTTCCCGGACGTCCCCATTGGCTTCGACACGGACGTGAACGCGCCCGCGCTGTACGAGGTGGCTTACGGCGGCCACGGCGACATCAGCAGCGCTGTCTACATCACGGTGGGCACTGGCGTGGGCGTCGGTGTGTGCACGAACGGCAACGCCATCCACGGCTTCATGCACCCGGAGGGCGGTCACATCATCGTGCCGCCTGCTCCGCAGGACATTGAGACGGACTTCAAGGGCGTGTGTCCGTTCCACGGCAACTGCATTGAAGGTATGGTCGCCTCGGGCTCCATCGCTGCGCGTACGGGCGTGGACCGCCGCGATCTGGCCACCATCACCGACGACGACCCGGTGTGGGACACGATCGCGCACTACCTGGCTAACCTGTGCATCAACGTGACGTTCCTGACGTCCCCGGACGTGATCGTCATTGGCGGCGGCATCGCTCGTCGCGAGAAGCTGTTCGATCTGATCCGCGAGAAGTTCGTGGCTCGTGTGAACAAGTACGGCCAGCAGCCTCCTGTGGAGAAGTACATCCGCGCGTCATTCCACCCGGCCATCGGTCTCGTGAGCTCGCTGCACCTGGCCCGCCTGGAGCTGCAGTAGATTGTGTAATGAGGCTGCAGCCTTTGCTTCACCACGCCCAACTTACTCCCACTTGTAGTAGAAGGTAGTCAGAGTGGGGCGGCAGGGAGGGCATTTCAACGTGGTGGAAATATATGCCGTGTTTTGTGTATCTAAATGGTGACTTCACTCGCTCGTATCCTCTTACTAGAAGTGACTCTTGAGTATCGTGAGAGCGGTGCTCGCCTGAATGCATTTGATACCGAACTTCGACGACGAAGGTGCTGCTTGTTGGAAGAGAACCTCCCTCCACCTGGACATTGGTCTAGTGTTGTCTGTCAAGATCCGGCTTACTGTCAGTCTCACTCAGTACCGTGGGCGTTAAGGAGCACAGTGAGCGACATTATATACACTGTAACAGATATCAGAGGTAAACTCTTACTCTTGATATACCTGTAGTATTGAGTATTTGAATATTTCGTATAATTTCACAGTACTGGTATAAATCGATATCACAGTATACAGGCCCGAGTACTTCTCTAACTGAGCCAGCTGCAAGACATGGAGAACCCCCCAGATTCGCAGGACGCGCTGGCCTCGTGCGTGAACCCCCGCGTGCATTCTCCTCTGAGTATAGCTGTGCCTCACACTCTCTTCCTTCTGCAGATTCATGAGCATCACCGGAGCTGACTCCAGCAGCGCACTGCAGTATCTTGAGGTTTTACATCTCCCCAAATCGAATCCTTTCTTACGATGATTTTAACGCCCGAAATCTTGTGTTTAACCTCCGGAATTATAGCTCACCAACTGGAAACTTGGCGAAGCGGTGCGCCTCGCTCTCCTCTGTGATCTCCTTTCCGCTTGAGAGTCTAAATTTTTTTTTCTTCTTTACACAGGTTAATCTGTACATGGAGAGCGGGGGTCAGAGCGCCAGCACAGCCTTCAGTGCACCTCGTGAACCTGCTGCAACCTCCAGTTCCCACGCGACCAGCTTCAGCCCTCCGCCAGCCCCGTCCACTGACATGGACGCAGCCACAGCCGCTGCCATCGCTGCCGCTTACGGAGAAGAGTGCGTTTCCTGAGCAGATCGCGTCTAATGTACTGGAATAACAGGTTGTGATGTTCTCAGTGAAAATGCAGTGCGAGCCCCAGACCCGTCCAAGCGCCAACGCCTTGTGGAGTCGGAGATGGACCTGTGTGAGTGTCCATAAGGCAGCAATTAACCCCTAGCAAGTGAACTGACCGATGTTTTCTGTCGCAGTGCGGCCTATGCGCCACCTGCGCGATCAAAACCGCGATTTTGCAGCTGAGAGCATCGCGGCTATGACGGCGGGCAGCATTTCCACGGCCTTTGGAGGTCCTAGTGCGGTAGCGTTCGGAGACTCAACCGGCGACGACAGTGCCACCAACGAGCGGACGCGTGATCTGAGCACCCTTTTCCAGCCGCCGACAGCCATCATGTTCCAAGGGACGTACTCGGATGTACGTCGCTAACTGTGCGTTGTCTTAAGAAGGTATTGACGTTTTTTTCCTACTGTAGGCCCGTACACTTGCCAAGAGCGAGGGAAAGTGGTTGCTCGTTAACATTCAGGACGAAATTGTGTTCGCTAGTCACATGCTGAATCGCGACACGTGGAGTGACGACGTAGTGCAGAACCTCGTGGCGAGTGGCTTCGTGTTCTGGCAGGTATATTCTGCAGTGTTCCATTAGAGCGTTTGTCAATTTGTTGACCAGAACTCATGCTGTGCTGGCAGAATTACTGGGCGTCGGAGCACGGCAAGAAGTTTTGTAGCCTGTATCAGATCGACCGTGACTCGCTTCCGATCGTGTTGATCATTGATCCACGGACAGGGGATATCCGACAGCGGTGGACGGGTTTCCACGAGCCACAGGATATGACTGAAAAATGTACGAACGCTCGAGCTAGAAGTGAAGTGATGACGAGTGTACTGACGTTCTTATCGATGATTGATTTGTGTTGGTAGTGTCGGATTTCTGCTGCATGCACACGCTTGATGCTCCGCCTACTGAGCAAAAGATGGTACAGATGTGTACCGCGTTATTTTCTGGTTTTGACTTTTACTTTATACAAACTGAACTTTCGCTTTGCCTTCTTTATTGTAGAAGGCTGAGCCGGACATAATGGACGCATCTGAGGATGATCAGCTCGCTGCAGCAATCGCCGCTTCGATGCAGGGCAGCAACGCTGACGACGATGAAGGCGAGATGAAGGAAGACGATCAAGCCCTGGAGGAAGAAAAGGCACAAGAGGCAGTTGTAGAATTGGCACCTGAACCTGATGGTACAGTGGACTGAAGTGACCTTTATGAGTCTGTGCTATGCATTGACATTTTGCTGCTCCTTGTTCTCCTGTAGCTGGAGCCCCCGGCGTGACCCGCGTTCAAATTCGTGTACCAGACGGTTCTCGACTGACGCGGCGTTTCCTCAAGACTGACCCGCTTGCTATGGTCTGGACGTTCGTGAAGGATCAGGTACCTGAGGCTCGCGCTCGCGCATTCGAGCTTCGTACACCGTTCCCACCTAGCGCAGTGGCATACAACGACACGTTGTCGATTGAAGAGGGCAAACTCGAGAATGCATCGCTCATGGTCAAATGGCTGTGAGTAAATTTGCGAATCCAATTGTTTTCTCTCGATCTTAATGGTTATAGCATGTAGCGACCCACACCGAGGAAAATGAAATGAACGCGCCGCTAGCCTAGCTAGTCTTCAATGGGGATTCTTCACACATGCGAGTTTGTCGCTTCTGCAGGGCTATGATTACGTTCTGCTCTGTACTCGAGCTCTGTGTAAGCAACCACCGCACTGCCCCTCCATACAAACATCAGTAGCGGCAGTAAATTGATTCAGCAGCAACGAAGATATCACTTGCTATCACACACAAGCCACTGTCCCAAGTACAATTGCCCCAGTGCGAAGGTTGTGAGCATGAGCCAGTAGACCGACCAGAAGCGAACGTAGACACCTAAACGCCACCACGAGTACGAATCCCAGCTCTACGAAGGAGCAAAGGTAGTAAGCTGCTGTTGGGTGGGCTTGCCAAGCCTGCTCTCTCACGACGGCGCTAAACGCCAAAGCAGCTCCAAGCATCAGCGTCGACCACGCGATGAGCGAAGCGCTGGTTAACCCCATCAAAAGTATCGTACTCCGTACTTGTCGCCGGGAAGAAGAACCACAAGAACCTCATGAACAACATCAAAAGCAACCCCATCGCTCCAAGACGTTGCCACTGTGCTGAAGAACGAGGCGTCAAGATCGATGACAGACTCCGCCAGTACGAGATTGCTACACGTCGAACAAGCCACGTCGTCCGTGTACGCCATGAAGATGCGTAAGGTGCCAAGTTTCCGTTCTTGAACGCTCTGATTAGAACTGGAACGTGTTGCTCATTCGAGCCTGCGCGTAGGTAGCCCACACACTGCATTCGAGTCACCACTTCGTCTCACTCCACTGGAACAGTTGAGAAACTTGGCCCCCTTTTCCGAGTTAGAGTCTGCGCCTGTAGACATTGATCCAGAACTAGCGAGTCGCTTCTTCTTCGCGCTCGTTGCTGCTTCTAGCCGTCGTCTTAGTTGTCGATCCTGCACCTACGCCATGCCACAATACCCTCATCACTTTTCATCTTTTTCACACCAGGCAGTACCTCTAAATACTGAACGAGAGCACGAGTTTCGCCATGGAAGAGCGTCTCGCCTTTGCTGGACAGCAATAACAATCGATCGAACGCATCCAACTCTGTGGATGACGCCGTCCGTACCAGCAAGACTGCACACAACCGTCCGACCTGTGCGAGTTACACGTTGCAGCACACGAATAATGTGCTGCACCCCCATTCCAAAACGAATGTTCGCCCACAAACCAACAGTAGCCTAAGACATCGTCAGGTGGAGTTTGGTATGGGTCAACTTACCCAAACCAACAGTAGTCTGTGGAGCGGCGTCGCTAGCCTAGTTCCCATTGTAGAAGATTTGCCCGTCCAGCCAGAACACCGAGGAAGTTGGGCTTGCCGACTCGGCTCCCTCCAACTTATAGCAGACATCCTACCTGCCTCCACATAGCCAGTAGCACCTTGAGTTGAGCTCTCGATGACTTAACCAGCACCACACGTGAGGCCTTCGAATGCCAGCCTCAGAGAGTTTCCACTGCGTACGTTCAAAACCTGGATACACTTGCTCAAATCCGTGGATACGCCATCAGCGACTTCTTCACCCCATGCAGAGGCAACACATTCGCTTTGTTTCTGGCCAGTTTTAACTGAAGAGTCCCAGAAAGCGGCATTCTTGTACGTGTTCCCTTTGACAAACTTGGCCGTATTAATCCCTGTTGAAGTAGTCATTTCGCTGAGTTCTCTATCAGCGAGAGTACCGGACGCAGTTCCCTCTGACGTGATACCCTCGCGAGTCTCCGTCGCAACCGTCGTTCTCGCCGAGCCATTCGTTGGCTCCGCTTCGGTGGTCGTTCCATCTCGATCGTTGTCACTATTGTGCCCGCGCTCGCCTTCACTGTTCGCTCTGTCGTGCGCTCCGTATTGGTAATGATACAACCGACGGTCGCCTCAAAACGAATCACCTCTGTTTTCACCAAATCAACAGCAGCCGAACTCGCACTCTCACCAATAACCAAAGGTTTCTCCGATATCTCCGTCGTGAATGTTGTCTCCTCGGTTTCCTCGGTCTCCTGAACGGAAGGCGCAGAAGTCTCCTTCGGGTTGTATCGTGGTCGAATATCCTGCCTTAACGTTGATGAGTAACGCCTTTTGCCCTATCCGATGTCTCTGTCTCCATCAGAGTGTCTACTTCAATTAGCTCGCCTGCTGGGGAAATTTTCTGTGTATGTCGTGGTGTGTAGTCTTGACGACGATACTGCCGTCGAGCCCCTCGAAACGGAGCACCTCTGTCTTCTGAAGACTCTTCACCCACTTATCAGGCTGCAAACTCACCTCCTCATTCACATCAGTCCCAGACGCTGTCAAAAGACTGACTACAGGTACCTCCATTTCAGTCGCCTCGCGAGTGTCCACTCCAACCGATCATCGTGCCATCCGTAGCCTCCGTCTCCGTCGTCGTCTCCACCTCGATTGTCGTCACGAGCTCGCCGGCGGGGGACGCCACCGTGTGCGTGGTCGTGCTTATTGTCTTGGTCACGATGGAGCCGTCGGCCTCCTCCGAGCGGAACACCTCCGTCTTCACCGACTCGCCAGATATTGAATCGGCCTCTTCAATATCTTTAGTAGCTTTTTTTGAGGGTTGGACAGCTAGGAAGAATGTGGCAGTCGATTCTTCAAAACACAGCAGGCGCGTTGCCTCCTGCGACTAGTGTAATGTTATCAGTCGGGATCAAGATACTGTAGCGATCAGCTTGCTCGCCGGCCAAGTTCAGTAGAAACTGGGCTACTCGTTCGCCCGGGCCGCATTGACAGCCTAGGTCAGTGAGATAATCAATCCCCCATGTCTTCACCAGCTCCGTAGTACATCACTTCTCCGTTCTCCAGCAAAAGAAGATCATCAAATATTGGGCAGGCATCTGAATTGAAAAGCCCAAGCATGGACACTATCACATCCTTGCGAAAGCGAGTTTCGTTGCCAAAATCTTGGGAAACCTCATTCATAATGAGCAGCTTCCCCTTGCCCAAATCTTTCGCAAACAATTGCACAGCTACTAAGGGATAGTAGGCCGCAAGCTGCGCTTCCACCTCCCTAGACGCCTTACTCTCCGCGGCTGACTCAACATTCAAAACCTTCAAGTGAAACTCGGCAACATTCTCACTGCAAAAACGCACGCGCATATTCGAGAATATCTGACGTGGCTAGACTTTCGCTTCGCTTACCCTGACATTCCACAAGTGCCGGAGCCACTGCTTGTGGCATTTTTGCTTCTTCTAAAACAAGAACGAGCGGTGGCCCTCATGCACATCAGATGAAGGTGCTTTATCTTCCAAAACTGGCCCCATAATTTCGCTCCCAGACTCCGTATGCATCTCGGTAGACACACTCGTACTCTTCACACCGTCCTTGGTTACTTTTTTCGTCGTAGTCTTAACCTCAATAGCAGCTGTAGCAACGCCGTTCGTCACCGCCGTCCGTCTAGTAGTACGGACCGTCTTGGTTATAATACTGCAACTTCCACACAGCGGAATATCTGCGTTTCTGCAGTCTCATCAGCACCTCCTCCCAATGACTCATCGGTAATCACCGACACTTGGCCAGACTGTCTCCGTGCTGGTCTCCGTCGTGGTTGACGTGCTTTTAGCTCCACCTTTTGTCCGTCGTGATCTGCACCTCGGTGGTCGTGACGTACTCCCCTGAGCTCGTGCGCATTGTCGTCTTCGTAGTATGCAGTGTGGTACCGTCGGCCTCCTCCGACTGAAACACCTGCGTCTGCACACCTGTGTCTTCCTTCATCTCTTCGTCGACCTTGTCTTCCTTCTTGTCTGCGTAGTGGTCTTCGAGCAGATCAATGCGCGCACGCTCGCCGCTCTCGTCAAAACCGAAGGCCTTCTGGCTGCCGGAATCCGAAAAGCCAAGGCTTGGACGCCCACCGCATTCAGTCTTGCCGTTTTGCTGCCGTTGTCATCCTTGCTGATCGGACTCCCCGGGCGGCCAATTTAGGCCAATCCGCGAACGCTCGATCGTGAATCAGGATGCACCGATGAGCATGGAGCGTGTGGCAAGAGCGCCTCCGAGTCTGACAGCGCTACATGCTGCTGTGTGAGTGAGGGAGAGGCCAGAAAGTTGGGTGCTGACACTGAAACGCTGAACCAAATTCATCCGTCGAAAGCAACGCATCAAGCATGATATGGGCTATGCATGTACGCATAACGCTGAACCAAATTCATCCGTCGAAAGCAACGCATCAAGCATGATATGGGCTATGCATGGACTTCCCCGGCAAAGGGAGAATCGTGTGCATAAGTATACCTCCCAGACATAGTGGATCCTAGCATGCGATTTGCATCAGCTGTTTTTTGGTGTACTGAGCTAAGTTAGGTTGGAGGTATCATTTCAAGACCAAATGTCTGTGCGTCGTATTATGTCCTACTAAAACCTAACGTAATTAAGTACATGTGGCTGAATGCGAATTCCTGTTCCAACTTGTTTACTTGAAATTATTATTGGTCCCACCTTTCTCCCTTTGCCGGGGAATTCTGTACATACTCCGTAGTACGAGCATGGAAATTCCATTGGAATGCATTGGGGGAATGCTCTGGGGGAATGCATCATGTACTTGCACCGGCTTGCATCAACAAGCCCTTACTCGACGCCTCGTCACAGGTACAGTAGCGCATGCGGTGCTTCAACGTACCGCATCGAACGAGAGACCAAGCCGAAGAGCTTCCGGCACAGATAAGGGCATTGCTAGCCGCTCTTACGTGGCCTTGGCAGCAACTCGCTGGCTGAGTCGGCCGCCGACGGCGAGAGTTTCGTTGGCAGGATCGGAAGTGAACATTCGTCTGAGACCTGACACGCGAACTCTCTAGCATGCCGACTCCCCCGGCAGCTGCGTAGCAAACGAGACGCGATATTTTTTCTTCGTGTGCTAAGCACTGTGCTTTGGTCTGGCGCAGACTGGGGCACACGTAGCAGGTAACCTGCTGCAGGTTGCTACAATAGCAGCAGCCCAGCGCCAGCACAGTATTCGCTTTGATGATTTCGCTCGTAGTGCTGTCCAGGTCATGCGCTTCTTCTGCTTGCTAGGACACTGTGGCTACTTTTTTTAATGAATTGCTAGTGATGCTCTATGCATCTGGGCAGGCTGATTTACTAGAAATACGTTAAACTCGCTGAGAGATAACGACGGAAGTTGAACCACTACGGTGGCTAGACGGCTCGCGAAACGCGTTCACAATACACAATACAATACGTTAAACTCGATACCAAGTATTACATGATTAGCGCTAAGCACCGCGCGATAGTTTACCCTTGGACATCATCTGCAGCACTACATGGATCTATACGATGAGCAAGCTCGCGTATGGCAAATAGCACTGTGCTGCGGACAACTTGGGGTTGACAGACACTGTTCATGTGGGCAGTTTCCAATGAAGCCTGTCACCTCTCTGTTTTGTTGTTCCTTGTATTTCCTGTAAGATATCATTTTCTGAGAGTACTTCTTTATAAAGGGTAATCAAGCATAAAACGGCCACATATCCTGTGTGACGAGTGGATCGACGATCTTCCTTGAAGCCTCGGACCTCCTCTTCATATTCGCTTTTGCGCACTCGAGAGCAGGTCGAGTGTGAGAGGAAGCCGAGCCACAGCGCAAGCGCAGCGTGTTGGGTGTGTCGAGTGTTGAGTGTTAAGTGTCAAGAGACGTCATGGGAGGAGCCGAGTCGGCCGAGATGGATACCAAGCAGAAGAAACTGGCGGCGGCGGCCAAGAAGCAGGTGAAGACAGTGGAGGGCGGCGTGACCACGTACACGACGACAACGACGAGCACGGAGAAGAAAGCGCCCGTCACGGACTTTGAAGCCGTGAGCGAGCAGAAAAGCAGCAGCAGCAAGGGCGCCAAGTCGTCCCACGAGCCCGAGACGGAGCCGAACGACCCGAGTAAGGCCCCCTCTGAGGGGGAGGACACCAAAACGGAGGTTTTCCGCACGGTGGAGCCTGATGGATGTGTCGTCACCAAGACTGTCAAGACTACACGACGCACAAAGATGTCAGCTGCCGGAGAACTCATCACGACAGTCGAAGTGGAGACGACTACGGAAACGGAAGCCACAAACGGAGAAATAACAACATCAGTCAAGACGGAAACGACGACGGAGGTGGAAGGTAAACGCCTCCACAAAGGCCATGATGCCAAGCAAACGCAAAGCCCTGCATCAGCCACTGCAACAGCAACAAACACCACCACCCCCGGCGAGTCAGTGCAAACGGAGGTGTTCCAGACGCAGGAGGCCGACGGCAGCATCGTGACGAAGACGGTGAAGACGACGACGCGTACGTCAACTACTGCCAGAGGCGAGGTGTTGCGGACGGTCGAGGTGGAGACGACAACGGAGACGGAGACAACGTCCGGCGAGAAGAGCACGACCGTGGAGACAGAGATGCGTGAAGAGACGGAGACGGAGACGGAGGAGAGTAGCCTGGCGACTGCTTCCGGTGCCTCAAAGGCCGTGTCCGGCGGTAGCCGCGCCATCCGGTCGACCGTGGAGGCCGGTGCCGCCCCCGGCGAGTCGGTGCAAACGGAGGTGTTCCAGACGCAGGAGGCCGACGGCAGCATCGTGACGAAGACGGTGAAGACGACGACGCGTACGTCAACTACTGCCAGAGGCGAGGTGTTGCGGACGGTCGAGGTGGAGACGACAACGGAGACGGAGACAACGTCCGGCGAGAAGAGCACGACCGTGGAGACAGAGACGCGTCAAGAGACGGAGACGGAGACGGAGGAGAGTAGCCTGGCGACTGCTTCCGGTGCCTCAAAGGCCGTGTCCGGCGGTAGCCGCGCCATCCGGTCGACCGTGGAGGCCGGTGCCGCCCCCGGCGAGTCGGTGCAAACGGAGGTGTTCCAGACGCAGGAGGCCGACGGCAGCATCGTGACGAAGACGGTGAAGACGACGACGCGTACGTCAACTACTGCCAGAGGCGAGGTGTTGCGGACGGTCGAGGTGGAGACGACAACGGAGACGGAGACAACGTCCGGCGAGAAGAGCACGACCGTGGAGACAGAGACGCGTGAAGAGACGGAGACGGAGGAGAGTAGCCTGGCGACTGCTTCCGGTGCCTCAAAGGCCGTGTCCGGCGGTAGCCGCGCCATCCGGTCGACCGTGGAGGCCGGTGCCGCCCCCGGCGAGTCGGTGCAAACGGAGGTGTTCCAGACGCAGGAGGCCGACGGCAGCATCGTGACGAAGACGGTGAAGACGACGACGCGTACGTCAACTACTGCCAGAGGCGAGGTGTTGCGGACGGTCGAGGTGGAGACGACAACGGAGACGGAGACAACGTCCTGCGGGAAGAGCACGACCGTGGAGACAGAGACGCGTGAAGAGACGGAGACGGAGGAGAGTAGCCTGGCGGCTTCCGGAGCCTCAAAGGCCGTGTCCGGCGGTAGCCGCGCCATCCGGTCGACCGTGGAGGCCGGTGCCGCCCCCGGCGAGTCGGTGCAAACGGAGGTGTTCCAGACGCAGGAGGCCGACGGCAGCATCGTGACGAAGACGGTGAAGACGACGACGCGTACGTCAACTACTGCCAGAGGCGAGGTGTTGCGGACGGTTGAGGTGGAGACGACAACGGAGACGGAGACAACGTCCGGCGAGAAGAGCACGACCGTGGAGACAGAGACGCGTGAAGAGACGGAGACGGAGGAGAGTAGCCTGGCGACTGCTTCCGGTGCCTCAAAGGCCGTGTCCGGCGGTAGCTGCGCCATCCGGTCGACCGTGGAGGCCGGTGCCGCCCCCGGCGAGTCGGTGCAAACGGAGGTGTTCCAGACGCAGGAGGCCGACGGCAGCATCGTGACGAAGACGGTGAAGACGACGACGCGTACGTCAACTGCTGCCAGAGGCGAGGTGTTGCGGACGGTCGAGGTGGAGACGACAACGGAGACAACGTCCGGCGGGAAGAGCACGACCGTGGAGACAGAGACGCGTGAAGAGACGGAGACGGAGGAGAGTAGCCTGGCGACTGCTTCCGGAGCCTCAAAGGCCGTGTCCGGCGGTAGCCGCGCCATCCGGTCGACCGTGGAGGCCGGTGCCGCCCCCGGCGAGTCGGTGCAAACGGAGGTGTTCCAGACGCAGGAGGCCGACGGCAGCATCGTGACGAAGACGGTGAAGACGACGACGCGTACGTCAACTACTGCCAGAGGCGAGGTGTTGCGGACGGTTGAGGTGGAGACGACAACGGAGACGGAGACAACGTCCGGCGAGAAGAGCACGACCGTGGAGACAGAGACGCGTGAAGAGACGGAGACGGAGGAGAGTAGCCTGGCGACTGCTTCCGGTGCCTCAAAGGCCGTGTCCGGCGGTAGCCGCGCCATCCGGTCGACCGTGGAGGCCGGTGCCGCCCCCGGCGAGTCGGTGCAAACGGAGGTGTTCCAGACGCAGGAGGCCGACGGCAGCATCGTGACGAAGACGGTGAAGACGACGACGCGTACGTCAACTGCTGCCAGAGGCGAGGTGTTGCGGACGGTCGAGGTGGAGACGACAACGGAGACGGAGACAACGTCCGGCGAGAAGAGCACGACCGTGGAGACAGAGACGCGTGAAGAGACGGAGACGGAGGAGAGTAGCCTGGCGACTGCTTCCGGAGCCTCAAAGGCCGTGTCCGGCGGTAGCCGCGCCATCCGGTCGACCGTGGAGGCCGGTGCCGCCCCCGGCGAGTCGGTGCAAACGGAGGTGTTCCAGACGCAGGAGGCCGACGGCAGCATCGTGACGAAGACGGTGAAGACGACGACGCGTACGTCAACTACTGCCAGAGGCGAGGTGTTGCGGACGGTCGAGGTGGAGACGACAACGGAGACAACGTCCGGCGGGAAGAGCACGACCGTGGAGACAGAGACGCGTGAAGAGACGGAGACGGAGGAGAGTAGCCTGGCGACTGCTTCCGGAGCCTCAAAGGCCGTGTCCGGCGGTAGCCGCGCCATCCGGTCGACCGTGGAGGCCGGTGCCGCCCCCGGCGAGTCGGTGCAAACGGAGGTGTTCCAGACGCAGGAGGCCGACGGCAGCATCGTGACGAAGACGGTGAAGACGACGACGCGTACGTCAACTACTGCCAGAGGCGAGGTGTTGCGGACGGTTGAGGTGGAGACGACAACGGAGACGGAGACAACGTCCGGCGAGAAGAGCACGACCGTGGAGACAGAGACGCGTGAAGAGACGGAGACGGAGGAGAGTAGCCTGGCGACTGCTTCCGGTGCCTCAAAGGCCGTGTCCGGCGGTAGCCGCGCCATCCGGTCGACCGTGGAGGCCGGTGCCGCCCCCGGCGAGTCGGTGCAAACGGAGGTGTTCCAGACGCAGGAGGCCGACGGCAGCATCGTGACGAAGACGGTGAAGACGACGACGCGTACGTCAACTGCTGCCAGAGGCGAGGTGTTGCGGACGGTCGAGGTGGAGACGACAACGGAGACGGAGACAACGTCCGGCGAGAAGAGCACGACCGTGGAGACAGAGACGCGTGAAGAGACGGAGACGGAGGAGAGTAGCCTGGCGACTGCTTCCGGTGCCTCAAAGGCCGTGTCCGGCGGTAGCCGCGCCATCCGGTCGACCGTGGAGGCCAGTGCCGCCCGGCGAGTCGGTGCAAACGGAGGTGTTCCAGACGCAGGAGGCCGACGGCAGCATCGTGACGAAGACGGTGAAGACGACGACGCGTACGTCAACTACTGCCAGAGGCGAGGTGTTGCGGACGGTTGAGGTGGAGACGACAACGGAGACGGAGACAACGTCCGGCGAGAAGAGCACGACCGTGGAGACAGAGACGCGTGAAGAGACGGAGACGGAGGAGAGTAGCCTGGCGGCTTCCGGAGCCTCAAAGGCCGTGTCCGGCGGTAGCCGCGCCATCCGGTCGACCGTGGAGGCCGGTGCCGCCCCCGGCGAGTCGGTGCAAACGGAGGTGTTCCAGACGCAGTGAGGCCGACGGCAGCATCGTGACGAAGACGGTGAAGACGACGACGCGTACGTCAACTACTGCCAGAGGCGAGGTGTTGCGGACGGTCGAGGTGGAGACGACAACGGAGACGGAGACAACGTCCGGCGAGAAGAGCACGACCGTGGAGACAGAGATGCGTGAAGAGACGGAGACGGAGGAGAGTAGCCTGGCGACTGCTTCCGGTGCCTCAAAGGCCGTGTCCGGCGGTAGCCGCGCCATCCGGTCGACCGTGGAGGCCGGTGCCGCCCCCGGCGAGTCGGTGCAAACGGAGGTGTTCCAGACGCAGGAGGCCGACGGCAGCATCGTGACGAAGACGGTGAAGACGACGACGCGTACGTCAACTACTGCCAGAGGCGAGGTGTTGCGGACGGTCGAGGTGGAGACGACAACGGAGACGGAGACAACGTCCTGCGGGAAGAGCACGACCGTGGAGACAGAGACGCGTGAAGAGACGGAGACGGAGGAGAGTAGCCTGGCGACTGCTTCCGGAGCCTCAAAGGCCGTGTCCGGCGGTAGCCGCGCCATCCGGTCGACCGTGGAGGCCGGTGCCGCCCCCGGCGAGTCGGTGCAAACGGAGGTGTTCCAGACGCAGGAGGCCGACGGCAGCATCGTGACGAAGACGGTGAAGACGACGACGCGTACGTCAACTACTGCCAGAGGCGAGGTGTTGCGGACGGTTGAGGTGGAGACGACAACGGAGACGGAGACAACGTCCGGCGAGAAGAGCACGACCGTGGAGACAGAGACGCGTGAAGAGACGGAGACGGAGGAGAGTAGCCTGGCGACTGCTTCCGGTGCCTCAAAGGCCGTGTCCGGCGGTAGCTGCGCCATCCGGTCGACCGTGGAGGCCGGTGCCGCCCCCGGCGAGTCGGTGCAAACGGAGGTGTTCCAGACGCAGGAGGCCGACGGCAGCATCGTGACGAAGACGGTGAAGACGACGACGCGTACGTCAACTGCTGCCAGAGGCGAGGTGTTGCGGACGGTCGAGGTGGAGACGACAACGGAGACAACGTCCGGCGGGAAGAGCACGACCGTGGAGACAGAGACGCGTGAAGAGACGGAGACGGAGGAGAGTAGCCTGGCGACTGCTTCCGGAGCCTCAAGCGCCGTGTCCGGCGGTAGCTGCGCCATCCGGTCGACCGTGGAGGCCGGTGCCGCCCCCGGCGAGTCGGTGCAAACGGAGGTGTTCCAGACGCAGGAGGCCGACGGCAGCATCGTGACGAAGACGGTGAAGACGACGACGCGTACGTCAACTACTGCCAGAGGCGAGGTGTTGCGGACGGTTGAGGTGGAGACGACAACGGAGACGGAGACAACGTCCGGCGAGAAGAGCACGACCGTGGAGACAGAGACGCGTGAAGAGACGGAGACGGAGGAGAGTAGCCTGGCGACTGCTTCCGGTGCCTCAAAGGCCGTGTCCGGCGGTAGCCGCGCCATCCGGTCGACCGTGGAGGCCGGTGCCGCCCCCGGCGAGTCGGTGCAAACGGAGGTGTTCCAGACGCAGGAGGCCGACGGCAGCATCGTGACGAAGACGGTGAAGACGACGACGCGTACGTCAACTGCTGCCAGAGGCGAGGTGTTGCGGACGGTCGAGGTGGAGACGACAACGGAGACGGAGACAACGTCCGGCGAGAAGAGCACGACCGTGGAGACAGAGACGCGTGAAGAGACGGAGACGGAGGAGAGTAGCCTGGCGACTGCTTCCGGAGCCTCAAAGGCCGTGTCCGGCGGTAGCCGCGCCATCCGGTCGACCGTGGAGGCCGGTGCCGCCCCCGGCGAGTCGGTGCAAACGGAGGTGTTCCAGACGCAGGAGGCCGACGGCAGCATCGTGACGAAGACGGTGAAGACGACGACGCGTACGTCAACTACTGCCAGAGGCGAGGTGTTGCGGACGGTTGAGGTGGAGACGACAACGGAGACGGAGACAACGTCCGGCGAGAAGAGCACGACCGTGGAGACAGAGACGCGTGAAGAGACGGAGACGGAGGAGAGTAGCCTGGCGGCTTCCGGAGCCTCAAAGGCCGTGTCCGGCGGTAGCCGCGCCATCCGGTCGACCGTGGAGGCCGGTGCCGCCCCCGGCGAGTCGGTGCAAACGGAGGTGTTCCAGACGCAGGAGGCCGACGGCAGCATCGTGACGAAGACGGTGAAGACGACGACGCGTACGTCAACTACTGCCAGAGGCGAGGTGTTGCGGACGGTCGAGGTGGAGACGACAACGGAGACGGAGACAACGTCCGGCGAGAAGAGCACGACCGTGGAGACAGAGACGCGTGAAGAGACGGAGACGGAGGAGAGTAGCCTGGCGACTGCTTCCGGAGCCTCAAAGGCCGTGTCCGGCGGTAGCCGCGCCATCCGGTCGACCGTGGAGGCCGGTGCCGCCCCCGCCGAGTCGGTGCAAACGGAGGTGTTCCAGACGCAGGAGGCCGACGGCAGCATCGTGACGAAGACGGTGAAGACGACGACGCGTACGTCAACTACTGCCAGAGGCGAGGTGTTGCGGACGGTCGAGGTGGAGACGACAACGGAGACGGAGACAACGTCCGGCGGGAAGAGCACGACCGTGGAGACAGAGATGCGTGAAGAGACGGAGACGGAGACGGAGGAGAGTAGCCTGGCGACTGCTTCCGGTGCCTCAAAGGCCGTGTCCGGCGGTAGCCGCGCCATCCGGTCGACCGTGGAGGCCGGTGCCGCCCCCGGCGAGTCGGTGCAAACGGAGGTGTTCCAGACGCAGGAGGCCGACGGCAGCATCGTGACGAAGACGGTGAAGACGACGACGCGTACGTCAACTACTGCCAGAGGCGAGGTGTTGCGGACGGTCGAGGTGGAGACGACAACGGAGACGGAGACAACGTCCGGCGAGAAGAGCACGACCGTGGAGACAGAGACGCGTGAAGAGACGGAGACGGAGGAGAGTAGCCTGGCGACTGCTTCCGGTGCCTCAAAGGCCGTGTCCGGCGGTAGCCGCGCCATCCGGTCGACCGTGGAGGCCGGTGCCGCCCCCGGCGAGTCGGTGCAAACGGAGGTGTTCCAGACGCAGGAGGCCGACGGCAGCATCGTGACGAAGACGGTGAAGACGACGACGCGTACGTCAACTACTGCCAGAGGCGAGGTGTTGCGGACGGTCGAGGTGGAGACGACAACGGAGACGGAGACAACGTCCGGCGAGAAGAGCACGACCGTGGAGACAGAGACGCGTGAAGAGACGGAGACGGAGGAGAGTAGCCTGGCGGCTTCCGGAGCCTCAAAGGCCGTGTCCGGCGGTAGCCGCGCCATCCGGTCGACCGTGGAGGCCGGTGCCGCCGCGAGTCGGTGCAAACGGAGGTGTTCCAGACGCAGGAGGCCGACGGCAGCATCGTGACGAAGACGGTGAAGACGACGACGCGTACGTCAACTACTGCCAGAGGCGAGGTGTTGCGGACGGTGGAGGTGGAGACGACAACGGAGACGGAGACAACGTCCGGCGGGAAGAGCACGACCGTGGAGACAGAGACGCGTGAAGAGACGGAGACGGAGGAGAGTAGCCTGGCGACTGCTTCCGGAGCCTCAAAGGCCGTGTCCGGCGGTAGCCGCGCCATCCGGTCGACCGTGGAGGCCGGTGCCGCCCCCGGCGAGTCGGTGCAAACGGAGGTGTTCCAGACGCAGGAGGCCGACGGCAGCATCGTGACGAAGACGGTGAAGACGACGACGCGTACGTCAACTACTGCCAGAGGCGAGGTGTTGCGGACGGTTGAGGTGGAGACGACAACGGAGACGGAGACAACGTCCGGCGAGAAGAGCACGACCGTGGAGACAGAGACGCGTGAAGAGACGGAGACGGAGGAGAGTAGCCTGGCGACTGCTTCCGGTGCCTCAAAGGCCGTGTCCGGCGGTAGCTGCGCCATCCGGTCGACCGTGGAGGCCGGTGCCGCCCCCGGCGAGTCGGTGCAAACGGAGGTGTTCCAGACGCAGGAGGCCGACGGCAGCATCGTGACGAAGACGGTGAAGACGACGACGCGTACGTCAACTGCTGCCAGAGGCGAGGTGTTGCGGACGGTCGAGGTGGAGACGACAACGGAGACGGAGACAACGTCCGGCGAGAAGAGCACGACCGTGGAGACAGAGACGCGTGAAGAGACGGAGACGGAGACGGAGGAGAGTAGCCTGGCGACTGCTTCCGGAGCCTCAAAGGCCGTGTCCGGCGGTAGCCGCGCCATCCGGTCGACCGTGGAGGCCGGTGCCGCCCCCGGCGAGTCGGTGCAAACGGAGGTGTTCCAGACGCAGGAGGCCGACGGCAGCATCGTGACGAAGACGGTGAAGACGACGACGCGTACGTCAACTACTGCCAGAGGCGAGGTGTTGCGGACGGTCGAGGTGGAGACGACAACGGAGACGGAGACAACGTCCGGCGAGAAGAGCACGACCGTGGAGACAGAGACGCGTGAAGAGACGGAGACGGAGGAGAGTAGCCTGGCGACTGCTTCCGGAGCCTCAAAGGCCGTGTCCGGCGGTAGCCGCGCCATCCGGTCGACCGTGGAGGCCGGTGCCGCCCCCGGCGAGTCGGTGCAAACGGAGGTGTTCCAGACGCAGGAGGCCGACGGCAGCATCGTGACGAAGACGGTGAAGACGACGACGCGTACGTCAACTACTGCCAGAGGCGAGGTGTTGCGGACGGTCGAGGTGGAGACGACAACGGAGACGGAGACAACGTCCGGCGGGAAGAGCACGACCGTGGAGACAGAGACGCGTGAAGAGACGGAGACGGAGGAGAGTAGCCTGGCGGCTTCCGGAGCCTCAAAGGCCGTGTCCGGCGGTAGCCGCGCCATCCGGTCGACCGTGGAGGCCGGTGCCGCCCCCGGCGAGTCGGTGCAAACGGAGGTGTTCCAGACGCAGGAGGCCGACGGCAGCATCGTGACGAAGACGGTGAAGACGACGACGCGTACGTCAACCATCGCCAGAGGCGAGGTGTTGCGGACGGTCGAGGTGGAGACGACAACGGAGACGGAGACAACGTCCGGCGAGAAGAGCACGACCGTGGAGACAGAGACGCGTGAAGAGACGGAGACGGAGGAGAGTAGCCTGGCGACTGCTTCCGGAGCCTCAAAGGCCGTGTCCGGCGGTAGCCGCGCCATCCGGTCGACCGTGGAGGCCGGTGCCGCCCCCGGCGAGTCGGTGCAAACGGAGGTGTTCCAGACGCAGGAGGCCGACGGCAGCATCGTGACGAAGACGGTGAAGACGACGACGCGTACGTCAACTATCTGCCAGAGGCGAGGTGTTGCGGACGGTCGAGGTGGAGACGACAACGGAGACGGAGACAACGTCCGGCGGAAGAGCACGACCGTGGAGACAGAGACGCGTGAAGAGACGGAGACGGAGGAGAGTAGCCTGGCGGCTTCCGGAGCCTCAAAGGCCGTGTCCGGCGGTAGCCGCGCCATCCGGTCGACCGTGGAGGCCGGTGCCGCCCCCGGCGAGTCGGTGCAAACGGAGGTGTTCCAGACGCAGGAGGCCGACGGCAGCATCGTGACGAAGACGGTGAAGACGACGACGCGTACGTCAACTACTGCCAGAGGCGAGGTGTTGCGGACGGTCGAGGTGGAGACGACAACGGAGACGGAGACAACGTCCGGCGAGAAGAGCACGACCGTGGAGACAGAGACGCGTGAAGAGACGGAGACGGAGGAGAGTAGCCTGGCGACTGCTTCCGGAGCCTCAAAGGCCGTGTCCGGCGGTAGCCGCGCCATCCGGTCGACCGTGGAGGCCGGTGCCGCCCCGGCGAGTCGGTGCAAACGGAGGTGTTCCAGACGCAGGAGGCCGACGGCAGCATCGTGACGAAGACGGTGAAGACGACGACGCGTACGTCAACTACTGCCAGAGGCGAGGTGTTGCGGACGGTCGAGGTGGAGACGACAACGGAGACGGAGACAACGTCCGGCGGGAAGAGCACGACCGTGGAGACAGAGACGCGTGAAGAGACGGAGACGGAGGAGAGTAGCCTGGCGGCTTCCGGAGCCTCAAAGGCCGTGTCCGGCGGTAGCCGCGCCATCCGGTCGACCGTGGAGGCCGGTGCCGCCCCCGGCGAGTCGGTGCAAACGGAGGTGTTCCAGACGCAGGAGGCCGACGGCAGCATCGTGACGAAGACGGTGAAGACGACGACGCGTACGTCAACTACTGCCAGAGGCGAGGTGTTGCGGACGGTCGAGGTGGAGACGACAACGGAGACGGAGACAACGTCCGGCGAGAAGAGCACGACCGTGGAGACAGAGACGCGTGAAGAGACGGAGACGGAGGAGAGTAGCCTGGCGACTGCTTCCGGTGCCTCAAAGGCCGTGTCCGGCGGTAGCCGCGCCATCCGGTCGACCGTGGAGGCCGGTGCCGCCCCCGGCGAGTCGGTGCAAACGGAGGTGTTCCAGACGCAGGAGGCCGACGGCAGCATCGTGACGAAGACGGTGAAGACGACGACGCGTACGTCAACCTACTGCCAGAGGCGAGGTGTTGCGGACGGTCGAGGTGGAGACGACAACGGAGACGGAGACAACGTCCGGCGAGAAGAGCACGACCGTGGAGACAGAGACGCGTGAAGAGACGGAGACGGAGGAGAGTAGCCTGGCGACTGCTTCCGGTGCCTCAAAGGCCGTGTCCGGCGGTAGCCGCGCCATCCAGTCGACCGTGGAGGCCGGTGCGCCCCCGGCGAGTCGGTGCAAACGGAGGTGTTCCAGACGCAGGAGGCCGACGGCAGCATCGTGACGAAGACGGTGAAGACGACGACGCGTACGTCAACTACTGCCAGAGGCGAGGTGTTGCGGACGGTCGAGGTGGAGACGACAACGGAGACGGAGACAACGTCCGGCGAGAAGAGCACGACCGTGGAGACAGAGACGCGTGAAGAGACGGAGACGGAGGAGAGTAGCCTGGCGGCTTCCGGTGGCTCGGGGGCCGTGTCCGGCGGGAGCCGCGCCATCCGGTCGACCGTGGAGGCCGGTGCCGCCCCGGCGAGTCGGTGCAAACGGAGGTGTTCCAGACGCAGGAGGCCGACGGCAGCATCGTGACGAAGACGGTGAAGACGACGACGCGTACGTCAACTACTGCCAGAGGCGAGGTGTTGCGGACGGTCGAGGTGGAGACGACAACGGAGACGGAGACAACGTCCGGCGAGAAGAGCACGACCGTGGAGACAGAGACGCGTGAAGAGACGGAGACGGAGACGGAGGAGAGTAGCCTGGCGACTGCTTCCGGAGCCTCAAAGGCCGTGTCCGGCGGTAGCCGCGCCATCCGGTCGACCGTGGAGGCCGGTGCCGCCCCCGGCGAGTCGGTGCAAACGGAGGTGTTCCAGACGCAGGAGGCCGACGGCAGCATCGTGACGAAGACGGTGAAGACGACGACGCGTACGTCAACTACTGCCAGAGGCGAGGTGTTGCGGACGGTCGAGGTGGAGACGACAACGGAGACGGAGACAACGTCCGGCGAGAAGAGCACGACCGTGGAGACAGAGACGCGTGAAGAGACGGAGACGGAGGAGAGTAGCCTGGCGACTGCTTCCGGAGCCTCAAAGGCCGTGTCCGGCGGTAGCCGCGCCATCCGGTCGACCGTGGAGGCCGGTGCCGCCCCCGGCGAGTCGGTGCAAACGGAGGTGTTCCAGACGCAGGAGGCCGACGGCAGCATCGTGACGAAGACGGTGAAGACGACGACGCGTACGTCAACTACTGCCAGAGGCGAGGTGTTGCGGACGGTTGAGGTGGAGACGACAACGGAGACGGAGACAACGTCCGGCGAGAAGAGCACGACCGTGGAGACGGAGACGCGTGAAGAGACGGAGACCGAGGAGAGCAGCCTCGTGACCGGGTCTGACAGCACGACGACCGTGTCTGGAGGTCGCGCCATCCGCACGACTGTGGAGGCCGGTGCCGCCCCCGGCGAGTCGGTGCAGACGGAGGTGTTCCAGACGCAGGAGGCCGACGGCAGCATCGTGACGAAGACAGTGAAGGCGACGTCGCGTCCTTCGACGACTGCCAGTGGCGAGGTGGTGCGAACCGTCGAGGTGGAGACGACGACGGAGACGGAGACAACGTCCGGCGAAAAGAGCACGACCGTGGAGACGGAGACGCGTGAAGAGACGGAGACCGAGGAGAGCAGCCTCGTGACCGGGTCTGACAGCACGACGACCGTGTCTGGAGGTCGCGCCATCCGCACGACTGTGGAGGCCGGTGCCGCCCCCGGCGAGTCGGTGCAGACGGAGGTGTTCCAGACGCAGGAGGCCGACGGCAGCATCGTGACGAAGACAGTGAAGGCGACGTCGCGTCCTTCGACGACTGCCAGTGGCGAGGTGGTGCGAACCGTCGAGGTGGAGACGACGACGGAGACGGAGACAACGTCCGGCGAGAAGAGCACGACCGTGGAGACGGAGACGCGTGAAGAGACGGAGACCGAGGAGAGCAGCCTCGTGACCGGGTCTGACAGCACGACGACCGTGTCTGGAGGTCGCGCCATCCGCACGACTGTGGAGGCCGGTGCCGCCCCCGGCGAGTCGGTGCAGACGGAGGTGTTCCAGACGCAGGAGGCCGACGGCAGCATCGTGACGAAGACAGTGAAGGCGACGTCGCGTCCTTCGACGACTGCCAGTGGCGAGGTGGTGCGAACTGTCGAGGTGGAGACGACGACGGAGACGGAGACAACGTCCGGCGAGAAGAGCACGACCGTGGAGACGGAGACGCGTGAAGAGACGGAGACCGAGGAGAGCAGCCTCGTGTCCGGGTCTGACAGCACGACGACCGTGTCTGGAGGTCGCGCCATCCGCACGACTGTGGAGGCCGGTGCCGCCCCCGGCGAGTCGGTGCAGACGGAGGTGTTCCAGACGCAGGAGGCCGACGGCAGCATCGTGACGAAGACGGTGAAGACGACGACGCGTACGTCAACTACTGCCAGAGGCGAGGTGTTGCGGACGGTCGAGGTGGAGACGACAACGGAGACGGAGACAACGTCCGGCGAGAAGAGCACGACCGTGGAGACGGAGACGCGTGAAGAGACGGAGACCGAGGAGAGCAGCCTCGTGACCGGGTCTGACAGCACGACGACCGTGTCTGGAGGTCGCGCCATCCGCACGACTGTGGAGGCCGGTGCCGCCCCCGGCGAGTCGGTGCAGACGGAGGTGTTCCAGACGCAGGAGGCCGACGGCAGCATCGTGACGAAGACGGTGAAGACGACGACGCGTACGTCAACTACTGCCAGAGGCGAGGTGTTGCGGACGGTCGAGGTGGAGACGACAACGGAGACGGAGACAACGTCCGGCGAGAAGAGCACGACCGTGGAGACGGAGACGCGTGAAGAGACGGAGACCGAGGAGAGCAGCCTCGTGACCGGGTCTGACAGCACGACGACCGTGTCTGGAGGTCGCGCCATCCGCACGACTGTGGAGGCCGGTGCCGCCCCCGGCGAGTCGGTGCAGACGGAGGTGTTCCAGACGCAGGAGGCCGACGGCAGCATCGTGACGAAGACGGTGAAGACGACGACGCGTACGTCAACTACTGCCAGAGGCGAGGTGTTGCGGACGGTCGAGGTGGAGACGACAACGGAGACGGAGACAACGTCCGGCGAGAAGAGCACGACCGTGGAGACGGAGACGCGTGAAGAGACGGAGACCGAGGAGAGCAGCCTCGTGACCGGGTCTGACAGCACGACGACCGTGTCTGGAGGTCGCGCCATCCGCACGACTGTGGAGGCCGGTGCCGCCCCCGGCGAGTCGGTGCAGACGGAGGTGTTCCAGACGCAGGAGGCCGACGGCAGCATCGTGACGAAGACAGTGAAGGCGACGTCGCGTCCTTCGACGACTGCCAGTGGCGAGGTGGTGCGAACCGTCGAGGTGGAGACGACGACGGAGACGGAGACAACGTCCGGCGAGAAGAGCACGACCGTGGAGACGGAGACGCGTGAAGAGACGGAGACCGAGGAGAGCAGCCTCGTGACCGGGTCTGACAGCACGACGACCGTGTCTGGAGGTCGCGCCATCCGCACGACTGTGGAGGCCGGTGCCGCCCCCGGCGAGTCGGTGCAGACGGAGGTGTTCCAGACGCAGGCGGCCGACGGCAGCATCGTGACGAAGACAGTGAAGGCGACGTCGCGTCCTTCGACGACTACCAGTGGCGAGGTGGTGCGAACCGTCGAGGTGGAGACGACGACGGAGACGGAGACAACGTCCGGCGAGAAGAGCACGACCGTGGAGACGGAGACGCGTGAAGAGACGGAGACCGAGGAGAGCAGCCTCGTGACCGGGTCTGACAGCACGACGACCGTGTCTGGAGGTCGCGCCATCCGCACGACTGGAGGCCGGTGCCGCCCCGGCGAGTCGGTGCAGACGGAGGTGTTCCAGACGCAGGAGGCCGACGGCAGCATCGTGACGAAGACAGTGAAGACGACGTCGCGTCCTTCGACGACTGCCAGTGGCGAGGTGGTGCGAACCGTCGAGGTGGAGACGACGACGGAGACGGAGACAACGTCCGGCGAGAAGAGCACGACCGTGGAGACGGAGACGCGTGAAGAGACGGAGACCGAGGAGAGCAGCCTCGTGACCGGGTCTGACAGCACGACGACCGTGTCTGGAGGTCGCGCCATCCGCACGACTGTGGAGGCCGGTGCCGCCCCGGCGAGTCGGTGCAGACGGAGGTGTTCCAGACGCAGGAGGCCGACGGCGGCATCGTGACGAAGACAGTGAAGGCGACGACGTCGCGTCCTTCGACGATCGCCAGTGGCGAGGTGGTGCGAACCGTCGAGGTGGAGACGACGACGGAGACGGAGACAACGTCCGGCGAGAAGAGCACGACCGTGGAGACGGAGACGCGTGAAGAGACGGAGACCGAGGAGAGCAGCCTCGTGACCGGGTCTGACAGCACGACGACCGTGTCTGGAGGTCGCGCCATCCGCACGACTGTGGAGGCCGGTGCCGCCCCCGGCGAGTCGGTGCAGACGGAGGTGTTCCAGACGCAGGAGGCCGACGGCAGCATCGTGACGAAGACAGTGAAGGCGACGTCGCGTCCTTCGACGACTGCCAGTGGCGAGGTGGTGCGAACCGTCGAGGTGGAGACGACGACGGAGACGGAGACAACGTCCGGCGAGAAGAGCACGACCGTGGAGACGGAGACGCGTGAAGAGACGGAGACCGAGGAGAGCAGCCTCGTGACCGGGTCTGACAGCACGACGACCGTGTCTGGAGGTCGCGCCATCCGCACGACTGTGGAGGCCGGTGCCGCCCCGGCGAGTCGGTGCAGACGGAGGTGTTCCAGACGCAGGAGGCCGACGGCAGCATCGTGACGAAGACAGTGAAGGCGACGTCGCGTCCTTCGACGACTGCCAGTGGCGAGGTGGTGCGAACCGTCGAGGTGGAGACGACGACGGAGACGGAGACAACGTCCGGCGAGAAGAGCACGACCGTGGAGACGGAGACGCGTGAAGAGACGGAGACCGAGGAGAGCAGCCTCGTGACCGGGTCTGACAGCACGACGACCGTGTCTGGAGGTCGCGCCATCCGCACGACTGTGGAGGCCGGTGCCGCCCCGGCGAGTCGGTGCAGACGGAGGTGTTCCAGACGCAGGAGGCCGACGGCAGCATCGTGACGAAGACAGTGAAGGCGACGTCGCGTCCTTCGACGACTGCCAGTGGCGAGGTGGTGCGAACCGTCGAGGTGGAGACGACGACGGAGACGGAGACAACGTCCGGCGAGAAGAGCACGACCGTGGAGACGGAGACGCGTGAAGAGACGGAGACCGAGGAGAGCAGCCTCGTGACCGGGTCTGACAGCACGACGACCGTGTCTGGAGGTCGCGCCATCCGCACGACTGTGGAGGCCGGTGCCGCCCCGGCGAGTCGGTGCAGACGGAGGTGTTCCAGACGCAGGAGGCCGACGGCAGCATCGTGACGAAGACAGTGAAGGCGACGTCGCGTCCTTCGACGACTGCCAGTGGCGAGGTGGTGCGGACCGTCGAGGTGGAGACGACGACGGAGACGGTGACAACGTCCGGCGAGAAGAGCACGACCGTGGAGACGGAGACGCGTGAAGAGACGGAGACCGTGGAGAGCAGCCTGGTGACCGGGTCTGAAAGCACGACGACCGTGTCTGGAGGTCGCGCCATCGGCACGACTGTGGTGGCCGGTGCCGCCCCGGCGAGTCGGTGCAGACGGAGAGTGTTCCAGACGCAGGAGGCCGACGGCAGCATCGTGACGAAGACAGTGAAGGCGACGTCGCGTCCTTCGACGACTGCCAGTGGCGAGGTGGTGGTGCGAACCGTCGAGGTGGAGACGACGACGGAGACGGAGACAACGTCCGGCGAGAAGAGCACGACCGTGGAAACGGAGACGCGTGAAGAGACGGAGACCGAGGAGAGCAGCCTCGTGACCGGGTCTGACAGCACGACGACCGTGTCTGGAGGTCGCGCCATCCGCACGACTGTGGAGGCCGGTGCCGCCCCGGCGAGTCGGTGCAGACGGAGGTGTTCCAGACGCAGGAGGCCGACGGCAGCATCGTGACGAAGACAGTGAAGGCGACGTCGCGTCCTTCGACGACTGCCAGTGGCGAGGTGGTGCGAACCGTCGAGGTGGAGACGACGACGGAGACGGAGACAACGTCCGGCGAGAAGAGCACGACCGTGGAGACGGAGACGCGTGAAGAGACGGAGACCGAGGAGAGCAGCCTCGTGACCGGGTCTGACAGCACGACGACCGTGTCTGGAGGTCGCGCCATCCGCACGACTGTGGAGGCCGGTGCCGCCCCCGGCGAGTCGGTGCAGACGGAGGTGTTCCAGACGCAGGAGGCCGACGGCAGCATCGTGACGAAGACAGTGAAGGCGACGTCGCGTCCTTCGACGACTGCCAGTGGCGAGGTGGTGCGAACCGTCGAGGTGGAGACGACGACGGAGACGGAGACAACGTCCGGCGAGAAGAGCACGACCGTGGAGACGGAGACGCGTGAAGAGACGGAGACCGAGGAGAGCAGCCTCGTGACCGGGTCTGACAGCACGACGACCGTGTCTGGAGGTCGCGCCATCCGCACGACTGTGGGGGCCGGTGCCGCCCCGGCGAGTCGGTGCAGACGGAGGTGTTCCAGACGCAGGAGGCCGACGGCAGCATCGTGACGAAGACAGTGAAGGCGACGTCGCGTCCTTCGACGACTGCCAGTGGCGAGGTGGTGCGAACCGTCGAGGTGGAGACGACGACGGAGACGGAGACAACGTCCGGCGAGAAGAGCACGACCGTGGAGACGGAGACGCGTGAAGAGACGGAGACCGAGGAGAGCAGCCTCGTGACCGGGTCTGACAGCACGACGACCGTGTCTGGAGGTCGCGCCATCCGCACGACTGTGGAGGCCGGTTCCGCCCCCGGCGAGACGGTGCAGACGGAGGTGTTCCAGACGCAGGAGGCCGACGGCAGCATCGTGACGAAGACAGTGAAGGCGACGTCGCGTCCTTCGACGACTGCCAGTGGCGAGGTGGTGCGAACTGTCGAGGTGGAGACGGAGACGCGTGAAGAGACGGAGACCGAGGAGAGCAGCCTCGTGACCGGGTCTGACAGCACGACGACCGTGTCTGGAGGTCGCGCCATCCGCACGACTGTGGAGGCCGGTGCCGCCCCCGGCGAGTCGGTGCAGACGGAGGTGTTCCAGACGCAGGAGGCCGACGGCAGCATCGTGACGAAGACAGTGAAGGCGACGTCGCGTCCTTCGACGACTGCCAGTGGCGAGGTGGTGCGAACCGTCGAGGTGGAGACGACGACGGAGACGGAGACAACGTCCGGCGAGAAGAGCACGACCGTGGAGACGGAGACGCGTGAAGAGACGGAGACCGAGGAGAGCAGCCTCGTGACCGGGTCTGACAGCACGACGACCGTGTCTGGAGGTCGCGCCATCCGCACGACTGTGGAGGCCGGTGCCGCCCCCGGCGAGTCGGTGCAGACGGAGGTGTTCCAGACGCAGGAGGCCGACGGCAGCATCGTGACGAAGACAGTGAAGGCGACGTCGCGTCCTTCGACGACTGCCAGTGGCGAGGTGGTGCGAACCGTCGAGGTGGAGACGACGACGGAGACGGAGACAACGTCCGGCGAGAAGAGCACGACCGTGGAGACGGAGACGCGTGAAGAGACGGAGACCGAGGAGAGCAGCCTCGTGACCGGGTCTGACAGCACGACGACCGTGTCTGGAGGTCGCGCCATCCGCACGACTGTGGAGGCCGGTGCCGCCCCGGCGAGTCGGTGCAGACGGAGGTGTTCCAGACGCAGGAGGCCGACGGCAGCATCGTGACGAAGACAGTGAAGGCGACGTCGCGTCCTTCGACGACTGCCAGTGGCGAGGTGGTGCGAACCGTCGAGGTGGAGACGACGACGGAGACGGAGACAACGTCCGGCGAGAAGAGCACGACCGTGGAGACGGAGACGCGTGAAGAGACGGAGACCGAGGAGAGCAGCCTCGTGACCGGGTCTGACAGCACGACGACCGTGTCTGGAGGTCGCGCCATCCGCACGACTGTGGAGGCCGGTGCCGCCCCGGCGAGTCGGTGCAGACGGAGGTGTTCCAGACGCAGGAGGCCGACGGCAGCATCGTGACGAAGACAGTGAAGGCGACGTCGCGTCCTTCGACGACTGCCAGTGGCGAGGTGGTGCGAACCGTCGAGGTGGAGACGACGACGGAGACGGAGACAACGTCCGGCGAGAAGAGCACGACCGTGGAGACGGAGACGCGTGAAGAGACGGAGACCGAGGAGAGCAGCCTCGTGACCGGGTCTGACAGCACGACGACCGTGTCTGGAGGTCGCGCCATCCGCACGACTGTGGAGGCCGGTGCCCCCCCGGCGAGTCGGTGCAGACGGAGGTGTTCCAGACGCAGGAGGCCGACGGCAGCATCGTGACGAAGACAGTGAAGGCGACGTCGCGTCCTTCGACGACTGCCAGTGGCGAGGTGGTGCGAACCGTCGAGGTGGAGACGACGACGGAGACGGAGACAACGTCCGGCGAGAAGAGCACGACCGTGGAGACGGAGACGCGTGAAGAGACGGAGACCGAGGAGAGCAGCCTCGTGACCGGGTCTGACAGCACGACGACCGTGTCTGGAGGTCGCGCCATCCGCACGACTGTGGAGGCCGGTGCCCCCCCGGCGAGTCGGTGCAGACGGAGGTGTTCCAGACGCAGGAGGCCGACGGCAGCATCGTGACGAAGACAGTGAAGGCGACGTCGCGTCCTTCGACGACTGCCAGTGGCGAGGTGGTGCGAACCGTCGAGGTGGAGACGACGACGGAGACGGAGACAACGTCCGGCGAGAAGAGCACGACCGTGGAGACGGAGACGCGTGAAGAGACGGAGACCGAGGAGAGCAGCCTCGTGACCGGGTCTGACAGCACGACGACCGTGTCTGGAGGTCGCGCCATCCGCACGACTGTGGAGGCCGGTGCCGCCACCGGCGAGTCGGTGCAGACGGATGTGTTCCAGACGCAGGAGGCCGACGGCAGCATCGTGACGAAGACAGTGAAGGCGACGTCGCGTCCTTCGACGACTGCCAGTGGCGAGGTGGTGCGAACCGTCGAGGTGGAGACGACGACGGAGACGGAGACAACGTCCGGCGAGAAGAGCACGACCGTGGAGACGGAGACGCGTGAAGAGACGGAGACCGAGGAGAGCAGCCTCGTGACCGGGTCTGACAGCACGACGACCGTGTCGGTAGGACGAGCCCTCCGCAGGACTGCGGAGGCCGGTGCCGCCCCGGCGAGTCGGTGCAGACGGAGGTGTTCCAGACGCAGGAGGCCGACGGCAGCATCGTGACGAAGACAGTGAAGGCGACGTCGCGTCCTTCGACGACTGCCAGTGGCGAGGTGGTGCGAACCGTCGAGGTGGAGACGACGACGGAGACGGAGACAACGTCCGGCGAGAAGAGCACGACCGTGGAGACGGAGACGCGTGAAGAGACGGAGACCGAGGAGAGCAGCCTCGTGACCGGGTCTGACAGCACGACGACCGTGTCTGGAGGTCGCGCCATCCGCACGACTGTGGAGGCCGGTGCCGCCCCGGCGAGTCGGTGCAGACGGAGGTGTTCCAGACGCAGGAGGCCGACGGCAGCATCGTGACGAAGACAGTGAAGGCGACGTCGCGTCCTTCGACGACTGCCAGTGGCGAGGTGGTGCGAACCGTCGAGGTGGAGACGACGACGGAGACGGAGACAACGTCCGGCGAGAAGAGCACGACCGTGGAGACGGAGACGCGTGAAGAGACGGAGACCGAGGAGAGCAGCCTCGTGACCGGGTCTGACAGCACGACGACCGTGTCTGGAGGTCGCGCCATCCGCACGACTGTGGAGGCCGGTGCCGCCCCGGCGAGTCGGTGCAGACGGAGGTGTTCCAGACGCAGGAGGCCGACGGCAGCATCGTGACGAAGACAGTGAAGGCGACGTCGCGTCCTTCGACGACTGCCAGTGGCGAGGTGGTGCGAACCGTCGAGGTGGAGACGACGACGGAGACGGAGACAACGTCCGGCGAGAAGAGCACGACCGTGGAGACGGAGACGCGTGAAGAGACGGAGACCGAGGAGAGCAGCCTCGTGACCGGGTCTGACAGCACGACGACCGTGTCTGGAGGTCGCGCCATCCGCACGACTGTGGAGGCCGGTGCCGCCCCCGGCGAGACGGTGCAGACGGAGGTGTTCCAGACGCAGGAGGCCGACGGCAGCATCGTGACGAAGACAGTGAAGGCGACGTCGCGTCCTTCGACGACTGCCAGTGGCGAGGTGGTGCGAACCGTCGAGGTGGAGACGACGACGGAGACGGAGACAACGTCCGGCGAGAAGAGCACGACCGTGGAGACGGAGACGCGTGAAGAGACGGAGACCGAGGAGAGCAGCCTCGTGACCGGGTCTGACAGCACGACGACCGTGTCTGGAGGTCGCGCCATCCGCACGACTGTGGAGGCCGGTGCCGCCCCCGGCGAGTCGGTGCAGACGGAGGTGTTCCAGACGCAGGAGGCCGACGGCAGCATCGTGACGAAGACAGTGAAGGCGACGTCGCGTCCTTCGACGACTGCCAGTGGCGAGGTGGTGCGAACCGTCGAGGTGGAGACGACGACGGAGACGGAGACAACGTCCGGCGAGAAGAGCACGACCGTGGAGACGGAGACGCGTGAAGAGACGGAGACCGAGGAGAGCAGCCTCGTGACCGGGTCTGACAGCACGACGACCGTGTCTGGAGGTCGCGCCATCCGCACGACTGTGGTGGCCGGTTCCGCACCCGGCGTGTCGGTGCAGACGGAGGTGTTCCAGACGCAGGAGGCCGACGGCAGCATCGTGACGAAGACAGTGAAGGCGACGTCGCGTCCTTCGACGACTGCCAGTGGCGAGGTGGTGCGAACCGTCGAGGTGGAGACGACGACGGAGACGGAGACAACGTCCGGCGAGAAGAGCACGACCGTGGAGACGGAGACGCGTGAAGAGACGGAGACCGAGGAGAGCAGCCTCGTGACCGGGTCTGACAGCACGACGACCGTGTCTGGAGGTCGCGCCATCCGCACGACTGTGGAGGCCGGTGCCGCCCCCGGCGAGTCGGTGCAGACGGAGGTGTTCCAGACGCAGGAGGCCGACGGCAGCATCGTGACGAAGACAGTGAAGGCGACGTCGCGTCCTTCGACGACTGCCAGTGGCGAGGTGGTGCGAACCGTCGAGGTGGAGACGACGACGGAGACGGAGACAACGTCCGGCGAGAAGAGCACGACCGTGGAGACGGAGACGCGTGAAGAGACGGAGACCGAGGAGAGCAGCCTCGTGACCGGGTCTGACAGCACGACGACCGTGTCTGGAGGTCGCGCCATCCGCACGACTGTGGAGGCCGGTGCCGCCCCGGCGAGTCGGTGCAGACGGAGGTGTTCCAGACGCAGGAGGCCGACGGCAGCATCGTGACGAAGACAGTGAAGGCGACGTCGCGTCCTTCGACGACTGCCAGTGGCGAGGTGGTGCGAACCGTCGAGGTGGAGACGACGACGGAGACGGAGACAACGTCCGGCGAGAAGAGCACGACCGTGGAGACGGAGACGCGTGAAGAGACGGAGACCGAGGAGAGCAGCCTCGTGACCGGGTCTGACAGCACGACGACCGTGTCTGGAGGTCGCGCCATCCGCACGACTGTGGAGGCCGGTGCCGACCCCGGCGAGTCGGTGCAGACGGAGGTGTTCCAGACGCAGGAGGCCGACGGCAGCATCGTGACGAAGACAGTGAAGGCGACGTCGCGTCCTTCGACGACTGCCAGTGGCGAGGTGGTGCGAACCGTCGAGGTGGAGACGACGACGGAGACGGAGACAACGTCCGGCGAGAAGAGCACGACCGTGGAAACGGAGACGCGTGAAGAGACGGAGACCGAGGAGAGCAGCCTCGTGACCGGGTCTGACAGCACGACGACCGTGTCTGGAGGTCGCGCCATCCGCACGACTGTGGAGGCCGGTGCCGCCCCCGGCGAGTCGGTGCAAACGGAGGTGTTCCAGACGCAGGAGGCCGACGGCAGCATCGTGACGAAGACAGTGAAGGCGACGTCGCGTCCTTCGACGACTGCCAGTGGCGAGGTGGTGCGAACCGTCGAGGTGGAGACGACGACGGAGACGGAGACAACGTCCGGCGAGAAGAGCACGACCGTGGAAACGGAGACGCGTGAAGAGACGGAGACCGAGGAGAGCAGCCTCGTGACCGGGTCTGACAGCACGACGACCGTGTCTGGAGGTCGCGCCATCCGCACGACTGTGGAGGCCGGTGCCGCCCCCGGCGAGTCGGTGCAGACGGAGGTGTTCCAGACGCAGGAGGCCGACGGCAGCATCGTGACGAAGACAGTGAAGGCGACGTCGCGTCCTTCGACGACTGCCAGTGGCGAGGTGGTGCGAACCGTCGAGGTGGAGACGACGACGGAGACGGAGACAACGTCCGGCGAGAAGAGAGCACGACCGTGGACGGAGACGCGTGAAGAGACGGAGACCGAGGAGAGCAGCCCGTGACTGAGACAGCACGAGACGACACGGCGACCGTGTCTGGTCGCCCCATCCGCCTGGAGGCCGGTGCCGCCCCCGGCGAGTCGGTGCAGACGGAAGTGTTCCAGACGCAGGAGGCCGACGGCAGCATCGTGACGAAGACAGCGTGAAGGCGACGCCGCGTCCTTCGACGACTGCCAGTGGCGAGGTGGTGCGAACCGGTCGAGGTGGAACGACGACGATGAGACGCAGGAGACAACGTCCGGCGAGAAGAGCACGACCGTGGAAACGGAGACGCGTGAGGAGACGGAGACCGAGGAGAGCAGCCTCGTGACCGGGTCTGACAGCACGACGACCGTGTCTGGAGGTCGCGCCATCCGCACGAATCTGGAGGCCGTGGCCGACCCCGGCGAGTCGGTGCAGACGGAGGTGTTCCAGACGCAGGCGGCCGACGGCAGCATCGTGACGAAGACAGTGAAGGCGACGTCGCGTCCTTCGACGACTACCAGTGGCGAGGTGGTGCGAACCGTCGAGGTGGAGACGACGACGGAGACGGAGACAACGTCCGGCGAGAAGAGCACGACCGTGGAAACGGAGACGCGTGAAGAGACGGAGACCGAGGAGAGCAGCCTCGTGACCGGGTCTGACAGCACGACGACCGTGTCTGGAGGTCGCGCCATCCGCACGACTGTGGAGGCCGGTGCCTCGCCCTGCGAGTCGTTGCAGAGGGAGGTGTTCCAGACGCAGGAGGCCGACGGCAGCATCGTGACGAAGACAGTGAAGGCGACGTCGCGTCCTTCGACGACTGCCAGTGGCGAGGTGGTGCGAACCGTCGAGGTGGAGACGACGACGGAGACGGAGACAACGTCCGGCGAGAAGAGCACGACCGTGGAGACGGAGACGCGTGAAGAGACGGAGACCGAGGAGAGCAGCCTCGTGACCGGGTCTGACAGCACGACGACCGTGTCTGGAGGTCGCGCCATCCGCACGACTGGTGAGGCGGGGGCCGCCCCCGCGGAGACGGTGCAGACGGAGGTGTTCCAGACGCAGGAGGCCGACGGCAGCATCGTGACGAAGACAGTGAAGGCGACGTCGCGTCCTTCGACAGCTCGCACGTGCGACGTGGTGCGAAATGTGGTGGTGGAGACGACGACGGAGACGGAGACAACGTCCGGCGAGAAGAGCACGACCGTGGAGACGGAGACGCGTGAAGAGACGGAGACCGAGGAGAGCAGCCTCGTGACCGGGTCTGACAGCACGACGACCGTGTCTGGAGGTCGCGCCATCCGCACGACTGTGGAGGCCGGTGCCGCCCCGGCGAGTCGGTGCAGACGGAGGTGTTCCAGACGCAGGAGGCCGACGGCAGCATCGTGACGAAGACAGTGAAGGCGACGTCGCGTCCTTCGACGACTGCCAGTGGCGAGGTGGTGCGAACCGTCGAGGTGGAGACGACGACGGAGACGGAGACAACGTCCGGCGAGAAGAGCACGACCGTGGAGACGGAGACGCGTGAAGAGACGGAGACCGAGGAGAGCAGCCTCGTGACCGGGTCTGACAGCACGACGACCGTGTCTGGAGGTCGCGCCATCCGCACGACTGTGGAGGCCGGTGCCGCCCCGGCGAGTCGGTGCAGACGGAGGTGTTCCAGACGCAGGAGGCCGACGGCAGCATCGTGACGAAGACAGTGAAGGCGACGTCGCGTCCTTCGACGACTGCCAGTGGCGAGGTGGTGCGAACCGTCGAGGTGGAGACGACGACGGAGACGGAGACAACGTCCGGCGAGAAGAGCACGACCGTGGAGACGGAGACGCGTGAAGAGACGGAGACCGAGGAGAGCAGCCTCGTGACCGGGTCTGACAGCACGACGACCGTGTCTGGAGGTCGCGCCATCCGCACGACTGTGGAGGCCGGTGCCGCCCCGGCGAGTCGGTGCAGACGGAGGTGTTCCAGACGCAGGAGGCCGACGGCAGCATCGTGACGAAGACAGTGAAGGCGACGTCGCGTCCTTCGACGACTGCCAGTGGCGAGGTGGTGCGAACCGTCGAGGTGGAGACGACGACGGAGACGGAGACAACGTCCGGCGAGAAGAGCACGACCGTGGAGACGGAGACGCGTGAAGAGACGGAGACCGAGGAGAGCAGCCTCGTGACCGGGTCTGACAGCACGACGACCGTGTCTGGAGGTCGCGCCATCCGCACGACTGTGGAGGCCGGTGCCGCCCCGGCGAGACGGTGCAGACGGAGGTGTTCCAGACGCAGGAGGCCGACGGCAGCATCGTGACGAAGACAGTGAAGGCGACGTCGCGTCCTTCGACGACTGCCAGTGGCGAGGTGGTGCGAACCGTCGAGGTGGAGACGACGACGGAGACGGAGACAACGTCCGGCGAGAAGAGCACGACCGTGGAGACGGAGACGCGTGAAGAGACGGAGACCGAGGAGAGCAGCCTCGTGACCGGGTCTGACAGCACGACGACCGTGTCTGGAGGTCGCGCCATCCGCACGACTGTGGAGGCCGGTGCCGCCCCGGCGAGACGGTGCAGACGGAGGTGTTCCAGACGCAGGAGGCCGACGGCAGCATCGTGACGAAGACAGTGAAGGCGACGTCGCGTCCTTCGACGACTACCAGTGGCGAGGTGGTGCGAACCGTCGAGGTGGAGACGACGACGGAGACGGAGACAACGTCCGGCGAGAAGAGCACGACCGTGGAGACGGAGACGCGTGAAGAGACGGAGACCGAGGAGAGCAGCCTCGTGACCGGGTCTGACAGCACGACGACCGTGTCTGGAGGTCGCGCCATCCGCACGACTGTGGAGGCCGGTGCCGCCCCCGGCGAGACGGTGCAGACGGAGGTGTTCCAGACGCAGGCGGCCGACGGCAGCATCGTGACGAAGACAGTGAAGGCGACGTCGCGTCCTTCGACGACTACCAGTGGCGAGGTGGTGCGAACCGTCGAGGTGGAGACGACGACGGAGACGGAGACAACGTCCGGCGAGAAGAGCACGACCGTGGAGACGGAGACGCGTGAAGAGACGGAGACCGAGGAGAGCAGCCTCGTGACCGGGTCTGACAGCACGACGACCGTGTCTGGAGGTCGCGCCATCCGCACGACTGTGGAGGCCGGTGCCGCCCCCGGCGAGACGGTGCAGACGGAGGTGTTCCAGACGCAGGAGGCCGACGGCAGCATCGTGACGAAGACAGTGAAGGCGACGTCGCGTCCTTCGACGACTGCCAGTGGCGAGGTGGTGCGAACCGTCGAGGTGGAGACGACGACGGAGACGGAGACAACGTCCGGCGAGAAGAGCACGACCGTGGAGACGGAGACGCGTGAAGAGACGGAGACCGAGGAGAGCAGCCTCGTGACCGGGTCTGACAGCACGACGACCGTGTCTGGAGGTCGCGCCATCCGCACGACTGTGGAGGCCGGTGCCGCCCCGGCGAGACGGTGCAGACGGAGGTGTTCCAGACGCAGGAGGCCGACGGCAGCATCGTGACGAAGACAGTGAAGGCGACGTCGCGTCCTTCGACGACTGCCAGTGGCGAGGTGGTGCGAACCGTCGAGGTGGAGACGACGACGGAGACGGAGACAACGTCCGGCGAGAAGAGCACGACCGTGGAGACGGAGACGCGTGAAGAGACGGAGACCGAGGAGAGCAGCCTCGTGACCGGGTCTGACAGCACGACGACCGTGTCTGGAGGTCGCGCCATCCGCACGACTGTGGAGGCCGGTGCCGCCCCCGGCGAGTCGGTGCAGACGGAGGTGTTCCAGACGCAGGAGGCCGACGGCAGCATCGTGACGAAGACAGTGAAGGCGACGTCGCGTCCTTCGACGACTGCCAGTGGCGAGGTGGTGCGAACCGTCGAGGTGGAGACGACGACGGAGACGGAGACAACGTCCGGCGAGAAGAGCACGACCGTGGAGACGGAGACGCGTGAAGAGACGGAGACCGAGGAGAGCAGCCTCGTGACCGGGTCTGACAGCACGACGACCGTGTCTGGAGGTCGCGCCATCCGCACGACTGTGGAGGCCGGTGCCGCCCCCGGCGAGTCGGTGCAGACGGAGGTGTTCCAGACGCAGGAGGCCGACGGCAGCATCGTGACGAAGACAGTGAAGGCGACGTCGCGTCCTTCGACGACTGCCAGTGGCGAGGTGGTGCGAACCGTCGAGGTGGAGACGACGACGGAGACGGAGACAACGTCCGGCGAGAAGAGCACGACCGTGGAGACGGAGACGCGTGAAGAGACGGAGACCGAGGAGAGCAGCCTCGTGACCGGGTCTGACAGCACGACGACCGTGTCTGGAGGTCGCGCCATCCGCACGACTGTGGAGGCCGGTGCCGCCCCCGGCGAGTCGGTGCAGACGGAGGTGTTCCAGACGCAGGAGGCCGACGGCAGCATCGTGACGAAGACAGTGAAGGCGACGTCGCGTCCTTCGACGACTGCCAGTGGCGAGGTGGTGCGAACCGTCGAGGTGGAGACGACGACGGAGACGGAGACAACGTCCGGCGAGAAGAGCACGACCGTGGAGACGGAGACGCGTGAAGAGACGGAGACCGAGGAGAGCAGCCTCGTGACCGGGTCTGACAGCACGACGACCGTGTCTGGAGGTCGCGCCATCCGCACGACTGTGGAGGCCGGTGCCGCCCCCGGCGAGTCGGTGCAGACGGAGGTGTTCCAGACGCAGGAGGCCGACGGCAGCATCGTGACGAAGACAGTGAAGGCGACGTCGCGTCCTTCGACGACTGCCAGTGGCGAGGTGGTGCGAACTGTCGAGGTGGAGACGACGACGGAGACGGAGACAACGTCCGGCGAGAAGAGCACGACCGTGGAGACGGAGACGCGTGAAGAGACGGAGACCGAGGAGAGCAGCCTCGTGACCGGGTCTGACAGCACGACGACCGTGTCTGGAGGTCGCGCCATCCGCACGACTGTGGAGGCCGGTGCCGCCCCGGCGAGACGGTGCAGACGGAGGTGTTCCAGACGCAGGAGGCCGACGGCAGCATCGTGACGAAGACAGTGAAGGCGACGTCGCGTCCTTCGACGACTGCCAGTGGCGAGGTGGTGCGAACCGTCGAGGTGGAGACGACGACGGAGACGGAGACAACGTCCGGCGAGAAGAGCACGACCGTGGAGACGGAGACGCGTGAAGAGACGGAGACCGAGGAGAGCAGCCTCGTGACCGGGTCTGACAGCACGACGACCGTGTCTGGAGGTCGCGCCATCCGCACGACTGTGGAGGCCGGTGCCGCCCCCGGCGAGACGGTGCAGACGGAGGTGTTCCAGACGCAGGAGGCCGACGGCAGCATCGTGACGAAGACAGTGAAGGCGACGTCGCGTCCTTCGACGACTGCCAGTGGCGAGGTGGTGCGAACCGTCGAGGTGGAGACGACGACGGAGACGGAGACAACGTCCGGCGAACCTAGCACGACCGTGGAGACGGAGACGCGTGAAGAGACGGAGACCGAGGAGAGCAGCCTCGTGACCGGGTCTGACAGCACGACGACCGTGTCTGGAGGTCGCGCCATCCGCACGACTGTGGAGGCCGGTGCCGCCCCCGGCGAGTCGGTGCAGACGGAGGTGTTCCAGACGCAGGCGGCCGACGGCAGCATCGTGACGAAGACAGTGAAGGCGACGTCGCGTCCTTCGACGACTACCAGTGGCGAGGTGGTGCGAACCGTCGAGGTGGAGACGACGACGGAGACGGAGACAACGTCCGGCGAGAAGAGCACGACCGTGGAGACGGAGACGCGTGAAGAGACGGAGACCGAGGAGAGCAGCCTCGTGTCCGGGTCTGACAGCACGACGACCGTGTCTGGAGGTCGCGCCATCCGCACGACTGTGGAGGCCGGTGCCGCCCCGGCGAGTCGGTGCCGTCGGAGGTGTTCCAGACGCAGGAGGCCGACGGCAGCATCGTGACGAAGACAGTGAAGGCGACGTCGCGTCCTTCGACGACTGCCAGTGGCGAGGTGGTGCGAACTGTCGAGGTGGAGACGACGACGGAGACGGAGACAACGTCCGGCGAGAAGAGCACGACCGTGGAGACGGAGACGCGTGAAGAGACGGAGACCGAGGAGAGCAGCCTCGTGTCCGGGTCTGACAGCACGACGACCGTGTCTGGAGGTCGCGCCATCCGCACGACTGTGGAGGCCGGTGCCGCCCCGGCGAGACGGTGCAGACGGAGGTGTTCCAGACGCAGGAGGCCGACGGCAGCATCGTGACGAAGACAGTGAAGGCGACGTCGCGTCCTTCGACGACTGCCAGTGGCGAGGTGGTGCGAACTGTCGAGGTGGAGACGACGACGGAGACGGAGACAACGTCCGGCGAGAAGAGCACGACCGTGGAGACGGAGACGCGTGAAGAGACGGAGACCGAGGAGAGCAGCCTCGTGACCGGGTCTGACAGCACGACGACCGTGTCTGGAGGTCGCGCCATCCGCACGACTGTGGAGGCCGGTGCCGCCCCCGGCGAGACGGTGCAGACGGAGGTGTTCCAGACGCAGGAGGCCGACGGCAGCATCGTGACGAAGACAGTGAAGGCGACGTCGCGTCCTTCGACGACTGCCAGTGGCGAGGTGGTGCGAACTGTCGAGGTGGAGACGACGACGGAGACGGAGACAACGTCCGGCGAGAAGAGCACGACCGTGGAGACGGAGACGCGTGAAGAGACGGAGACCGAGGAGAGCAGCCTCGTGTCCGGGTCTGACAGCACGACGACCGTGTCTGGAGGTCGCGCCATCCGCACGACTGTGGAGGCCGGTGCCGCCCCCGGCGAGTCGGTGCAGACGGAGGTGTTCCAGACGCAGGAGGCCGACGGCAGCATCGTGACGAAGACAGTGAAGGCGACGTCGCGTCCTTCGACGACTGCCAGTGGCGAGGTGGTGCGAACTGTCGAGGTGGAGACGACGACGGAGACGGAGACAACGTCCGGCGAGAAGAGCACGACCGTGGAGACGGAGACGCGTGAAGAGACGGAGACCGAGGAGAGCAGCCTCGTGTCCGGGTCTGACAGCACGACGACCGTGTCTGGAGGTCGCGCCATCCGCACGACTGTGGAGGCCGGTGCCGCCCCCGGCGAGACGGTGCAGACGGAGGTGTTCCAGACGCAGGAGGCCGACGGCAGCATCGTGACGAAGACAGTGAAGGCGACGTCGCGTCCTTCGACGACTGCCAGTGGCGAGGTGGTGCGAACTGTCGAGGTGGAGACGACGACGGAGACGGAGACAACGTCCGGCGAGAAGAGCACGACCGTGGAGACGGAGACGCGTGAAGAGACGGAGACCGAGGAGAGCAGCCTCGTGACCGGGTCTGACAGCACGACGACCGTGTCTGGAGGTCGCGCCATCCGCACGACTGTGGAGGCCGGTGCCGCCCCCGGCGAGACGGTGCAGACGGAGGTGTTCCAGACGCAGGAGGCCGACGGCAGCATCGTGACGAAGACAGTGAAGGCGACGTCGCGTCCTTCGACGACTGCCAGTGGCGAGGTGGTGCGAACCGTCGAGGTGGAGACGACGACGGAGACGGAGACAACGTCCGGCGAGAAGAGCACGACCGTGGAGACGGAGACGCGTGAAGAGACGGAGACCGAGGAGAGCAGCCTCGTGACCGGGTCTGACAGCACGACGACCGTGTCTGAGGTCGCGCCATCCGCACGACTGTGGAGGCCGGTGCCGCCCCGGCGAGACGGTGCAGACGGAGGTGTTCCAGACGCAGGAGGCCGACGGCAGCATCGTGACGAAGACAGTGAAGGCGACGTCGCGTCCTTCGACGACTGCCAGTGGCGAGGTGGTGCGAACCGTCGAGGTGGAGACGACGACGGAGACGGAGACAACGTCCGGCGAGAAGAGCACGACCGTGGAGACGGAGACGCGTGAAGAGACGGAGACCGAGGAGAGCAGCCTCGTGACCGGGTCTGACAGCACGACGACCGTGTCTGGAGGTCGCGCCATCCGCACGACTGTGGAGGCCGGTGCCGCCCCGGCGAGACGGTGCAGACGGAGGTGTTCCAGACGCAGGAGGCCGACGGCAGCATCGTGACGAAGACAGTGAAGGCGACGTCGCGTCCTTCGACGACTGCCAGTGGCGAGGTGGTGCGAACTGTCGAGGTGGAGACGACGACGGAGACGGAGACAACGTCCGGCGAGAAGAGCACGACCGTGGAGACGGAGACGCGTGAAGAGACGGAGACCGAGGAGAGCAGCCTCGTGTCCGGGTCTGACAGCACGACGACCGTGTCTGGAGGTCGCGCCATCCGCACGACTGTGGAGGCCGGTGCCGCCCCCGGCGAGACGGTGCAGACGGAGGTGTTCCAGACGCAGGAGGCCGACGGCAGCATCGTGACGAAGACAGTGAAGGCGACGTCGCGTCCTTCGACGACTGCCAGTGGCGAGGTGGTGCGAACTGTCGAGGTGGAGACGACGACGGAGACGGAGACAACGTCCGGCGAGAAGAGCACGACCGTGGAGACGGAGACGCGTGAAGAGACGGAGACCGAGGAGAGCAGCCTCGTGTCCGGGTCTGACAGCACGACGACCGTGTCTGGAGGTCGCGCCATCCGCACGACTGTGGAGGCCGGTGCCGCCCCCGGCGAGACGGTGCAGACGGAGGTGTTCCAGACGCAGGAGGCCGACGGCAGCATCGTGACGAAGACAGTGAAGGCGACGTCGCGTCCTTCGACGACTGCCAGTGGCGAGGTGGTGCGAACTGTCGAGGTGGAGACGACGACGGAGACGGAGACAACGTCCGGCGAGAAGAGCACGACCGTGGAGACGGAGACGCGTGAAGAGACGGAGACCGAGGAGAGCAGCCTCTCCACATCGGGCTGGACGAGCGGCACTGGCGTGAGCCAGCAGACCACGGAGACTACTGAAACCACGGAGACTACCGAAACTATGGAGACGACGACGGAGGAGACGACCGTGACTGAGGAGGACGTGGCCCCCACGACGGTGACGTCAGGTTCGATTGAGTCTTCAGATACGACTGTGACGTCGGAGGATATCTCTGGCGAGAGCAAGAAGGTGAGCGGTGTGACTGCGGGCGTCGTCGGTGTGGCCACGGGAGTCGCCATCGGGTCTGCTGTGCACGCGACTCGCTCTACGGCTACGTCCAGCGATGTCGGCTCGACCGATACGACGGAAGTGAGGGAGACCACGGAGTCCGTGACGAGTGGAGACGTGAGCGCCGTGACCAGCGAGGATGTGAGCAGTGACGTGACCCGCAGTGTGACTGAGCGCGGCGGGCACGCTGTGATGTCGGGCTGGACGAGCGGCACGGGCGTGAGCCAGCAGACCACGGAGACTACTGAAACCACGGAGACTACCGAAACTATGGAGACGACGACGGAGGAGACGACCGTGACTGAGGAGGACGTGGCCCCCACGACGGTGACGTCAGGTTCGATTGAGTCTTCAGATACGACTGTGACGTCGGAGGATATCTCTGGCGAGAGCAAGAAGGTGAGCGGTGTGACTGCGGGCGTCGTCGGTGTGGCCACGGGAGTCGCCATCGGGTCTGCTGTGCACGCGACTCGCTCTACGGCTACGTCCAGCGATGTCGGCTCGACCGATACGACGGAAGTGAGGGAGACCACGGAGTCCGTGACCAGCGAGGATGTGAGCGCCGTGACCAGCGAGGATGTGAGCAGTGACGTGACCCGCAGTGTGACTGAGCGCGGCGGGCACGCTGTGATGTCGGGCTGGACGAGCGGCACGGGCGTGAGCCAGCAGACCACGGAGACTACTGAAACCACGGAGACTACCGAAACTATGGAGACGACGACGGAGGAGACGACCGTGACTGAGGAGGACGTGGCCCCCACGACGGTGACGTCAGGTTCGATTGAGTCTTCAGATACGACTGTGACGTCGGAGGATATCTCTGGCGAGAACAAGAAGGTGAGCGGTGTGACTGCGGGCGTCGTCGGTGTAGCCACGGGAGTCGCCATCGGGTCTGCTGTGCACGCGACTCGCTCTACGGCTACGTCCAGCGATGTCGGCTCGACCGATACGACGGAAGTGAGGAGACCACGGAGTCCGTGACGAGTGGAGACGTGAGCGCCGTGACCAGCGAGGATGTGAGCAGTGACGTGACCCGCAGTGTGACTGAGCGCGGCGGGCACGCTGTGACGTCGGGCTGGACGAGCGGCACGGGCGTGAGCCAGCAGACCACGGAGACTACTGAAACCACGGAGACTACCGAAACTATGGAGACGACGACGGAGGAGACGACCGTGACTGAGGAGCACGTCGCACCCACGTCGATGGCCACAGGGTAGATAGAGTCTTAAGAACCGACTGTGACGTCGGAGGATATCTCTGGCGAGAACAAGAAGGTGAGCGGTGTGACTGCGGGCGTCGTCGGTGTAGCCACGGGAGTCGCCATCGGGTCTGCTGTGCACGCGACTCGCTCTACGGCTACGTCCAGCGATGTCGGCTCGACCGATACGACGGAAGTGAGGGAGACCACGGAGTCCGTGACGAGTGGAGACGTGAGCGCCGTGACCAGCGAGGATGTGAGCAGTGACGTGACCCGCAGTGTGACTGAGCGCGGCGGGCACGCTGTGACGTCGGGCTGGACGAGCGGCACGGGCGTGAGCCAGCAGACCACGGAGACTACTGAAACCACGGAGACTACCGAAACTATGGAGACGACGACGGAGGAGACGACCGTGACTGAGGAGGACGTGGCCCCCACGACGGTGACGTCAGGTTCGATTGAGTCTTCAGATACGACTGTGACGTCGGAGGATATCTCTGGCGAGAACAAGAAGGTGAGCGGTGTGACTGCGGGCGTCGTCGGTGTGGCCACGGGAGTCGCCATCGGGTCTGCTGTGCACGCGACTCGCTCTACGGCTACGTCCAGCGATGTCGGCTCGACCGATACGACGGAAGTGAGGGAGACCACGGAGTCCGTGACCAGCGAGGATGTGAGCGCCGTGACCAGCGAGGATGTGAGCAGTGACGTGACCCGCAGTGTGACTGAGCGCGGCGGGCACGCTGTGATGTCGGGCTGGACGAGCGGCACGGGCGTGAGCCAGCAGACCACGGAGACTACTGAAACCACGGAGACTACCGAAACTATGGAGACGACGACGGAGGAGACGACCGTGACTGAGGAGGACGTGGCCCCCACGACGGTGACGTCAGGTTCGATTGAGTCTTCAGATACGACTGTGACGTCGGAGGATATCTCTGGCGAGAACAAGAAGGTGAGCGGTGTGACTGCGGGCGTCGTCGGTGTAGCCACGGGAGTCGCCATCGGGTCTGCTGTGCACGCGACTCGCTCTACGGCTACGTCCAGCGATGTCGGCTCGACCGATACGACGGAAGTGAGGGAGACCACGGAGTCCGTGACGAGTGGAGACGTGAGCGCCGTGACCAGCGAGGATGTGAGCAGTGACGTGACCCGCAGTGTGACTGAGCGCGGCGGGCACGCTGTGACGTCGGGCTGGACGAGCGGCACGGGCGTGAGCCAGCAGACCACGGAGACTACTGAAACCACGGAGACTACCGAAACTATGGAGACGACGACGGAGGAGACGACCGTGACTGAGGAGGACGTGGCCCCCACGACGGTGACGTCAGGTTCGATTGAGTCTTCAGATACGACTGTGACGTCGGAGGATATCTCTGGCGAGAACAAGAAGGTGAGCGGTGTGACTGCGGGCGTCGTCGGTGTAGCCACGGGAGTCGCCATCGGGTCTGCTGTGCACGCGACTCGCTCTACGGCTACGTCCAGCGATGTCGGCTCGACCGATACGACGGAAGTGAGGGAGACCACGGAGTCCGTGACGAGTGGAGACGTGAGCGCCGTGACCAGCGAGGATGTGAGCAGTGACGTGACCCGCAGTGTGACTGAGCGCGGCGGGCACGCTGTGACGTCGGGCTGGACGAGCGGCACGGGCGTGAGCCAGCAGACCACGGAGACTACTGAAACCACGGAGACTACCGAAACTATGGAGACGACGACGGAGGAGACGACCGTGACTGAGGAGGACGTGGCCCCCACGACGGTGACGTCAGGTTCGATTGAGTCTTCAGATACGACTGTGACGTCGGAGGATATCTCTGGCGAGAGCAAGAAGGTGAGCGGTGTGACTGCGGGCGTCGTCGGTGTGGCCACGGGAGTCGCCATCGGGTCTGCTGTGCACGCGACTCGCTCTACGGCTACGTCCAGCGATGTCGGCTCGACCGATACGACGGAAGTGAGGGAGACCACGGAGTCCGTGACGAGTCGAGATCACAGTCGTGAGAATGTTTCTGTGGGCTCTGTGAGGGTTAATGGTGAGGAGCAGAATACTCTTGTTGTCCTTAGTCTCGTCGGAGGTATGAAGGATCGTTCGAAGCTGGTCGAGGTGAAGAAGGCTTCGTTCAAGTGGAAGTGGGTGGAGGAGTTCGTCAGGTTTTGCGAAAACCGTGGTAGAGAGGTTTCGACGCTAAACTCGGCGGATGTTCAGAAGCTTTCACGGGAGTTCTGTTCGAATAGTCTTTCCAGCTTCAACGAAAATCTGTACGCAAGTGGTTCGTTGGACGAGAAGCAAGCTGCTTGGAATGTGTCCCAAACACTGTCGGTTCACTTCCCAGAGGTTGCTGTTCACCAATTTGGTGTCGAGTTTGGACAGTACAAGCGTGTTTTGATGATCGATGAAATGCCTAGTGAAGGCAAACAGGTGTCTGAGGTTGCAAGTACACAAGTCCTGACCTCAATGCTGAAGGAATCACCTAACCTGACTGGTGACTACGAAAATGTTCTGATAACGGAGGGCGGGGAAACCGTATTCTATGGGTCGGGAAAATATCTTCTCGCATTCTTCCGAGAGCATGGGTTCGCCGGACCACAAAAAATTGGGGTCACTGAGTTTTTGCTCAGCCTCAGTGCTCGTCAAAATCCCAAGTATCACGTCACGGTTATCGATGGTGCAAACGAACAGAAGGCGAACCAGCGAACCGAACGATTATCCTCCTTCGTCAGCTTTCCAGACGACAGTGTTTTACTATCTGAAACAAATCTAGCCAAACAGACAACTACTCTAACGACTGCAGATAAGAGAGCCACATCGACAAGTGAGAAGGAGAGCGCATCTGGCGGGTCGAGGATGGCGGCGTCTAGCGCCGCTGTGGTGGCTGCCGGTAGTGCCGCGATGAGCGGTCTGTACGCGCACTACGCGCACAAGGGCAGCGCGAGCATGGAGTCGATGACTTTCTCGTCTGAGATTGACGCGGCTGCGCAGGAGATCCAGCGCGTGTGCACTGGCGCGACTTCGGCTTCGGACGAGGCTGCGCTGGCGAAGCTGCTGCTGTCGAAGAGTGTGGAGCAGCGCTACCTGATCTGGTGGCGCTACCGCATTCTGTACAAGCAGAGCCTGACGGTGTGGGTAAAGAGTACGAGCGACTACGGCGTTCTGCTGCAGATGCTCGCGAGCCCTCTGGAGCATGTGGAGGCCGAGATCCTGCGCAAGGCAACCAAGGGCATGGGCACGACGGAGGAGTGGATCTACCCGGTCGTGATGGCTCGCTCGAACGCCGAGATTGCGCTGTTGAAGAAGACGTTCGCGGAGAAATACGGCGACGACCTGGTGAAGGTCTTGAGTGGCGATTTGAGCGGCGACTTGAAGAAGGTGATCTTGACCGCAATGCGCGGCGAGGTGGCGGACTTCGACGCGTCTGTCCACACGAGCACGAAGGCTGCGGCGGACGCAGATGCCTTGTACAAGGCTGGCGAAGGCCGCATGGGAACCGATGAGACGACATTCATCAACATCCTGGTGTTGGAGCCCTGCGGAGCACGTGCGCAGCATCAACAGCGCGTACGTGACGAAGTACAAGAAGAGCGTCACGGGCGCGATCGAGGCGGAGTTCTCTGGCGACGCCAAGCGTGCGCTGCTGTTCCAGGTGCGCTCGGTGCTGGAGCCGGTGGAGCTTCTTGCGGAGCTGTTCGAGACGACGCTGAAGAGTGCCGGCAAGAACGCGTACGGGCTGAGCGCGTGGGTTGTGCGGTACTACCGCCTCCTCGTGCACATCCGCATCGTGTACATGCGTCTGTACCGCCAGGAGCTGCGCACGCGTATTGAGGGTGTGGTGAGCGGCGAATACCGCCAGCTTCTTTTGTCCGTGTTCGACGCGGCTGAGGTGGAGTTCGGTGCGTCTGCTGAGGCGGAGTTCGGCTCGTCTGGAGCTGCATCTACGTCTGGATCTACTTCGGTGAGTGCTGGTGTGAGCGGTTCAAGTGCTGCTGTGGGCAGTGCTGCCATCGGTGCACGTGTGTCGGTTGAAGAGAAGGCGAGCATTTCGTCGAGCTCTGCCGTGAGTGTGAGTGAGAAGGAGAGCGCGTCTGGCGGGTCGAGGATGGCGGCGTCTAGCGCCGCTGTGGTGGCTGCCAGTAGTGCCGCGATGAGCGGTCTGTACGCGCACTACGCGCACAAGGGCAGCGCGAGCATGGAGTCGATGACTTTCTCGTCTGAGATTGACGCGGCTGCGCAGGAGATCCAGCGCGTGTGCACTGGCGCGGCTTCGGCTTCGGACGAGGCTGCGCTGGCGAAGCTGCTGCTGTCGAAGAGTGTGGAGCAGCGCTACCTGATCTGGTGGCGCTACCGCATTCTGTACAAGCAGAGCCTGACGGTGTGGGTAAAGAGTACGAGCGACTACGGCGTTCTGCTGCAGATGCTCGCGAGCCCTCTGGAGCATGTGGAGGCCGAGATCCTGCGCAAGGCAACCAAGGGCATGGGCACGACGGAGGAGTGGATCTACCCGGTCGTGATGGCTCGCTCGAACGCCGAGATTGCGCTGTTGAAGAAGACGTTCGCGGAGAAATACGGCGACGACCTGGTGAAGGTCTTGAGTGGCGATTTGAGCGGCGACTTGAAGAAGGTGATCTTGACCGCAATGCGCGGCGAGGTGGCGGACTTCGACGCGTCTGTCCACACGAGCACGAAGGCTGCGGCGGACGCAGATGCCTTGTACAAGGCTGGCGAAGGCCGCATGGGAACCGATGAGACGACATTCATCAACATCCTGGTGTTGAGCCCTGCGGAGCACGTGCGCAGCATCAACAGCGCGTACGTGACGAAGTACAAGAAGAGCGTCACGGGCGCGATCGAGGCGGAGTTCTCTGGCGACGCCAAGCGTGCGCTGCTGTTCCAGGTGCGCTCGGTGCTGGAGCCGGTGGAGCTTCTTGCGGAGCTGTTCGAGACGACGCTGAAGAGTGCCGGCAAGAACGCGTACGGGCTGAGCGCGTGGGTTGTGCGGTACTACCGCCTCCTCGTGCACATCCGCATCGTGTACATGCGTCTGTACCGCCAGGAGCTGCGCACGCGTATTGAGGGTGTGGTGAGCGGCGAATACCGCCAGCTTCTTTTGTCCGTGTTCGACGCGGCTGAGGTGGAGTTCGGTGCGTCTGCTGAGGCGGAGTTCGGCTCGTCTGGAGCTGCATCTACGTCTGGATCTACTTCGGTGAGTGCTGGTGTGAGCGGTTCAAGTGCTGCTGTGGGCAGTGCTGCCATCGGTGCACGTGTGTCGGTTGAAGAGAAGGCGAGCATTTCGTCGAGCTCTGCCGTGAGTGTGAGTGAGAAGGAGAGCGCGTCTGGCGGGTCGAGGATGGCGGCGTCTAGCGCCGCTGTGGTGGCTGCCAGTAGTGCCGCGATGAGCGGTCTGTACGCGCACTACGCGCACAAGGGCAGCGCGAGCATGGAGTCGATGACTTTCTCGTCTGAGATTGACGCGGCTGCGCAGGAGATCCAGCGCGTGTGCACTGGCGCGGCTTCGGCTTCGGACGAGGCTGCGCTGGCGAAGCTGCTGCTGTCGAAGAGTGTGGAGCAGCGCTACCTGATCTGGTGGCGCTACCGCATTCTGTACAAGCAGAGCCTGACGGTGTGGGTAAAGAGTACGAGCGACTACGGCGTTCTGCTGCAGATGCTCGCGAGCCCTCTGGAGCATGTGGAGGCCGAGATCCTGCGCAAGGCAACCAAGGGCATGGGCACGACGGAGGAGTGGATCTACCCGGTCGTGATGGCTCGCTCGAACGCCGAGATTGCGCTGTTGAAGAAGACGTTCGCGGAGAAATACGGCGACGACCTGGTGAAGGTCTTGAGTGGCGATTTGAGCGGCGACTTGAAGAAGGTGATCTTGACCGCAATGCGCGGCGAGGTGGCGGACTTCGACGCGTCTGTCCACACGAGCACGAAGGCTGCGGCGGACGCAGATGCCTTGTACAAGGCTGGCGAAGGCCGCATGGGAACCGATGAGACGACATTCATCAACATCCTGGTGTTGAGCCCTGCGGAGCACGTGCGCAGCATCAACAGCGCGTACGTGACGAAGTACAAGAAGAGCGTCACGGGCGCGATCGAGGCGGAGTTCTCTGGCGACGCCAAGCGTGCGCTGCTGTTCCAGGTGCGCTCGGTGCTGGAGCCGGTGGAGCTTCTTGCGGAGCTGTTCGAGACGACGCTGAAGAGTGCCGGCAAGAACGCGTACGGGCTGAGCGCGTGGGTTGTGCGGTACTACCGCCTCCTCGTGCACATCCGCATCGTGTACATGCGTCTGTACCGCCAGGAGCTGCGCACGCGTATTGAGGGTGTGGTGAGCGGCGAATACCGCCAGCTTCTTTTGTCCGTGTTCGACGCGGCTGAGGTGGAGTTCGGTGCGTCTGCTGAGGCGGAGTTCGGCTCGTCTGGAGCTGCATCTACGTCTGGATCTACTTCGGTGAGTGCTGGTGTGAGCGGTTCAAGTGCTGCTGTGGGCAGTGCTGCCATCGGTGCACGTGTGTCGGTTGAAGAGAAGGCGAGCATTTCGTCGAGCTCTGCCGTGAGTGTGAGTGAGAAGGAGAGCGCGTCTGGCGGGTCGAGGATGGCGGCGGCGTCTAGCGCCGCTGTGGTGGCTGCCAGTAGTGCCGCGATGAGCGGTCTGTACGCGCACTACGCGCACAAGGGCAGCGCGAGCATGGAGTCGATGACTTTCTCGTCTGAGATTGACGCGGCTGCGCAGGAGATCCAGCGCGTGTGCACTGGCGCGGCTTCGGCTTCGGACGAGGCTGCGCTGGCGAAGCTGCTGCTGTCGAAGAGTGTGGAGCAGCGCTACCTGATCTGGTGGCGCTACCGCATTCTTTACAAGCAGAGCCTGACGGTGTGGGTAAAGAGTACGAGCGACTACGGCGTTCTGCTGCAGATGCTCGCGAGCCCTCTGGAGCATGTGGAGGCCGAGATCCTGCGCAAGGCAACCAAGGGCATGGGCACGACGGAGGAGTGGATCTACCCGGTCGTGATGGCTCGCTCGAACGCCGAGATTGCGCTGTTGAAGAAGACGTTCGCGGAGAAATACGGCGACGACCTGGTGAAGGTCTTGAGTGGCGATTTGAGCGGCGACTTGAAGAAGGTGATCTTGACCGCAATGCGCGGCGAGGTGGCGGACTTCGACGCGTCTGTCCACACGAGCACGAAGGCTGCGGCGGACGCAGATGCCTTGTACAAGGCTGGCGAAGGCCGCATGGGAACCGATGAGACGACATTCATCAACATCCTGGTGTTGAGCCCTGCGGAGCACGTGCGCAGCATCAACAGCGCGTACGTGACGAAGTACAAGAAGAGCGTCACGGGCGCGATCGAGGCGGAGTTCTCTGGCGACGCCAAGCGTGCGCTGCTGTTCCAGGTGCGCTCGGTGCTGGAGCCGGTGGAGCTTCTTGCGGAGCTGTTCGAGACGACGCTGAAGAGTGCCGGCAAGAACGCGTACGGGCTGAGCGCGTGGGTTGTGCGGTACTACCGCCTCCTCGTGCACATCCGCATCGTGTACATGCGTCTGTACCGCCAGGAGCTGCGCACGCGTATTGAGGGTGTGGTGAGCGGCGAATACCGCCAGCTTCTTTTGTCCGTGTTCGACGCGGCTGAGGTGGAGTTCGGTGCGTCTGCTGAGGCGGAGTTCGGCTCGTCTGGAGCTGCATCTACGTCTGGATCTACTTCGGTGAGTGCTGGTGTGAGCGGTTCAAGTGCTGCTGTGGGCAGTGCTGCCATCGGTGCACGTGTGTCGGTTGAAGAGAAGGCGAGCATTTCGTCGAGCTCTGCCGTGAGTGTGAGTGAGAAGGAGAGCGCGTCTGGCGGGTCGAGGATGGCGGCGTCTAGCGCCGCTGTGGTGGCTGCCAGTAGTGCCGCGATGAGCGGTCTGGTACGCGCACTACGCGCACAAGGGCAGCGCGAGCATGGAGTCGATGACTTTCTCGTCTGAGATTGACGCGGCTGCGCAGGAGATCCAGCGCGTGTGCACTGGCGCGGCTTCGGCTTCGGACGAGGCTGCGCTGGCGAAGCTGCTGCTGTCGAAGAGTGTGGAGCAGCGCTACCTGATCTGGTGGCGCTACCGCATTCTTTACAAGCAGAGCCTGACGGTGTGGGTAAAGAGTACGAGCGACTACGGCGTTCTGCTGCAGATGCTCGCGAGCCCTCTGGAGCATGTGGAGGCCGAGATCCTGCGCAAGGCAACCAAGGGCATGGGCACGACGGAGGAGTGGATCTACCCGGTCGTGATGGCTCGCTCGAACGCCGAGATTGCGCTGTTGAAGAAGACGTTCGCGGAGAAATACGGCGACGACCTGGTGAAGGTCTTGAGTGGCGATTTGAGCGGCGACTTGAAGAAGGTGATCTTGACCGCAATGCGCGGCGAGGTGGCGGACTTCGACGCGTCTGTCCACACGAGCACGAAGGCTGCGGCGGACGCAGATGCCTTGTACAAGGCTGGCGAAGGCCGCATGGGAACCGATGAGACGACATTCATCAACATCCTGGTGTTGAGCCCTGCGGAGCACGTGCGCAGCATCAACAGCGCGTACGTGACGAAGTACAAGAAGAGCGTCACGGGCGCGATCGAGGCGGAGTTCTCTGGCGACGCCAAGCGTGCGCTGCTGTTCCAGGTGCGCTCGGTGCTGGAGCCGGTGGAGCTTCTTGCGGAGCTGTTCGAGACGACGCTGAAGAGTGCCGGCAAGAACGCGTACGGGCTGAGCGCGTGGGTTGTGCGGTACTACCGCCTCCTCGTGCACATCCGCATCGTGTACATGCGTCTGTACCGCCAGGAGCTGCGCACGCGTATTGAGGGTGTGGTGAGCGGCGAATACCGCCAGCTTCTTTTGTCCGTGTTCGACGCGGCTGAGGTGGAGTTCGGTGCGTCTGCTGAGGCGGAGTTCGGCTCGTCTGGAGCTGCATCTACGTCTGGATCTACTTCGGTGAGTGCTGGTGTGAGCGGTTCAAGTGCTGCTGTGGGCAGTGCTGCCATCGGTGCACGTGTGTCGGTTGAAGAGAAGGCGAGCATTTCGTCGAGCTCTGCCGTGAGTGTGAGTGAGAAGGAGAGCGCGTCTGGCGGGTCGAGGATGGCGGCGTCTAGCGCCGCTGTGGTGGCTGCCAGTAGTGCCGCGATGAGCGGTCTGTACGCGCACTACGCGCACAAGGGCAGCGCGAGCATGGAGTCGATGACTTTCTCGTCTGAGATTGACGCGGCTGCGCAGGAGATCCAGCGCGTGTGCACTGGCGCGGCTTCGGCTTCGGACGAGGCTGCGCTGGCGAAGCTGCTGCTGTCGAAGAGTGTGGAGCAGCGCTACGCGATCTGGTGGTGCTACCGCATTCTTTACAAGCAGAGCCTGACGGTGTGGGTAAAGAGTACGAGCGACTACGGCGTTCTGCTGCAGATGCTCGCGAGCCCTCTGGAGCATGTGGAGGCCGAGATCCTGCGCAAGGCAACCAAGGGCATGGGCACGACGGAGGAGTGGATCTACCCGGTCGTGATGGCTCGCTCGAACGCCGAGATTGCGCTGTTGAAGAAGACGTTCGCGGAGAAATACGGCGACGACCTGGTGAAGGTCTTGAGTGGCGATTTGAGCGGCGACTTGAAGAAGGTGATCTTGACCGCAATGCGCGGCGAGGTGGCGGACTTCGACGCGTCTGTCCACACGAGCACGAAGGCTGCGGCGGACGCAGATGCCTTGTACAAGGCTGGCGAAGGCCGCATGGGAACCGATGAGACGACATTCATCAACATCCTGGTGTTGAGCCCTGCGGAGCACGTGCGCAGCATCAACAGCGCGTACGTGACGAAGTACAAGAAGAGCGTCACGGGCGCGATCGAGGCGGAGTTCTCTGGCGACGCCAAGCGTGCGCTGCTGTTCCAGGTGCGCTCGGTGCTGGAGCCGGTGGAGCTTCTTGCGGAGCTGTTCGAGACGACGCTGAAGAGTGCCGGCAAGAACGCGTACGGGCTGAGCGCGTGGGTTGTGCGGTACTACCGCCTCCTCGTGCACATCCGCATCGTGTACATGCGTCTGTACCGCCAGAGCTGCGCACGCGTATTGAGGGTGTGGTGAGCGGCGAATACCGCCAGCTTCTTTTGTCCGTGTTCGACGCGGCTGAGGTGGAGTTCGGTGCGTCTGCTGAGGCGGAGTTCGGCTCGTCTGGAGCTGCATCTACGTCTGGATCTACTTCGGTGAGTGCTGGTGTGAGCGGTTCAAGTGCTGCTGTGGGCAGTGCTGCCATCGGTGCACGTGTGTCGGTTGAAGAGAAGGCGAGCATTTCGTCGAGCTCTGCCGTGAGTGTGAGTGAGAAGGAGAGCGCGTCTGGCGGGTCGAGGATGGCGGCGTCTAGCGCCGCTGTGGTGGCTGCCAGTAGTGCCGCGATGAGCGGTCTGTACGCGCACTACGCGCACAAGGGCAGCGCGAGCATGGAGTCGATGACTTTCTCGTCTGAGATTGACGCGGCTGCGCAGGAGATCCAGCGCGTGTGCACTGGCGCGACTTCGGCTTCGGACGAGGCTGCGCTGGCGAAGCTGCTGCTGTCGAAGAGTGTGGAGCAGCGCTACCTGATCTGGTGGCGCTACCGCATTCTGTACAAGCAGAGCCTGACGGTGTGGGTAAAGAGTACGAGCGACTACGGCGTTCTGCTGCAGATGCTCGCGAGCCCTCTGGAGCATGTGGAGGCCGAGATCCTGCGCAAGGCAACCAAGGGCATGGGCACGACGGAGGAGTGGATCTACCCGGTCGTGATGGCTCGCTCGAACGCCGAGATTGCGCTGTTGAAGAAGACGTTCGCGGAGAAATACGGCGACGACCTGGTGAAGGTCTTGAGTGGCGATTTGAGCGGCGACTTGAAGAAGGTGATCTTGACCGCAATGCGCGGCGAGGTGGCGGACTTCGACGCGTCTGTCCACACGAGCACGAAGGCTGCGGCGGACGCAGATGCCTTGTACAAGGCTGGCGAAGGCCGCATGGGAACCGATGAGACGACATTCATCAACATCCTGGTGTTGAGCCCTGCGGAGCACGTGCGCAGCATCAACAGCGCGTACGTGACGAAGTACAAGAAGAGCGTCACGGGCGCGATCGAGGCGGAGTTCTCTGGCGACGCCAAGCGTGCGCTGCTGTTCCAGGTGCGCTCGGTGCTGGAGCCGGTGGAGCTTCTTGCGGAGCTGTTCGAGACGACGCTGAAGAGTGCCGGCAAGAACGCGTACGGGCTGAGCGCGTGGGTTGTGCGGTACTACCGCCTCCTCGTGCACATCCGCATCGTGTACATGCGTCTGTACCGCCAGGAGCTGCGCACGCGTATTGAGGGTGTGGTGAGCGGCGAATACCGCCAGCTTCTTTTGTCCGTGTTCGACGCGGCTGAGGTGGAGTTCGGTGCGTCTGCTGAGGCGGAGTTCGGCTCGTCTGGAGCTGCATCTACGTCTGGATCTACTTCGGTGAGTGCTGGTGTGAGCGGTTCAAGTGCTGCTGTGGGCAGTGCTGCCATCGGTGCACGTGTGTCGGTTGAAGAGAAGGCGAGCATTTCGTCGAGCTCTGCCGTGAGTGTGAGTGAGAAGGAGAGCGCGTCTGGCGGGTCGAGGATGGCGGCGTCTAGCGCCGCTGTGGTGGCTGCCAGTAGTGCCGCGATGAGCGGTCTGTACGCGCACTACGCGCACAAGGGCAGCGCGAGCATGGAGTCGATGACTTTCTCGTCTGAGATTGACGCGGCTGCGCAGGAGATCCAGCGCGTGTGCACTGGCGCGACTTCGGCTTCGGACGAGGCTGCGCTGGCGAAGCTGCTGCTGTCGAAGAGTGTGGAGCAGCGCTACCTGATCTGGTGGCGCTACCGCATTCTGTACAAGCAGAGCCTGACGGTGTGGGTAAAGAGTACGAGCGACTACGGCGTTCTGCTGCAGATGCTCGCGAGCCCTCTGGAGCATGTGGAGGCCGAGATCCTGCGCAAGGCAACCAAGGGCATGGGCACGACGGAGGAGTGGATCTACCCGGTCGTGATGGCTCGCTCGAACGCCGAGATTGCGCTGTTGAAGAAGACGTTCGCGGAGAAATACGGCGACGACCTGGTGAAGGTCTTGAGTGGCGATTTGAGCGGCGACTTGAAGAAGGTGATCTTGACCGCAATGCGCGGCGAGGTGGCGGACTTCGACGCGTCTGTCCACACGAGCACGAAGGCTGCGGCGGACGCAGATGCCTTGTACAAGGCTGGCGAAGGCCGCATGGGAACCGATGAGACGACATTCATCAACATCCTGGTGTTGAGCCCTGCGGAGCACGTGCGCAGCATCAACAGCGCGTACGTGACGAAGTACAAGAAGAGCGTCACGGGCGCGATCGAGGCGGAGTTCTCTGGCGACGCCAAGCGTGCGCTGCTGTTCCAGGTGCGCTCGGTGCTGGAGCCGGTGGAGCTTCTTGCGGAGCTGTTCGAGACGACGCTGAAGAGTGCCGGCAAGAACGCGTACGGGCTGAGCGCGTGGGTTGTGCGGTACTACCGCCTCCTCGTGCACATCCGCATCGTGTACATGCGTCTGTACCGCCAGGAGCTGCGCACGCGTATTGAGGGTGTGGTGAGCGGCGAATACCGCCAGCTTCTTTTGTCCGTGTTCGACGCGGCTGAGGTGGAGTTCGGTGCGTCTGCTGAGGCGGAGTTCGGCTCGTCTGGAGCTGCATCTACGTCTGGATCTACTTCGGTGAGTGCTGGTGTGAGCGGTTCAAGTGCTGCTGTGGGCAGTGCTGCCATCGGTGCACGTGTGTCGGTTGAAGAGAAGGCGAGCATTTCGTCGAGCTCTGCCGTGAGTGTGAGTGAGAAGGAGAGCGCGTCTGGCGGGTCGAGGATGGCGGCGTCTAGCGCCGCTGTGGTGGCTGCCAGTAGTGCCGCGATGAGCGGTCTGTACGCGCACTACGCGCACAAGGGCAGCGCGAGCATGGAGTCGATGACTTTCTCGTCTGAGATTGACGCGGCTGCGCAGGAGATCCAGCGCGTGTGCACTGGCGCGGCTTCGGCTTCGGACGAGGCTGCGCTGGCGAAGCTGCTGCTGTCGAAGAGTGTGGAGCAGCGCTACCTGATCTGGTGGCGCTACCGCATTCTTTACAAGCAGAGCCTGACGGTGTGGGTAAAGAGTACGAGCGACTACGGCGTTCTGCTGCAGATGCTCGCGAGCCCTCTGGAGCATGTGGAGGCCGAGATCCTGCGCAAGGCAACCAAGGGCATGGGCACGACGGAGGAGTGGATCTACCCGGTCGTGATGGCTCGCTCGAACGCCGAGATTGCGCTGTTGAAGAAGACGTTCGCGGAGAAATACGGCGACGACCTGGTGAAGGTCTTGAGTGGCGATTTGAGCGGCGACTTGAAGAAGGTGATCCTGACCGCAATGCGCGGCGAGGTGGCGGACTTCGACGCGTCTGTCCACACGAGCACGAAGGCTGCGGCGGACGCAGATGCCTTGTACAAGGCTGGCGAAGGCCGCATGGGAACCGATGAGACGACATTCATCAACATCCTGGTGTTGAGCCCTGCGGAGCACGTGCGCAGCATCAACAGCGCGTACGTGACGAAGTACAAGAAGAGCGTCACGGGCGCGATCGAGGCGGAGTTCTCTGGCGACGCCAAGCGTGCGCTGCTGTTCCAGGTGCGCTCGGTGCTGGAGCCGGTGGAGCTTCTTGCGGAGCTGTTCGAGACGACGCTGAAGAGTGCCGGCAAGAACGCGTACGGGCTGAGCGCGTGGGTTGTGCGGTACTACCGCCTCCTCGTGCACATCCGCATCGTGTACATGCGTCTGTACCGCCAGGAGCTGCGCACGCGTATTGAGGGTGTGGTGAGCGGCGAATACCGCCAGCTTCTTTTGTCCGTGTTCGACGCGGCTGAGGTGGAGTTCGGTGCGTCTGCTGAGGCGGAGTTCGGCTCGTCTGGAGCTGCATCTACGTCTGGATCTACTTCGGTGAGTGCTGGTGTGAGCGGTTCAAGTGCTGCTGTGGGCAGTGCTGCCATCGGTGCACGTGTGTCGGTTGAAGAGAAGGCGAGCATTTCGTCGAGCTCTGCCGTGAGTGTGAGTGAGAAGGAGAGCGCGTCTGGCGGGTCGAGGATGGCGGCGTTCAGCGCCGCTGTGGTGGCTGCCAGTAGTGCCGCGATGAGCGGTCTGTACGCGCACTACGCGCACAAGGGCAGCGCGAGCATGGAGTCGATGACTTTCTCGTCTGAGATTGACGCGGCTGCGCAGGAGATCCAGCGCGTGTGCACTGGCGCGACTTCGGCTTCGGACGAGGCTGCGCTGGCGAAGCTGCTGCTGTCGAAGAGTGTGGAGCAGCGCTACCTGATCTGGTGGCGCTACCGCATTCTGTACAAGCAGAGCCTGACGGTGTGGGTAAAGAGTACGAGCGACTACGGCGTTCTGCTGCAGATGCTCGCGAGCCCTCTGGAGCATGTGGAGGCCGAGATCCTGCGCAAGGCAACCAAGGGCATGGGCACGACGGAGGAGTGGATCTACCCGGTCGTGATGGCTCGCTCGAACGCCGAGATTGCGCTGTTGAAGAAGACGTTCGCGGAGAAATACGGCGACGACCTGGTGAAGGTCTTGAGTGGCGATTTGAGCGGCGACTTGAAGAAGGTGATCTTGACCGCAATGCGCGGCGAGGTGGCGGACTTCGACGCGTCTGTCCACACGAGCACGAAGGCTGCGGCGGACGCAGATGCCTTGTACAAGGCTGGCGAAGGCCGCATGGGAACCGATGAGACGACATTCATCAACATCCTGGTGTTGAGCCCTGCGGAGCACGTGCGCAGCATCAACAGCGCGTACGTGACGAAGTACAAGAAGAGCGTCACGGGCGCGATCGAGGCGGAGTTCTCTGGCGACGCCAAGCGTGCGCTGCTGTTCCAGGTGCGCTCGGTGCTGGAGCCGGTGGAGCTTCTTGCGGAGCTGTTCGAGACGACGCTGAAGAGTGCCGGCAAGAACGCGTACGGGCTGAGCGCGTGGGTTGTGCGGTACTACCGCCTCCTCGTGCACATCCGCATCGTGTACATGCGTCTGTACCGCCAGGAGCTGCGCACGCGTATTGAGGGTGTGGTGAGCGGCGAATACCGCCAGCTTCTTTTGTCCGTGTTCGACGCGGCTGAGGTGGAGTTCGGTGCGTCTGCTGAGGCGGAGTTCGGCTCGTCTGGAGCTGCATCTACGTCTGGATCTACTTCGGTGAGTGCTGGTGTGAGCGGTTCAAGTGCTGCTGTGGGCAGTGCTGCCATCGGTGCACGTGTGTCGGTTGAAGAGAAGGCGAGCATTTCGTCGAGCTCTGCCGTGAGTGTGAGTGAGAAGGAGAGCGCGTCTGGCGGGTCGAGGATGGCGGCGTCTAGCGCCGCTGTGGTGGCTGCCAGTAGTGCCGCGATGAGCGGTCTGTACGCGCACTACGCGCACAAGGGCAGCGCGAGCATGGAGTCGATGACTTTCTCGTCTGAGATTGACGCGGCTGCGCAGGAGATCCAGCGCGTGTGCACTGGCGCGACTTCGGCTTCGGACGAGGCTGCGCTGGCGAAGCTGCTGCTGTCGAAGAGTGTGGAGCAGCGCTACCTGATCTGGTGGCGCTACCGCATTCTGTACAAGCAGAGCCTGACGGTGTGGGTAAAGAGTACGAGCGACTACGGCGTTCTGCTGCAGATGCTCGCGAGCCCTCTGGAGCATGTGGAGGCCGAGATCCTGCGCAAGGCAACCAAGGGCATGGGCACGACGGAGGAGTGGATCTACCCGGTCGTGATGGCTCGCTCGAACGCCGAGATTGCGCTGTTGAAGAAGACGTTCGCGGAGAAATACGGCGACGACCTGGTGAAGGTCTTGAGTGGCGATTTGAGCGGCGACTTGAAGAAGGTGATCCTGACCGCAATGCGCGGCGAGGTGGCGGACTTCGACGCGTCTGTCCACACGAGCACGAAGGCTGCGGCGGACGCAGATGCCTTGTACAAGGCTGGCGAAGGCCGCATGGGAACCGATGAGACGACATTCATCAACATCCTGGTGTTGAGCCCTGCGGAGCACGTGCGCAGCATCAACAGCGCGTACGTGACGAAGTACAAGAAGAGCGTCACGGGCGCGATCGAGGCGGAGTTCTCTGGCGACGCCAAGCGTGCGCTGCTGTTCCAGGTGCGCTCGGTGCTGGAGCCGGTGGAGCTTCTTGCGGAGCTGTTCGAGACGACGCTGAAGAGTGCCGGCAAGAACGCGTACGGGCTGAGCGCGTGGGTTGTGCGGTACTACCGCCTCCTCGTGCACATCCGCATCGTGTACATGCGTCTGTACCGCCAGAGCTGCGCACGCGTATTGAGGGTGTGGTGAGCGGCGAATACCGCCAGCTTCTTTTGTCCGTGTTCGACGCGGCTGAGGTGGAGTTCGGTGCGTCTGCTGAGGCGGAGTTCGGCTCGTCTGGAGCTGCATCTACGTCTGGATCTACTTCGGTGAGTGCTGGTGTGAGCGGTTCAAGTGCTGCTGTGGGCAGTGCTGCCATCGGTGCACGTGTGTCGGTTGAAGAGAAGGCGAGCATTTCGTCGAGCTCTGCCGTGAGTGTGAGTGAGAAGGAGAGCGCGTCTGGCGGGTCGAGGATGGCGGCGTCTAGCGCCGCTGTGGTGGCTGCCAGTAGTGCCGCGATGAGCGGTCTGTACGCGCACTACGCGCACAAGGGCAGCGCGAGCATGGAGTCGATGACTTTCTCGTCTGAGATTGACGCGGCTGCGCAGGAGATCCAGCGCGTGTGCACTGGCGCGGCTTCGGCTTCGGACGAGGCTGCGCTGGCGAAGCTGCTGCTGTCGAAGAGTGTGAGCAGCGCTACCTGATCTGGTGGCGCTACCGCATTCTGTACAAGCAGAGCCTGACGGTGTGGGTAAAGAGTACGAGCGACTACGGCGTTCTGCTGCAGATGCTCGCGAGCCCTCTGGAGCATGTGGAGGCCGAGATCCTGCGCAAGGCAACCAAGGGCATGGGCACGACGGAGGAGTGGATCTACCCGGTCGTGATGGCTCGCTCGAACGCCGAGATTGCGCTGTTGAAGAAGACGTTCGCGGAGAAATACGGCGACGACCTGGTGAAGGTCTTGAGTGGCGATTTGAGCGGCGACTTGAAGAAGGTGATCCTGACCGCAATGCGCGGCGAGGTGGCGGACTTCGACGCGTCTGTCCACACGAGCACGAAGGCTGCGGCGGACGCAGATGCCTTGTACAAGGCTGGCGAAGGCCGCATGGGAACCGATGAGACGACATTCATCAACATCCTGGTGTTGAGCCCTGCGGAGCACGTGCGCAGCATCAACAGCGCGTACGTGACGAAGTACAAGAAGAGCGTCACGGGCGCGATCGAGGCGGAGTTCTCTGGCGACGCCAAGCGTGCGCTGCTGTTCCAGGTGCGCTCGGTGCTGGAGCCGGTGGAGCTTCTTGCGGAGCTGTTCGAGACGACGCTGAAGAGTGCCGGCAAGAACGCGTACGGGCTGAGCGCGTGGGTTGTGCGGTACTACCGCCTCCTCGTGCACATCCGCATCGTGTACATGCGTCTGTACCGCCAGGAGCTGCGCACGCGTATTGAGGGTGTGGTGAGCGGCGAATACCGCCAGCTTCTTTTGTCCGTGTTCGACGCGGCTGAGGTGGAGTTCGGTGCGTCTGCTGAGGCGGAGTTCGGCTCGTCTGGAGCTGCATCTACGTCTGGATCTACTTCGGTGAGTGCTGGTGTGAGCGGTTCAAGTGCTGCTGTGGGCAGTGCTGCCATCGGTGCACGTGTGTCGGTTGAAGAGAAGGCGAGCATTTCGTCGAGCTCTGCCGTGAGTGTGAGTGAGAAGGAGAGCGCGTCTGGCGGGTCGAGGATGGCGGCGTCTAGCGCCGCTGTGGTGGCTGCCAGTAGTGCCGCGATGAGCGGTCTGTACGCGCACTACGCGCACAAGGGCAGCGCGAGCATGGAGTCGATGACTTTCTCGTCTGAGATTGACGCGGCTGCGCAGGAGATCCAGCGCGTGTGCACTGGCGCGGCTTCGGCTTCGGACGAGGCTGCGCTGGCGAAGCTGCTGCTGTCGAAGAGTGTGGAGCAGCGCTACCTGATCTGGTGGCGCTACCGCATTCTGTACAAGCAGAGCCTGACGGTGTGGGTAAAGAGTACGAGCGACTACGGCGTTCTGCTGCAGATGCTCGCGAGCCCTCTGGAGCATGTGGAGGCCGAGATCCTGCGCAAGGCAACCAAGGGCATGGGCACGACGGAGGAGTGGATCTACCCGGTCGTGATGGCTCGCTCGAACGCCGAGATTGCGCTGTTGAAGAAGACGTTCGCGGAGAAATACGGCGACGACCTGGTGAAGGTCTTGAGTGGCGATTTGAGCGGCGACTTGAAGAAGGTGATCCTGACCGCAATGCGCGGCGAGGTGGTGGACTTCGACGCGTCTGTCCACACGAGCGCGAAGGCTGCGGCGGACGCAGATGCCTTGTACAAGGCTGGCGAAGGCCGCATGGGCACCGATGAGACGACATTCATCAACATCCTGGTGTTGAGCCCTGCGGAGCACGTGCGCAGCATCAACAGCGCGTACGTGACGAAGTACAAGAAGAGCGTCACGGGCGCGATCGAGGCGGAGTTCTCTGGCGACGCCAAGCGTGCGCTGCTGTTCCAGGTGCGCTCAGTGCTGGAGCCGGTGGAGCTTCTTGCGGAGCTGTTCGAGACGACGCTGAAGAGTGCCGGCAAGAACGCGTACGGGCTGAGCGCGTGGGTTGTGCGGTACTACCGCCTCCTCGTGCACATCCGCATCGTGTACATGCGTCTGTACCGCCAGGAGCTGCGCACGCGTATTGAGGGTGTGGTGAGCGGCGAATACCGCCAGCTTCTTTTGTCCGTGTTCGACGCGGCTGAGGTGGAGTTCGGTGCGTCTGCTGAGGCGGAGTTCGGCTCGTCTGGAGCTGCATCTACGTCTGGATCTACTTCGGTGAGTGCTGGTGTGAGCGGTTCAAGTGCTGCTGTGGGCAGTGCTGCCATCGGTGCACGTGTGTCGGTTGAAGAGAAGGCGAGCATTTCGTCGAGCTCTGCCGTGAGTGTGAGTGAGAAGGAGAGCGTGCCTTCTGTGTTGGGAACGCTATCTACTTCGATTGTAAGATCTCTATCCTTTGGTAACTTCTACCCCCAGAGTGCACACGATATTTCTGGTGGGTCATCGCTCACTCTGTACGCCGACATCGAAGCTACTGTCCAAGAAATTCACACGAAACTCACTGGTGCTGGATCGGATGAGAAGACGCTGGCTACGATCCTTGTGTCGATGTCAGCTGAACAGCGTTATCTGATCTGGTGGCGCTATTACACCCTGTACAAGAAAAACCTGACGGTTTGGGTAAAGAGCACGAGTGACTACAGTGTTCTACTAAAGATGCTCGCAAGCCCTCTCGAGCACGTGGAAGCTGAGATCCTGCGCAAAGCGACAAAGGGCGTGGGTACGACGGAGGAGTGGATCTACCCGGTCGTGATGGCTCGCTCGAACGTCGAGATTGCCATGCTGAAAAAAACGTATCGTGAAATTTATGGTGATGACCTTGTGAACGTCCTGCGTGGCGAACTAAGCGGTGATCTGAAGAAGGTAATCATGGCCGCTATGAAGGGAGACTTGCCGAGCTTCGACCCTGCCGTGTACTCGAGTTCGAAGGCTGCTGCCGACGCTGAGGCCTTGTATAAGGCAGGCGAAGGAAAGTGGGGCACGGACGAGGAAACGTTCATTCGGATCATCGTCTCGAGTCCTGCTGAACACCTCCGCAACATCGACGCCGCGTACTCAAAGAAGTACAAGAAGACAAACATTCTCAAGGCGATCAAGGGGGAGTTCAAGGGCGACGCCCAGGCGGCACTTCTGTACCATGTGCGCATGGTGTTCGAGCCGTTCGAGATGTTGGCAGACCTCTTCGAGAGCACGATGAAGGGTCTGGGCACGGACGAGTACGGACTTAGCGCGGCAGTGGTGCGTTACCACATCATGCTGCCCCAGATCAAGGTTGCGTACAAGAAGCAATACGGCAAGGAGCTGAGCAAACGCATCCGCGGCGACACGAGCGGCGAGTACCGTGACTTGCTCTTGTCCATCGTGGACGGGCAGTAAGGTGAAGAAGCATTGTTGTGCAGCTAGCTAATACATATGTACATGAATACATGCTGTAGGTTTGCATTTTTTTTCGTACTTGCAAAGTTGAAGCGACTATGCTCACAGTCCGAAAATCTCCAGTCAGAAAAGCGAATTACGATGCTGGCGGAGGCTTCGAACGCGGAGTCGGCGCCGCCGAGCCTGACGGAGCTGGGCGAGAGCTCGCTGCTGGACCAGCTGCACGACCTGCACCGGCGCCTGGCGATGGTGCGCCAGGACTCGCAGCGCTACAGCTCACTGGCGCGCAACCTTGGGCCGATCCCCATGGCCAACGACAGCAACAAGATCATCGTTTGCTCTCTACGCCGCTGTGTGCGCATGCTCAAGACAGAGCGCGGAGACAGCTGGCAGTACACACCGTCGGCCACGGGGCTCAAGAGCGCCATCGACTACCTGGGCACGGGCAACGCCGTGCGCTGGGTCTCGTGGCCCGGCGCAACCGTGGACGAGTCGAGTCAAGACGGCGTGCGCCGCCGGCTCGAGACGGACTTTGCATGTCACCCGGTCTTCTTGCCACAGGAGACGCTGGACCTGTATCACAACCAATTCTGCAACGTCGTGCTGTGGCCACTCTTCCACTCACTGCCGCAGCGGTCGGACAGCCGCCTGCTCGAGAACTTCGGAGACAAGTACGACGCCTACTGCTCGGCCAACCAGAAGTTCCTGGAGGCTGTGTCGGAGATCTACAAGGATGGAGACCTTGTTCTCGTGTGTGACTACCAGCTCATGGTACTGCCCGGACTGCTACGTCGCCGCTTCCCGGAGATCACGTGCGGCTTCTACTTCCACTGCCCCTTCCCGTCCTCCGAGTTCTTCCAGATGCTGCCAGTTCGGGAGGCGCTACTGCACGGCGTGCTGGGCGCTGACCTGGTCGTGTTCAACCACTTCGACTACGTACACCACTTCCTCAACGTCTGTACGCGCATGCTGGGACTCGAGTCATCTCCCAGTCGTGTCGAGTACAATGGACGCCTCATCTCGCTAGGTATCTGCCCCATGGGCATCGACCCAGTCAAGTATTCCCTCACACCAGAGGTGGAAGCTCATGTGGAAATGATCAAGCGCCAACAAGATGGCATGAAGATCATTGTGGGCGTGCACAAGCTGGACTTCTGTAAGGGGATCCCGGAGATGCTTGAAGCCATGGAGTATCTACTACAGCATTACCCCGAATACAGGGGGAAAGTGGTTCTGTATGCTGTTGTGCGTGATGTCGGACGCACAGCATCGATGCAGTACCGAATGCTTAGCCGCCAGATCAATGAGCTCGTCGGGCGTGTGAATGGGCGATTTGGTACGGCTGAGTACTGTCCTGTGCGATATCTGAAGCAGTCGATCGACCATGACCAGCTTGTGGCGCTCTACAACTGTGCGGATGTGGCTATCGTCAGTAGTATCAAGGAAGGGATTAATTTGCAGGCGATGGAGTTCATCGCTGCCCAGAAGAAGAGCTGCCATGGCGTCCTCGTCTACAGTGAATTTGCAGGGTAACGTTATCTCTTATGTGCATGGTCTAGATTGGTTTTTAACTGGAGTGTTGTGAATTGTCTGTCACTAGATGTGCGTCATCCTTTCAAGGTGCTCTGTTGGTGAATCCAATGCACATTGAGCAAATCGCTGCTAGTGTGGACACGGCGCTGCGCATGAGCACCACCACGAAGCGCATTCGACATCACCAATTATCACGATATGTCAACACATACACGTCGACGTTGTGGGCTCAGCGGATCATGTCCGCTCTGAACGAGGTAAGTGGCTTCGTTCTCGCGTATGGACCCACCTGGAGGAACTCATACAGGTTTGTTGAGAATATAGGCTGCTGCTACTGCTCAGGAATATAACCGTCTGGACAAGCTAGACACCGCCCAACTCCTCGGATACTACGAAAGAAGTCAAAGACGCCTGTTCTTGCTGGATTATGACGGCACACTCGTGAACTACCAGAGTATGGAGGAACTGGCTGAGCCTTCTCCAGCTTTGATGTCATGTCTGGAAGATTTAACTGCCGACCCGCGTAACACCGTTTACATCATCAGTGGCAGGAACAAGAATCGACTACAGGTACATATCTCTCTTTCAGTAGATATTTTCCTCTGTCTAACCGATTTGTTGGATTCCTAGGAGTGGTTCGGACATTTGCCACGCGTGGGGTTAGCAGCAGAGCATGGCTATTGGTTCCGTCCAGCCTCTAAGCACCCATCTACGATTGATGACGGAAGTGCCAACATTTTGTCTGGAACCAGCGATATTTCTGCAGGTCTGAGCAGTGAAGACTCTCAACATGCAGCAGAGTCCATCCCTATGGCCGCTGCTGAAGAGGGCCCACTAGCGAGCTCTTCTTCCTCCGTCTTGGGTTCGAACATTGGTGAAAGTGCCGCTTTGGAAAGAGCCCCGTGGCAGTGTATGTTCAGTGATGTGGAACTGGAGTGGCGTGATGAAGTGGAAAGTATCTTGGAGCACTTCACTGAGCGCACTCCCGGGTCGCTATTGGATGTGAAAGACTGCTGTTACACGTGGCACTTTCGAGACGCAGACCCCACATTCGGTCTGAAGCAGGCGAAGGACATGCAGCTTCATTTCGATCAGATGCTGCGGGATTTACCCGTGGGTGTGGTCATGTGCCGCATCAAGAAGTACGTCATGATTCGGCCGTGGCGCGTGAACAAAGGACGCGCTGTGAGTCGCATCCTCGAGTACGAGAGTGAGACGCCGTACTTCACGGCGCTGGACTTCGATTTCATTCTCGCGCTGGGCGATGAACGCACAGACGAAGACATGTTCGATGTGGTACAGGGCTCCAACTGCTACACAGTTGCTGTGGGCATGAAGGTCAGTCGAGCACAGTATTACCTGGATGACCCGGACGAGGTGCTTCGTGTGCTGACAGCCTGCACAAGCTTGCTGGCGGTCGAACGGCAGCCGCTTTCAGGCTGAACACTATCTATTGGCGGACCTTTGGGGCTTTGCATGAAGGCACTCTTTAAAGTTGACTGTTTACCAACGAACACGGAAGTGCCTTTATTCGTACGACTGGATTTGTTGTACTTACGACTTTACTCTTCTTCGGATGAATCCTCACTCACAGCGCGGGTTTTCTTGCGTGTGGTCTTTCGCTTCGCACGCTCCCTCTTCCTCGGCGTGGCACGTGTAGTCTTCGCACCCTTAGCAGAAGGTCTACGCTTCGCCTTGCCCTTGGCAACAGGAGACGACGCACGCTCCGAAGATTCGCCATCCATGGTTTCATCCTAACATTCACGTAGCATCAAGAAGTCAGTACTGAGTTAATGCCCACAGAGTAATCAACAGAGTTTACCTCCTCCTTGCCCTCCTTCTTTCCAACCACAAACTGATCCAATTTGTCGATAGCTTCCTTCATCTCAGCCGTCGCAGTCAGAGCGCTGTTACCCCTCCGAGCTTTGGCGACCAGCGACGTGAAGTTGTCAGCAACCACACTGTCGTGGAGCGCATCACTGTAAAGTTTGCGGCTCTGGTACAGGAACTTGAGCGATTTCTCTGTGTGCGGCAGGCGAGCTAAGCAATAAGCCAGATCACGCTGGTGCTGCGCCTTCGACGCTGTCGGGAAACGCTGAGCCAGTTTTTCCACGATGCTTTCAATCTGTTTCTCTTTGGCAATGAACTGGATAAGGAATCGTGTGATCGTCTGGAAGTCGGAGTTCGATACCAGCTCGCTATACATTTGTACATGTTACAAAAGTTGTAAATACCAGCAAATAAAAACGATAGCGTTAACGTACCTTGTGGATAACTGGCCGATTGCGTCCGGGAGCATGTTGTAGATGGGGTTATTGCCCTTCTTCGATAGCTCGAAGAAGAAGAGCTTCGCCAGGTTCCGGATGCCGTCGTTCTCGTCTACCAACGATATAGCGATCTCGCTGATCTGGCCCTTGACCTTGATCATATCATTCAGAATCAGATGAGAAAGCACCACGATGGTATTCTTTCGAACGTCGAGGTTAACGTCCCGCAGTCGGTTGTACAAGTGTGACGTCCAGGGCTCAACTAAGTTCGGGAACCGGAACGAGAGATCTCCGAGCGCAATGATTACATCGCCACGCACAGACGGCTGAGGGGAATCTTGCAGGATCGTGAACAGAAGTTGTAGGTGCTTCTCGCAAAACTCCTCTGATACAGCCATGAACTTGCTGAGCGCAACCACGGCACACTCCGTCAGTAGTTCATCACTCTTAAACTCCTCTTCTTTGCCCACCAGCACGCGGATGATCAGTGGACCATACATACCCAGAAGATTGCGGCAGGCGATCTCCTTCTGAATGACGTCGTTCACAAATGTGTCTTCTTCAGCCTCCACCTCGGCAGCGACACCAAGCTCATCTTCCATAGCAGAAACATCTTCAACGTCGCCGTTGGACACTCCATTGTCCGAAGGTCGTACTGCAGCACTACGATTACCACGCATTTTCTTCACTTTAGCAGCCAGCCTTTCGACGTGGATAGCGACTTTCACTGCCGAGTGGCCAAGAACGAAGAAGAAGTGCGACAACTCCACACGTGACACGTCACCCGTCTCACTTTCGAACAATCGCAGTGATAGATGCTTGATCACGTCTCCACAGACATCTTCCGGGCGCTCACAAATGGAGAAAATGGCCTCGATCGCTTGTTGTACAGTGTCGAACCACGTAGAATGGAGACATTCGAGCTCGATTCCGTCGTCGCCAACGAAATCCAAAGCAAGAAAGCGCTGCAAGCGAAGGATAATCTGCTCAGTGGCGTCAAGATTCGAGCGTTGGATGCGTCTCTGTGTCTGACTGTTGTTTTTCGCCGCAGCGTTTTTAGGCTCCAGCTGAATGCATTGTACCAACCGACAGGCGGCCCCAAGAACACGATACCGCGAGTCCGGACTACAGGCAACATCACCAAAACCCATCGAAAGCACTTGGCCAAGTCGGTCATTCGAGAAGAGCATGGAATCGTCAATGTTTGCGATCATACTCAGTAGCGCCAACGCATTACTCACCACCGAGATTGGGTACATTGTCACGTCGACAAGTCCCCACAGAGAGCTGATGACAACCATTGGCACCTTTTGAGCGCGATGCAGCTCTCCCAGGATCCGCTCCAGGCACGTATACTCAGCGACAGTGCACTCATCCAGAAATTTGACAAGGTTTTCCGCCACTAGTTGTGGGGAGTTCCTCTCAGGGTCGTCCACGTCGATGCGGATAAAGAGAGCCACGAACGTACTCGACAACTGTTCTTGAATAGACACGTCAGAGCGCCAAGTCAGCGGTAAGACCTTCTTGATCCCAGTCTGTGCAGCGGAAAGATGGAAGCGGAACGCCTTCTCAAAGAACTGGATCGCTTCCAGCACGTCTGAAATTGACTTGCTCCCGAGTAGTTGGCCCATCAGAGGCAGAGCTTGTAACTCGAACTCATCAATAAACTCAATTGCGTCTTGGTAAAACTTCAGCAGCCGCACAGTCCTCTGCAACTCCTTTTCAAGCGCAGCAGCTTGCTCTTCTGACGAGACTGTGTGCTGTGGGGATGAAGAACCCGCATCCTCTCCCTGGATGGCGATCTCTCCCAAAGCTTCACTCATCTCCTTCTCCGCTCCAGCAATTACTTCATCTCGTTTCCTCTTCATCTCCTCTGTCAGCTCATCGCGCTTCCTCTCGTAAAAATCGCGGTCTAAGTTCCCCATGAACGGGTTCCTTTCCAGCAGTAGTGAGAGCAGGTGGATGCTGTGTCGGCGAACCACTGCAGCCTTGTCCTGCAGTCGGCCGACAGCCATCAAGGTCACGTTTTTTAGCATGTGCAGGGGCAACGCGCCTTCTTCACACAAGAGCGCCCACATCTTCAGCACGTGGCCTCTAGCAAAGGAGTTGACGTCGTGGGTACGATCCTCAAGCACAGATAGAAGCTGGTCTCTCGTGGAGCGAGAAAAAGTGCGCGGGGCGTTCGCTTGGGCTGCACCAGCGTCTTCTTCTTCGTCGCTGCTACTTCTATCACTGCTGTCATCAGTGTCAGATCCATCGCTCTTCGCTTCTCCGTCGCTCTTCTTCCGCTTCCGCGATTTCTTTTGAGTTGTTGCAGCCGCTGTAGCTTCCTCGGGCTCCTGTCCGTTCTGGCGGAAGTTCCACAGTAAAATCTGCGTCACACACGTAACTGCAGCATTCCGTAGCTGATACGCTTCTGAGTCCAGTAACGCCAACACGAAGCTCAGATTCCCCATAATCAACGCTGGAGTGAGTGTCGACAGACTGGAGAGGAACATGGCGATGTTCCTCGTTCCTGCTACGTCCTTCGACGCGTCTCGGGACGAGATTTTCCCGATTTCGCTAATGAGATCCGCTGCGAACGTCATGTTGGAGTACTTGAAGTACAGAAGCTCCACCAGTTCGGCGATGGAGGCGCTCAGATGTTCATGTGTGTAGATGAGGTCGATAAGCGACGCCACCACCGAAATATGAATCGCTGGCGCCTTCTGCAGACTCGTGGCTAGAAGCTATAGAGGGACATCATGCGTTGGTCAGTGTCTACAATCAATATAAAACTAAAAACAAAGCAGAGAGAGAGAGACAGAGACAGAGAGAGTCACGTACATGGTACAGCTTGGGCTTGAGCGTTTTACCCCGACAGAGCGTCGCATTGCCCAGTAGTTCAAACACCACTTTACAGTACAACATGGAGAATTCCTCCTCTGGCACATTCATATTCCACATGCAGAAGGTCTTGGGGCTCACCGAGCGATTGAGCTTGTGGATGGCGCCTTCCACCACTTTACTCCAGTTGATGCGGTTGAGCGTCGACTGCTGGTTCTTTTTGCCCTTCTGCTTCACGATATCCTTCTCTGCCTGCAACTGAACGCTACTGACGCTCGTGAGCGCAGTGATGAGGAAGTAGACGCTCGCTTTGAACGCACTGCGGTACAGCGCCACGTCGTCCGCGTCCTCACTGCCAGGGCGTCGAGCTAGCACGCCCTCCGTCACGTTACTCACAAAGGCCGAGAGCATTTCCACCACGCGCATGCGCAGAGGCTCCGAGAGCGACGGCATCTTCTTGACAAGGCTGTACGTCAGGTCCAGCCAGTCTTCCTGTAGCAGCTCCAGACACGCCTCACTGCCAAGCACCTGGTCCTCCAGTCGTTGCACACGCGCCGAGATCTCGGCAGGCGTCTCATCCTCAAACGTCTGCACCGATTGCACGTGGTAGCGACCTGCTTTGGCCAGTTCCAGGTCCGCTGCGTGCAGCGGCACGAGGAACTCCATGTCGGACTGTTTAGCACTGTTGAAATGGATAAACTACATAGTACCGGTAACTCTCCTAGATTTAATGAAAGGATTAACCCACACAGATGTAGCGCTAAACTCGATAGCCCGGCTATGAAAACTACCTTTCTGGACTAAATCACAATATGACCCCTTACAAATTTCAAGACAACAAGACCAAACGGGACTAAAATCCTTGTCCCGGCTGTGTAAACCTGTCCGCCAATCATAGACGATGTCTCCTCTGATTGGTTAAAATGTGACATACCGGTTAGTACCGGTTCCTAAATTGCCAAGAGCTCTTCCTACCTACCGCTAAAGGATATTTTTAGACCCCGACGCTTCAAGAAAATATCATCCGCTGCAACTGTGATACAGAATTGAACCGTCACATACAGTGCGCGCCAAGTTCTTATGAACACCCACACTTGGAACGATTTTTTTTGGGTCAAACTCTGCGCAGGTCAACTCGTGCGCAACTCTCTTTTTGGGTCAACTTCTGCGTCTTGCGCATGTCTTTTCTTGGGTCAAATCGTGGTCAAAAATATCACGACTGCCAGGTTTTATAAATTAATCTGAAATTTAACCAATCATATCGCGTATGTTAAACTATAACTGAATCTAGCATGTTCGTTACGAAACGATTGGTGGGATGTTGCCACACTTGTGTAGAGTAAAGCCTACACGACACTGCGTAAAACGAGACTGTGTAACATGAGACGGTGTGATTTTTAGGTGTGGCATCTGTAGCAGATTTTGGTCGATCCCACCCGGCACTGCACGAGGACAACCAACACTTGTTCATTTCCTAGCACCTCATTTTCAATCGTTCCGACCCAAGTCCACTACCAAGTCCAAGAGCAACCAAGTCCCTTTCCGGCACCATGTCCCGACCCGACTACACCTCCGACGACAACCTTGAAATTCTACCCTCGCGTGTCAGTGAAGGCGAAGGCTCCATGCAAGGCTCCCCTATGAGTGATGTGTCGTCGGGACACACTGAGATCATTCCGAGTCAGTCATCACCATCCGACTCCCACTGGAGTTTCGATCGTGCTGGTGATGATGACGACCCGCGATATACGGAGATGATGTCTAACCGGTCGTCAAGTTCAGGATCTGTGTGGAGCGACAGAGACGAGGGTCAAGCTGACGATAGCCTTGACGAGGAGAGTGATGATCGTTTGGTTGAAGGTGACGACAACTTCGATGCAGAGAACGACCGTCATGGCGATGAAGGCGATTCTCGACTTCCAGATGGCGTAGAACCGGTAACAGACTCTAAGTCAGTAACATACCGTGGGCATACTTACGCATTTTACCACAGCGGGGAATCTACAACCAATTATCGCTGCAGTGCCTACCGTCGTACCGGGTGTTTTGTCAAGTTAAAAGTTTCACAACGAGGTGTTGTCGTCGAAGGCAGACACAAATCTGGATGTGTTCCAGAATTGGTTCAAGCTCCAGACGGATCTGCACCGTATGTCGAGAATCAGAAGCAGCAAATGCTGTTAGCAACTGATGAAATCGGAATTCAAGACGTGACCCTTACTCCGGAAAGAGTTTGGGAGATTATTCGTGATCGGTTTTATGGTGTGGGCGGGCTTTAGTGCCTCCGGCAAGACAAAGCTGGCGGTGATAGTGGGCAAGCAGAACTCGGGCGACTACATTCATACCGTGTCCGAGTTTCTCTTGCCCTTTGCTCACCTACACTACGGCACTGACTTCACCAATCAGCAAGACGGTGCATTAATCCACCGTTCAAAGGTTTCCATGGAGTTTTGTTTAGGAGCAAGGTGTTCGCGTGTTGCCGTGGCCAGCAAGGTCTCCCGATCTTAACCCGATCGAAAACCTTTGATCGATCATGAGCCGTCGAGTCTACGTCAACGGCAAACAGTTTTCGAGTGTAAGTGAGCTGACTACGGCGCTGTACGAGGCATAGGACTCGATTGAGTCCTATGCCTCGCCGCTGCCAGAAGTGCATCAAGAAACATGGTAACCGAATACTAATGAAACTATCATTTCGTTGCATTTGACTTGTGTTTTGTATAGTTGATGAGTGTTCATATAATGGTCATGATTGCAAGTGTGGTCACTTGTATGGTAGCTACCTCTTAAAACGCTCTTTGTGGAACGTTAAAACAACCCTCACGCGTGTTTCTACTAGGAGAATAACATATCTAAGCAGCATCGCAGAGCTCGCAAAATTGAGCGAGTTATGAGCAAAAGTGTGGGTGTTCATAAGAACTTGGCGCGCACTGTATGTGACGGTTCAATTCTGTACCTCGGCCGACAGGGACAGCGTGTTGTCCATCTTAGAATAAGCAAGCCAGTCGACACCGGAATGCACACGCTGAATCGTGCGAAGCGATGCCGACAGCTTCAGCTCCAGCTGAAGCTGCTTGGCCGAGAGCTGCCCCTTGATGGCCGTGCGGACGAGCAGCCGCAGCTCAATTGAGCGAGTTATGAGCAAAAGTGTGGGTGTTCATAAGAACTTGGCGCGCACTGTAGTATATTTTGTGATATCAGGATATAAACCTGTACTAAATGATTATTGTACAACGATATATCCTGTTATAGGTGATACGAAGTCTTTCCACCGAGTTGGTGGTTAGTAAAATGTATGGGGTAAAAATGATAACTCCCAAACTTCACACGTGATACACCAACCCAGCAGTCAGTTTTGACTCTGAAAGTAGCTGGTGATCGTCGTCTGCGTCAAAACTTCTTCTGTCTCAGCGCGGGGATCATTTCTAAAATGTCATACGGATTGGAGGCCTTCATTTAAGCCAATAAATAATTGAGTTATAGCCACATTTTTTCGACAAAGTCAACCAAGTCAGCAGGTCACATGAATATGCGACACTATGATGGTTTCGTCTTTTCTCAAGAGTACTTTTGAACGAGTTGGTTGCTGTCGATGCGCCCATTGGATTCAGGAGGGGGGTTACCTCGAGAACCCTCCCACCGCGTCCAATATCTCCAACCAACACACACAAGTCATATAGTCTGGGTGCTGGTCTTGACTTAGCTTTAACGGGGCGGTGCTCCTAGTTTGTGGTAAATGTAACTCTGGTTTATTCAGTCTGCGTGGCGCCCGACCCGGGCGCCGTGAACCAACAACTTAGAAGCTAATCTAATTGGTCGCCGTGGTGCACGGCGACCGTGTGACAGAAGCCCGTCACACCACTCCCCACGTAAGATAGAGCTCACTGTCAAATTCACCGCCATAAACTTCAACGACCACAAGACGCGCACAAGCTTCGCAGACACCGTTGTTCGGTGGCCGCTGCGCGACTGCAGCGGCGTGCAAGACCCACTCCCCGAGGATGAGATGGCGTCCTGGTTCGCGCGCTGGCGCCGCACCCGAAGCAAGCCCGTCACGGAGACCCTCTCCGTGACCCAACGTTCACTCGACCAAGCTTGGACTGCGTTCGTGTTGCGCTGGAATACTGAGACGGGCCCGCAGTTTCGCCGGCTGATCGAGGCTCGTGAGGAGGCCCACGGGCGCTTGTCGGTGACGGGGACGGCGGCGAGGGTCTGTCAGTTGTCGTGGACGGCAGATCGGCTCTGCTGCTACGCCCATTACCTGGAGGGATGTGCGGAGTGCCGCAATTACGGGCTTCCGCGACCGACGGAGCGGGAGTGGTCCCGCTTCCTGGAGGATTCACCGCTGTCGGAGGAGGAGCGCAGCTGGATTGGTCATTATCGACGCGCGTTGCATGAAGCTCGCGGCGGCTCGCTGCCGCAGCCGATTGAAGACCCGTCTCGTACGCGTCAACCAGACCTGGAACATCTGCAAGCAGCACCGCCCTCGGCTCCCAGCTGTCATCTAGTGTCCCCACCCAACGCATCAAGTACTGGCGGTGCGCAGGGATACTAGTATCGCCGCGGCCAGGGCCGCGGCCGCGTCGACCAGACCGAGTGTCGTCGTGCCGAAGAACCGAGTCGACGATGTGACGGATATTCCCGCCGCATCGACCAGAGGAGCCGGACCATCGCGGGCAAACACGACCGGACGCTGCGGCCGCGCAGCGTCTTGATTGGCTGGAGCGTCGCGTGGGCCAGCTGGAGCGGGAGAACGCCGCGTTGTGGCGTCAGTTGAACCAGCAGTAGGTGCAGCTTGGACCGGGACCGGACTACCGTTGATAGGCAACGATGCGGGACGGTAGCGGCGAAGTCTACCGACGTAAAACGTAGGGTGTATCTTGATTGTAGGTGGTAGCTGTAGCCGGTAAGCATCTCCAATAACTTTCAACACCTTGAACGGTCCAATAAATCGCGGCGCGAGCTTGCTCGCGCCTAAGTTCGTGACGAGCGTTGGGGAGATCCCATTGGTAGATAATAGGACTTGGTCTCCAACGTGGAATGTTTCCACGTTACGGCGTCCGCTGCGGTCGGCATTCTCCTTCTGGCGATCGACGGCTGCAGCAATTGCATCGCGGACGTAGCGGACAATTGACTCGCGTTGTTGCACGAACTCGTGGACAGCCGCTGCGTCGCTTCGCTGCGGCGCCGCGTTGGGCGCAAAGTTTGCTGGCGGTGGCTCAGTAGGCGCGACCGGATCGGGGGCAGCGTGAAGCTCGGCTGCGCGACGTGGGCGCGGGTTAATTCGCGTCCGACTGGTCCAAGCGGCAACGTCCCGTGGAGAAGCAGTCGCCGCTCGCGCGGCGGCCCGTGTAAGAGGACGCTGACTTGGGATCCGCGTGGAAGACCTCGTGCTCACCGCTTTCACATTCGGGTCAGCGGCCATCTCGTGCGTCGCGACGGAGGCACCACCAGTGGGGGTGGCAGCTGCAGCGTCGTGATTCTCTGACAGTTGGACTGGAAGGGGGCGCTCCAGCCCAAGGAGCGCCGGAACGCGCGGATGACGGCCGAAGTTTACGAAGAACGGCGTCAAGCCAGTTGACGCGTGCACGGCATTATTGATGGCGAACTCCACCATCGGCAGGAAAGAGCTCCATGACTTAAACGACGTGGCAAAGCTGCGTAGTACATCTTCGACGACTCGGTTAGCGCGCTCGGTTTGGCCGTCCGTCTCTGGATGCGACGCGGCGGACATACTCAGCCGCGTCTCCAACAGCTTGAAGAGCTCCCTCCAGAAGGCGGACATGAATCGAGGGTCCCTGTCCGACACAATCGAGGACGGAAGACCGTGGTGGCGATACACCACGTCGACGGAGAGCGCGGCAGACTGTTGCGCAGTGATCGAGGCTGCTACCGGAGTGAGATGAACCATCTTACTGAAGCGGTCGACGAAGACCAGAATACCCGTACGACCTCGAATATCTCGAGGTAGGCCGAAGACAAAGTCCATGCTCACAGACAGCCACGCATCAGTGGCGACTGGGAGCGGTCGGAGCGGGGCCTGCTTTGATGGAGCCGGTTTCACGCGCTGGCACGCTTCACACGAGCGCACTCACTTCCTCACCCACTTGTACATGTGTGGCCAATAAAAGTCGCGAAGGTCTTCTCGCGACCGAGGTGGCCGCCAGTTGGGGTGTCATGGAATTCGTGGATCAACCGAGCTCGGAGGTCGTCGTCAAGCGGGACGACTACGCGGGGGCAATCTTCTTGGTCGACGCGGTACGTCAGCAGCGCGCCATCAAGTGAATAGCGGCCGACACGAGCGCGTGCTCGTGAGGACAGCTTGCGCTCGGCTGAGCCACTGGGGTTGCGCAGAAAGTCGATCAGCTCGGAACAGGACGTGTCGTCTTTATACGCGTCGACGATCAGGTCGCGTAGCGGTGTGGTCGCTGTGACTTCAACGGCAGCGACGCTTTCGGCGGTACAGGCGGCACAGTCGTCATCACCCTCGTCACCAACTGCGTGGCGACCGCGCTGCACGTAATCCGGCCGGCGTGAAAGCGCGTCTGCGAGGATGTTGGACTTGCCCGGTTTGTAATGCACGACGAAATTGTACTCGGAGAAGAGCGATAACCAGCGCGCCATGCGCTGGGACAAGTGGGGGCTCTTCACCGCTTTCCTCAGCGACGCGTGATCTGTGTAGATTGCGAAGGACTTCTCGCCTAGGAGATACACACCGAACTTGATGAGTGCGTAGCGCATGGCAAGCAGCTCTTTATCATGGACCGAATAATTCCGTTCCGCCTGCTTCAGTTGGCGCGACTGGTAACTCACCACTCGCTCGCGGCCCTCGTCGTCAAACTGCATCAAGACACAGCCGATCGCGAAGTCACTCGCGTCGCATACAACGTAGAACGGCTTGGAGTGATCTGGGAGCATCAAGACGGGCGCGGTTGACAAGCTCGTCTTCACCGCGTCGAAGGCTGTTTGGTGCTCGGGGCGCCATGACCACATGGCGTCTGCCTTCAGGAGCTGAGACAGCGGTTGGATGGTCAGCGCGAAGTTCTTCGAGTAATGGTGAAGATACGTCGCGAGCCCCAACCACTGCCGGAGCTGCTTCTGATCCTGAGACACGGGCCAAGCGCAGATGGCTTCAATCTTCTCGGGGTCAGCACGGACACCTTCCTTGCTGACGTAGCTCCCGAGCACTAGGATCTCGGGAGCGCAGAAGATACACTTCTTTAAGTTGGCGTACAGCTTGTTTTCTCGCATCACTTCGAACACCTGCCGCAGGTGTTGCAGATGCACCTCGACGTCCGTCAAGCCTCGTTCAGCACGGCTGTGGATGAAAATGTCATCGAAGTAGCTGGGCGCGAAGTCTCGGTACAGGCGGAGCAAGTTTGACACCATGCGGTTGAAGGTAGCAGGAGCATTCTTCAGCCCCTGTGGCATCACAAGCCATTCCCAAAGCATTCCACTGGGTTTGCTGGCTGCAGTCAGCGGTACGTCATCCTCCCGCATCAAGATCTGATAGAAGCCGTCCATCAGATCAATCGCACTGTATTTGGTGCTACCCGACATGGTGTCGAGCACCATGTCTTTCCTCGGGATCGGCGTCTGCGCCGGGATGGTGGCATCGTTGAGCTTATTGAAGGCGTGGACGATCCGCCATCCACTGGTTGCTTTCTTCACGCAGAATGTCGGACTGGAGTGCGGGGACAAACTCTCACGGACGTGGCCGGCTTGTCGGCGACCCTCGAAGAAGGCGTCGATTGCTTCGACTTGATCACGGGGAAGCGGCCACTGCCTCGTCACGCAGTACTTCGCACTAGGCACGAGGTCGATCTCGTGCCGAACTCCGCGGTCTGGTGGAAGGGCGGCTGGCACCTTGTCAGGGAAGATGTCGATGAACTCGCGAACCAGTGGGGCGACTGGGTTGCCGGCGGCTTCGAGTGCCGGCAACGGCTGAGCCAACTAGCGAGCCTCGCGGGCGGACTTAGGCTCAGCACCTTTCGGGCGTTCCCGGGTATTGGACGCTGGGTCACCAGCATCTACATCGACAGCCGCGATCGTCGCGGTGTTGTCCGCGACGATCATGCAAACCTGCTCGATCTCACCATGTTTTAAGTCGCGGAGAAAGTGTTTCCAAGACAGGCCAGGCAACTTAGTGATCTCAGACGCATCGCACGGCGGGCGTGCGACCTCGACGTTGAGCATTTTCGGGATCGATGCCGCGTCATCCCCCATCAGAACGGAGATAACCTCGGAGTCAGACGCGTCTGACTCATTTGGAGGAGCGCGGGGTCGCCGGGGCTGGCGGCGACCGCGGCGACGGACTGGCCGGATGAAATCTTCCGTAGCAGGCAGTGGGAGACCACGCTCGACCGAGTCTGCTGTACTCAGACGCCGGGACACGACATCGGCGTCGATTCTATCAGGGAGCCCCTGCTCAACCACATGCGGGGGCCCCTGCTCGACCGCGCGTGGGAGACCACGCTCAACCGCATCTTCTTGTTCATCGTCAACGGAGAGCCGCTGCTCATCCGGGCGTGGGAACCCCTGTTCGACCACGGTGTTGTCTGTTGCCGAGAGCCGCTGCTCATCGGGACGTGGGAACCCCTGTTCTACCACGGTGTTGTCTGCTGCCGAGAGCCGCTGCTCATCGGGACGTGGGAACTCATGCTCGACCACGTCAGACATGTCTTGAGTCACCTGCTCAAGACCGGCACACGTCACAGGCTCGCGAGCACCCGAAGGTCCATCGCTCACTTCGGATACAGCGGGAGTCATGGAGTTGGGGTCCATGACTGCAACGTGCGGCCATCGGTTTGGCGTCCCGCGCAGAGATGTCAATACCGCATTCACATCAATGTCGCGCGGACGGACAGTTCGAGACAACCCGTCAATATGAGGCTGGTGACGAGCAAGCCACGGGATACCGAAGACACAGTCGAAGTATCCGCTCAACTCGATCACCAGAAAGTCATCGGACCCATGGAAACCGTCGAACTCGTAAGAGAAGGTGGCAGAACGCCGCGGGACACGCCGCGGCTTCCCGTCAGCATACTTTACAAACATGTGGCCGGGGCCGTCCCTAACTCGCGTGTCCGCCGGTAACACCGACAAACTCTCGGCGCGAACGAAGTTGTTCGTCGTGCCTGAATCAGCAGGGCGCGAAGCGGACGCTTCGCGCCATTGACGTGTATACTGAGGATGATCAGTCTCGGGTCACTGCCGGAGTTGGTGGCAAAGAATTGCGCATGAAGCACAGGGGGGGAGGATCCGCCACCAGAGATCCGTCTTCCTCATCACATCCACACCTAATAGTTGTCGCCGTTTTTTGGGTCGGCGACCATATCATCCGCATCGTCGGCAACAACGTGTGCGAATACCGGAGCAGGGGCGCGGCACACAACCGCGCAGTGTCCGAGTTTCCGACAGCGGAAGCATCGAAGAGGGCGTGAACCGCGACCAGTATTCGGAGCTGGACGAGCAGATGTCGTCGGCGAGCTGTCACGCCGACGACCACGATAATCTTGGATGGCGTTAATCTCCATCGGCTCGGGCTCCGTAGTTGGAGGTCTGGTGAGAGAGAATGCCTCGGAGGCGGACACGCTGTAGTCTTCTCGCAGCGCTGTCTCAAACGCTTCCTCCAGCGAGTCGGGCGTCTTCCAAGTCAGATAGAAGCGCTGGTAACCAGCGTTCATGCCAGAGATAAAGACATGGACTTGAGTCGCCATGTCCACCGGATTTGTCGTGATGCACGACACCAAGTGACGAGCCCGTTGGATGTACTCGAGCATGGACATCCGTCCCTGCTTTAGCGAGAGGAACGCCGAGCGTTGAACACGCTCGTCTTGAGGGGGCTCAAAGGCCAGGCGGAGATCGCTCTTCAGCGACTCCATCGTCGTAAAGCAGGAGGGGTCGGCTACAAGCCTTGGCCTTCTCCGTTAACTTGGACAAAAGGAACCGGGTACGAGCGAACTCTGTAACGGGGTTACACGTACAAGTGGTTGTACCACTTGTAACTCTAACAGTTAGGATAACTGTTAGAGGTTGGAAATGGGCCTCAGACCTTGGTGTGCTGTACACACCAATGGATACATGGGCGAACCTCATTATTGGATGGTTCGTGTGCATTTATGCATATTATTGGTAGAAAGTAACGGATTTCTACCAATCACTGAGCAGAGTTTCTGCCAACCACACGTTGGCAGACCCTTTAGAAATAGATAACAAACAGTTTTAGGAGGTCCATAATTGGCTTATGCCAAATTCAATAACAGTTCTCATTTTACGGTATTTTGCAGTTTAATTTAGTTATATTTGATTTAATTATACTTATTTAAATAAGTATACTTAAATTAAGTCTATTCTAATTGCACGCTTCCTCATACACGTAAGCGCACGTGTACGCCATCTAATAGGTCTAGGTAGACCCATTACACCTGGTAGCACTTTGTAGTCCGTCCCACGACCGACTGCTGTTCGTTCGTATGGAGTCATACGAACGCGGGGTAGAGAACTCCCCAATGGATGAGGGATCCACTGGGACCCCTCACATGTCCGTGACGCGCACGGACTGTGCCCACCTGTCAGATCCAGAGTGGGAAGCTCTCCAAAGACTTTCACAAGTCATTGGAGAGGCAGCGGTAGCGACGATGCTTCGTACGCTATCGCCGACAGAGCAACACGGTGTTGCTCTGGGGTACATTGTTAAGGAGCAACGAGATGTTGCTGCCTCGGTGGCTTCCCCTAAGCCACGCGTGGAGTCGTTGAAACTCCACGTGAGTACCTACGCGGGGAAGGAGGACGAGACCCTCCTTCAGTGACTTGTCGATCCGATGTCGAAGGTCGCGTTCGCCATGTCATGTCTTGGCGGACGTGCGAGGAGTTGGGCCTATGGGCGCCAACTCTCGGATCCTACGTGCTTCAGCACGTATAAGATGTTCAAGGAGGAACTCAAACTTGCGTTTGAGCCTCCGAAGAACGAGTTCAGATCGAGAGCGGAGTTTCTCGATCTGCAGCAGGGCAAGGATGATGTTCACACCTTTGCCCAGCGTGCTCGATACTTGGTATCGAACATAGTGGCCAACCCGATCGACGAGGCGACCAAGGTCGTCACGCTCATGAAGGGACTACGAGATGGTCCCGTCAAAACATATCTCTTCCGAGAGTATCCGAATACTCTCGAGGAGGCGATCAGCCTTGCAATGCAAGAGGAGTTTAGCCGGCGTCAAGCTAAACTCCATGCGAACGCGCCGAAGCCGGCGCGTCCTGTTGTGAAGACGGGAGGTCCGGAACCTATGGACCTCTCGAGTGCTACGACGGCTGGTCAACAGCAGCGTAGATACGGCAAGGTTCGATGTTACAAGTGTAGTAACATCGGTCACTATGCACGCGAGTGCACAGCGGGCGGGCGTTCAAAAAACGCCAAGGACCAGTAGGCGCGGGGCGTCCTACTGGTGATGCAGTCTCGCGTGTCGAGCTTGGACACGCGACGATGAGGACTGCTGCCCCCAGCGAGAAGGTTTCTCGCTGTAAGCTGCAAGATGACAAGCCAAACCTTGTCATCCTGAACGTGATGTTGAAGAGAGCGAACTCTCTTCGTGCCCTAGAGGACTCGGGCGCGTCGAACAACTTTGTTCGACAGGGAAGTCTTCGAAGGCTTGACTTCGAAGAGGCCGACACGCCTCGCGGCGTGTTGGAGGTGCGGTTGGCAACAGGTGCCACCGTGAGGACTGAGAAGCGCGTAGTCCGTGTGCGCTTCTCTTACAAACGAAGGACGTTTGTAGAAGATCTTATCGTCTTGGATCTAGACGATAAGTTTGACTTGGTATTAGGCATGCCGTGGCTTGCACGGCATGACCCGGTGATCAACTGGGAGAAGCGTACGCTCGTACGCTTCAACAACACATGCGCGACAGAGAGCGATGGCCCTGTCAGTGCTGCACATGCACCGGCCGGTGCATGAATCCCAGTTGAGGCAGCAGCGGCCGCCGCTGCCTCCGATCGCCGCCGGCGACCATCAACGACTCCGGGAGTCGTTGTGAGAAAATGTGTGTCGACTCAGAAATCTGAGCCGAAGGGTCGCGGTCACATGAGTGATGGTCAGGTGAATGTGAATCACCTGACGCGTAAACATCTGAATGATGTTTGTCACATGAGTGATGGTCAGGTGAATGCGATTCACCTGAGAGAAGGTAAAATACCGGTATTACCGGTATCCTTGGAGGTAGTTCAAGCCTCCAAGGGTCGCGCCGACGACGTCGCGTCAACTCTGGGAGTTGACGAAGCAAATAAAATTCGGGGAACCGAAAGGCGTGCGTCAGCTCTGGGAGCTGACGCCACTGGCGCGTCGCCGCTAGTTCTGGGAACTAGCGATCGTGCATCAGCTCCGGGAGCTGATGAGACGTGTATAGGCGAACAGTCGCTGCTAGTTCCGGGAACTAGCGATCGTACATCCGCTCTGGGAACGGATGATATGTGTACAAGCGAACACTCGCTAGCGCAGGAAGCTAGCGAGAGCACGTCGACTCCGGGAGTCGACGATGCGGTTGCTTCATCCGCTCCGGGAGCGGATGGAGGCGCAGCGGTTCAGGGAACCGACTGCGCGGCAGGAGGTGCTGGCGGTTGCAAACGCCCAGCACCCGAACAACCTGCGTGCTCACGTGCAGCAGCGCTGCACGCGATGAGCGGCACTCAAGCAGGGCTTGATAGTGCGAGTCAGCGGAAGGAATCCGCTGACGATTGCGATAACGTCCCGTCCAAGGTGCGATGCCTTGGACGTGGAGCACCTGGAGCCGGGCTCCATGGTAGATCTTCGCGGCGCAAGCTCAGGGAGCTGCGCGAGTCTCAGTCCGGGACTGAGACGGGTGTATCTGCAGTGCAGACACCGAGTGTCGAGACGTTGAACGTCTTGACACGTACTGGTACTGGGTTACAGTACCAGAGGATGCGGTTGGAGAATCCGCCGACGAGTGCGTCGGCGTTGACCGCACTTCCAACGATGAGTTGGAAGCGCTTCGCGCGAGACTTGTACGATGGACGCATCGAACAAATTTGCATTCTCTCGGATATCGAGAGAGTGGATCGCGAAGCCGAAGAGCTGAAGCAGCTCGTCGTCGATGGGATCACTGAGGGTGATGACTCCCTCAGTGCGAAGACTAAGAAGCAGCGCTTCGAAGAGCAGAGTTGGGACTCGTTGAGGTCGAGTCCCTACTACGCGGGAGTACAAGGATGTACTCCCGGACGAGATTCCTTCGGAGCTTCCGAAGGACAAGGGCGTACAGCACGAGATTGATCTCGTGCCGGGCACGAAGTACTGTGTTACACGGCAGTGGCCACTGCCGCGTGAACAAGTGCAAGCGATCGACGACTTCTTTGAAAGTCGTCGTCTTGCAGGTCAAGTGCGGAGTCAAAGTCCCCGCACAGTGCTCCAACGTTCTGTGTGAAGAAACCACAGGACGGCTGGCGCATCGTTCATGCGTATAACAAGCTGAACGATGCGACGATACCGGCGCAGACGCCGATACCGCGAAAAGATGTTATCATCGATTCGATGGCCTTGAGCACTATCTTCAGTGCTCTATATCTGCGTGATGGATTCTATCAAATCCTCATGCGTGAGAGGGACATACCTCTCACAGCGGTAAGCACTCCAAGCGGTATGCTTTGGGAGTGGCTCGTCATGCCACAGGGGCTTAAGAACGCCCCTGCGACGTTCAATAGATGCGTGACACATCTATTGCGCTCGGTGCGCGACTTCGCACCGAGCTACTTCGACGACGTGTTCGTCCACAGCCGGGCTGTGAACGGGAAGACGGACATTGAGATGCACAAGGTGCATCTCCGGAAGCTGCTAGAGCTTATGAGGAAACATAAGCTCTATGCGAACCTGAAGAAGTGTATCTTCGGGGCGAGCGAGATACCCGTGCTGGGGTGTCTCGTGGGGAAAGACGGCGTGCGCCCTGACCCAGAGAAGGTCAGAGTGATCAATGAATGGCCCACGCCATCCAATGTGAAGGAACTGAGGCAGTTCCTTGGGCTTGCCACGTACTTGTGCAAGTACGTGGAGAACTATGCGGGCAAGATTCGCCCGTTGTCACAGCTTCTTAAGAAAGAAGCTGAGTGGATTTGGACGACCGAGTGCGAGAAGGCATTCGGTGCAGTCAAGCAGGGCTTGACTGAAGCGCCGATCTTGGCCGTGGCGGACCAAGATCGTCCATTCCACGTAGTGTGTGATGCATCCGACTTTGCAATCGGATGTGCATTGATGCAGCACGATCACGAAGGGCGTGATCGTGTAGTCTACTATCAATCGCGTCAGCTGAAGCCAGCTGAGCGTAACTATCCCGTACATGACAAGGAGATCCTTGCCATGAAGTATGCACTCGCAAAGTTCCGAGTGTATCTACTTGGGAGTAGACCGTTCGTGGTCTATACAGACCACGCATCATTGCGTACGGTGATTAAGTCGCCGCACATCTCGCAACGTATGGCGAGATGGTTGTCCTTCTTCGCGGAGTACAACTTCCGGGTGGAGTACAAACCCGGAAGACTCAATGTAGTGGCCGACGCGTTATCGCGTCGACCTGACTATGCGGAGACGGTCGACGCCAACGCTGTTGGCGTCGTGAGGACAAGTGTGCCGTCGTCAACGTTGATTGACGACGTGAAGAACGCGTATGCAAGGGATGCAGACGCGAAGGGGCTGCTGGAGTTCCTCGCAGCACCTTCCGACGTGGCACGTCGGAAGCTAACCCCTCATCTTCGAGCTCGTGTACACCGCTATCGTGTACACGAAGGCCTACTGTTGTACAGTGCGGTAGACGACAATGCGGATCGCATTGTCGTTCCGAATGATCATGACCTCCGGTTGAGGATCATGTTCGAGTATCACGATGCCCCCACGGCAGGGCATCCGGGTCGTGAGAAGACATACACTCTTCTCACGCGTGACTTCTACTGGCACCACCAGTACAAGTGGGTGCGCAAGTACGTACGTGCTTGCGAGGTTTGTCAACGCGTGAAGCCTGCGCAGTTCTCGCAGGCTCCTCTTCAATCACTACCGACTCCGTCGGAGTGTTGGCAGTCCATGTCCATGGACTTTGTCTTCGGTCTTCCGCCTGACAGCAAGCGGAGGACGGGCATCGTTGTCTTTGTGGACAGATTCAGCAAGATGGTTCATCTTGCTGCCGTCCCGGCTACTGTTACAGCCGCGCAGACTGCGCGACTGTTTGTTGACATGGTGTTCAAACACCATGGCATGCCGCTCGACATTGTGTCGGACCGTGATCCACGCTTCACAGCGCGGTTCTGGCAAGAAGTGTTTACACTTCTTGGTTCACAATTGTCAATGTCGACTGCGGATCATCCGCAGACGGACGGACAGACCGAACGTGTCAACCGCGTACTGGGTGACACGCTGAAGAGCTACGCTCACTCGTTCCCGCATTGGAGCGAGTGCTTGCCGATGGCAGAGTTTGCCATCAACAACTCGGTGCATGCCTCGACAGGGCATACACCGTTCTACGTGAACGCCATGAGGCATCCACGATTGCCGAGCATGCTCGGCGGGGTAGCTTCCTCCTTAAGTGGGGGAGGATCTACGGTTGCGTCCGAACAACCGCAGAATGCAACTGATAGCAGCACACTATCAGCTGCGGTGACGCGTGCGACGTCTCGTTCGAGCAGGAACGAGCGCGCGATGTCTGTGCCGGGCACAGACATGAGAGATGATAGCGAGCAGGCAGGGCCTGCTGCTGACAAGGGCGACAAGCTGAAAGGATTCAGCTCGGGTGCGCTAGACTTTGTCCAGCGAAGACAAGCCGTCATACGGTTTGTCCAGGATGCTATCGCAGCTTCTGTCGATCGACAGAAGCTGAACGCTGATACTGTTGGTAGAGGCAACACAAATGAATTCGAAAAGGGTTCATTAGTTTTGTTAGCTACACAAAACCTACCTAGACATGCAGTGTCTGACTTTGGAGCAAGCAAGCTTGCTCCAAGATTCATTGGGCCGTTCAAAGTACTTGAACGGCACGGCAACGCGTACCGGCTGGACATACCGTCCAGCATGAGGCTCCACCCGACCTTCTACGTCGGGCGGTTGAAGCCGTACGTGCAGCACGGACTACCTAGGGTTGGTAGTCCGACTGAGGAGTGCGAGAGGCCTGGAAGGCCTTCTCGAGACCGTCGACACGGTCGATCAACCGGCTCACTCTCGTCCCAAGACCGGACGAGAGGTTCGAGGCAGTCTGAGCTGCCTCGCAGACCTCAGCACGGAGGACACGAACCTCGTGCTTCAGAGCAGCTATCTCAGCGCTCTGTGTCTGCTCCAGCGCAGCAACTCGATCGTGCAGGGCACGATCGTCATGGTCATAGCGTTGACCATGCGGAGGGAGTGTTCCCACCCCCTCCGCCGCCGTTGCGCGACGCGCGTGGAGCGATCCGCTGGATTGTGGAGCGGATCGTGGCTCATAAGAGAACGAACTCTCAAGAGGTTCGTTTTCGTATTCGTTGGAGAGGATTTCCTCCCCATCGAGATACGTGGGAGCCGCGGAACGTCCTGATGGAGGACGTTCCGAAAATGGTGAGGGCGTACGAAGCCCACCATAACTTGCAGGGTTAAACCCTGCACGAGGAGTGCTGCGGTTAGCCACAGCACTCGGAGCCTCGCGTGGCACAATACGACCACGGAGCTCCTTGATGTGATCGGGTACACGGACGACCGTGTACCCCAGGAGATCACTTTCGGTGAGACGTGTTGCCAAAGGTTGGCAACACGGACAGGGTGTACCAAAGGGAACGGCACATGGGATCCCCGCTTCCATGGACTGATCATGGAGGCGTTCACACTTACCACGCGTAGTGTAAGTGTAGTAGCGATCGCGAGCCGCAGCAACGCGCTCGCGATACGCCTTCGGGTCTTTGTTGAAGTTATCAACAAAGGCGTTCCACGACTGACAAAGTGCCTGCCACTCTGGCACTTTGCTCTTGCGCGAAGTCTTCTTCGCTGCATAATATCGGAGCTCGTGGAAGAGCCCGATATAGTAGTCGCGTCTTTGAGTCTCGGACTCAAAGACAACCTTAGCGGCGACGTCGTCGTCGTTGATACTGTTGCATGAGTACAACAGTATCGGGTTCGGTGGTGAACTAGCACCGAACCGGTCATGGATTTCTGCCTCAGTAGGCATCCATGGTGTGCGCACTGGCGGATCAGTGCGCGGGGCAGTGAGCGCCCTCGACATGGGGGACGCTTCATCATCACTGCGCGGACACTTCGAGCTTGAAGCGTCCGAGGCCTCATCACGAGGTCGTCGAGATCCCACGGGTGGGTCTGACGTGTCTTCGGACGAAGACACGGGAGCGGGAGCCTTGACATCAACCTCCCCCTCCTCGACATCCTCCTCGTAGTCGAGGATGTCTTCGTAGTCCTCTCCAAAGAGTTCTTTGAGAGGGACAGCAGGATTCTTAATCTCTGCTAGAGAAGAAGACTTCTTCTTCTTCTCATGCTTCTCCTTATGGAGAGCATGGTACTTAGTGACAGAGAGCTTCTCTGTCGGACCGCTGGAAGCAGCAGTGCTAGTGAGCACTGCTGAGGTCGTTGTTCCTGCTGCAGAGGCAGCAGGTGAGGCTTGCGCGTCCGCAGAAGCGGACGGAGACGTGGGCGTTGGCGAGTCCATTGCGAAATGAACTCGGATTTCTCTCGGGAACTTGACGGTCTTGTCAAGTTCTGTTGATTGACGTATCGAGACCGATGCGTCGAATCTTAACGGGGGGATGGTGTAACGGGGTTACACGTACAAGTGGTTGTACCACTTGTAACTCTAACAGTTGCGATAACTGTTAGAGGTTGGAAATGGGCCTCAGACCTTGGTGTGCTGTACACACCAATGGATACATGGGCGAACCTCATTATTGGATGGTTCGTGTGCATTTGTGCATATTATTGGTAGAAAGTAACGGATTTCTACCAATCACTGAGCAGAGTTTCTGCCAACACACGTTGGCAGACCCTTTAGAAATAGATAACAAACAGTTTTAGGAGGTCCATAATTGGCTTATGCCAAATTCAATAACAGTTCTCATTTTACGGTATTTTGCAGTTTAATTTAGTTATATTTGATTTAATTATACTTATTTAAATAAGTATACTTAAATTAAGTCTATTCTAATTGCACGCTTCCTCATACACGTAAGCGCACGTGTACGCCATCTAATAGGTCTAGGTAGACCCATTACAAACTCGGTAGACAGCTGCCGAGCTTCGATCGCGATGTCGATCTCACAGAACCAGCGGTTCAGCTGGAGGCGAGCGGCGCCATCGCCACTGTAGCAGGAGACATCGAGCTTCACGATATCAGTCTTGTTCTTGGTCGGCGAGCTCACGCGCCATGAACTCGTGAGCAGCCAGTCGTTGATCTTCTTCCGTTCCGGCAGTCAGCAAGGTCTTGATAACTCCTTCTCCGGACACCGCGGCAAGGCGGTGTAGCGCCTCCCACTCGAAGGCGGACAAGTGGGGGAAGCTGGCATGCTCGAAGGCAGCACCAGCCCCTTTAGTGAAATAGGAAGCGTCGTTCATGGTCGTGTGGACGGACTACTAAGTGCTACCAGATGTAACGGGGCGGTGCTCCTTGTTTGTGGTAAATGTAACTCTGGTTTAGTCAGTCTGGGTGGCGCCCGACCCGGGCGCCGTGAACCAACAATTTAGAAGCTAATCTAATTGGTCGCCGTGGTGCACGGCGACCGTGTGAAAGAAGCCCGTCACATTAGCGACTTCGGGTGCTTTTGGGAAGTGACAAGCAACTGTAATAACACGTGTGCCCTGTGTGCAAACGTGGCCACACCACCCGTTTGGCGATAGTTCTCGCTACCATCCATTGCCAAAACAACCACACATGTCAACGACTCATTTGGCTATAGCCAACACTGACCTGTATAAAAAAATGCATGTTTTTGGGGTTCAGGAGCAATCAATTATGGCAATATGACATTGCAAATATCGGCAATAGTTACGGAAAATTACCAAACCTTGGCGTGCGGAGACCGGAGAGCAGCTTTTGCTCGATATCAGGATGATCTGGCAACAGGAACAGCACATTGCGAACGGCGTCGACCTTCGCTTTTGTTGTGAGCTCCGTCGACGTAGCAACAGCTTCTTCACCTTCGACGGTATCATCTAGGTCGGTATGTTCTGACGCCATGCTCAAAAAGAGACCGTCCGTCGAATCGTTTAATAGGTCCTCGCGTGTCAGTGTTTCGATCTCTGTGTCGTCCTCTGCTGGATTTTTGCAACCAAAATCCTCTACGCTCATCGGGTCACGAACCCGTAGTCGCTCCAAACACGACAGCAGTTTCCCTCGCAGAATGCTGTCAACTTCTTCGCGGGACCGTCGAGATGAGCTTCGACCCAGCACGATACCTGTGTGTCGGAAGCAATTCAAGACAAGATCCTTTGGTACATCGCGCCAGCACGATTTTACCCACTTCATGGCCAGTAGCTGGTCGACAGCGTAAATGTCACGGCGTATCACACTTCCCCAAAGAAAACTTTTTTTAGCATGGGGTGAGTAGATCTCATGTAACTGTGATAACGCACAATCACAAGTGTCATTTAATATGTTTTACTATTAAAAGATTTAAAAGATGACAAGGGGCGGTAAACGAGCAGCTAATGCATCTACGGATGGTACTGCTGTAGCGGAGTCAATGCTGTCAAAGCGTACTGCCACAACCACTAAATATACACATCAGTCGAGAGTTATTTCCTGACAACGTGGTTGGCTGAGTGCTATTGTGACGGGGGTCACACAGCACTTCAAGGCTTGGAGTATACAAACTCCTAGTGAACGGCAGTTCACTCCGTCCCCAAAGCTTTGGGGGCACTAACTAAAGATTCCAGTCGTGCATCAAGATGACAAAGAACCCAGTGAACCACGGTCGCGCCAAGCACATCGACATCAAGTACCACCACATCCGCGTCGAAGTGAAGCGTGAAGTGAAGCTCGAGTATTGCGATACTTCTGTGATGCTGGCGGATATCATGACGAAGGCACTCCCGGGACCTCGTCACACGGATCTGACGGCTGCTCTCGGCATCCACGCGTGTTCGCATTGAGGGGGCGTATTGAGGGTTGCTGATCTTGGGTACTGTGTACCAGCTGTACCCATTAACCGGTCAACCCGAACCGGTCCAATACGATCTCGCGATGATTACGATACGTTGTTTACGCCACCGATGATTAGACGAGTACTGTATTTGAGATCTCCTACTTCAGAGTGATCTCCTAATTCAGACTGCACTTCAACCAATCACATATCGAGAATGGAACAGCGCACAAGTCTAGATCTCCTAATTCAGAGTACAAAAACCACGCTAAACTGTAACTATCCAGCAAGAAATTCGCAATGGCGCGCACTCCCCCCACGTTTTGCTGCCTCACATACCTGGCTTCGTTCGTCTCTGCGTCGTAATGACCTGAGCATCCGCCGACGCACGCGCCAAAGCCAGAAGACCCCAGCTGACTCAGCAGAGAAGGCTTCCGAGTTTGGGGAAAAGGTGCAGCAAAAAATGGCGGAACTCTGTACTGACCGAGTTTATAATGCCGACCAAACTGGTTTGTAATTTTTTAATTTTATTTTTTTTAAACTAACAATGTATTTACGTTTTCGCGTAACCTTTTTGCACTGGCTAGACTCTAAAATAGCTGTGGTGTCATGTAGCAATAAATTTTGAGTATTTACCTACTCAAACTGTTGAACCCAAAACTGTGTGGATGAAGAGTGCAGGCAAAGTGTAACGGGGTTACATTGAAGAGTGACTTTAGTCACTCTTCCGAAGTGGATACATTTGGTGTGTCACAGATCACGGTGACACGTGGCAGGTGGCTCCGCAGCCACCTATCACCTTCTATATAGGTTACACTATAGATATCTTTTAGTTTGTATTGCAGGCCAAGCTAACAAGTATCTATAATATATTCAGTCTTAAATCTACCTAATCTTTAGTTAGTCTCCCCAAGTCTTTGGGGACCGAGTGAACTGCCGTTCACTAGGAGTTTGTATACTCCAAGCCTTCCTCTGTGTGAAGTGCTGTGTGACCCCCGTCACACTTGGTAGCACTTGTAGTCAATCCTACGCCTACGCGGGTAGATTGATTACCTGAATCCTCTGTGGCCAGAAGTAGTTGGCCACCATGGATCGAAGTGAGTTTCCTCACTTGACCGACTCTCAGTTTGAGTCAGTCCGGAAGATGGCGGGCATCTTTGGGATGGATGCCTTCCGAAGCTTGGCTGCGGCGACGCCGGCCGAGCAGGTCGAACGCGTGGCGGCGTTCGACATGTACGAACGTGGGCTCATCGAGCACGTTCGAGGAACCTTTGAGGCTCCTGTGGTTGAACCGAGGTCGGCTCAACCCAAGCCTTTAAGACTCAAGGTTCTTCCCTATGAAGGGAAAGAAGGTGAGAACCTTCACTTCTGAATCCGAGAAGTTGAGATCGCCATGGAGGTGGCTCTTATCTCGGTGGAGCGACTCCGAGTCGCTTTCGCGTTGTCTAACCTCGGAGGTCGAGCGAAGACATGGGCGTACACGCGCGAAGCGACGTCGCCTGGATGTTTTACATCCTGGGCCCAGCTGTGCGAACAGCTCCGGGCCGCATTCCTCCCGGCGAACTATGAGTATCGCCAGCGGTCACGCTTCCTAGCCTGCAAGCAAGGGAAACGTGACCTTCACGAGTACATCCAGGAGATGCGCGTTCTCACGGCGTCTCTGGTGGGGAATCCTCTACCTGAACACATCCAAGTAACTGTGTTCATGGCCGGCTTAAGAGTAAGCCCGGCCCGCACGCAGTTGTTCCGCGTGCAGGCCAATACTATGGAGGAGGCGATACAAGTCGCGCTCCAGGAGAAGTATAGCCATACACAGACTCAGAGTCCTGCCTTTGCGTGGCAAGGCCACAGCGGGCCGACGACGGCGTCAGCCAGTGCCCCTGGAAATGGAGCAGGTTCCGGACCAGCCCCTATGGACTTGGGGTTCGCCGAGCAGAAACGCATCCGCTGTTTCGAGTGCGGCGTTTCAGACACATCGCACGTGTCTGCCCCTCTGGGGGGGGGCAATGGAAGAGATCTTCCAAGCCCCTGGCTCTAAGGGCCGCTGGAAGAAGCCGGCGCCCAAGAGTCAGGGGAATTCCGGGGACCAGTAGGGGCGGGGCGCCCTACTGGGGAAACACTAAGTCCCCATGCGGGTGGTGCGGGAGGCACACGCAGTGGAGATTTAGCCCCAGAGAGTCTTGGGACTCTCAAAGCGGAGAAGGGCAGCGGTGGGCTGCTGGTGGTACACGCGGGTGTACGGGGGTTTAACAACCCCTTTAGAGTCTTGATAGACTCTGGGGCGAGCAAGAACTTTGCTCGCCGACAAACTGTCGCGAGGAATCGCGACAAGTTTGAGGACGCTCTACGTGAGAGCGAGAAGTGGGCTAGTCGCCGTACGACTAGCCGATGGTACGGTGGTGGAAGTACCAAAGGCCCAGGTGGATCTGGCTGTGAAGTTTGAGGACTTCGACAGCGTGGAGTCGTTCATTGTCCTCGAGATGGACAAGTACGATTTGATCCTAGGGATGCCGTGGCTTGAGAAGCACGAGCCCTGGATCGATTGGCGCGGCAAAGCCATTGGGGCTAGCCGGTCTGCAGTCTCTGACAGAACTTTGGTGAGTCATGTTCCCACCTCTGTCAGGACTAAGGGCGTTTGCTGGAACCGCCAGGACGCGGCAGCGTCCGAGGAGCATTTGGGGACTGGTGTAGTCGGTGCTACATCGCCCCACACGAGAAGTGATCGTGGGCCATGGATGGCCGGGGCAACGGGCGGAGGCCCTTGCCCTACGTGTGGGTCTGCAACGACAGTAGGGCCCCACGCACGAAGTCGCAGCGACGTACAGGCTGCGACTGTGGTAGTGCCCGAGAGCACTAACCAGGTGGGTAACTTAGGTCCACAAGCGGATGAAAGAGTTCCGCAGGAAGCCAAGAGGGCTCGCGATGCCGAAGTAGTGGCATCACCAGGCGTGAGAGAAGTAGTTCCACGCAAGGTCGCTCAGACCATAACTAATCAGGAAGACACCAAGGGTGCTTCCGATGCGGGTAACGCAGTTCCGCACGGAGCCATGAGGGCTCGTGATGCCATCGTAGTGGCATCACCTGGCGTGGGTAAGTTAACCCCACGCCATGGCCGTAAGCCGGGGTTAGTAGAATACCATCCCGAAGAAGTCCACGAGGACTTGGGACAGGAGCTAAAGGCTCCTAGGTCACAGTCGGTCGAAGAATGCTATCACATCTTCGACGGCGTGACCGGGCATCGCGTGAAGGCGGGGGCCATCAAGTTGGCACCCCTGCCTGAGGTATCAGAGCTATTGAACCTCGAGGAAGTCGCGATGGAGGACTTCCTGGCCGAGTTGAAGGCCGGGGAGATATCGGAGATGGTTCTCCTTAGGCCGGAGCCCACTCCAGAGGAGTTGAACTCCTCCTCAGTGATGGACGAAGACGTCCTGGAGGAGTTCCGGAAGCAGCGTGCGTCGCGTGCGGGCTCCGAGATTCTGAAGAATCCGAAGGATCCGTTGTATCCTTTAGTGAAGGAGTTTGAGGACGTGGTGTCTAAGGACCCACCCTCAAAGCTCCCACCAGACCGAGGGATCAGGCACGAGATTGATCTCGTGCCAGGCACAAAGTATTGTGTCACGCGTCAATGGCCCCTGCCCCGAGAGCAGAGCGACGTCATTGACGCGTTCTTCGCCGCTAAGGCGAAAGCGGGAATGGTACGGGAATCGAAGTCCCCGCACTCGACGCCAACCTTCTGCGTTCGCAAGCCGAACGGGAAGTGGCGTCTGGTTTATGCTTACAATAAGCTGATCAGCGCGACTGTGCCAGCACAGACGCCGATCCCTCGCAAGGATGTGTTGTTGAACAACATGGCCGGCTGCACGCTGTATAGCGCGCTGGATCGATATATTCGTCCATAGCCGTGCCGACGGAGGCAAGACGGCTATAGAGGTGCATCGGGAGCACCTCCGTCGAGTGTTTGAGGTCATGAGAGCTAACAAGCTCTATGCCAACATCGACAAGTGCGTCTTCGCAGCTGAGGAGATTAAGGTCCTCGGCTGCTTCGTCAGCAGCGTCGGGGTTGAGAGAATGCAAATTTGTTCGATGCGTCCATCGTACAAGTCTCGCGCGAAGCGCTTCCAACTCATCGTTGGAAGTGCGGTCAACGCCGACGCACTCGTCGGCGGATTCTTCAACCGCATCCTCTGGTACTGCAATCCAGTACCAGTACGTGTCAAGACGTTCAACGTCTCGACACTCGGTGTCTGCCCTGCAGATACACCCTCCTCAGTCACGGACTGAGACTCGCGCAGCTCCCTGAGCTTGCGCCGCGAAGGTCTACCATGGAGCCCAGCTCCAGGTGCTCCACGTCCAAGGCATCCCACCTTGGACGGGACTTTATCGCAATCATCAGCGGATTCCTTCCGCTGACTCGCACATCCAAGCCCTGCTTGTGTGCCGCTCATCGCGTGCAGCACTGCTGCACGTGAGCACGCGGGTTCTTTGGGTGCTGGACGTTTGCATCCGCCAGCACCTCCTGCCGCACAGTCGGTTCCCTGAACCGCTGCGCCTCCATCCGCTCCTACGGATGAAGCAACCGCATCGTCGACTCCCGGAGACGACGTGCCCTCTCTAGCTTTCAGCGCTCGCGAGTGTTCACTTGTACACGTATCATCAGCTCCCAGAGCTGATGCATGACCGCTAGTTCCCTGAACTAGCAGCGAGTGTCCGCCTATACACGCATCATCAGCCCCCGGAGCTGATGCACGATCGCTAGTTCCCGGAACTAGCAGCGACACGCCAGTGGCGTCAGCTTCCAGAGCTGTCGCACGCCTTTCGGTTCCCCGAATTTTATTTGCTTCGTCAACTCCCAGAGTTGACGCGACGTCGGCTTGGGGGCTTGAAGTACCTCCAAGGATACCGGTAATACCGGTATGTTACCTTCTCTCAGGTGAATCTCATTCACCTGACCATCACTCATGTGACCGCGACCCGTTGGCTCAGATTTCTGAGTCGACACACATTATCTCACAACGACTCCCTGAGTCGTTGATGGTCGCCGGCGGCGATCGGAGGTAGCGGCGGCCGCTGCTGCCTCAACTGAGGATTCACATGCACCGGCCGGTGCATGTGCAGCACTGACAGGGCCATCACTCTCTGTCGCGCATGTGTTGTTGAAGCGTACGAGCGTACGCTTCTCCCAGTTGATCACCGGGTCATGCCGTGCAAGCCACGGCATGCCTAATACCAAGTCAAACTTATCGTCTAGATCCAAGACGATAAGATCTTCTACAAACGTCCTTCGTTTGTAAGAGAAGCGCACACGGACTACGCGCTTCTCAGTCCTCACGGTGGCACCTGTTGCCAACCGCACCTCCAACACGCCGCGAGGCGTGTCGGCCTCTTCGAAGTCAAGCCTTCGAAGACTTCCCTGTCGAACAAAGTTGTTCGACGCGCCCGAGTCCACTAGGGCACGAAGAGAGTTCACTCTCTTCGACATCACGTTCAGGATGACAAGCCAGGCCTTGTCATCTTGCATCTCGCAGCGAGAAACCTTCTCGCTGGGGGCAGCAGTCCTCATTGTCGCGTGTCCAAGCTCGACACGCGAGACTGCATCACCAGTAGGACACCCCGCGCCTACTGGTCCTTGGCGTTTTTTGAACGCCCGCCCGCTGTGCACTCGCGTGCATAGTGACCGATGTTACTACACTTGTAACATCGAACCTTGCCGTATCTACGCTGCTGTTGACCAGCCTTCGTAGCACTCGAGAGGTCCATAGGTTCCGGACCTCCCGTCTTCACAACAGGACGCGCCGGCTTCGGCGCGTTCGCATGGAGTTTAGCTTGACGCCGGCTAAACTCCTCTTGCATTGCAAGGCTGATCGCCTCCTCAAGCGTATTCAGATACTCTCGGAAGAGGTACGTCTTGACGGGACCATCTCTTAGTCCCTTCATGAACGTGACGACCTTGGTCGCCTCGTCGATCGGGTTGGCCACTATGTTCGATACCAAGTATCGAGCACGCTGGGCAAAGGTGTGAACATCATCCTTGCCCTGCTGCAGATCGAGAAACTCCGCTCTCGATCTGAACTCGTTCTTCGGAGGCTCAAACGCAAGCTTGAGTTCCTCGTTGAACTCCTCGTATGTGCTGAAGCACGTAGTATCCGAGAGTCGGCGCCCATAGGCCCAACTCCTCGCACGTCCGCCAAGACATGACATGGCGAACGCGACCTTCGACATCGGATCGACAAGTCACTGAAGGAGGGTCTCGTCCTCCTTCCCCGCGTAGGTACTCACGTGGAGTTTCAACGACTCCACGCGTGGCTTAGGGGAAGCCATCGAGGCAGCAACATCTCGTTACTCCTTAACAATGTACCCCCAGAGCAACACCGTGTTGCTCTGTCGGCGTTAGCGTACGAAGCATCGTCGCTACCGCCGCCTCTCCAATGACTTGTGAAAGTCTTTGGAGAGCTTCCCACTCTGGCTCTGACAGGTGGGCACAGTCCGTGCGCATCACGGACACGTGGGATCCCAGTGGATCCCTCATCTATTGGGGAGTTCTCTACCCCGCGTTCGTATGACTCCATGCGAACGAACAACAGTCGGTCGTGGGACGGACTACAAAGTGCTACCAGGTGTAATAGGTCTACTTAGACCTATTAGGTGGCGTACACGTGCGCTTACGTGTATGAGGAAGCGTGCAATTAGAATAGACTTAATTTAATTATACTTATTTAAATAAGTATAATTAAATCAAATATAACTAAATTAATACTGCAAATACCGTAAATATGAGAACTGTTATTGAATTTGGCATAAGCCAATTATGGACCTCCTAAAACTGTTTGTCATCTATTTCTAAAGGGTCTGCCAACGTGTGGTTGGCAGAAATTCTGATCAGTGATCGGTAGAAATGCGTTACTTTCTACCAATAACATGCACAAATGCACGCGAACCACCCAATGATGTGATTCGCCCATGTAGCCATTGGTGTGTACAGCACACCAAGGTCTGAGGCCCATTTCCAACCTCTAACAGTTATCGCAACTGTTAGAGTTACAAGTGGTGTAGCCACTTATACGTGTAACCCCGTTTCACGCGCAATTCAGTGCTGTAGTCACAAACATCCTCGCCAGGGTCCCTCTTCAGTTCTCCGCACGACGCCGTTTCTGCTCTTGACCCTGCTACACGCCTTCCCCAGCCCTAGAGTCTTCCACGACTCTACCAGCGTTGAAGAGCTTCTCGTACTCAAGGTACGACACCCGGTACTTCTTGTCCTTCGCCCACAGCCTTCGGTCTCCAGCTGCTGGACGCCAGAGTATTCAGCTTCCTCAATGGACTCTGCTGATCGGATTTCCAGCAGTCCAGTGGGACTGGTAGGCTCTGCAGCAGAGCTGACGCGTCCCCCGCCGGCATTACGCGCTGACATGTTTCACATGTCTTGATGTAATTGGCCACCTACTTGTACATGTGGTCCCACCAGAGCATCAGAGATACCCCGTGATAGGTCTTCTCTCGGCCCAAGTGGACACTCGAAGGTACATCGTGTGCCTCATGAAGTATATCATACTTCAGATCCTCGTCGTGGGAACAACCACTCGCGGAGGGTCCCCGGGCTCCACCCGATAGTGGAGCAGGCCATCGGCCCACTCATAGCGGTGCCCGCTGTCGCGGCGTAAGCCACTCGACCTTGGCATCCGACTTCCGCGTAGAATACAAGCCTGGCAAGTTCAACACGCTTACCGACGCTTTGTCGCGCAGGCCCGACAATGAGTTGGCTCATACAGTGCGCGCCGAAATTATAGCCGCACTCGACAAGTGGGTCTATTTCGTAGAGAACCAAGAACGTGTAGCTACCTGAGGGTCTCAAAGTCGTGTAAAATGAATAGAAAACGTATACAGCAAGCGAAGGTGACAAATTCCAAGAAGGCTTCGAGCGGAGGCACAAAATCTATTTTTAGGTCGGATCAAAATTATAGCCGCACTGGTTGGCTTACATGAGCATTGCTTCAATAACCTGTCTTCGCTCCTTTCAAAAGCCGTGTGGCTTCTAGACGTTTGGGGACACTTCGTACTAGATTCCTAATATACTCTGGATCAATTCGGGACCACTCCAGCTTAATCTGTCGGATCAAGTCTGCGGGCTTGTCGAATTGGCGCCCATTGGCGTACACACGGCGTGCCAGAAGCCCCCACACGTTCTCTATGATGTTGAGATCGGGGCTCTTGGCAGGCCACGGCAACGTCTCAATGTTGTGAGCGGCTAAGAAGTCCTGGTGAGCCTCGAGGCATGTATAGAGGCATTGTCTTGCTGGAAAATTGGAGTCAAATTGCCCAATTTTGACCCCAGTTCTCTTAGACAAGGAAGCATACTAGCGCTCAGCGTCTCAGTATACTTAGCTGAGTCCTGCTTGCCCTTTAGAAATACGAGCTCAGTGTTTCCATGCCAGCTTACCCCCGCCCAAATCATGACGCTGCCTCCACCATTGACCCGCTTTGACATGAGTTTTCGGAAAGGCACGCAAGTCGTGCCAGTAGAATCTAAACCCGTCCGGCCCATCTAAATTGAACTTCTTCTCATCCGTGAATAATACGCGTCTCCAAAAGACCCGTTTACCGGCGTAACGCTCCGCAAAGGCTACCCTTAGCCTTTATGTGGTGCGGCTTAATAGTTAAAGGTGAGTTTGCGCTTGGCGTACGTGACATAGCGGCTGCTACGTAGTACTCGAAGCACGGTAGACTTGCTTGGTTTCGATGGAAGTAGTCCAGAGATCTCTCGGGCAGACAGGTTTCGCACAATGGCCAGCCGGATGACGCGCCTGGCCTCCCGGCCGACTATTTTGGGCTTTCTTCCAGTCCTTCGCGTCACTGAAGACGCTTTTCCGCGCTTTAAGTAGTTCCTGATAGCCTTCTCGTCACGCCCAATGAGCCTACCGATCTCCCGGTTGCTCCTCCCGCCTCTAAGGTGCTCGTTTATTGCTACACACTCCTCCTCGGTTAGCTGCTTGCCTCGTGGCATCGTTCTTCACTTCTGTGCGAATCTAAGAACAGATTCAAAAAGGTCTTTCAAAAAGCTTTCTACAGGTCTCATTTATTTCGTAAATAACCATTCCAATTTTGCTTTTTACCCGACTGAACTTTATAACTCCGAGTGCGGCTATAATTTTGATCCGACCTAAAAATAGATTTTGTGCCTCCGCTCGAAGCCTTCTTGGAATTTGTCACCTTCGCTTGCTGTATACGTTTTCTATTCATTTTACACGACTTTGAGACCCTCAGGTAGCTACACGTTCTTGGTTCTCTACAAAATAGACCCACTTGTCGAGTGCGGCTATAATTTCGGCGTGCACTGTAATAGTCATGCCACGACGGATCTTTACGATTGAATACGCTTGGCGTATCTGGACGATGACACCCTCGCCCCTATGGTATTTGTCCGCTGGCATTGTACTCCGCGAAGAATACAGCCAACGCGCCATCCGCTGCGATAGATGTGGCGTATGGATGGCTGCCCGCAAGTACACGTGGTCTGTATAGACCACAAAAGTCATTGAGCCCAGAAGATGCACCCTGAACTCGAACAGAAGCTCGAGTGTCGGGGTCGTCCGTGTTGTTGTTGCTGATGAAGTCGCGTAAAGTCTCAGTCAAACAATGTATATTAGAACATATTCGTAAAGCAAAGGTAAAACGGTACCTTCGATGGTGTCGAAGACTCAGCGCTTGTGTAGCTTCATCTGATTTGTTTTTTTACTTCTTGACTGGGAGCGGAGAAAATATAGGGAATACCAAACCAGCCCTGAGCAACACAACACTTTATGTGTTTTCTTAAAAAGGACATTTGACAGCGCCCCAGTCCGATCTCCCGGAGTCTAACCACAGCCAGGGCTAGTGTACGAGACCATAATACTGTGTGTTCCTACAAGTATTGGTGATCATAACGTGTGTTTTGTGTGTGTGGTGCATTCATTCCAGAAGCCCAGAAGATGCACCCTGAACTTGGCAAGGGCGTACTTCATCGCCAAGTCGTGAACGGGATAATTCCGTTCGGCATCCGGATCTCGTCCCTCATCGTCTTGTTGCAATAGCGCACAGCCAATTGCATAGTCGGAAGCGTCACAGACAACGCTAAACGACTTGGCATCGTCCGGCAACGCCAGGACGGGCGCGCATTGCAAGCTTGCCTTGATGCTGTCAAACACATCCTGGTGCTGGCGCTCCCAGCACCACTCGGCTTCCTTCTTCAGAAGTTCCGACAACGCTTTATGAGTCCCGCATAGCCAGCACTATACTTGTGCAAGTAGTTGGCTAAGACCAACCACTTCCTCAGGTCCTTCTGTGACCGAGGAACAGGCCATGCCGCAATGGCTTTGACCTTGTCGGGATCCACTTGGACCCCGACGCTGCTAACGATGCAGCCGAGGACCTTAATCTCCTCAGCTGCGAAGATGCACTTGTCGATGTTGGCATAGAGCTTGCTGGATCTCATGACCTCAAACACTCGACGGAGGTGCTCTCGATGCACCTCCATAGCTGTCTTGCCTCCCTCGGCACGGATATGAACGAATGTATCGTCAAAGTACGTCTGCGTGAACGCACGCAAATGTCTAAACAACTGTGTGACCAAGCGATGGAAGGTCGCTGGTGCGTTGGATAGACCTTGTGGCATTACCAGCCACTCCAGGAGCATACCGCTCGGTGTGCTCACGGCCGTGAGCGAGATATCACACTCCCGCATCAGGATCTGGTAGATAGCGAAGGTTCCGTACCGGAATACCATCGGGTGTTTGATATACCTGATGGTGGGATCTCGACCGGACCTCGCAGTGGCAGTGGGAGGTCTCAGCCATTTCGCCGCGGATCCGTGTCCCACACACTGGCAAGCGCTCAAGAGGGTGTTTCGCTACATCCAAGGCACCAAGACGCATGGCATCGAGTTTCAAGCTGGCAGCGAGGACGAACTCCTAGGCTATTCGGATGCGGACTGGGCCGGCGACATCGAGTCAAGATGGAGCACAAGGGGCTACGCGTTCATGATGAACGGCGGATGCATCCGTTGGAGAAGCAAGAAACAGCGGACGGTCGCGCTATCATCGATGGAAGCCGAGTACATGGCGTTGACGGAGACTACGCAAGCGGCTGTTTGGTTGAAGGCATTTCTGTGTGAGATCGGCGAGATGAAGACCAAGTCGGCAGTTAAGATCTACGAGGACAACCAAGGTTCCATCGCATTGGCCAAGAACCCGGATTTGCACAAGCACATCGACATTCGCTACCTGAGAAGGTAGAAGACGGCTAAGTGGTGTTGGACTACTGTTCGGGTAGACTTAATGACCAAGCTGATCACCGCTGTGCAGTTCGACTTCCTACGGAGCTAGCTCGGCGTCCAAAGCGCAACTACGGCCGAGTCGAGTGGGAGTGTTGTGATGAAGGCGCCTCGAGCTGCGGTATACCGGTATGACCTCCACTCAGTGGCACCGCAATCACTCCTGTGATTCGTGACGGTGTTTACGAGACGGGTGCAACATCATTGTGGGTACAAGATTGTTCGTACAAGATGGGCATCCACGTGGCGCTCTCTGATTTGCTGAAGCAACTCAGTATCCAGTAGGCTTAGAGGTAGCTAGCAGTTAGCGAACTAAGGACCTAAATCAATCACTTTGCATTTCGACATCTAGTGCTCAAATGACTTTAACTTTTCAATTGTAGTCAATCCAACTCCTGAGTTGAAGACTGTTTCTCTGTGAGAATGGAGCCAGAAGCATACGCTCACTTGACTCCGAGTCAGCGGGACACGCTTAACAAGCTTACGTCCTTGCTGGGCCCGGAAGGTACGGCGCACCTTGCGTCCCAAGGGCCGGAGGCCGTCAACGCGCGCCTCGAGGCATTTGCCTCGTACGAAAACGCTCTCGTCGAGCACATTCAGCGGAATGTAAAAGGGGTTACCCCTGCTCCGAGAGCTAAGCCCGTCACGCTCAGCGTGAAGACCTTTCATGGACACGAAGGAGAGAACCTCCTGTTGTGGACCCGAGAGGTCGAAATGGACATGGGGACCGCCATGCTCCAGTTGGAGGGGCAACGCGTGGCGTTTGCTATCTCTAAGCTCGAAGGGCGAGCACGAGAATGGGCTTTGACGTCTGGTACGTCGGTGGAGGCAGCCTTACCCACGTCGGGCGAACTAAAGGCCAAGCTCACGCAAGTGTTTACTCCGCCTAACCAGGTGTATCGCGTACGATCACGCTTCCTTGCTTGCCGACAGGGCAAGAAGGATCTAGTAGACTTTGTCCAAGAGCTGCGCACGCTCATCGCTGGCCGTCTTGGAGGCGTTCCGTCAGAACCCCCGCAGCTTCGTGCTTGGTCCAGCACTTGTCGATAATGTGCCCCAATTTTCCGCAGTAGCCACACCGGCGAGTTTCACGCTCGGTATTGAAGGCCCTTTCAGCGTCTTCGGTCTTGACCGATGCCGTCTTCTCACCTTGTCGCTTGATGTGTTCGTTCGTGAGCAACTTCACCACGTCTTGCGACCGCAGTTTAGCATTGCTCATCTCCAAGTTCAGCACGACGTTCTCGTAGCTCTTAGGGAGACTGCGCAGCAAACAGATCGCTACATCCTCGTCCTCCATCTTGGCGCCGATGCTGCTGAGCTTGGCGCCGATGTTGAGAACCTCATTTCAATGATGCAAGACATTGCCGTCTTCGGTGATATCCATGCTGAAGAGCTGATGCTAGAGATAAATGCGTCCAGCCTCCACCGTAGAGTGTACGCAAGCGCGCAGCGGAGCTCGTAGGAGTGCACCGCACAGAGGAAGTTTAGTTGACTCGTAGAGTCTCGCTTGCAATAACCTTCGGTTCTATATAAGAAACAAGTAGTCCACTAATTACGGGACTCACAGAGTCAGTGTCCCTATAATAAAGGATTAACACTAACTATATAAAATGCAAACTGAACTGTATTGATTTCTTATTTGTCCTAATCCTGGATGTAACGGATTTAATATCTAACATACTAAATCCTAATCAAAATGTGATCTGTGGCTCTGAGCCAACTGCCTTCACATGGGTACTTGTGACGTGTGGGAATTCGATGTGCCACACATAGATCTGTGACGTGTGTCTTAGCCAGTGCTTACCACACTAATGTAGCCAAGGTGATCAGCGCCGTGTAACCCCGTTACACCCTCCCCCACCAAACCGCGGATACGCAGTATTCACAACTGCCTTCATAACTGCCATGTCAAGGCCTGCCAACGGCAACGTTCTGCTAGTCGGAACACCGTTACACGCGCCCACGCGACCCAGGCTTCCTCGCAGTCGTCAACCACATGGTGGTAGCCTGCGTCCATGTGGAGTAGCATCTGTCCGAACGCGATGTTGCTTGCCTTGACGTAGTCGTCCTTGGCCCGAATGTCCGCGAAGGTCGGAGTCGTTTCTCGGCTCACCACATGCCACACCGATTTGGTCAGGAACACGCCACGCAGGTAGCGGTTCCACGTCGCGTAGTTGTCACCGTTGAACTTGTCGATGGAGACCTTGGTCGAGGCGTCTTGGGCAGAGGACATGGTACTTGGGCTCATAACCTGAAAGTGAGTATGGATTTTGGACGAAGAGAAGGGAAGGGAGAGTCACCACTCGGAGCTCGACCGAGCGAGGACAGAAGACCATTTGTAGGGAAGAAGGAAGATTCGAAAGTGATTGAATTGTTGGAACTTACATTCTAGACTACTAGACACGCGGCCCTGTGTCATATCACCTAGTTCTTCTAATCAACATCACTCATCAGTACACGTCCAATCAACCTGCTCGTCTAATCACGAGTAACCGCTACTAAACCGGCACCTTGCAACACCCCCGCGTTACTTTCGAAGAGGACCTATGGCCACCATGCAGTGGATCTAGTTTATCTTTTTGTAATCTGCTTGATCCGTAGGGCAGATGGTCGTCTTGTTGCATCCTGTTCCGACGTTAATAACCGCATCCGAGTTACTGATGGACTACAGTAACTAACCTAGCTCCTGCTGTAACGAGGTTACATTGAAGAGTGACTATTCCGAAGTGGATACATTTGGTGTGTCACACATCGTGGTGGGTGGCTCCGCAGCCACCAATCACCTTCTATATAGGTTTCACTATAGATATCTTTTAGTTTGTATTGCAGGCCAAGCTAACAAGTATCTATAATATATTCAATCTTAATTCTACCTAAACTTTAGTTAGTCTACGGAGTGAACTGCGTTCACTAGGAGTCTTTATACTCCAAGCTTTCCTCTGAGTCGATCCTACGCCTACGCGGGTAGATTGATTACCTGAATCCTGTATGGCCAGAAGTAGTTGGCCACCATGGATCGAAGTGAGTTTCCTCACTTGACCGACTCTCAGTTTGAGTCGGTCCGGAAGATGGCGGGCATCTTTGGGATGGATTCCTTCCGAAGCTTGCCGACATGTACAAACAGGGCTCATCGAGCACGTTCGAGGAACCTTTGAAGCTCCTGTGGCTGACTCGAGGCCGGCTCAGCCCAAGCCTTTAAGACTCAACGTTCTTCCAAAGAAGATGAAAACCTCTAGAAGTTGAGCTCGCCATGGAGGCGGCTTTTATCTCGGTGGAGCGACTCCGAGTCGCATTTGCGCTGTCTAACCTCAGAGGTCGAGCGAAGACATGGGCGTACACGCGCGAAGCGACGTTGCCTGGATGTTTTACATCCTGGGCCAAGCTGTGCGAACAGCTCCGGGCCGCATTCCTCCCGGTGAACTATGAGTATCGCCAGCGGTCACGCTTCCTAGCCTGTAAGCAAGGGAAACGTGACCTGCACGAGTACATCCAAGAGATGCGTGTTCTCGTGGCGTCTCTGGTGGGGAATCCTCTACCTGAACACATCCAAGTAACTGTGTTCATGGCCGGCTTAAGAGTAAGCCCGTCCCGCACGCAATTGTTCCGCGTGCAGGCCAGTACGATGGAGGAGGCGATTCAAGTCGCGCTCCAGGAGAAGTATAGCCATACACAGACTCAGAGTCCTGCCTATGCGTGGCAAGGACACAGCGGGCCGACGACGGCGTCAGCCAGTGCCCCTGGAAATGGAGCAGGTTCCGGACCAGCCCCTATGGACTTGGGGTTCGCCGAGCAGAAACGCATCCGCTGTTTCGAGTGCGGCGTTTCAGACACATCGCACGTGTCTGCCCCTCTGGGGGGGAAATGGAAGAGATTTTCCAAGCCCCTGGCTCTAAGGGCCGCTGGAAGAAGCCGGCGCCCAAGAGTCAGGGGAATTCTGGGGACCAGTAGGGGCGGGGCGCCCTACTGGGGAAACACTAAGTCCCCATGCGGGTGGTGCGGGAGGCACACGCAGTGGTGACTTAGCCCCAGAGAGTCTTGGGACTCTCAAAGCGGAGAAGGTTAGCGGTGGGCTGCTGGTGGTACACGCGAGTGTATGGGAGTTTAACAACCCCTTTAGAAGCTTGATAGACTCTGGGGCGAGCAAGAACTTTGCTCGCCGACAAACAGTCGCGAGGCCGAATCTGCGCAGTATGGTAGCGTGATGATTTCATTAACCACCACCTCACCAGGCTGAGGTTTTGCCTGAACAATCTTAACAGCGGTCCTTTCCTTAACCTTCTTCATCTTTTCAACCGCACGTGTCTTATCTTCATTTGTAGCGGTTGGGCAGTCCCAGAGCCAATGTGCTCCTTGACAATGCCAACACCCTGTCTTAGGTGGTTTCGAATCCTTCTTTGCTGTTTGCGCCGTAGTATCACCGGACCTTATACCACACAGACCCGTGCACGAAGGCGCAGCAAACAGACTGCGACTGTGGTTGTGCCCGAAGGCACTAACCAGATGGGTAACTTAGGTCCACAAGCGGATGGAAGAGTTCCGCAGGGAGCCAAGATGGCTTGTATGCCGAAGTAATGGCATCACCAGGCTTGAGAGAAGTAGTTCCACGCAAGGTCGCTCAGACCATAACTGATCAGGAAGACACCAAGGGTGTCTTCGATGCGGGTAACGCTGGTGGCATGAGGGCTCGTGGTGCCGAAGTAGTGACACCAATGGTGCACTGCCGTCTATCAGCTGGACTGTGTAGAGAACCAAGCAGGACTGCAGTCTCGCCTGTGTCTGTTTGCTAAAATTTAAATGAAAAAGACATTGTCTGGGACGCTCACCTTTCATTTTGCAACAAACGCTAGACACGAGCAAGTTAACCCCATGCTATGGTCACAAGCTGGGGTTGGTGGAATACCATCCCGAAGAAGTCCACGAGGACTTAGGACAGGAGCTCAAGGCTAGGTCACAGCCGGTCGAAGAGGGCTATCACATCTTTGACGGCACGACCGGGCATCGCATGAAGGCGGGGGCCATCGAGTTGGCGCCCCTGCCTGAGGTATCAGAGCTATTGAACCTCGAGGAAGTCGCGATGGAGGACTTCATGGCTGAGTTGAAGGCCGGGGGGATATCGGAGGTGGTTCTCCTTAGACCGGAGCCCACTCCAGAGGTGTTGAACGCTTCCTCTGTCTTCGATGATGTTGACAACTTGGCACCCCTCACCATGCCGCTTAATACCATCTTCCGAAGAACATCGATGGGGGCGTGACCTATACGCGCATGAAGATCGATCGCGTTAATCGTCGCATTGGACACCGAATTCGGCCTCAGAGCCACACGTTGCATTTTGATTAGGATTTAGTATGCTAGATATTAAATCCGTTACATCCAGGATTAGGACAAATAAGAAATCAATACAGTTCAGTTTGCATTTTATATAGTTAGTGTTAATCCTTTATTATAGGAACACTGACTCTGTGAGCCCCGTAATTAGTGGACTACTTGGTTCTTGTAAAGAACCGAAGGCTACCGCGACTCTACAAGTCAACTAAACTTCTTCTGTGCGGTGCACACGTGTGCATCCCCACTGCATCTGGTAGCACTTTGTTGTGAAGAAGGCGCCTCGACCAGCTGCGGTATACCGGTAGGATACCAGTATGACCTTCACTCAGTGACACCGCAGTCACTCCTGTGATTACGGGACGGTGTTTACGATACGGGTGCGACATCATTGTATATACAAGATTGTGGGTATAAGATGGGCGTCCACGTGGCACTCTCTGATTGGCTGAAGCAACTCAATTTCGACGGAACTAACTTCCACACTTGGAAGTTCAAGGTGCGCATGGTACTCGAAGAGCGCGACCTGTGGTAAGTGACGTGCGGGGATATCAAGCTGGAGCACTGCGCTACGACGCTGGACCAGACGACGTTCAAGAGGAAGTCTCGCAAGGCGCTGGCGATCATCTGTCTCGCGATGGAGGATTCTCCGTTGCCGCTGGTCCGCTCAGCAAAGGATGCGTTCGATGCATGGTCAAGACTGGAAGGACGCTTCGAGAACAAGAGTTTGGCCAACAAGCTCTTCCTTCGTCGACGTTTCTTCACGACGATGATGGACGAAGGTGGTGATGTGCTGGAGCACATCAACAAGCTCAAGATGCTGGTGGAGCAGCTCGACGCAGTAGGCACCCCGGTCTGCGAGGACGACTTGGTGATCACGCTTCTGGGAAGTCTGAGAGAGTCGTACCAGTTCCTCATCACGGCGTTGGAATCGAGAGCCGACTCTTTATCGTGGGAACTCGTGACATCTCGTCTACTGCATGAGGACATGAAGCGCAAGGAACAAGAAGGAACCGCCCACGGTCAAGGTCACGCGTTTATGACAAGCGGCAATGGGAAGAGCAGGGGACGGCAGACGCAGAAGGCCGGTGCTTATCACTACTGTGGTGAACAAGGTCATTGGATCGCCAAGTGTCTCGTGAGGATTCGCGAGAACGCGGAACGACAGAAGTCACAGCGAGCAAATGTGGCGAATAAAGAGGAGTTCGACGGCGACTTCCTGTTTTCGGTTGGTGGTGGAGCCGCCGAGTCGAGTGAAGTTTGGCTGGTCGACTCGGATGCGACGCAGCACATGACGTATTCGAAAGAGTACATGAAGAACTACAAGAAGATGACTCCGGTGGACGTGCATCTACGATGGAGTGGTTCAAGCGGTCGGCAGTGGCGACATTGTAATGACATTATGACGACGACGAAGACCCCACGTGGGATCAAGAAAAGTGCGCTCACGGGTGTGTGCAAGTTGTCGCGGAACCTGTTTTCAGTCGGGCGTCTCACCAAGGATGTTGGGCCCGTGACATTCAAGCGCGACGGATGTTACGTCGAGACGAAGAACATCAATTGGTAGCTTGGAGCGCGTGAAGGCAAGGGGACTGTTCAAGTTGTGCATGAAGCCGATCATGCCTGACGAGGCAAATGTGGCAAATTCTGAAGGAACGCAAAGGAGACACCACGTCGTCTCTCTGGCACCTTCGACTTATTCACATTGGCCATGGCGGTTTAGACGCCATCGTCAAGAAAAGCTACGGTGTTGGGATGAACATGGCGGCTGTGAAGCAGTGGAAGTTGTGTGACGGGTGTGCACTCGGCAAGCAAACGCGAATGAGCTACATGCCCAAGTCACCGAACCGCGCCAAGAACCTGCTGGAAGTCATTCACAGTGATGTCTGCGGTCCCATCAGACGCCGACGTTCAATGACAAGAAGTATTTCGTCACGTTCATTGACGAGTACTCGCACTTTTGTGCAGTATACTTACTGCGGAACAAGTCGGAGGTGGCCGCCAAGTTCGCGGTGTTTGTGGCATTTGCTGAAAATCAGACTGGCAAGCGTGAAGACGCTCCGTAGTGACAACGGAGGCGAGTACAGTTCGCGTGAAATGGCCATGTTCTGCAGCGACCGTGGTATCGTGCAGAAGTTCACGCCGCCATACACGCCTCAGCTGAACGGAGTCGCCGAGCACATGAACCGGACGTTGGTGGAGTGTGCGCGTTGCATGTTGGAACATGCCGGACTGTCGAAGTCATATTGGAGTGAAGCGGTGATGACTGCTACGTTCCTTCGTAATCGGTGTCCGACGCGTGACATCAACCACGACAAGTCGCCACACCAAGTTTGGACGGGCAAGAAGCCGCTGTTGGCGAACCCCAAGGGGTTCGGTTGTCACGCGTACGTAACGGTCCCGATAGAGAAACGTACCAAGTTTGACGCTGGTTCGGTGCGCTGTCGGTTTCTCGGGTACTTAGAGCATGAGAAAGCGTATCGGTTTGAAGACACCGAAACCGGCAGTAAACGACACCAACGGACGCGGTCGTTAGAGGAAGCGGTGGAGATCCCAAGGTCAAAGCGGCACAATCGGCAACAAACGCTGGACGAGATGTCAGCGATCACAAGAGGAGAAGGCTTCGACGCGGTCTTCATTGTGGATTCAGTGGGAGAAATGCCGACTATCGGCGATGGAATCCAGCAACTCGGCCAAGTGGAAGGAAGCGTGCGACTCGGAGATCAAACCTCGTCGCAAGAATGAGACGTGAGTGTTGGTCCCATTGCCGAAGGGACGCAAGGCGAGCGGTTGCAGATGGGTGTTTCGGATCAAGGAGAACCAGGATGGAGTCATCGAGCGATTCAAGGCGCGTCTGGTGGCGAAGGGATTTTTTGCAGAAGTTCACCATCGACTATGAAGAGACGTTCACACCGGTGGCCAAGTTCACGTCGATCAGGATCTTGCTCAGTCTGGCGGCCAAGTACAACCTCACGGTGCACTAGATGTGAAGACGGCGTTCCTCAACGACTGGCTGGACGAAGATATCTACATGGTGCAGCCGGACGGCTACGTTGATGAGGCGCACCCGGACTTTGTGTGCTAGCTCAAGCGTTCACTTTACGGTCTGAAGCAGTCGCCGCGAATGTGGAACCAGATTATCGACAAATTCATGCTGGAGCTGGGTTTCAAAAAGTGCGAGGCAGATCACTGCATCTACGTCAAGCGCAATGACCAAGACATGATCTTCGTGGCGCTGTACGTGGACGACTTGATCCTCGCAAGCAATAACGACGAACTGCTCAAGTCGACCAAGGAGGCACTCGGCGTGCGATTCGAGATGACGGACATGGGTCAGCTCAAATACTTCCTCGGCATGAAAATCGACCAAGATCCCAAAACCGGAAATGCGGCAGACCAAGTTTGCGAAGGACATCCTGGAGAAGTTCAGCATGGAGAACAGCAACCCTGTCAAGACACCGCAAGACCCGGGACTCAAGTTGACCAAGGCCATGTGCGAAGGAGGTTGCAAGCATGAAGAGACCTATCCATCCACCAGATCCAGCGCGCTATACAGCGTGCAGCCGGCCATGTTGTTCAACAAAACATCCTTGTGAGGGATCGACGTCTGTGCTGGCACAGTCGCGCTGTTCAGCTTATTGTAAGCATAAACCAGACACTTCCTGTTCACTATGCGATTTCTGGAAAACAAATGCCGCGAAGCAAAGAAGACTGTAAACAAGACAGTGTGGCAAACGCACACTTAACAGTTTAGTAGGCAACGCTAACTGCCGACCGGTTAGGTACTTTCACCACCCCAGGCGCGGGCTTGCGAACGCAGAAGGTTGGCGTCGAATGCGGGGACTTCGATTCCCGCACCATCTCTCTTTCACCTTCGAGGCGAAGGACGCGTCAAAGACGTCGCTCTGCTCTCGGGACAAGGGCCATTGATGCGTGACACATGACATTGCGAGTGATGACCACCTGCTCCGCCTCGATGTCATAAACTCGATACGCCTTGGACATTTCTTTGTAGCCTAGGAATATTCCGGCGCGAGCCTTGGGGTCCCACTTGAGCCGCTTCTCCTTCGGAGTCAGAATGTACGTCCGATATCCGAACACACGCATATGCGTCACACTTGGCTTGGACTTGTACACGATCTCAAACGAAGTCTTGTGCTCAATCTTGGGTGACAGCAGGCAGTTCTTCACGTAGATGGTCGTCATGGCCGCTTCAGCCCAGAAACACTTGTCCAGCTTGGCGTGGTGCAGCATGCTGCGGCCGATCGTGACGATGGTCGGATGGATCGTTCTGCCGTGCCGTTGGTCTGGTGCGCGTACAGAACTGTGGTTTGCTGCCCGATTCCTTCGTCTTTGTAGAAGGCCTTGAGCGAGTTGGTCGCAAACTCAAGAGCTCCGTCATGCCACACAAACTTGACCTTCTTGCCGAATTGCTTCTGCACCTTCATGACGTACGTCTTGATGCATTCTTCGTTTTCCGACTTGGCACGCAGACAGAAACCCTTCATGCATCCGCTGGCTTCGTCCACGATCAACAGCAGATACTTGCACCAAGCGAGTTTTCCTCCATGGGTCCGCAGATGTCAAAGTGAAGCAACTCGAAGGTGTTATAGTGGCGCTTGTCACGGTTGCTGGGGAATGGTTTTTGGGCCATCTTCCCTTGCTGGCAACCGCGACACACACTTGGTCCACTTGACTTGGAGGGTGCTTTCGTGTCTTTGATCATCTTGGTGTCGACCATCTTGCGAAGCACCTCGACTGGGGCGTGACCCATGGTCGATTGTCCTGCCACTCGTCGCTGCATTTACCGATCGCTGAGTCGTGCGAAGCCGGTATCCGCCGCCACCACTAGCTTCGAATCCTTGCGCGAAACGTGCATTTCGGTGCCGTCGAACACCACTTGGAACTTGCCACTCTTGTTGATCTGCGGCACCGAGAGCAGGTTCTTGCTTATGCTCGGCACATATAGCGCGCTCTCGATCTCGCGCTCGTCGCCGTTGGGCTGAACCACTCGTTCTACGATGGTCCCCACACGTCTTGTTGCCGTCGGCCATCGAAAGTTCGCCTTCGTTCCGCTCGATCAAATTGGCGAACTTGGCCTTGTCGTTGCAGATGTGGTGCGTTGCGCTGCTGTCGACTGCCCACATCCCTCGAATGCCAAATATTAAAGCAAGAAACCGAATTTCCATCAGTCACATGCCGTGCTTCTACACATAAAAACAGTCTCCCGCGATCGGAGGAACACTGCTGACAGTAATGGCGCGTTGTTCCTGCCAATCGACGCCTTCCATCTGAAGTTGTACGGCACATGATGGAACAAACTTTGCAGACGCGAAACTGGAATTTCCCACCCGCAGTTTTATCTGTTGACACCAACACTCGATGACTCGAGCTAGCAATAGCGTAGGTAGTAGCAATCGAAGCCGACCGGTCCGTTGAGTCATCCACTGCAACAACTTCTTCAGTAATGTGTTCAGTTTCCAAGAAATCTTGGTCTTGGAGACCTAGGAGCTCCTCGTGGAGTTGGATCAGGAAGTTAGAGTGTGAAAGCGGTTTCTCTTCGATGGACTTTGCGTATAGGCGGTGTACAATGAATGCGTTGATGATCGCAATGTCAAGAAGCCCGTAAAAAAGATTATTGTAGTACTTTTTGGCGCGCATGAACATTTGAACAGAGTAACTAAACCAACCACATACAGTACCTCATGTCAGTAAAAATGAAATAAGCGCTGCTGTGGTGGAGCGGATCTGCCAAAATCTCGTTAAGGCAGGTCTCGATCACCACTTGCGCCCAGACACCGACTAACGGAGGGGGTCCCCCGATGATCCGTGATCTAGCTGTATGTAGTTTCACCTTGTGTACCCGTCGGCAGGCGGGTTACGCTCTTCCAGGTGACTTCTGAAGATGTCTTGTAGGTCGGAAGAAAGTCTTGCGTGACGCAGGGGTTTGAGGTGGCGTGGGAGTTCTTCACTCCACCTCGGGGTACTTGATCCCGGTCGTAGGCGAGTTCTCGAGCCTTGATCCAGGTGCCTGGTTCTTGATCCAGGTCTTCCAATAGTCCAATGTTCGGGATTCAGTCCCTTCCTTTCCGTTGGTTTCCGCTTCCGATAGCGGGGGTCTTGAGGGGCGAGATTCGACGGGATCGTTGGGCTAAACAACCAACTCCTTCCGATCCGATGTATGCACTTAAAGGACAGTTCACTAGATAGGGCAAAGCTGGCCAATATATTATCCAGGCTTAACCGCTATACTATGTCACGTATCCTTACCTTCCAGACGCTTGTAGGGCCAATGTAGTTCCCGGTTCCAGGCGTAACGAAGACACTTGAGTGGTTCTGGGCAAATTCGATTCTGTTTATGGTTTTTCCTATGCCTACTAATCCCATCCTGATTTACTATCCTACGATCACATGACACTGGCTACATAGCTGATCCCTAGCTTGGCTCCCCTAACCCTGATCGTGAGCCGATTTCGTACTTAACCGAAGCTTGATCTCGCACTTAACCGAAGCTTGATCTCGCACTTAATCGGGACTTGATCGCCACCTGATCCCGCTTGGTCGTCGTTCAGAGAATCCGGATCAGGCCATCGGAGGAGTCTGCGTCGTGCCTGGGGCTGAACTTGATCCGGAGCTGATCTCGTACTTAAACGGGAGAGGATCACTGCGTGATCCCGCTTCGTCGCCGCCCGGGGAATCAGGATCATGTGGTTAGGAGACTCCAGGGTGCCGGGGTGAACCGTGAGCCAAGATCGTGCTCACTTGGGACCCCACCGTTGCCGATCGCGCAAGGGCACCCTTGGTCCCTCCATTCTTCCTTCCGGTAGAACTCGGATCTCCAACGAACATTGCCCCACTTGATCTTCCGCAGGTGTCCCTGCCGCCTGTTCCCCGGCGGGACCCATCGTACCCTCGTCTGATTCGACTCAGATCTGGGCATCACAGGTCCCCCCTGTCGCTTGTTCTGGCTCTCTTCGGCTTCGTGGCTGATATCGCCTCTCCGGGAAAAATCTCCGTTCGCTTCACCACACTGCTCTACATTAAACTCACCGTTGCAGGCGTAATTGGTCGTGATTATCAACTCCACCCATGTACTTGTTGTAATTCACAACAAACTCCGGACACGGAATAGTAGCGTACGTACCGTCCCTTTGCTTTCGTTGTACAGACGACCTTTTCGCCGAGACTCCAGTGGCCAAAAAATAACAAATTTTTGAGTCTACCTACCTTGATGCGTACAATACTCCATTTGTGGTGTTTCTTGCAAGCTTGTAGGACCCTCGAGGCATATTGCGTGATTGGCTCTTTTTTTGTCTTGAAATTCTCCACAAAACCAAGCCAACTCGTGGACACTGTTCCGATGTTGTAATACCCCATGTCCATCAGGCGAAAACTAAGCGATACTGATGAGAATTCTCGGTCCGTAACAACGATTCTTTTCTTCGAGCGATCTACTCGACGCTGTTCCCACAGGGCCTTCAAGTTACGGACGACAGCCATTGGCCCACTTCTCGTGTCAACAAATTGACTATCTTGCTTCTTGCCACAATAGACTTCGAATCTGTGATAAAGACGCACAAAAGATCTAAGTAAATGACATCTGCTTGACATACACCTCAACAGTATCATTCTGTACCTGGAGCAGTAGTGGGTTTCGCCACAGCAAACTGCGAACAGCTTTGTCCCGTACTTGTGCGGCTTATTCTTCAGAAAAACACGAATTGTATTCCGCGAACTCCTTGACGGGATAACCATTTCATCGAACGCAACACAACGCCCTAGCTCCATCGCACCCTTAAACGTATCTTGGACAGTATCAATTACACTTCTAATTTTCCATGCCCGATCGGATTTTGCTCGTGGGTCTTCGTTGTCTATGAAGTGGATGAACCTACCAACACGTCTCTATTAGTACCAGGTAAAATGTCAACGTTGTCTCGTCATTTATACCGGCAATTCATAATCCAGTTCTGAGCGCATGTTTGTATCTGTTAATCTCCTTAAAACGCAGTCGAGGCATGAATGGGGACCATGCCCCGGCGGGAATTGCCCCACGCACCTGGGTTTTCCAATGATCTTCCATACGGGCTTTAATAGGGCAAACAGCTCTCGAAATGATCAACGCCAAGAAATGCTGACATGATGTTATTTCCGATTTCGAGCGACAGGTGGACATTACGTTACGATGTGATTGGTTATACTTTGGATTATAAGCGAAAGGGATTTTGGGACGCGGCCGCACCCGTGCGACATCTGTGGAAGATTGTGGATAAACCTTCGCCTGACTGTAAAGGGGCCCAAAGGACCAGAAGTGTACTTCAGGGTGTGCACAACTCTGAAGGTCAACTACACTCTGTCTGGTCACCGGACTTTCCCCGACGATGAGTGCCTAAGTTCTGGCGGAAAGTCTCTCAGAAGAACGTATCTCTGAGAGACCTCATCCCGTTACCGTTCAGCGCGACGATTGATGGTTCAAGGATTCACAATATATACCGTAGAGACCAAGTATCGCGCGCCGGACGCCGCGCACCCGCGCAACCCTCATGTAGCATTGGTGCTCCGTACTCTGGTTTCTTACTCAAAACTCTGGTATCTCTAACTCTGAGTGACCAAGATTCTGAAAACCAAGTGATATCAGACTCTGAAAACCAGGATACCAGACTCTGAAACCACCGAAGATCCAAGACCATACTGAAACCAAGTGAACCCAAGTTCAAGTCACGCATTCAAGTGATTACTGACCTGCACATCCCCCGTAATGACGTCTCTACCTGATAACCCATCAAGATCGGCTGCACAGACTGCATACTGAGATCAAGTCAAGATATCTTATATATACAAGAGCCAAGTGTACCTGGCATACGAAGACTGACTGCTCAAAGGACGCAAAAGACGACAAGAAGAAGAGAGTTACCAGAGATAAATGATAGTTATGAGGAAGATAAACGATAAACAGAGTTCAATTTGCTTGCTACTGCACAAGTCCGCTTGAGAGGTATCCAAGCCACTACGTCATCACGTGCGTCGTGTGATCTCCACCAAATTCAATCCCTCCGAGGACGGAACGCAGGAATCCGGTGCAGATACATCCTACAGGGCGAGATGTGCCCGGGCCAGCTCAGCCTGGTGATCCTCCGCCTCGTGTTCCAGATACGCGACCTCAGCTCGAGCGGCGAGCAATTCCGTTTGGGTCCGGGTCAGCTCCAACTTCAACCGGGCTTCCTCTGCCGGAGCGTGAGCCTGACTGGAAGACGCAGCCATGGCCGTTTGAGGACCTGGAAGGGGATTGTCCCTGCCAACGATCGAGGCTACGTGAGCGAGATTCAAGTCGTGGCGTGCTGCGGCGAGCTCCCGTTCGCGATCCTGGAGCTCATCCCGGAGTTCGATCTCAGCCTCCCCTGCTGCGCGGAGTTCGGCCAATTGGGAGTCGAGATCCCCGAGCGCTGAGTCTAGATTCGCCTGGATCCGGGCTATTCGCTGCTCGGAATCCCGACGCTCGGCATCGTGCCGGGTCTGCAGATCTTGCAGGGCGACGATCGTGGCCCCACTGGTGGTATCTCCGGTTCCCGATCCCTGATGAGCGATCTCGGCGTTCAGACGCAGGATCTCCTCTGCCTGGTCATCCCGGAAGCGCTCCATATCCTCCATGTCGGACCGCAACCGGCTTACGGTTTCATCCAGGTGGTCCCGATCACGACCCAGAGTCTCACGCATCCGTTGACTGTGGGCCAATCTCGCTCGCAAGGTGACCAGCTCAGGGTTTACAGCGGGGGTGGAGAAGGGTGAGGCGGTGGATCGAGCTGATTGAACCGAGCGCTCACCGGAGGGAGTCCTCGGTGTCGAAGGAGGCGAAGAAGGCGGATCGGACACCGTAGAGGGGTGGTGGTGCTTGAACGACTTGGGTCCCGGGTGACGAGTGTGGAAATGAGCCCGAAGTGAGCTGCGTCGGCCCAACTTACGTGCTGGGGGCGGATGTGGTAGAGCGAACGAGAATATTTCCCGGAAGGCAGTGCCAGCCACAAAGCCGAAGACCGGAACAAGCGACAGGGGGGACCTGTGATACCCAGATCTGAGTCGAATCAGACGAAGGCATGATGGGTCCCGTCGGGGAACAGGCAACGGAGACGCCTGCGGAGGGTCTAGTGGAGCGGTGTTCGTTGGTGATCTGAGTTCTACCGGGTGGAAGAGTAAGAAGATCAAGGGTGTTCTCGCACGATCGGCGATGGCGGGGTCCCAAGTGGGCACGATCTTGGCTCACGACTCACCCCGGCACCTTGGAACCTTCTAACAACCTGATTCCGATTCTTGAGACGGCGACGAAGCAGGATCGCGATGTGGTGCTCTCCCGTTTAAGTACGAGATCAAGTCCGGATCAAGCCCAGCCCCAGACTTGGCGTGGACTCTTCTACCGGCTTGATCCTGGTTCCTCAGGCAGTGACCAAGTGGGATCACGCGACGATCACCTCCCGGTTAAGTGCGAGATCAGCTCCCGATCAGGGTTAGGGGAACCAAGCTAGAGATCAGCTATGTAGCCAGTGTCATGTGATCGTAGGATAGTAAATCAGGATGGGATTAGTAGGCATAGGAAAAACCATAAACAGAATCGAATTTGCCCTGAACCACTCAAGTGTCTTCGTTACGCCTGGAACCGGGAACTACATTGGCCCTACAAGCGTCTGGAAGGTAAGGATACGTGACATAGTATAGCGGTTAATACTGGATAATATATTGGCCAGTTTCACCCTATCTAGTGATCTATCCTTTAAGTGCAAACCACGGATCGGAAGGAATTGGTTGTTTGGTCTAACGATCCCGTCGAATCTCACCCTCTCAAGACCCCCGCTAAAGGAAGCGGCAAGCAACGGAAAGGAAGGGACCAGATCCCAAATATTGGACTATTGAAAGACCTGGATCAAGGACCAGGCGCCCGGATCAAGGCTCGAGAACTCGCCTACGACCGGGATCAAGTACCCCGAGGTGGAGTGAAGAACTTCCACGCTACCTCAAACCCCTGCGTCCCGCAAGACATTCATTCTTCCGACCTTAAAGACATCCTCAGAAGTCACCTGGAAGAGCGTAACCCGCCTACCGACGGGTACACAAGGTGGATACTACACACAGCTAGATCACGGATCATCGGGGGACCCCCTCCGTTAGTCGGTGTCTGGGCGCAAGTGGTGATCGAGACCTGCCTTAACGAGATTTTGGTAGATCCGCTCCACCACACTCGCGCGACGTGGGAGGCTTGGGCCACTTTCTGCCAGCGAGTTGTAGCCGTGGTCAAGGGCTTCTGTTGGGTCGTTCTTTTGGTACTCTCGCTAGCCATTCACGTGCCCATGATGCTGTTCGACCTATTGGAGTTTTTGACGCTGGGAACGACTGGTTTGGCCGCTGTGCTCGTGACGACTTACTCGCTCAATCTGATGTTCGAGTGGACCCTCTGGCTAACCCCAGCTACTGGCGTGGTGGTGGTAATCGGGATTATCTCCCATGGATGGCGTATCGGCCAAGGCAGTGGTCTCTCGAGGCTGCTACTCCTCGAGTCGTAGTGAAGAAAGCTCTCAAGTCTGTACGTCGCGAAGTGAGTCAGTGTAATCGTCGAGAGGCGGCTTGCCTAGCTAGCCTCAAGGGACCCGCAAGTCACTCCGCCGCCACTGGTCGTTCTGCGGCCACTCCCTTCGAAAGGCAGGACTCTATACCATTGTGTCGACCCTCACCGGAAGCTCCTACCACTACTTCTTCACGAACTACCCGTTCCTATGGCGACCCGTCGGACGAAGCCTCCTTCGTCCTCAGTACTGAGGAACAGCGTGTTGTACAATGCCTTCGTGACATGGAACACGACCGTGCCGACCGAAGACACTCGGCTTATGGTCGGAGAGTTTGTCCCGTGCCCGGGAATGAGACCCTCGAACCAGCGTGTTCGGCTGTGTCCCATGCCTCGGGGCATTGCAATTCGTCGTACTCGCCGTGTTGTGACCACTTGGCGTAGTACACTGTCCGAGGTCCTCTCCGGGGTTTGTCCCCTTTTACTACACCCGAACGGTCCATTAGCGTCCTCCCGCGAGTGTCGTGCGGAGGGAGGACATCCCCGAGGGCTCTCGCCCTACTCTATCGACGGGGAGTCATCCCTACAAAGTGTGCATTGGGGTGAAATGAGCTCCCTATATAACTAGTCAGTCGTGATTTTACCTGCTAAGAAGACAAGCAACAACAAGTTACTTATATTTGTTCAAGTTAGTCTTAGCTCCCTGCCCGGACCTGCACTCACATAACAGCCCGCTAGTACCCGATCCTTAACAGGTCGCGACATTAGGAAATTAGTGCAGACACCACCACTCTCACGCGTATCACACAAAATCACAGGACAAAACCAACTCGTCGATTTAAATCACCTTGAAACGTTGCAACTTGATGCTACCGAGACTTGAACTAGGAAGAAGTCGAGTTCTTGAAGGAAATGGGAAGCCTGCATATGCCGAAGTATTTCTTACTGGTGCTGCAACCCCCGGGCGCTGAATCAAAAACGATAAACAGACCAAATTTCCACCACCTCGCATCAAAACCGACGTGGAAACGAATTCAGTGGCCAGATCGAACGTTGCTGTTCAATAGAATACGAGAGCTACAATTTACATTGTATAACCCAATTTCACGATGGATGGGACTGCAAGAACCTTGGGAACAGGCCGAACACTGGTGAAAACGAATTTCTTTGCTTTGCAAATTTTCTGGACGAAAACCGCAACTACCATGTTTTCAGCAACGTTGGACAGCGCTGAGGGTATCAGTTAGATCCAGAATAGTTCCGCGTGGCATTTTCCTGCTGTATTGACAATTGACGCAAGTATTTCGTCGAGGACTTCCAAACTCTCAAGAAGTTGGAATTCAAGCTATCGAATATTCACTTTCGCCTCCCGTGTTCGGGATGACTTTTGCTGCCTCAGATCCTACAGAGCACACAGTTCGGTTCTTCCCTAGATTGTGGACTCACAATTGGCGTAAACTTCTTCAAAAAGTACCTGAATTGATGCATCACCCGCTAGAGGATTTGGGATGTCCTAGGCAACTAATACATCAAACGTTGTTCAGCTTACTATCGCTCCGAGGGTTCTTACTTCCTGTGGTGCACGATTTAATGCTGCGATTGTATTTCGGAGAATTGCGGGCTCACGCTTATATTTCCTGAAATCAATCAACCCGACAAATCAAGAATGTGTGCGTCCAAGCTGCCACTCGATTGTAACAGTTGAGCATTTTTTTTTGCGTGTCCAACGTTGGCTTCAACATGGCGCCAGGTATGGAGTCCACGGACATGTTTCTTACTTGACTTGGCGATTGTTGCTTTTTCCGCAGCCTCGTGATATTCAAAGCAGGAACCAAAAAGTACTTCTTATATTGTTGATTAATTTGATTTACCAACACCACTGCAGCTATTGTTTTTCATAGACTTAACATTAGCTCAAACGCCAAAGCTTCAAGAAGCATTGCCAATTTATCTACCATCACGCAGGTGAACTTGATTGTGATCGATCTACTTTGGAGAAGCTAACACGAAAACTGGGGTTTGAATCAACGACGAATACCCTGAAAGGGCAAACGACATCCGCTGGCTTAGTGTAGTTTTAGAAACTTGAGATAGTATCACACAGACAACAAATCCGCTAACTAGTTAATCCATTCATTTTCTTCTTCTTACCCCCCACGCTCGATAAAAAGCACCAGCTTTTTGTCAGTCTTAGTACTGCTCTGGTTCGTCATCCCTTCGATATTTTGCAGCCCCGATCCTTTCGAGACCCGATAGAAATCTGCGTTCAGCAAATTATTTTGTCCACTTGCGAAGGTGTCCCACGACGACGGTTCTGTAAAATATTGCTTCTGCAGAGTGTTCGTCACTACCAAGTGGATCTTGGATTTTGCAGGTACTCGCTTCAGAATGCTTTTGGCCACGCCAAGATCTATAGCACTGCTATGATCTTTGCACTCACCAGAAATGATGTCCGACGTTACCCGGAAATCGATGCGGTCGTTGTTCTTACTTCGGACGAGATTGTCAAAGAGCATCGAGTTGTCCTTTAGCCATGTTGGCCATTTTCCATGCGGAGGAGACAGGAACGGCACGATTTGAGTCCACCCAGCCTTTTCAACGTCTTGAAGCAGCTTCACCATCTCGTTTCGTTCACTCACACCCAACTCGAACAGGAATTCACCCAAAAACCTCGAAAATGCCACCCCACCGACGCCCCCAGCATGACTTGCCAACACGATGGCAGCTGTAGTCAACGCTTCGAGAAATTGTCCGTCGTTCGAGCGTTGCTCGGTGTTGTCATAGTGAATTATAGGTTGAATCTTCGACATCACTGTACACAAAGACTTCTCGAATGGACGAAATAATAAGCCCCCCCGTCATCGTCAAGTGCAGCAGAATATCTTCCTCTGGAGGCGGCAGCACACAACGGAACTCCCAGGATTCATTGTCCTTCCGCAGTCCTAGATCTTCGTCTAGCTGCAGCTCGAAGGCAGATTGTTCAACAAGACGGGCGAAATGGCCGTCGATGATGTTCACCTTGTTTTCCACTATGCGATAACTGGTGCACAGCAACAAACACACCTGGCCTATCTCAAACTCTTTGGCCCGCTTTTTCAGAAAACTAATTCGCGATGCCAGAATCTTCACCATCGCATTTAAGTAGTTGTTTAAGTCGCAGCCGTCAATGTACGGGTTATCTTGCATATACTTGAGAGCAATCTGAGCAAAGAGCGGTCGGCTACGCCTTAATATTTCCATGAGCAGTTTGGGTATGCCAGAGCCACCGTTAACACTTGCGCCAGGAAAGGACGGAAACACCACACACCAGAGACATGACCCATTTTCTCTAGATCGATCGCTTATCACGAGTAGGTTTCGAGCAGTCCCATTCGTAGAGCTGACCACAACAGCTAGACCAAACGAGCGAAACACGTTTCTCATCATACGAAGAGCATTTTCAAGCTTCAGCTGGGCTTTGTCATCAAGATTCGTTCCGAAGTGTCCTACACGCGGAAATTCATCCAGGAAGAAAACGAAAGGCTTCGTGCAACTCTCTTTACGACGCTTGAGCTCATCTAAAACGTGTGCGCGCTCAGTTGTTCCGGAGAATCGGTCTTTTCCTTGTAGTGCGGCCAGAATGAAGCCGTACAGGGAAAGTGTCTGCATGGTACAAATTTGACCAACAGAGCCCAACGGTACACCTTCTTTAAGTGTTTTCTTCTGCATGGCTTCCAAGTCCTTCTTGACACACTCTTGGAACGTCCCTGAACGCGTTCCATAGGCGCTATACACGGTTTGCTCGCGGTCACCGGGGTCTCCGCACACAATGTAGAACACTTCGAAGTTGAATGCCATTTGCGTCTTGCCTGTGCCAGATGAATTCTCCAACACGACAAATGGAGAAGCTCCACTGTTATCTTTCGCTTTCGCATCCACACTCACGAGGTATTTCGAAAGGGATCGAACTTCCTCGTTCTCTTTGAGACGCTCGGCAATTCATGTATGAAATAATTGTTTCTGCGTATTGTTCGTTAATGCCAACAAAAAACACGTTCGGAAGCACCGCCGACACCTCCGTTACCACCACCAGCACGTGAACTTGGAACTGATCTTGTTCGCGGAGCTCTCTGACGTATTTTTTAAGAGGCTGCATCGATTCCATCTTCATGAGCTTTGTGTTCAAGTGTTGAGCGTGCCCATCTATATTGAGAGCCACAGATGCTGCGCCAGCCTCGTTTAGCTCTAGCCATGCGCCGTCCTCCGTCTTCGCCAGGAAGAGCTGCAGGTCCTTGGCGTCACATGTGATCGTCTTCGAGTTCTCCGCCTTGATCTCCCTCTTCAACGCGGACACCGAAGCGTCTTCAGCGATGTCCACCTCGAACGCGCTGCCCGCCGCACCAACGATCGCACAGAACAGCTTCACCATCTTTCCTCAAGCCGGCGGATTCTGGAATGGAGGGAGAATTTCCGAGCGTATTTAAGCGGAGATGAAGGCGTGTCACGAGACATTTATTATAATTGTAGTAGGCGCCCACCCAGGAAGCTGCTGCTAGCTGACAAGCAAAAGCTCAAGCAGCTGCTCATGCCGACACCCAAGCTGCTGCTCAAGCCGCCTACGCTAATTGCAAAGTTGAGACCTTACCTGAGGCCCAGACTACTGCCGATCACACTTCTCAGTCACCTGAGATCCAAGACATTTCCTGTGCTGGGCAAGGCTTCAACTATGGTGAGGACAATGCCATCGCCCCGCTGGCCACGTCGCAGACGCCAGTTTTTGAGCTCTCCCCAACCGCAACTCAACATGTGATGAATCTGGCCAAACACTTTATTGCTCAGACCCAGACACTTGCTGCAGAGTAAGCCATGTTCCAGCATCGCCACGAGGGGAAACGCACGCACAAAACGCGGAACTGATGGCTGTCCAAGCTTCAACGGGGACAAGAGTGCAGCAGCTCAATGAACAACACCAATCAGCTTCGTGAAGCACTGGCTACAACGCATAATGAGCTAGCGTGTCAATTCCAGAGAATGTAGGTGCTGGAAGGTGAGCGGGCCATCAAGATCAAGAAATTCGTTAACAAGAAACTGGGTGAAGCTCCACAAAAAGAGCACCAGTCGAGGGAAGTGGTTGGCGCAAAGACAGACACCGCTCAGCGACTTTTGGCCGAGTTCGAGCAAACTATTGCCAATAGCCAAGCGGCTTTCGCTACTCACATTCGCCAGGTCGTTACAGATGAGTTGGCCACTCTGTAGCATGATACTTTAACTCTGGCGCAAATAAGAGAGTGGTGGAGGAAGCAGTAGCAGATGCTATTGCCGACTTAAAAAAATTAATCAGTGCAGAGCTCCACCGCACCCGCAGCGAAATTCAACGCGAAATTTCGACTAGAATGGAGGGACCGGTCCGACACCTAGGTTTAGAGCTGATAACACGGCGGCACGTCAACTGGAAACTCGCGTGCAGGGCCTGGTGACAGATACACAATCGGAAATGAACCTGCAATATCAGCGCCATGCCGATGCAACGTCCGTTCTGCGTGAGGAGCTACGGAAGCAGCAAACGCGCAGGCACCAGTCGAATTGTGTTGACGAAGCGCTGCTAAAGACTACTGTCAAGTCATGAGCTAGAGGAAAAGGAACAATCGTCAAACACAGTCTCGCTAGGCGATAAAGAACATGCAAAGCAGCTCAATGCCACACTTGAGCGCTGTATCTGTGTTGCAGCTACGACAGTCAGCAACACGATCAACGGTGGAATGTGTAGCACAACTACACCCCTGCTCAGACGTGGCCGATGAAGCATTGCTAAAGACTACCATCAAGGAATCGACGAGCATTGTTGAGGCCTGCGCGAACCTCCTGGACCAGTCGCAGCCGCTGATCGCCCTTCTTATCTCGCTCCTTGACCACGAAGGCCAACAGATCGGAAAGTTGGCTCTGGAGCTGTACGCGCAACGTGTGTACCGCCCGTACCTCATTGAGTTGATGGAGACGATGAGCTTCAACAACATCTTCGCCAAGACGTCCCAGTTCAAGTCCCGGTTGTCGACGCGCTGGCCGGTGTCGCCCTGCCGAGAGTTACGACGACCTGGCCAGCTGCTGCGCCGCAACAGCTCAGCTAGCTTGCTGGACAGTAAACACAACTCGGAGGAGAGCAATGACGATCAGGACACTGTCGACAAGCCGCTGCCCAAGCCGGTTGAGAGCTACCAAAAGATCTCCCCGGACTTCGAGCGTCACCTTGAGCTCTACTGTCGACACGCCTAACTGCTCCAGGCGCTCGGCGTAGCGGTACGCCAGAATGCGAATCACGCCCTCGAAGTACTGGAGATCCACGATCGCCTGAGGCAGGATGTTCAGGTACACGTGGCTGTTCTTGGTTGGCAGCGACGACTTCTTGACGAGCGGGTGGGCCAAGTTCACCTCCAGAGCGTTCGGAGCATCAACGAGCGAGCGCTCAGGGCCCGGGTACGCGTCGTACTGTGAGCGTGAGCCACTGCCGTCGTGGTCACGCGCACGAAGGTGCGCTGGAAGCGGTCGGTCACAATTTGCGAGTCAGACTCCTTCATCTTGGCCAGGTAGGTACAAATGCACGTTCTTGTTCTCCGACGCCAACGACGTGACGCTGTAGTTCTGCAGGCGACGCAGCTCCAGCTTGTAGGCGAGTGGGGTCTAATTGTGGCGGACGATCTTGCCCTCACTGTAGTTCAGGCGGCCGGGGAACGTGTAGATGTTCGGGTACAGCGCCATGTCAGCGTTGTGGCCGAGATGTTCTCGATGTTTTGCGGCCACACAGAGAAGGTGAAACGGCGGGTGTTGTGCGAGCGGAGGCTCTGGTATACGGACTTGAGGTACGCCTCAGCCTGCTCCAGCAGGTTCGCTTTCTCTGAGTGCTCGTCCACCAGAATAACGTGCAGCACGTCCACAAGAGGGTCCTTACGCACCGACAGTGTCTTCTTCGCCAGCGGGAACAGAGACATCACGCTAATTCGGCTGTTTTGTTTCTGAGTGCCTCCTCCAATTTTTTCTGCTTACCTTTGTCACCTCGTCGACCAGTGGATGCCTTGTGCTGATCCTCTAGTTCTTCTTGAAGCGTAGTGGAGTTCAACTGTTCATCCAGTTCCCGAACTAGTTCTTGAATTTTTTCCTCAGCTTCCAAGTGTCTCGCCTTGAGATCCTCCAACTTGGATACGTGGCTTGTCTCCAAGTCATTCAACTTCCTCTCGGATGCAGCAGACAGCGAGACGGAGATTTTGCGGTAGATTAAATCAAACTCCGCCCGTAAAGTCTGCTTCTCCTCTTCAGTGTCACACACGAGAGTCGGTAAAGCCGCCGCTACTGCTTGAACTTGGTCTAAACTCGACTCCTTACCTATCTTTCCAGTAGCAAGTGGCTTCGCTGCTTGGCTTATCTCTCT